>JAJTUV010000336.1:0-600000 GCA_021653895.1 Mastomys natalensis
CATGGATCCTATTAGATCTATTCCTCAGAGAACACACACACACAAATGAGAGAACATGTTATATTTGTCTTTCATTCTCCTGTACTTCCATTACTTTTCTGATTTTTCTCTAATAAGACCTATTTAGAACAATAAAAAACAGAACCAGCAAAACCACACTTTCCTATTAAAAATATATAAGCCAAGTGTGGTGGCACGTATATTTAGTCCCAGATGAGAGCAGATCTTGATGAGTTTGTGGCCAACCTGGTCTACATATTAAGTTCTAGGACACCCAGAGCTATATCAAGAAAAAGTGTCTCAAAAAACGAACAAACAAAAACTAAAAACCAGATACTCATATTGTCTTTAAAATAGTGGGTTCACATTTTTAAAAAGCATGGAATTATTCTGAACACTGAGCAGCATTAGTTAAGACATCTCAGGATGCTCTATCCATTTTCTTTCTTTTCTTCTTCATCATCTCATTTCCTCCCATCTCTCTCCTCCTAAAGGCCTCCTTCCTCCTCTATTCCTCTCCTTCTTTAGCATAGGAATCGTTATCAACATCATTCTAGATAGCTTCTTTCATCTTGAAAGGTTCATGTCCTTTTGTGCTCCCTCTATTTCTGAGCCTCTTTCATCTCTACCTCAGCCTCTTCTTAGCTCTGCTTCTCTTCTCTATAGTCTTCTGATGAACCAGATTCTTCTTTATGTCATCCTCATCATTTTCCTGGTCAGTATCTGCTGTTCCATTGTCCTCATTTAATCTGTTTCAGTGTGTGATGCATTGCAACAGAGAATCCTTTCTGTTGTCTTGTTTTCTCAATTGAACTTAAGACTACAGAGTTTTGAAATTTGGGGGTTGGAGAAATGGCTCAGCTGTTAAGAGTGTATTGTTCTTGTAGAGTACCCAAGAACAGAATTCAATTCCCAGCCCCTGAGTTTGGCAACTTACAACTGCCTGTAACTCTGTTCCAAGAGAGCTGATTCTCTTTCTGGGCCTCTGTGAGCATTTCATTCACAAGTCAAGCCCATGTTCATTTGCACATAAGACCTTCAGGTTTGTTTTCACTCAGTGTGATAGGTAAAGGTTGGACACGTCTCTGCCAAGGTTTCTAAGCTTCCAGAAATTATCCCTAAGATCCAACCTTTGAAATTTCTTATAGGTGGGAAGCTGGGCCACAGAACTTCATTCTATGTTAGCCACACTCAGAAATTCTTATTGTTTAAAGTTGTTGTCCTTACCTTCAACTTCTTCATTGGTCTGTGAAAACATCTTAATACCGTAGCAGGTATTAAGAAAAGATAGGAGCACTTTTCATCTGAGAATTCATTCTGAATATATCTTATACAGAATACGTGGCCTTACAGAATGCATAGTCTTATATTCTATGTACAAAGAAGTCATCTAGAATTAGTTCGTGAAAACTTGTTGGCATACTTATGCGGTTTTTTGCTAGTTTTCTTTCTTTCCCATTTCAATAATAGTTTAATAATTTTTCACTGTCCAGGGAAAGTGAAATAAACACAGTATGACACTGCTTAACAATCTAATTTATTTGAATTAACTTACTTTTGCGTATATATCTGTATGATTTGTTTGTATTTGTGTGAAAGTGTACATGCAGGTGTCTGTGTGTATGTGTGTACATGCATATAGCCTGACATTGGATGTCTTGTTTAATAACACCCCGACCCCATCCTTTTAGATACAGAGACTCTCACTGACCACTAAGCTTAGTGACTGGGTCTACCCAATGAGCTTCAGATACCTACCTGTCTCTAGAGTCACAGCATTAAAATTATAGACACAAAGTGCCATGCTTGGTTATTATGGTACAGATCTGAAATCAGGCCCTCATGCTTGTACAGCAAACACTTTACTGACTGAGCCATCTCTCTAGCCCTCAGTGTATTTATGGGTGTCTGTAATACACACACACACACACACACACACACACACACACACAAATGTGTGTGTGTGTGTGTGTATATTTCATTGTGTGATATTTAAATCAAGTTAAACATATCTATTTCCTCAACAGTACATTTCTTTTTAGAGAAAATATTTGAAATCCTTGTTCACGCCTTATGGAATGCACAGTTCATTAGCTGTAATCAATAGCTATCCTACTGTGCAATAGCATACTAGAATATCTTATTGCTAAATATAACTTAGACACACTAATTAAACTGTCCCAATGTCTCTCCTACTTCACAGCCTGTGAGTACCCTCATTCTACTCTTGAACTCTATGAAACAGACTCTATATTTTATGTAAGGATAAGATCATGTAGTTCTTGTCTCTCAATGCCTAGTTTGTTTCACTTAACTTGAGAATCAACTCAGCCTATATTTCTACAAATGAGAGGATTTTATAGTTTTCCATGGCTAGATGATATTTCAAGATATGTAGGTAACATATTACTGCTATCCCCTAACAATGTTGGTACACATTTATTTTTTCCATTTCCTGGCTATTATAAATAGTGCTACAATAAGCATGTGAATACAGATGTCTCTATAATATCCTGATTCCATTTCCTTTATCTATAGCATATGACAGTTCTGTCAATTTTTTTTCCCTCTGGTTGTGTTTGGTTCAATCCTAGGTCCCTAAACCTAGTCATCCTTGGTGTTCTGGCCCTCCAGATAGTGTCAGTGATAGGCTCCCTCTCATGGCATGAGTCTCAATTTGGATCAGTCATTAGTTGACCATGCCCACAAGTTTTGTGCCACCTTTCCTCCAGCACATCTTACAAACAGAACAAATTGTAGATCGAAGGTTTTATGGCCAAATTGCTTTCCTAATCCTTCCTCTATTAATCTTACTGGTTTCAAAAGGGCTAATCAGGCTCTATCTCTCCCATTACTAAGAGTTTTTGCTAGGGTCCCTCTCATAGATTCCAGGGAGTTTCTATTATACTTTTTCTGCCTTGCCCCACAAATCCTCCCTAATTCCAGTCATCTCTCCCAGTACTCTCTTCCTCTGCTCACCCCATCTGATCCTGATCTGTTTCCATCCCTACCTGTCACCAGTACTCCCATAAAATCTATTTCCCCTTCCCAGGGAGATTAAATGTCCCCCTCTTCAGCCCTCCTGGTTACCTAGCCTCTTTGGATCTGTGGATTATGGCATGTTCAACTTTTACCTTACAGCTAATATCCACTTATAAGTGAATACATAACATGTTTGTTTCTCTGGGTCTGTGTCACTTAGGATTTTTTTCTAGTTCCATCCATTGCTTCAAATTTTCATGATGTTATCTTTTTAAGCATCTGAGTAATATTCCATTGTACAAATGTACATATTTTTTTAACCCATTCTTTTGTTGGGAGATGTCTAGGTTGTTTCCAGCTTCTGGCTATTAAGAATAAAATTGTTATGAAAATAGTTGAGCCAGTGTCCCTGTGGTAGGATGAAATACCCTTTGCTGTTAGTTATTTTATTTTTTTGAAGAACTACCGTATTGTTTTCCCATAAAGGTTAAACTAATTTATATGTTCACCAAGTTTCCCTTTCTCCACATCTTTGTAGCATTGATTATCTGTAAAGAGTTTTATGTTGATGTTCTTGTCCTTGTTGCTAGACACTGAGTTTGCTGATATGAAATTGCATTTCTCTGTTATGTAATGCTGTACATTTTTATAGATCTTTCACTTCTATATATCCTCATTTTAGAAATGTCCATGTTTCCCATTTTAATTAAGATATTTGATAGTTTTGCTATTGAATTTTTAATTTCATTAATGTCTTACTAAACACATAATTTAGAAATATTTTCTCTCATTCTGTAATTGAACTCTCCACACTATTTATTGCTTTCTTTACTCCTTAGAACCTTTTTAATTTCATAAAACTCTATTTGTTTGTGTTTGTTTTTATTGCTTGTACTTTGGGAGTATTGTCCAAAATATTCTTTCCATTCCAGTATCTAAAGATATTTCTCTCTTGCTTTCCTGTACTAATTTCAGAGCATCAGGTGCACATTTAATTCTTTAATCTACATTGAGTTAAATATTGTAATTGGTGAGAGAAGGGATTTAGTTTCAATATTCCTTAAGTGGCTATCCAATTTTTCCCACACAGTTTATTCAATGAAAATCTTTCTGCATTTATGCAATAACAGTGAGAGGTTTTCACATCACACTTTCAAAATTTTTAAAGGGAGAAATGGCTAGATGGTCATGATCATGAATGGAAATCTGCAACTGATGGTCATGAGGAAGTAAGGGCAATCTCCATGATGAGACAATGATATGGGATAAGGGAGTTGCCCAAGAATCAATGGGGGTGACCTTAGCTGTGACTCACTACATTGGAGATATATACCTGAAGAGGCACCTCTTGTAGTCAGACAGGAGCCCCAGTGGAGCAAAAGAGACACCAACCCACCCACAAAACTTCAAAAATTTGTTCTGTCAACAAGAATGTAGACAGGGGAGGGGGAGCAGAGACTGATGGAATGACCAACCAATAACCAGCCCAACTTGAAACCCATCCCATGGGCAAGTCTGTAACACTAATGATAATACTCTACTATGCATGTAGACAGGAGAATGTTGTCCTCTGAAAGGTTCCACCCAGAAGCTGTCTCAGACAGACACAGATACCCACAGCCGAATAGTGGCTGGAGCTTGGAGACTCTTACGGAAGAATAAGAGGAAGGATTTGGGTTCCAAAGGGGATAGGAACTCCACAGGAAGATCAATAGAGTCAACTAACCTGGACCCTTGGAACTCTCAGAGTCTGAACCACCAACCAAAGAACATGTACAGGCTGGACCTATCTATGCTGTCTTGGTCATATATAGCAGGTGTGCAGCTTAACTTTCATGTGGGTCCTGGACAACTGGAACAGAGGCTATCCCAAAGCTGTTTCCTCTACATGGGATATCTTCTACTAACTAAGCTGCCTTGTCTGGCTTCAGTGGGAGATGAAGTGTCTAACCTCATGGAAACTTGAGGTTCCAGGTTAGGGAGACACCCAGGGGTGTCTACCCACTCAGAGGAGAAGGGGAAGGTGGATGGGGGAAGGATTGTGGGAGTGAGTGACAGTGAGTAGGGCAGTGAGCTGGATGTAAAGTGAATAAGTAAAATAAATAAGTAAAATTAAATTTTAAAAATGTGGAAAAACTTCAGAGCTAAACTGTACTAAGACCAAATGGACTTAGCAGATATCTATGGACCATTCTATCCAAAAGTTTTACTATGAATATTATTCACAGGAGCTTAAGTAATTTTCTCAAAAGCAGGTCACATTTTAGGTCATAAAACAAGTCTTAATAAATACAATAATAATAATTTCTTACATAATAGAAAATCACAGAATGGAACTAGAAATCAATGGCATGAGAAACTATACAAACATACGAAGACATAGGGGCTGAATAATATAATTTTGAATAACTAATGGGTTATTAAAGAAATTGGAAAGAACAATTAAACTACATAGAGTCAAATGAAGATGAAAAGAGCACTATGGGATAAAAAGTGAAAGCTTATATGTATAATTCTCCATATTAAAGAATAGGGCTAGTCAAATAGCTGAAAAAGTAATGATGCTTGCTGCCTGACCATCCAATCCTAATAACTGAGTTTGATTCCTAGAACCCATGTAAAGGTAGAAGGAGAAAACTTTCCCCACAAAATGTACTCTCATCTCCAGTTATGCACTGACAGAAAGACCATCACCCATGGTAATAAATAAAATAAAAAAAAATTGAAGAAATCAGAGAGATCACAATGTTGCACATTAGGGTTTTGAAAAACCAAGGAAGATCCAAATTAGTAGAAGGATATAAATAATAAAACTCTAACCTCATAATTATAAAATGGAAAACAAAATAACAGTATCAAGGATCAATGAAATGAAAAGTTGATTCTTTGAAAGATACACAAGTTGGCAAAACAGTAGGCATAACTAACAAAATGGAGGACCCTTCCAAATGAATACATTTAGAAACAAGAGGTGTATATTACAATTATATCACTAAAGCCAAATTATCTTTGAGGAACACTTTGAAAGATATACTCCTTTCAGTTGGAAAATTTAAAAGACATGGAAAAATTTCTAGACACACATGAATGAAGCCAAGAAGATATAAAGACAGATTCATAACAAGTAATGATCAGCAATAAGTCTCCCAGCAAACAAAATTTCAGGACCAGATGAGTACTCTCCTGAATTCCACTACGCATTGAAAAATCACACCAATGTTTCTCCAAGTACTCCAGAAAATTGAAAGGCAAGTAATGCTCCCAAGCTCACTTTATGAAACTTCTTTTTTCCTGATTAAAAATAAATAAATAAGAATACAACAACAGCAAAAGAAAGCTAAATGCCAATTTCCACAGTGGGTACAGATTTAAAAAAAGAAATCCTCAGGAGATCCTTAATGAATCTAACATCATATTGAAAATCTCATACTATGAAAAAGTTCATTTCAGCTGTCCCCTCTATTCACAGGAGCCTTGCATAACCCAGAGAGTGTCTTGCCCCCCTGTGGAAACCTTCAGGGGCCCCAACACTAAGCAGCTTGGAACCCTGCCCACCCATTTTAGATTCACCCCAACTGGTCCTCTTAGGACAGCTTACGACCTTGAGTAGGACAGCACTCAGTCCTCTGAGCACCATTGTCTAGATCTGGCCTTGCTCCTTGGTTTAGAGGAGGCTTTCAGGATGACAAGAGACTCCTAATTCACCTATGAAAATCTTTGAGGGCCCCAAAACTAACCAGCTTGTAACCCTGTCCAACTACCCCACCCTAGTCATATCTTCCTGCTACCCAGCTGGGTCTGACTGGGACACACCCTGCAGAATAGTATCTACCAGGATATAGACTGGATACTGAGGTCTACCTGAGGTACAGCCAACATGGTAGAGTACCCTGACCTCCATTGTATGGCCCATAGCTCCCTCCATCTTTGCAAGAAGTCCTGCTGTCATCAGAATTTTCCAGTCAACACCAATTAAAACCAGATGCTCAAGACAGTGTAAGAACACAATCAGTAAGACCATGGGCAACATGGCACCACCACAGACCATCTATCCTGCTACAACAAACCCCGATACCCTAATGAAACTGAAGCACAAAAAGGGGTTTTAAATCTAATCTTATAAGGATGATACAGGCATGTAAAAAGGCTATAAATAAATCCATTAAGGAAATACAGGAAAATGCATTCAAACAAATATATGCATTAAAAGGAGAAGCAAATAAATATAAAGAAATAGAAGAAAACACAATCAAACAGGTAAAGGATTTGAATAAAACTGTCCAATACCTGGAAATGGAAGCAATAAAGAAAACACAAACTGAGGCAATTCTGGAGAGGAAATCTTTGGAAAAGAGAACAGAAACTATAGACGTAAGTATTGCCAACAGAATACAGGGTATCAAGTGTAGAAGATAAGATAGAAGAAACCAATATAACAAAGAAAATGCAAAATCTAAAAAGTTCATGACACAAAACATCCAGGAAATTTGAGACATTATGAAAGGACCAGACCTAAGACTAATATGAATAGAAGAATAAGAGAAGGAGGGAAAGGAAGAAGAGGAGGAGGAGAAGGATTAGGAGGAAGATGTGGAGGAGGGACAGGAACAAGAGCAACGAGAAAAAGAAGAAAATGAACAAAAACAATAATAATAAGAAGATGATAATGATTTCCAGCTCAAATGACCAGAAAACATCTTCAACAAAATCATGGAAGAAAATTTCACTAACCTAAAGAATGAGATGCCTATAAAGGTACAAGAAGCTTACAGAACACCAAACAGATTGGATCAGAAAGCAAAATTCGCCTGCCACATAATAGCCAAAACACTAAATATATAGAACAAAGAAACAATTTTAAAAGCAGCAAGGGATAAACACCAAGTAATATATAAAAGCAGTCCTGTCAGAATTATATTTGATTTCCCATCTGAGACTCTGAAAGCTAAGAGGGCCTGGAGAGAGGATTTGTAGACCCAAGAGACCACAGATGTCAGCCCAGAAAACTATATCCAGCAAAACTTTCAATCATTATATATGGAGAAACCAAGATATTCTATGACAAAGCCAAATTCAAACAGTAACTTTCCATTAACCAACCCCTACAGAGGATACTAGAAGGAAGAATACACTTAAGAAAACACAAGAAATAAATAATCTCACACCATTAAAACCAATAGAAGAGAAACACACATAGCACACTCAACCACTACGATCAAAAGAACAAGAAGTTACAATCACTGGTCATTAATATCTCTCGATATCAATGGACTCAATTCCACAGTAAAAAGATACAGGTTAATAGAATGGATGCATAAACAGAATCCATCATTCTTCTGTATGAAAGAAACACATCTCAGCAACAATGATATCCATTGTCTATGTATAAATGGCTGGAAAAAGGTTTTCCAAGCAAATGGACCCAAGAAACAAGCTGGAGTAACCATTCTAATATCTAATAAAAAAGACTTTCAACTGAGAGTAATCAAGAGACAGGGAAGGACACTTCATACTCATATAAGGAAAAATCCACCAGGAAGACATCTCAGTTCTGAACATCTATGCTTCAAATGCAAGGGCACCCACATTTGTAAAAGAAAGCTTACCTAAATCACGTATCAAACCCCACATATTAATAGTGGAGAACTCAATACCCCTATCTCACCAATGGACAAGTCATCAAGAGAGAAACTAAACAGAGAAATAACAAAACAAAGGTTAGTTTAATATATGTGTGTGTGTGTGTGTGTGTGTGTGTGTTAACATATATATATATATATATATATATATATATATATATATATATATTATTAAAGAAAGGAGAAAAGGCTTCCAAAGTAATATGGATCACACATGATAGAGGAAGATCTCTTAGCTGCAGACAGGAAAGAAAAAGTCAAGACCAAACAGGACAGGTAACATGATTTGCTGATCCCTCTACATGGGAACAGCCCTAATATTGGCTGAAACATAAAAAGGTCTCTAGCCAAAATTTCAGCTATACATAGCCAATAAAACTTATTGGCTACAGAATCCTCATAAATTTTCATGCATTTCTTTCATATGGCATCAATGAAAATTTATTACAATTTGGTTATTAATCAAACTAAGTCATAAAAAGACAGTTGTCTTTTACATGCTCAAACAAAGATTAAAAATTCATCCTTAACTGATCTATGCCCCTAGCATAATCCATACAATCTTTATAGTACTAAATATTTGTTGTAAGGTTCATATATTATAGAATAAAGCACTAAGAATACAGCTCTGACAAGATTCAACCTTGGGGATGCTGATATGTCCTGCTGTTCCAATTTCCTGCCTGATGCTACCTCATCTGATGCTGTTTCCAGAGACTTGCTTCCAAAAGAACTTCAGAAATGGCTACTAATCCCCTATGGCCTTGATTCATCCAGCCATTTTAGATGGTTCCAGTCAATACTTTAGTTAACTCCTGAACTTTCTCTACACACTAAGACTTGACAGCAAATACTACAGCTAATTTTCTTAAGACTACTATTTTTCTAGTTTTCTTGCTCCCCCTTTTTTAAAAAAGGAATTTTTCACCCCAATTCAGCAGGAAGCAATCATAAAAAAATCATCATCTCAGTCCCTTAAATTGGGGTGTCTGGTTTTACTTATCTAATGAACTATATATTATTGTCATTTTTAGGGATAATTACAAATAATTATGGTCTTGAACAAGGATAAAACTACAGAGAGAGAGCTTAGACTCACGTATTTGTATCTTTCCTTTTCTCTTCACTATCTTTCATTCTGTTTTAGGTAAAGGGAAGTGAGTTGAAAAGAAAAAAAGGGAGAAATACAATATTATAAGAAATTAGATAAATGATGATAGATTATTAAATTTACTCTTAAGCAAAACATTTGAAAACCATAATCTTACATTGCTAGAAATCTTTATATTTTGATGCAAAATTGAAGTTTTATTTTCTTACATTAGTACAAAATTTTAGATATTGATACAGGTTTAAGGTTTTCATTGGTATTAATCTTTATATATTGATACAAAATGTAAAATTAATTTTGTTACTCTTAGATAGGCATTGTGCCTATACAACTCATTTGAAAATACAAGGCTTAGATCAAGTCCTTTCAATTACCACTATTACAAAATATTTAGAATGCTTAAATAATACAAGCTAATAGATAGTCAAACTCTACATTCATAATAGATTCTAATTTAGTTCAATACAGTAAAGTATTTTAAGGTTATTCAAATAATAAATACCAAAAATGGTCAATATTTTACAATTCAGTTATATATATATATATATATATATATATATATATATATATATATGAGAGAGAGAGAGAGAGGGTCTTCAAAAGGATCAAAGATCGATCACAAAATATGACATTTGATGTTATTTCACTATTAATAGATCTTTTGATTATGAGATATGTCTGTTCATGACAGTACCCCTATTCTACTTCAAGGAAGGAGATGAACATGAACACCTCATATAGAGTTGCTTCAAATGTGAGAAGCTATCCAGTATGCAAGAAATGCTCTAATTTCATCTACAGTTATAATGCTGTGCAAAAAGGACAAACAGATTCAGGATAATTAACTGCTAAATTCTGCCAAGACAGCATAAGCTAGTCCTTCATAATTCCTGTTTCACTTAAGGTCTGTCAGATACTCTGGGCCAGAAGACTGAAGATAGATGCACTAACATTATAAAGAATATTGGGGATTGCCCCAGCAGTCTGCTGTCTTTGCCAATTGTTTAAATTTTGGAAGCAATGTTCCTGCATACTTAAATATATATATTCCTTCTTAAATCTGTCAAGGTTGAAGACTAGAGAGTCGTATTCTCACAATTAAACTTAACTTGTTCAACATTAAAGATGTACTAGATTCAAAAAATGTTTTTCAGATTATAATAGAAATTAAAATCAAACATGGTTAAGGTACAAAATTATAAACTCATTAAGTTAAGAGAGATGATAAAATACTTTATTGAAATTGCCAAATATGATGGACTAGATGTTATAAATATATATCATTTCTAATAATTTACATAATTGTTATAATTATGTTCAATTTATCTTTAAGAGGAAAGAACCTTTTTAATTGGCAAAAAGAGGGATATGTCATGGGTTAGCCTAATACTGCTTGTATTCTAATGCTAATTTGGGAGCCTCAAGACTAGTTACCCAAACTCAAGAGAATCCACACATAAGACACTGAGTGGCTCTGCCCCCATTTATTTGTGATTGGTATATAAAGATGTCAACAGCCAATGTCTGGACAAAAGAGACCTAAGTAGATTGAAGTTATGCAGGTTTTTAAAGAGATGACAATGAAAATAAACAAGAAAGGAATTTGCCGTGGAAGAAGAAGAATATGCAAGAAGGAGAAGGAGAGCAATGGCCAGGAGAATGTGGCCCAGAAGAGAGACCAATTGGAGTTAAGAGCAGTCCAGATGGAACATAGTAAATAGTAAATGATAACTTGGGATTATCAATAGGTAAGTAGATTGTAACAGCTTGGAGGTTAGTCAGCTGCCCAGTTATTGTGTTGCCTAAGGCTATTTAAAATATAAAGAAAATATGTATCTTTCATCCAGGAAAATAAATGGTTCTAAGGTAAGGAAGAAGTCCTGGGCTGTAATTTTAAATATTTTCTACTACATCAACCAAACAGAAAAGAATATACCTTCTTCTCAGCACCTCATGGAACCTTCTTCAACATTGACCATATAAACAGGCACAGAGCAAGCCTCAACAGATACAAGAAGACTGAAATAATTCCATGCATGTTATCAGATCACCATGGATTAAAGCTGGACTTTAGTAAATACTGATGGAAACTGAACACCTCTCTATTCAATGACCATTGGGCCAGGGAAGAAATTAAGAAAGAAATTAAAGACTTTCTAGAATTCACTGAAAATGAGGTCACAACATATCCAAACTTATGGGACACAATGAAAGCAGTGTTAAGAGTTGAGTTTATAGTACTATATGCCCTCATAAAGAAATTGGAGAGTTCTCATACTAACAAATTAAAAGTACACCTGAAGGCTATAGAAAAATAAAGAAGCAAACACATCAAGGAGGAATACATGGCAGGAAATAATCAAACTCGGGGTTGAAATCAATGAATTAGAAATAAATAGAACAATACAAAGAATAAGCTAAACCAAAAACTGGTTCTTTGAGAAAATCAACAAGATAGACAAACCCTTAGCCAAACTTACTAAAATTCAGAGAGTCACTACCCAAATTAAAAAAATCAGAAATGAAAAGTGAGACATAACAATAGATACTCAGGAAATTTTAAAAAATTCATTAGATTTTACTTCAAAAGTCTATATTTCACAAAGTTGGAAAAGCTAAATGAAATGGATGGTTTTCTAGACAGGTACCAATTACCAAAAGCTATATCAAAAACAGGTAAACTATCTGAATAGTCCTATATCCCCTAAGGAAACAGAAGTAGTCATTAAAAACCACTCAACCAAAAACATCCTGGGCCAGATGCTTTTACTGCAGAATTCTACCAGAATTTCAAAGAAGAGCTCATGTCAATACTCCTAAAAATATTATGCAAAATAGAAACAGAAGGAACAATGTCAAACTCATTCTATGAGACTAAAGTCATCCTGATACCTAAACCACACAGACTCAACAAAGAAAGAGATCAATTTTTGAAAGAAAGAATTTCAGATCAATTTTCCTTATGAATATTGATGCAAAAATGCTCAATAAAATACTCACAAACTGAATTCAAGAACACATCAAAGACAACATCCACCATGATCAAGTAAGCTTCATCCAAAGGATGCAGGGGAGGTTTAATATATGAAAATCCTTCAATATTATTCACCATATAAAACACTGAAAGAAAAAAAAAAACCCATATGCTCATCTCACTAGATGAGGAAAAAGCATTTGATAAAATCAAACTCCCATTCATGATAAAAGTCTTGGAGAGATCAGGAATACAAAGGACATACCTAAATACAATATAAAGCAAGCCAATAGCCAACATCAAATTTAACGGAGAGAAACTTAGAACATTCCACTACAACCAAGGACAAGACAAGGCTGTTCACTGTCTCCAAATCTCTTAAATATAGTACTTGAAGTTCTAGCTAGAACAATAAGAAAACTAAAGAAGATCAAGAGGATATAAATTGGAAAGGAAAAGGTCAAAGTATTGCTATTTGCAGATGATATGATAGCATACATAAGTGACCCAAAAAATTCTACCAGAGAACTCCTACAGCTGATAAACACCTTAAACAAAGTGGCTGGATACAAAATTAACTCAAAGAAATCATTAGTCCTCCTCTAAACAGTGATAAGTAGGCTGAGAAAGAAGTTAGGGAAACAGTACCCTTCACAATAGCTACAAATAATATAAAATACCTTGGTGTAACTCTAACAAAGCAAGTGAAGACCTGTATGACAAGAACTTCAAGTCTCTAAAGAAAGAAATTGAGGAAGACATCAGAAAGTGAAAAGATATTCCTTTCTCGGGGATTGGTAGGATTAACATAGTCAAAATGGCCACCTTACTAAAAGAAATCTACAGATGCAATTCTCAGCAAAATTCCAACTCAATTCTTTACAGAACTTGAAAGAATAATTCTCAACTTCATATGGAAAAAAAAAATCAAGTTAGCTAAAACAATCTTGAACAAAAAAAGAACTTCCAGAGGTATCACTATCCCTGACTTCAAACTGTACTACAGAGCAATAGTAATAAAAACTGCATGGTATTGGTAGAAGCTGATAGCTAGATCAAAGGAATGGAACTGAAGATCCAGAAATAAACTGACACACCTATAAACACTTGATTTTTTAGTAAGAAGCCAAAACCATACAGTGGAAAAGGGAAAGCATTTTCAACAAATGGTACTGGTCTAACTGGATATCTGCATGTAGAATGCAAATAGATCTATATTTGTCACACAAGGCAAAACTCAAGTCCAAATGGATCAAAGACCATAACATAAAACCAGACACACTTAATCTAATAGAACAGAAAGTGGGGGAAAGCTTTGAATTCTTCAATACAGGAGACAACTTCCTGAATAGAATACTAATGGCTTGGGCACTAAGGTTAAAAAATTAATAAATGAGACTTCATGAAACTGAAAAGCTTCTATAAGTCAAAGGACACTGTCATTGGGAAAAATGACAGCCTACATATTCAGAAAAGATCTTCACCAACCCTACATATAAAAGAGGGCTAATATCCAATATATATAAAGAATTCAAGAAGTTATACATCATCAATCCAAATAATCCAATTAAAAATGAGGTACAGAGTTAAAGAGAGAATTATCAACAGAGGAATCTTGAATAGCCAAGAAGCACTTAAATGTTCAATGTCCTTAGTCATCAGTAAAATGCAAATCAAAATGGCTCTGAGCTTGCTCCTTCTACCCAGAAGGGATAAGCTTAAACACTCAAAAGATTCCAAATGCCAGCAAGGTTGTGGAGCAAGGAAAACACTCCTGGTGCAAGTGTAAACTTGTACAACTATTCTGGAAATGAATTCACAGTTTTTCAGAAGACTGAGGGTAGTTCTACCTCAAGAGCCAGCTATACTACTCCTGGGCATATATCCAAAAGATGCTCCAACATCCCACAAAGACACTTACTCTACTATGTTCATAGCAGCTTTATTCATAATAGCCAGAAACTGGAAACAGCATACATCTTTCTCAACTGAAGAATGGATATAAAAATGTGGTATATCTATACAATGGAATACTCCTCAGCCATTAAAAACAAGGACATCATAAATTTTACAGGCAAAGGGATCAAACTACAATATATATATATATATATATATATATATATATATATATATATATATATACAATACACACACACACACACATATATATATATATATAATATATATAATATATATATCATCCTGACTGAGGTAACCCAATTCCAAAATGGCATGCATGGTATGTACTCATTTATAAGTGTATATTAGCCATAAAGTACATGATAACCAATAAGTCAATAGACTCAAAGAAACTAAACAACAAGGAGAGAAAAGAAGAGGACCATTGAATTTTCTCAGAAGGGGAAGCAAACAGATATTGGAAGTTTGATGGAAGGAGGGAACTGGATAGATAAGGAGATTGGGGAAGGAAGCAGGGGAGGATCATATGTAAGGAGAGCAGGGTAGATAGAAGGGAGATCATCTGGGAGACAGGGGCAATCTCTAAGACATGCCAGAGACCTAGGATGGGGAGAATCCCCAGAAGCTCTAGAGGGTAAACTTTAGCTGAGATTCCTAGCAGTTGGGGATATATACCCTAAAGTGGCCCCTCCCTATATCACCTCAGGATTCCCAATAGAAGATTTAGGAGAGCCACCCACCCACAAAGCCTTTGACCCAAAATATATCCTGCCAACAAGATGTACAGGGACAAACCAACAAGATGTGCAGGGACAAAGATAGAGCAAAATCTAAGGAAATGGCCAACCAGTGACTGCCCCAAATTCAGATTCATCCCAGGGGTGAGAACCAATCTTGGACTCTATTAATGATAGTCCATTTTGCTTGAGACAGGGAGGAACCTAGCATAACTCTCCTCTGAGAGGCTCCACCCAATAGCCAGTGGAAAGAGATGAAGAGACTCACACTGGAACAGTAGATGGAGCTTGTAGAGTCTTATGGAAGAGTTAGGAGAAAAATTGAGGGACCCAAAGAAGACCGAGACTCCACAGGAAGACCAACAGAGTCAACTAACCTGGATAGTAGATAAGCAGTTTGGTCTTCATGTGGGTCACTGAAACAACTGGAGAAGGAGCTGTCCCTGAGCCTGTTGCCTACCTGCCTGCCTGTGGATTCTGTACCCCTAAATGGACAGCCTTGCCTGTCCCAAATGGGAGAGTATGTGACTAGTTCCAAAGCAACTTGATATGTGAGACTGGAGGGTGGGGTCAAGGGGTGGGTGAAGGTGGTCGAGGGAGGTGTGGGAGAGTTGACCCCTAGAGGGGGCTTCACTTTCTAAGAGGAATGCAGGAATGATCTATGTGAGGAGGTACTGGGAGGATAGGGAAGACTGATATTGGATTGTAAAGTGAATAAATAAATTTAATAAAACATAAATTTCATAAAGAGTTTAAAGGGAAAAATTCACTTCATGTTGAGAATGTATGGGTGTTTTAGCATTTGAAAACAATTAAACACAATACGGCAGTCATCTAGAATCAATAGCAAGCAACAATTAAAGAATTAGTTTACTAGTTGCCATAAAGACTTTGGAAGTGGTCAACCTTCCTTTATGATAAAAGCCCTGAAGAACCTACAAATAGAAGAGTCTTACCTCAATAAAGGCTATACATGAAAAACCAAAAGAAACCAAAACTATTTAGTCTAAAATCAGAAAGAGGACACTGAAGTGAACATTTACTACCTTTATTCAGAGACAGCTTGAAATCTTATCAACGGCAGCAATTCAAAACCAAGCAGACTGGACTTCAATTGGAAAGAAAGAATTCAAAATGTCTCTACAGGCAGATGACATAGACCTATTCCTTTAAGTTTACAGACTGTTAGAGTATGAAAGGAAAACAGCAGGATAAGCAAGTATGAACACTGGCATCTGCCGCACAAGTAGCTTGCCAAGAGGACAAGAAATAGCCAAACCTTTGGGGTTAGGGTCCAAGCAAACAGGAATGATCAGCAAATTAATTCAGCAAGCAGGAGTACAGAGGGGACGGTGTCTTCTGGGAAATGTTCAGAAAACCCAGAGAGTCAAGGAAAACATGCTTGGACTTTTGGCTACTAGCCACTAAAAGAGATAAAAGGGAAATTAGTCTTTTTTTGTGTTAGAATTCAGAAAAGCAGTATACTTAGCAGTGCAGCATGGTGCAAGCTCTGTAAGCAACTGCCACAATTCTATTTTTAAAAGAGCCTAAAGACTCCCTCAGAAGATGCTTAGATCTGTTACATACTTCATTCAAAATAAAAATATTCAAAATTAGCACACAAAATGTAGTTTTTCCATACCACAATGAATTTGATGAAAAAAAGTCAAGACCACATTGTTCCCTCAATAGCCTAAAAAGGAAATATCTAGATATAAACTTAACTAAAGTTGTTAAAGAATTCTACAACACAAATGGAAAATTATTGAAGAAAGTGTAGAGGAATAGAAAGAGTAAAGATATTACATATTCATGTATTGACAAAGTTAATGTTATGGAAATGACTTGATTTCTGAAAGCAAACCTAAATTTCAGTGAAATCCTCACATTCTAAAGACATAGAAAACAGTTGTTAAGATTGATATGAAATTATAAAAGTCTCTAGTAACTAAAGCAATTCTGAACAAGAGTTATGCTGGAGTTACCATGATATGTGAACTTAAACTGATTTATAGAGACATAAAATAAATGGTACTAGTACAATACAGGAAGACAAACCAATGGAATGAAATAGAATATTCAAAACTAATTTTATAGAGGTGTCCAAATATACATTGAGGGAAAGTCAGCCTTTAAAACAAGTGGTTGTGGGAAAACTGGATATCCTTATATGGTGAACAAACTAGATTCCTCTCTCTTTCTCTCTGGATGAAAAAAGAAAAAAGAAAAAGAAAAGGGAAGGAAGGAAGGAAGGAAGGAAGGAAGGAAGGAAGGAAGGAAGGAAGGAAGGAAGGAAGATGAACCAAAGACCTTAATTGTGGGACTGTGTAAGGGTATCCTGGTTCTTGGCTGGGCATGGGCCTGGAACCCCAAGACTTCAAGGGAGAAAACGGCAGGAATTCGGCCATGCCCCCAGAACTCAGGGTCCTGAAAAGCAGTCTAATCTTCATGGACCTACATTGTTCAGTCACGTAGGCCATTACAGCCCCTCCCAAAGTGCACAGGTAGAGGGTATGACTACAGGCCTCAGGCCCTAGAGATTTACATACTAATGAAGGTCAGAGGGTGGAGCCAATTAAGCATTCCTCCCCAGAACCTCCCCCTTTCTCCCTCCCTACTTAACCCAGGTCTGCCCTGAGTTTGGGGGGTACATCCAGATCCATCCACCATCCGCCATGACAATAAACCCTTTTGGAACCAAGGATTTCTCGTGTCATTGGGGCCATGCCGGGCCTGCCGTCGCCAAAGGTTCCAGCCTGTGGGACCCCAGACCTTTCTCCTCGATGTGGGACCTGCCGCCTAGTGGAAGTCTCCAAGCAGCCTCCCCCAGCTACGACCCTGTTTTCCCACACTTAATGTAAGACATAATACTATTCAAGGAAAAGTTCAGGGTTTAGGAAAAGGCAAAGACTCTTTGAATAGGATTCTAAAATTTTGGACAGTAAAATGTGAATTGATAGATAAAATTGCACTAAATTAGAAATAATATAAAAAAATTAACCATCAGAATAAAGATGTAGCCTATAGAACAGAAAACCTTTGTCAGATATTAATCTAATAGGGGAATAGTATGTAGAGTATATAAAGAACTAAGCAAAACATGTCTCGAAAGTTGCAGTTGGTAATACATGGACAACGAGCTGAACATTCACTTTTCAAATGAAGAAATGCAAGGACACAGAATTGCAAAACAAAACTGCATGAGATTTCATCTCAGTCTCAGAATGACTGTGATCAAGAACATAAAACACAGCCAGTGCTGGCAAAAATATAGAAAGGAACCTATACATTGTGGGTAAGAGTTTAAATTAGTACAGTGACCATATAAGTCAGTATGGTGGCATCTTAAAAAACAATTAAAAGTACATCTTAAAGTCTACCTACACCATTTCTGGGAGTACACCATAGAGACTCAAAGTGGTCCTGCCATAGTCTCCCCCTTTCCACACACACCCCTCTTTCTTGCACATATGCACTCTTTCTCTTTATATGGGTGTATTGCTCAACCATAGAAAACTACAAATAATATTATTTTAGAAAAAATATAGGCATAACTAGAGGTCATAATGATATATAATGAAATAAGCCACCTCACACAAATAACCATCACTTCCTCTCATGTGCAGAAGCTCCCAGAAAAGGCTATGTATGCTAATGAGTGACTATTAGAGATGAAGCAGAAGAGGTGCATGGGAGAGAAGTCAGGAAAAGATTAGGAGAGAGAGTGAATATAATCAAAGTAAATTACAGTCTCATATGGAAATATCATAATGAAACCTTTTGCTTTGCATAGTATACAATAAAAAATATTTTTTAAAACCTCAATGTTTTTACACTAATTCACTACATTATAATAATTTGATGCCATATTTTTTCACTTTCCTATATCACTTATCTTTCAGTGTTCTGATGTCATTATTGTGAGTCCTTTGTTTAGGTTTCATTCTAAAGGTCTAAGTGGTTAATCATGGTTTTGAAACACTGGAGTATTCAGAGTGTTTGTGAACTGTTATGCCTTCTGCTGTGTTATTCCTTATTAAGACAAATCAACATAATAAACATGGCCATCTTACCAAAAGGGATCTACAGATTTAATGCAATTTTCCCATCAAAAATCCAATACAATTCTTTGCAGATCTTGAAAGAAAAATACCCAATCTTTTATGGGAAAAAAAAAAACAGATAGCTAAAATAATCCTGAACACTAAAAGAACTTCTGGAGGTATTATCATCCCTGATTTCAAGCTATATTACAGAGCAGTAGTAATAAAAACTGCATGGTATTGGCATAAAAACAGACAGGTTGATCAATGAAATCGAATCAAAGACACAGAAATAAATCCACATACCTATGGATACTTAATTTTTGACAAAGAAGACAAAATTATGCAATGGAAAAAAGAAAGCATCTTCAACAAGTAGTGCTGGTATAACTAGATGTCTACATGTAGAAGATTACAAATATATCCATATCTGTCATCCAGCCAAAACTTAAGTTAAAGTGGATCAAAGATCTCAACATAAAACAAGATACACTGAACCTGACAGAAGGGAAAGTAGGAAATAGCCTTGAATGCATTGGCACAGAAGACAACTTCCTGAACAAAACATCAATCATACAGGCATTAAGATCAACAATTAATAAATGGAACCTCATGAAACTGAAAAGCTTCTTTCTGTAAGGCAAAGTACACTATCAATAGGACAAATAGCTGACAGGATGGGAAAAGATCTTCAGCATCCCTACGTCTGATAGAGGGCTGATGTCCAAATTACATAAAGAAGTCAAGAAACTAGACATCCAAAAGCCAAATATCCCAATTAAAATTCTGTACTCAATGGGGTACAGATCTAAACAAAGAACTCTTCACAGAGGAATCTCTAATAGCCAAAAAGTACTTAAAGAGATGTTCAACATCCTCAGTCATATGGGAAATGCAAATAAAAATAAAAATAAAAATACACGATTCCATCTTACACCAGTCAGAATGGCTAAGATAAAAACCTGAAAAGACTGATCATCCTGGTGAGGATGTGGAACAAGGGAATACTCCTCTGCTGCTAGTGGGAGTACAAACATGTATGGCCACTTTGGAAAACAATTTGATGGTTTCTCTGAAAATTGGGAATAGATCTACCTCAAGACCCATATGTACCACTCTGGAAAAATACCTAAAGAATGCTTCCCCATACCACAAGGACACTTGCTCAAATATGTTCATAGCACCTTTATTCATAATAGCCTGAAATTGGAAACAGCCTAGATGTCCCTCCAATGAAGAATGGATAAAAAAATATATAGGATATTTACACAACAGAGCATTGCTCAGCCATTAAAAGCAATGACACCATGAAATTTTTAGGCAAATGTATGGAACATGAATGAAGTAAACCAGGCTCAGGAAGACAAACATGGTATGTGCCCACTTATAAGGGGTATTAGCCAAAAAGTACAGGATGACCATGCTATAATCCCCAGACTCAAAGAAGCTAATTAACAACCGGGGGCTCAAGTGGGGACACATGAATCTCATTGAGAAGGGAAAATCCAATAGACATAGTAGAGAGGATTTGGGGAAGGTACTATGTGGGAGTGAGGGTTGAGATAGGAACAGGAGAGATCAGGGGGAGGATGGAGGGAGAGAGTACTGGGAAAGACAATTGGAAAGGAGGCACATCTCTGGGACAAGCTAGAAACTTAGGGCAATGGAAATTCCCAGAATGAGAGTGACCCTAGTTAAGATTTCTAGCAATGGGGAAGATGGAGCCAGAATGGCCATCTCCTGTAATGAGACAAGACTTCCTGTTGAGAGATTGGGACACCAAACCAGCCACAAAACCTTCAACCTACAATTTGTCCTGCCTATAAGATGTGCTGGGATAAAGATGGAGCATAAATTGATAGAGTGGCCCAACTCGAGATCTATGCCATGAGAAGGAACCCATCCTTGATCCTGTTATTGATATTCTGCTATACTTGCAGACAGGAGCTTAGCATAAATATCATCATAGAGGCTTCAAGTAGCAACTAATGTAAATAGATGCAGAGATGCACAGCTTGGGAAATCCTGCAGAAGATGGGGAGGAAGAATTGCAAGAACCAAAGGGGTCAAACACCACAAGAAAACACACAGAATCAACTAACCTTGATCCATAGGGGCTCAAAGAGATGAACAGTCAATTCAGTATCCTGCATTGGACTGACCTAGGCTGTCTGCACATATGTTTAACTTGGTCTTCGTATGGGAGTAGGGGCTGTCTCTGACTTTCATGCATGCCTTCGGGACTCTTTCCTCATCCTGGACTGCCTCTTCTAGCATCAATAGAAGAAGATGAACCTAGTCTTACTGCAGTTTTATACTCCAGGGCTGGTTGATATCCATGAGAGGCCTCCCTGTTTCTAAAGAGAAATGCAGGAAAATAGATGGTGGGAGGGAGGACTGGGAGGAGAGGAGGGAGGGGAAATTACAAGCAGAACATAAATTAATTAATTAATTAATTAATTAAAAAAATCAGTCCTCAAATTGAAGAGTTCCACTTAGCCATTCTAACAGGTCTAATGGATAAATTTTCTTACTTTTATTTGTCTGAAAATGTCTTCATATATCCTTTATTTCTAATGGATACTTTGGGTGGGTGCAGTATTCCTGTTTAACAGGCTATCTTTTTTTCTTCAGTAATTTGAAAATCTCATGTTACTCTCTTCTGACCTGTAAGGCTTCTGGAAAGCCTGCTGTCAGGCAAATTGGGACATCTTTTATGTGTTTTCTCTCGATGTCTTGAGAATCTTATAGCACTGAGTGCTTGATTATAAAATGCCTTAGAGGAGGCTTGTTTATTTAGATCTCACCAATGACATTTGAACACTACTTGGGTATTTATAGCCTTGTCTTGGTTGGGGAAAACATTATTGCTTCTTTTGATAAGCTTTCTATCTTTCATGTTTTCAAGTCCTTCTGGAACCCCAATAACTCAAATGTCTTCTAATATTGGCCCAAAGTGTATTCAAGTTTTCATTTCCCCACGTCACTTTCTTTCCTTTGGCTTTCCCAACTGAGTGTTTCAAGTAGACTGCCTCTGAGCTCAGCAATTCTTTATTTTGTTTGATACATTTTGGCTATTAATGTCTTGTAACACTTCTTAATTTTGCTGAGAGTATTTCTCAGTTCAAAGATTTTTGATTGTCTAATTATTTCCTTTTATCTGTTAAACTTGTCTGTCAGAAGAGTAAATAGTTCTTGATGTTCTCTTGAAGTTTGTTGAGACTCCTTACAACAGCAGTTTAAATTTTCCACTCAACAGTTCACCCATAATATCTGCTGTCTTTTCATTTTCCAGTAGGTTATTTTGCTTATTAGCTGAAACCATGTTCGCCTGAAAGTTCTATTTTTTAATAGAAACTTTTATTGTCCTTTGTTCTTCAGTTATAGCTACAAAATAATTTATTAAAAGCTATAATGATAATATAAAAACATATATACATATATTCTATATAGATAAACATAGATACATAGATAATTATGACTAATTATAAACATAGATAATTATGACTAATTATCTCTTCCAAATGTAAAAACTTATACAGATCTTTTTCATAATTTATGTTTCCTAAAATATATACATATATGAAAGGAACATAGAGACACCAAATGATAGAGAAGACAATGTCCTAACTAGGCATCTTATGCTACCAAGTGAAACCTCTAGTGCCAGGATTTGGTTATATCTTTTAGACTCATTAGCCAAAGAGATACTATGGAAACCCCAAACATCACAAGCTATTACTAAGGCTATTTATTTTTTTCCACAACCTGATGATAAGATCCTATTGCTAAAGATAGCACTATGTCATTGAACACAGAAAAGTAGAGCTGGTGTCTCACTGGAAGCTTCATTTATAGTGTCTAGCATTCATTGTGCTAGAAGGTACTCTGCATGCTTCCAGAAGAGAAGAATAATCAATTATCACCAATATGCAAACTCTGTGATCTGCCAGCAAAGTATATTGACACAATAGTGGCATAAATGTTATAAAAGTAACCAACCACTTTTTACAATACAGTGGCCACTGTATTGTAGGCCACTCCATGAGATCAAACCCATACATGACACTACTAAAATAGCCAAGATCCTGAAGAAGGTAGTCATGTGCCTAAGGAAAAATCTAATACTATTGTTCTGCTAAAGGGACATAATGATAAAATGACTTCTAATGACATACTGCTATACCCACAGATCAGTGCCTTATTCAAACCTCATCAGAGAAGTTTCTTGAAGTCAATGGACTTAACATAGAGACTCATAACTGGACAATATGCAGAATGAGAGACATTGGAGCACTCAGTCCTAAATGGGCTGTCTTCATAAACCCCTGTCTTCAAGGTTCAAAGACAAATGAAGAAAGGAAAGAGGAAAGATCTTAAGAGCGCGGGGGGGGGGGTTATGATGACGTCAAGGAAACAGCATCTTTCACTACAACTGACACACATATGAACTCACAGAAACTGTGGCAGCATGCATAGGGCCCTCACAGGTTTAACTCAAATAGGATCCCAGTACTGAGAGGAGGGAATAGACATAAAGTTGCCAAAAAGTTCTTGAAGTATGTTGCTATACGGTACTGTATGTCTATTAAAAGATTAATAATTTATTATAGACTTCATAATCTGCTTTTATTTGTACCTGATTTTACAGAACTTTAAGCAGAAATCTCTGAATCTGGTTATTTGCATTACTTCGACACCTAATGGCACTGTAGAGCCAGGTTTCTCGTGACTCTGCTGTTGATGTGTTGCTGTTATTCAGCACTAGAGAATGAGATGAAACCTACAGTTGCTGTGATGTTTGTCATAAACAGTAGTGTAATGGTTTGGATGAAAATCCTCCCCAGCTCCAGCTCAGTATTTGATCAAATGATCAAATGATCTGAAGTCATTGGCACTGTTTTGGAAGGTTTGGGAGTTGCAGTCTTGTTGGAGGAAGTATGTCACTGGGGGTACAGTTTGGGAATAACCCCCTACTTTCCGTTTAGTCTCTCTGTTGTGTTTAACACTTGAGCTCTCAGCTTTATGCTTCTGGTTTCATGCCTGCTGCTTGCTGCCATGCTTCCCTGCTACAACAGACTCTTATTTCTCTGGAATCATATGCCTAAATAAATTCTTTCTTGTATAAGTTTCTTATATCATAGAAGCAAAAGTAACCAATATATGAGGGAAGCTCTTAAAAATGATTTCTATCCCTCAAAATCTCTCCGTAGGGCACAAGCTAACCCAAATGCTTCATTGACAACAATACACAGAACCGAGGTTCCCACTGCTGGAGGAGTGCATTATACTTAAGTAGAGCCTTGGCCCAAAGGTCCTATCACCAGCCATCAGTGCTGGTTGGTAGAAATCTAGTAAATTATTGTTAATTTTCACTTCTTGATCCAAGGATTATTTAAGAGACCCAATCCATGGACACAGCCTAGGACCTGAGAAGGGAGTATTAGGATTTGTGAAGGATTAGGTTTTACCAAATAAGTGCTGATTCTGAATAGAAATCCTTAGATTTCTTCCATGTCTTGCCTACCTCCAACCCCAGGAATGGAGTCTTGCCTGTGTTATTCTACCCAGGCCAGAGAGATACGGGAGAAGCCTATCAGCTATCAAGTCATCACTAATGTTGGTTATAGCTGACTCTCACAGCTGTATAAACAATCGGAGTACACCAAAGCCCAGGCTTTAGCTGAGAATTATGCTAGTTGAAAATACAGAACAATGAGATTCAGGTCTAGAGGTTCTGTTTATGGCTACTGGCTTGGAGATTACTAAGGTGCTCAAGGATAGGGGAATGAGTGTTATAAATAGTCCCATGTCTGTTATACCTAACATTAAACTGATTCATACCACAGTCTCACAATTCCAGGAAACTGCATAATCAGGAAGAACAAAACAATTCTAATACATGCAAGGTGAGCATAGACATGGAGCTAGTTCTTTGAGAAACTTGAAAAGATAGATAAACCCTTATCCAGACTAACCAGAGGGCACGAGACAGTATCCAAATTAATAAAATCAGAACTGAAACGGGAGACAGAACAACAACAAACACTGAGGAAATTCAAAAATCATCATATCCTACTACAAAAGCCTATACTCAACAAAACTGGAAAATCGGGAGGATATGGACAATTTTCTAGACAGATACCAGGTACCAAAGTTAAATCAGGAGGAGATAAACCATCCAAACAGTCTCATGACCACTAAAAAAATAGCAGCAGTCATTAACACTCTCCCCACCAACAACATTCCAGGTTTTAGTGGAGAATTCTATCAGTCCTTCCAAGAAGACCTAATAACTCTCTTCAAACTATTCCACAAAATAGAAATAGAAGGAATACTACCCAATTCATTCTATGAAGCCACAATCATGCTCATACCTAAACCACACAAAGACCCAACAAAGAGAACCTCAGATCAATCATCCTTATGAATATCGATGCAAAAATACTGAATAAAATTCTTGCAAACCAAATCCAAGAACATATCAAAACAATCATCCATCATGATAAAGTAGGTTTTATACCAGGAATGCAAGGATGGTTCAATATTCAGAAATCCATCAATGTAATTCACTATATAAACAAACTCAAAGGAAAAAAACCCACATGATCATCTCACTAGATGCTGAGAAAGCGTTTGACAAAATTCAAGACATCTTCATGGTAAAAGTCTTGGAAAGATCAGGAATTCAAGGCTCATACCTAAACATAATAAAAGCAATATACAGCAAACCAGTAGCCAACATCAAACTAAATAGAGAAAAACTTGAAACAATCCCACTAAAATCAGGAACTACACAAGGCTGCCAACTCTCCCCCTACTTGTTCAATATAGTACTTGAAGTCTTAGCCAGAGCAATTAGACAACAAAAGGAGGTCAAATGGATACAAATTGGAAAGGAAGAAATCAAAACATCACTATGTGCAGAGGATATGATAGTATACTTAAGTGAAACCAAAACTTCCACCAGAGAACTTCTAAACCTGATAAACAACATCAGCAAAGTTCCTGGATATAAAATTAACTCAAACAAATCAGTAGCATTCCTCTACTCAAAGGATAAATGGGCTGAGAAAGAAATTAGGGAAATGAAACCCTTTACAATAGTTATAAATAATATAACATACCTTGGTGTGAATCTAACCAAGCAAGTGAAAGATTGATATGACAAGAACTTCAAGTCTCTGAAGAAAGAAATCAAAAGATCTCAGAAGATGGAAAGATCTCCCATGCTCATGGATTGCAAGAATTAATACAGTAAAAATGGTCATTTTGTTGAAAGCAATCTATAGATTTAAAGCAATCCCTATCAAAATTCCAACTCAATTCTTCACAGAGTTAGATAGAGCAATTCTCAAATTCATTTGGAATAACAAAAAACCCAAGATATTGAGAACTATTCTTAAAAACAAAAGAACTTCTGGGGGAATCACCATCCCTGACCTCAAGCTGTACTACAAAGCAATAGTGATAAAAACTGCATGGTATTAGTACAGGGACAGGCAGGAAGATCAGTGGAATAGAATTGAAGACCCAGAAATGAACCCACACATCTATGGTCACTTGATCTTTGACAAAGGAGCTAAAATAGTCCAGTGGAAAAAGTTCAACATTTTCAATAAATGATGCTAGTTCACCATGTAGAAGAATGCAAATCGATCCATTCTTATCTCCTTGTACAAAGCTCAAATCCAAGTGAATAAAGAACCTTTACATAAAACCAGATACACTGAAACTAATAGAAGAGAAGGTATGGAAGTCTTGAATACTTGGGCATAGCAGAAAAGTTCCTGAACAGAACACCAATGACTTATGCTCTAAGATCAAGAATTGACAAATGTGACCTCATAAAATTGTAAAGATTCTGTAAAGCAAAGGACACTGTCAATAGGACAAAACGGCAACCAACAAATTGGGAAAAGAAAGATCTCTACCAATCCTACATCTGATAGAGGGCTCATATCCAATATATACCAAGAATTCAAGAAATTAGACTCAAGACAATCAAATAACCCTATTAAGAAATGGGGTATAGAGCTCAACAAAGAATTCTCAACTGAGGAAACTTGAATTGTTGAGAAGCAACTAAAGAAATGTTCAACATCCTTAGTCATCAGGGAAATGCAAATCAAAAGAACCCTGAGATTCTACCTCACACCAGTAAGAATGGCTAAGATCAAAAACTCAGGTGATAGCAGATGCTGGCAAAAATGTGGAGAAAGAGGAACACTTCTCCATGTTTGGTGGGATTGCATGATGGTGCAATCACTCTGGAAAACAGTCTGGCAGTTCCTCAGAAAATTGGACACAGTATTACCTGAGGACCCAGTTATACCACTCCTGGGCATATATCCAAAAGATGCTCTAACACATAACAAGGACACATGCTCCACTATGTTCATAGCAGCCTTATTTATAATAGCCAGAACCTGGAAAGAACCCAGATGTCCTTCAATAGAAGAATGGATACAGGAAATGTGGTACATTTACACAATGGAGTACTACTCAGCTATTTAAAACATTGAATTCATGAAATTCTTAGGCAAATGGATGGAAGTAGAAAGTATCATCCTGAGTGAGGTAACCCAATCACAAAAGAACATACATGATATGCACTCACTGATAAGTGGATATTAGCTCAAAAGCTTGCAATATCCAAGATACAACTCTCAGACCAAATGAAGCTCATGAAGAAGGAAGACCAAAGTATGGGTGCTTTGGTTCTTCTTAAAAAGAGCAACAAAAAAAAAATAAAATAAAATAAATAAATAAATAAATAAATAAATAAATAAATAAATAAAAAAGAGCAACAAAATTCTCATGGAAGCAAATATGGAGCAAAGTGTGGGACTGAAACTGAACGAGGGGCTGTCTGGAGACTGTTCCACATGGTTATCCATCCTAGATGCAGTCACCAAAGGCAGACACTGATGTGGATACCAGGAAGTGCATATAGCTGTCTTCTTAGAGGCTCTGCTGAAGCCTGGCATATACAGAGGTGGATGCTCACAGCTATCCATTGAACTGATCATGGAGTTCCCAATGTAGAAGTTATAAAGAAGAGTGAAGGAGCTGAAAGAGTTTGCTGCCCCATGGGGAGGGCAATAATACCAACCAACCAGAGCTCCCAGGGTCTAAACCACCAGCCTGGGAGCACATAGGGAGGGACCCATGGCTCCAGCTGTATATGTAGGGGAGGATGGTCTTGTCAGGCATAGGTGGGAGAGGAAGTACTTGGTCCCTTGAAAGCTGGATGCCCCAGTGTGGGGGAAATTCAAGGGCACATATATGTGTGTGTGTGTGTGTGTGTGTGTGTGTGTGTGTGTGTGTTCAAGTGGTCTGGTTATTGCTCATATTGGCTTACTTCACATGTCTTGCTTTTTCATGAAGACATCTGGATATTTCAGAGAATGGCCTGAAATGCCCAACAGTAATGTATGATCGAAGTCTCTTCAAGTAACCCTTGCTAGAGTGATGCATCAGCTGTTAAAGTTTCAGTGAAGATTCCAGAAATAAATAAATGTCAGTAGTAGATAATTTCTGCTCGGGGAAACTGCAAACACCATGTTAGACCAACCAGAAAAGGTTACTGTGTTGGCTGCAACCAGAAAAACTGAAGATGTGGGACTTTACATGCTTTCTGACTCCCAGCACCCACCTTTGTACTCTGGAAGCTAGACAAACAATTCAGAATGAGCACAGACTTACATTGTGTCTGTTACACTTAAATATTGGAAACACATAGCCCATCTTTTGTTCTTAGAATGCTTCCTTATAGGATTTGCCTTGAGTATCAGGGAAGACTTCTTGTTTATATGTTAGAATGATGTTGATACAGTGGAGACTTTGGAAACACCTGAGAACAAGCTGAATACCTTTTCCACTGTGAAATGAGCATGCATCCTTAATGGTGTGAAACACAATGCTATATTTTTGATCTAGAATGTCCCTCAAAGGCTTATTTATTAAAGAGTTTGTCACTAGCTTGGTGCTACTGGGTTATAATGGAAATTTCAAAAAGTAGGGGCCTAGTGAGACATCTTTAATTTGCTGGAAGCATGCCCTCAAAGAGGATTTGGAGCCTCAGCTGCTTCCTCTTCATCTCTTTCAGCTCTTGGGCATGAGGCAATCAGTTTTGTTCACTCTATGCTCCCGTCATGGTGTGTTCCTTCACCCAAAGCTGTTGAGTCAATCAATCATGAACTAAAGCATCTAAAATAGACTCAAAGTAAACCTTTAGCCATTGTAAGTTGTTTGTTTCAGATGTTAAAATAACAGAAAGCTAACTGACACATCTCTTCTTTTAGGAATTAGTCCCCCAAATTGTAGTTATTTCAAAAATATACTGCCAAGAATTGGCGGAGCAACATACAAGTAAAGAAACATGTATAGAAGAAAGCTTGTGTTCTTTAAGGAACTTCATTTGAACCTAAACTTTATCAACTTCACACACACACACACACACACACACACACA
The DNA here is from genome assembly GCA_021653895.1 of Mastomys natalensis. Classification (NCBI taxonomy): domain Eukaryota; kingdom Metazoa; phylum Chordata; class Mammalia; order Rodentia; family Muridae; genus Mastomys; species Mastomys natalensis. The sequence goes on from JAJTUV010000336.1 coordinate 29,883, forward strand.
CGAGAGAGAGAGAGAGAGAGAGAGAGAGAGAGAGAGAGAGAGAGAGAGAGAGAGAGAGAGTTTCAGTCATATTAAAATAAATAGTTATTCCTCCTTAGAAGAATGAGATATAGACATTTTGCATTACTAAACTGCGGAATGTAAATTAGTGCCTAGAGCACAGAAGGTTCTGAGTAAACACACCTGCTGAAAACCATTCCTTTGTGGAGGGCTCCCTTCAGAGAGTTCTGGACAAGCTTTTGTAAAACATTGAAAAAAAAAAACCAAACAAACAAACTAAGAGATGGATGGAAATCCTTTGGTTGTTCCCAATGCCAGTAAGTCACTGAGAAATCGCATGTTTTGTGTCTTTTATGGAATCTTCATGTAGGCAAGTTCCTAAGCAGAATAGGAAAAAAAAAAAAAAAAAAAAAAAAAGGATACTCTGGTAAAAATATCTCTCAGGGAAATAGGGAACTTCAGTCAGCAAATGAGAGAGAAGACAGCTGGAAAAGGCGATCAGAATGGTGCAACTAGCATTTCTCATAAGTAACTTGACTGTGGGTTTTTGTTTTGCTTTAGCAGTTCTTCATCAGTCAACCTCATATTTTCTATAAACAAAGAAAAATACTTTAGGCTCCATATGACAAAGTCCTGTTACCCTTCTGTGCACCATGAGGAACCTTGACATGGAGGCTCTTCCTTGGTGACTCATATCACTTGTACAGCTTCTAAGATTTACGACAGACCAAGTACCTGTGTCTAGTGTGCACTGTTACCTGTACAGAAGGCTAGCAAGGCTCGGTGGGACTTTCTCATCACGAGATTCAATTAAATAGAAGGCTAAAATGAAATGACTAAGACTGAATTAGCTCAATTTTATTTTTAAGCAGTCAATACATTATAGAAATTAGTCATTTCTCCTATGAGCAGCAATATTATTATGTGACACCACTGAAATGATTTTTAAGGTAAAAGCATATTGCTTAAGAATACAGATGGATTCCTGGATCCCTGATACTTAGAGCTAATTCATAGTTCATATTCAGTTACCCTGCTGCTAAAACTCCAAATTCCCCCTCTTACTTGATGCCATATATTCTAATTCTAGAGGGACTTGATAATATTTTGTTTAAAACTATATACTATGTTCCTTTTTCACTTATTTTATTTTCTTTATTATGTACGAATGTTTCAGTTTCTACCAGTTCACACCTCAGCCCTTGTGCTAAATGTTTGTATTATGGTATGTTGGCCATTCAATGTGAGTAGAATTATAACCTTACAGATGATGAAATCAGAATACAGAGAAGGGAAATAAGTTGTCCAAGGTCATGCATCTTGTGTCAGTTATACTATTAAGGAATTTTCAGGTACTGACATGACTTGGTTTCTATTCTAGAAGACCCTTCTGGTTGCCTTCCCTCTGGTTTCCAGTTGGTCTACAAAAACCCTCTTAGTCTGGCTTCAGGTTCCTCCTGCCACCGCATCTCACCATCCACTCCCCTCCCCCGCCTTTACTCCTCTTTAGTTGCTATGGCTTCCTGTCTGCATCTCAGGACTTTAACAACTGGGCATCAGGATTTTATAACTAGTTTCTATTACTTGAGGATCCTTCTCTAAAGTCCTTAAGAAAGACTTAGAGTAGGTAGAGGAACCCAAACAATGTACATTATACCATTCTGGTTTGTTTTTCAATGATTAAAACTTTCATGTGTCAAAAGCTTTGTACTTATTTTGTATTTCTCTTGATCTTTTTTGACGCTTTAGGGCAGGCAATTTGCCTCCTCTATCTTTATAATGTGATCACCTGGACCAGTTGTTTGATAGACACATATTATAGAAAAGGAAAAGCCACAGTTTGAACCCAAGTTTCTTTAAATTCACCTTGTATGTATTGCTCCTCATTTACTGTCCAAGAAAGTCTGATGTAGATTGCCTTTAATGAGACCTTGTGCCCCCAGACTTACAACTGCCTACAGTGATGCCCTTTCAATCAGTAAAAAGGGCACAACATGCAAGGACTAGCTGGATTGTGGTTCTTCCTATTATACAAGGTTATGACCCTTGGGATGATGCCATTTGGCTAGCTAGACCACCATTTAAATCATAAAAATGCTCATTTAATCTTAGTTCTGTTAGCAAATCAAAACAAAGGCTACCACTCTAATATAGGTTTTTCTAATCTTCATGTGTATATTAGTCAAGTTAAATGAAACTAAAGATCCAACTTTTAAAGGTAAACATCACACTAATCCAGTCTGAGTATGTAATAGCTACATGTGGCTAGTAGTTACCGTTGGACAACATACGCAGATGTAGAACATGTTCATCATTGCCTGAAATTCTACTGGGCAGCCCAGTTTTAAACTGGGAAGAACTAAAAATTTCAGAGATTTACATGTGAAACAAAATACGTTCTTTTCCCTATTAACAGGTTGAAATGCCCAGGTTAAATCTTAGTGATTCTTTCCACTACAGCATGGCATGAGGAACACAGTGCTGTATGAAACGGTTACTACAGAAGGACAGCAAACACCCTGCTTGCTACGTCTCTGCTCATCATTATTCCCACAACCCCAGGCCTGTCTATTACTGCAGTCCACATAGACAGGTTGACATTTCCCCAAATAGACCTTTCTTTCCTGTTTTAATGGCAAATTAGAAAGTCTCTATTCCTTATCTTCTTGTCCTCAATATTCTTTATGCTCTTATCTTACTAGGGTCAGGTTTAGCATGAATTGTGGCAGGCTAACGTAATCTTAAAAAGATGCCACCTCCAAATGTTTTATGGGTAAAGTGATTGATGTGCAAACACGAGGAGGACATGAATTTGGATTCCCAGCACCCATGTGAAAGCCAGGAATGGTGATACAGGCCTTTAATTCCCTTGGTGGGTGGGGGAGAGAGGGGCAAACCTGGGAATTTGTGGCCAGACAGTCTAGCCAAAACAGCAAACTGCAGGTTCACTGAGAGACTTTATCTCAAGAAATAAGATGGAGAGCAATAAAGAAAGACACCAGTGTCAAGATTTGGCCTCCAGGCATTCATGAATGTGCATACACACATATACTATATCTATAATAAATAAATAAACAGATAAATACATAAATAAATGAATGGCATTTTTAGTAATAATGGGGCCTTTAAAACTGTATCCTCCTAAAGTCCCGGAGTTCTGCAGAGAGACAAATCTGAACTTGAGCTTCTACATGAGCAATATAAGGAAGAATAAAAGGTCAAGGCTGAGTCACACTGGACCCTATCAAAGTCAACAAGGCAACAGTGCAGCGGAGAATGAAGTATGGACGTTAACACTCAGTGGCTATGGCAAAGCTGTCCTCAGCCTGGAGCTGGTCACCTGCAGGAGGAAGAGAGAAATGACTGTTTCTCTTCCTGAGGAATGTTTAACAAATCCTTGCTGAGTGTATGAACAAGCCCAAGATAAAAGCCTGAGTGTTCACCCTGAGGAAGAAAGGCCTACAAATGACAACATGAATGAAAACTTGAGACTATAAAGGGGGTGAACAGAATAGAGGCTCTGTTTAGTAAGGTGGGGGTGGGGGCATATACAAAAACCTTCATAGAAGATATAACTTTGAGCTTTTCTTCAAAAAACTAGGCTATCTGTTCAATTCTTAGATTTTATTAGATGAGCCCATGTATACATATGTGTTCATTATCAGAATCACTGGTTCTCTGGTGTAGGGCTTATACCAAGTATCTGTAAAGATAAACAGGGATAGCTGAAGGTGCTAGCATCTGCCATTTAGACTTACTGGACAAAGGCTAATTTGAAAAAAAAATACTGTCTCCAGGCCATCCCTAAAATTTTATAGCCAATGCAGCATAAAAGATTAAAATAGTTTTCTTTTTATTTTAGAAAATATAAAATTTTGACGCTTGACAGAATGAAGACTCACTACCATGGTGTAGTACTGAGACACTTTGCTTAAAAGTAGAGAGAATGCATGTTTGAGAGAAGACATCAAAACTGACTCTAGCTTATCATCAGTAAAGGTTTACTCAAAAGCAAGTGCCCCTGATTTGGCACATCTTGCAAGACAGAGCAATACATTTCTCTTTGACTTCAGCCAGAAATAATGTTATTTCAGCTCCTTACCTGAACGGTGAGCGGGGTTGCTATACACTTACAGAACAGCTGCTGTGCTGTATCCCAGAAGAGAACCAAATGATCCACCTCTAGCCAAGTAGCTCACAAAGGGCTTAGGAATGACAGTTACTAAAAATACATTCAGTAGGTGTTTATAAAACCCTGGACTCTAGAAAAGTAGAACATTGACCTGAAATGTCTCCTTGTATCCAACTCTGTCATTCACTTCTAAATAAGATTTCTTTTTCCTCCCAATGATTGAAGACTTCAAGTGAGCATACTTGTGTCTCATTTTTTTATATTTTCTTAAGGTTCTATAGAGAAGAATGTTTTATGACATTTTATCTTTCTTGCAATTGGTTCTACAATATTGTGAAAATTGAGAAAAAAGTCATGGACAAACATGGTAATTTGAAGACCCCTTTTGCTTTAAGGTCATTTGAACATCATATAAATAAACCATTATATGCAACTTGCTCCTCATTACGTCAGGGAGCTAGACAGTGGCAAACAAAATCTAGAGTCCTGTTTTTGAACTGGAAAGTTGAAAATCTTCCTGTTTTGATTTCCAGGCTGGGATGTTCATAGCAAGTAGTTTTAGCAGAACCAAGCTCATTTGAGGACCAGTTACTGCCTCTAAGTTCTACATACTCCAAGACAAGAATTCAGCTTCTAAATTTCTCACAACCTCTTAAACATGCAAGCTTATGGTGAGCAAGTTATAAAGCAAAATAAGTAGTTAGTAATAAGTGTCTACCCACATTGTCAGGACAACAGAGGTGGCTTGTTATTCTAAAGCTTCATGTTCTACCCAGTTTACCTTGACATCCTAGGCACACCAGCATAAAAACAAAGCTTCTATTTTCTGATATTGATCAGTTTTGTAAAGGAGTCACAAGTCCATGTAATTATGTTACAAGACTCCCATTTTATGTTGGGTAATGTATCAGAATCTCCTTTTAGGAAGAAGAAAGCAAAAAAAGTAAAATAACACGGTTAAAAAGTCAGTGTACAGTGTGTGACTAGAGCCCAGCGTCTCCTGGATGTATTTGTTACAGACTGGGTTCTTCAGGACTCGATCAACAAAGGACTTATTCTATTGTTCTATTGATTTCCATGAAAGTAAATCTTGGTTGTCAACTTGACTAGAAAAACAGTTTCCTCAAAACAGGTAAAGCACACCAATAGCTTTATCTTCAAAAATGTTTGGCATGTGCAACAGCAGATAGGATGGGGAAAACCTGTCTCATATCTCCTTACCAGTATCCAATGGGCTGGATCCTGGGAGGGCCATGAAGTTAGAATGAGGGGAAGCTTGACCATGCATGACTTTATTTGTGTAGGTCTTTGGTTTTTTTATTGTTATATCCCTACACACCAGGGTGCAACCTTTAAAGGGAAAAGTGCACTGGTAACTCTCCAGGGTTTTCCAGGCCTTCTGCACCAAACTGGAACTGTATCTTTGGTACTTCTTGTTCTGGGGCTTCCAACTTTTTGATATGAGCTGCTGCTGGTTTCTACAGCTCTTTGTCTTGCACATGGCTATTATGTACCTATCCAGCTTCTGATTCCATAAGCCAATCTAATAAATCCCCTCTTGTAATTACGTATTCATTCTATTGGCTTTGTTCCTCTAGAGAAGCCTAGCTCATACTGATTAGTTTTGTGGTGCATGATGATTCCTGGGGACCACTCTCCATTTAACAACATTAAAGCGGAGAAAGCTATTGTATAGTCTATTCTTTCATCTAAGAAGTATGATGGCAGAAGAAGAATAGGAGAGCCAGCAGCCTGCAGGAGATGTAAGCCAGAAAACACATTTCATCAGTTAGAACTCCTAAGAGTGTTATATTGCTGGAGTGCCAGGGAAGGATGTTTGATAAAGCACTGCACGGGAGGAGAAGCTGCAGGGAACAGTGAGGGACCTAAGGACCATTAAGAGCAGTGGGATCTTCTGAGTAGGCACTGGATGGGTGGATTTGGGATGAATTTTAATCTGGGGAGTGTAGCTGATGGGAGGAAGACAGAGTGAATTGTGCCATCTTTAACAGCTACATTATAAGAGGGAAAAAGAATGAGCAGGGAAATGCAAAGGAGTTCCCTAGAAGCTGCATAGCCACAGAGCTCCTCCAAGACTGAGCATGCCTAAGGATTTTTCAGTAACATACTGTCAGTAAGATTATAAGAACAATATTATTTCTTCTGGTTCTATCAAAATAACTTTTTATCTTACCCCAACCAGAATAACAAAGATCGACAAAACAACAGACAACAAATTCTGGAAAGGATGTGCGGAAAGGGAAACCTCACTGACTGTTGGTCGAATTGTAAACTCATTTGCTGTGGAAATCTGTGTGTAGAGTGCTCAGGAAGCTAAATTCAATCTACAATATGACTCAGTTATGTCACTCCCTGGTAATGGCCAAAGGACATTATGTCCCTTTTCATAGACACTTACTTAGCCATGGACGTTGCTTCTTTATTCACAGTAGCTAGAAAATAATATAATTGTCTTTCAATGGATAATAAAAATGTGGTGCATAAATACTACACAGCACATGTGTGTATGTATACATGTGCATGTATTCATTCATATATATATATATATAACAACACACACACACACACACACACACACACATATAAAACCTACTCAGTTCATATGTTTCTTGTTTGTATATAATTTCAAGGCTGACTACCTGGTATTAGATAATCAATTGGAGGACTCTTCCTGTGGGAAGACTATTTCTACCCCTCTCACTATTCCTTAATTTTCTTTATCCAGAGTTGAGGTTAGATCAGATTTCTTCCTCCCATGTTAGCATGTCTATTGGTGTCCTTATTCAGGTCTTGTTTCGGCAGCTATGTTGATGAAACTTCATGAGTGAAGCTTCTCTGACATTTTTAGAAGACACAACCTCACAGGAAACTTCCTGCTTCTCTAGGTCTTACAATGTTTCTGCACCCTCTTTAGCTATGATCTCTGAGCCTAAATGCAGGAGTTGTGTAATAGATGCATCAGTTGAAGCTGAGCACTACATAGTTACTTGTTCTCTGAATTTTGATTGATTGTGTTTTTTCGAATAGTCTCCATCTGTTGCAGTAAGATGTTTCTTTGGTGAGGGGTGAAAATTACATCTATCTGTGAGTACAAGGACAAATTCTTAGAATGTATTTAGATATTATCCTGGTACAGTAAAGCTGCATTGTAGACTCTTCTTCAAAAGCCATGACTTCACTAGCCCTAGGTAGTCAGATAGACTTCCAGTACCAAGCATGATTTCCCTCCTGTGGACCTTAAGTCCAGTTACAGAGCTGTTGATTAATACCAAGTTATACACGCCACTGCTGCACCCTTAGGGATAATGTGCCATGCTAGTCATTGTTGTAGCATCATGGCTGGGTAGGAGTACTAATTTATCCCCTCCCCTAGAAGCGTGAATGATGACTTCTTGTATTTTGAAACCTAGTTGTCACAGAGAAGGCTTTCAGGCCAGCTCCATCTCAGATCACTTGGGTCCTGCATCACAAGTTCATGGTCCTTCAGCAATAAGGGCTGTGGTGGTTTGTATATGCTTGACCCATGGGAAGTGGCACTATTAGGAACTGTGGCCTTGTTGGAGTAGGTGTGGCCTTGTTGAAGGAAGTATGTCATGGTGGGGGTGGACTTTGCTCAAGCTCCACCCAGTGTGGAAGGGAGCCTCCTCCTGGCTTCCTTCAGTTCAAGATGTAGAACTCTTGGCTCCTCCAGCACCAAGTCTGCCTGCATGATGGCATGCTTCCCATCATGATGACACTGGACTTAACTGCTGAACCTGTAAGCTAGCCCAATTAAATGTTTGCTTTTATAAATCTTGCCTTGATCGTGGTTTCTATTCACAGCAGTAAAACAAAAACTAAGGCAAGGACTTACCTTCAATCTCTGTAAGGCATCCAAGGGCATATAGCTTTGGGAGTGTCTTGGACAACACTCACAACAATAAGAAACATGACTGCTTCTCATGACTGGTATTGGAGGTTTTTGTTACATGGCCTATGACTTTTAGGAGAAGAACTGTCAGGTCCTGAGGGGGAATTTTCATTTTAACTATATACATACAAATAGACTTATGTCTATTATATGTAATTTTAAGTAAAGAGATAACTTAATTCCTTATGCATTTTGTCAGGCATCTTAAGTGTTACTTTGTCCTCCTGAAGATGAGAAAACATGCAATATTTGTTTGTCATTCTGGGTTCGAGTTACCTCACTCGAGATAATCAATTGTTAACACATTTCAATAGACATATTTGTAGCAATCAAAAGAATCCTGGGTTTCAGGGTAAATAACTTCCATATGGACATGGGAGCCACAGGCTGAAGGTCACCAGGCAGGCGGCTCTGCGGACCAGGCACTGACTGTTTTGGCCATGTATTGGATTTAGTCACTGATCCCTTTGGCTTTCTCCTCAGGAAGAAGCTGGTGATTCAATTGCAGGAGGTTGCGAAGTCATGGAGGTGTCCAATGCCAAAAATGCCTCCCTGGAGAGGGCCAGGCACAGGCTCCAGCTGGAGCTGGGGGATGCCCTTTCTGACCTGGGGAAGGCTCGCTCTGTGGCAGTGGCTCTGGGGCAGAAACAGCAGCACTCTGACAAGGCTCTGGCTGCTTGGAAGCAGAAGCTGGAGGAGACCCAGGAGCTGCTGCAGGCCTCTCAGAAGGAGGTTCGGGCCCTCAGCTCTGAGGTCCTCACGCTCAGGCAAGCCTGCGAGGAGAGTACGGAGGCCCAGGAGACCCTAAAGAGGCAGAACCAAGACCTTCAGGGTACTGTCAGCTGGGCTCACTGCCAAAGCAAGACAAGGGTTTGGAGAGAGTCTGGCTTGGGGGCTAGGCTATGTTCCCAGGGTGGAGAACCTTGGTGTTTTGTATGTTCCTAAGTTTTTTGTGTTTCATGATTTAATGCTTCTTTCTGAAAACAAAAGCAAACAAAATTCAAAAAAAAAAGGAAGAAAGAAAAAAGAAAAAAAGAAAAGCAAAAAAAACCCCTGCTGCTACTGATGTTATAAAGCAAAAAAAAACCCTGCTGCTACTGATGTTATTTGTATTAAATTAGATTGGTTCTAAAATCAAGACTAGCTTTGTACCTCTGCTTCTCGTTCTACTCCCTGAGGAAGCTGCTTGAGTTCTTGGCACTGATGATTTTTACTAAGGTTTTCTGTGTATATGTTCATGGTGAGCTTTTTAGCCACCGCATGTTGTTCTACAGAAACTATTTCTAAATCTGTTAAATGGTTCAGCAGGAAAAGATGCTTGCCATTCAAACATGGTAGGACAGTCTGAGTATGATCCCCAGAGCCAACATAAAGGTAGAAGGAAGGAACCAAGTGGCCGACTTATCCTCTGACATATACATGCATACCATGATGTTGTTACCCAGGCTACATTATACATACATACATATATACATATATGATACATACATGCATACATATATACACATACATACATACATACATATATACATACATACCTACATGCACGCACACAAGCACACACACACACAATGATAATAAACAAAGTTAAAGACAACTTTTTCTATAATGCATTCTATGAGCCAAGCATGGTTTTATACTCCAGTGTTCATGATTTTTTTATAATTTGAGGAAGAATCTTGATGTTAGTTTCTGTATCTCTAAATGGAGATTATATTGGGTCACATTAGATTTGGGTCACATTAGATTAGATAATGTCTAAATTCATAGCTGACAGAAGCAGACCTGGGCTGCAGTGTGTGTGTATACATGTCACTGGTGAGCTATAATGCTTTCCCATGTAGCATGTGGTTCTTTGCATTTTAATTTTGAGATTGTAGTAATTACATTTCTCTCTTCCCTTACCTTCTCCAAACCCTTTATATATGCCCCTCTAATATTCCTTCAAATTCATGGCCCTTTTTTTTCCCACTGATTATTGTTGCATGAATGTGTGTGTTGTGTGTGTGTGTGTGTGTGTGTGTGTGTGTGTGTGTGTTTATGTGTGTGTGTATTTGCATATACATACAAGAAACATTTTATGGGCTGAGTAGGTTCTATTTAGAATACACACACACACACACACATACATATTTAATACATGCATGTTTTCAGGGTTGATCACTTGACACTGGAAAACAATTGATGTGCTCTTCCCTGGGGAAGACCATTTTTCCTACTCCCAGCTTTCCTCAGTGGCCTATAGTTCTTTGTGTAGGATGGAGGCCTAATGGGCTTCCCCCCCCACACTTTGGCATGTCTCTTGGTGCAATCCTTGTTTAACTTATGTTTGGGCAGTCATGTCTGCGAGACTTTATGGTTGTAACTACTGATATTACTAGGAGACACAATCTCATGGCAAACTCCAGGTTCCTCTAGTTCTTATAATTTTTCTGCTACTTCTGAAATGCTCTCTGAGCCATAGATGTGGGAATGCTGTATAGACATATCCATTGGGACTCGGCTTTTCCACTCTGCAATTTGATTGGCTGTGGTTTTCTGTAGTGGTCACTATCTGTGACGTTTCCTTGATGATGAATGAAGACTACACTTATCTGTGGATATAAGGAGAAATGTTTATCGATTATTGTGACAAATTATACTGCTTTAATAAAGTAGTAGCTGTGAATTCTCCAATAACCATGACTTTAGTAGCACTGGTAGTTATCTAGGTTTGCAGTATCAGGCATGGCATCCTCCTTGTTGAGGAGGTCATAGTCCAATTATAAAGCCAAGGGTTACCACTAAGGTGTGTGCGCCACTACTGCAACCTTGGCTTTACTGCAGCATGCTGGTCACTGATGTGGTTCACCATTATCATTGGTGGGTAGGACTGTTTATTGCCTCCTTTTGGAAACATGGTGCTTCTGATGAAAGCTAACCTAAAGGAGAGGGACATTCAGATCAGTTCCAGCTCAAGGGTCTCTGGGCTCTGTTCCTGGAGTGCATGGTTGTCTTCAGTTTACCTTCCACATCTGTGGGGCAAACACATAGTATGTTTGAGGAGTCACTTGGACAATCCTGGACAGAAATTCAAAAGAGGGCTTCTTGTGTGTAGTATTGGGGTTTTGTTAGGTGGTCTTTGGTTTGAGAGATCACTATTAGCCCAGATGAGAAGAGTTCATTAAAACTCAATATGTATATTTATATAAAGAATTATGTTTATTTATATGTGGTGGTGGTTTGAATATGCTTGGCCCAGGAAGTGACACTATTAGGAGGTGTGGCATTGTTAGAATAGGTGTAGCCTTGTTGGAGAATGTATGCCACTGTGGGCATGGGCAATGAGACCCTCCTCCTAACCACATGGGAGCCAGTCTTCTCCTAGAAGCCTACAGATGAAGATGTAGAATTCTCAGCTCCTCCTGCACCATGCCTGCCTGGTTTCTGCCATGTTCCCACCTTGATGATAATGAACTGATCCTATGAACCTATAAGCCAGCCCCAATTAAATGTTGTCCTTATAAGTGTTGCCTTAGTCATGGTATTTGTTCACAGCAGTAAAACCCTATCTAAGACACTATAGTTTTTTTATTTTTATTTTTTTTCTCATTTTAGGTAGATAGCTAATAGTATGATTCCTTGTGGCCCTTTCAGGCATCCTTATTGTTAGATTTTCAGCACAGCAGCTTGGAACAGATAACGCCAGACCAGACGGTTCCACGAGGAGAAGATTTATTTAGGGCAGAGAGAAGAGAGAGAGCAGAGAAGTAGAGGAGTAGAGACCGGCCATGACCATGTGGAGAGAGAGGGAAGGGAAAGGGGAGGGGAGCCTGCAGGTACACAGGAATCACAGGAGCAAGAGAAGGGAGGGGGCAAGCAGCCCCCTTTTATAGTAGGCAGGCCTACCTGGCCGTTGCCAGGTAATTGTGGGGGTGGAGTTTAGACAGAATACTAACACTTATTGTTTTACTCACCTTCCCCACCTCCTCCATAAAAAGCCACCTTCACCATTTACTCTATCAGATCACTTGTATCCAGATATCAGCCCCCTGTTCTTTGCTCCCCAACATTTCTATCCTGGAAATGATCCCTTTTTTCCTTTTCTGTTTTCAGCAGTTACTACAGGCTATGTACAAAGATCTGGAGACTTGGAGCTGGTAGCCTCCATTGAGAAATACCATGTGACATTTGTCTTTCCTGGTTTGGGTTACCTCACTCAGTATGATCTGTTCTTTTCCCATCAATTTACATTCATGAAGACCAGCCACATACTTTTAAAAGCTGTATATGGCTGTGAAAGGAAATCAGTCAGTAACTCAGTCAGGGGCATGATTTCAACCCCCAGAATGAAGCACAAAAATCTGGGTGTGTCGGAGAGTGTTTTATCCCAGAGTTGGGAGGCAGAGACCAGTGGGGCCATGAGGCTTACTTACAAGCCAGCTGAGGCTACTTGGCAAGCTCCAGGCCATTGAATTATCTTGTCTTGAGAGAAATGGTAGATGGCAATGAAGAATGACCCCCAAGGTTGACCTTTGGCCTCTGCTCACAGGCATATACACATACATATGGACATCTGCCATGAGCTGACACTCCATAAACACACATATCCCCAAATATAAAAGGCTATGTAGCCTTCATATTAAGGGTGATGGATACTACTTTAACTGTACCTTATTCGTTTTCAGATCTGCTTAGCCACAATGGCAAGTACTTCTTTCTGCACTGCCATCTCGTACACATACATTTGCACATTTGTTAAAAAATAGTGCAGATGAGTAAAATCCCTAGAAATGAAATTTCTGGGTTAAAGGAATGAATTTTAAAATTTGAATATGCTGCCAAACAGCAATCCAAAAAAGCAGGATGCCGACTGCAGAGCCGATGTGATGTGCATGATGTGCTCTGGAAGCTAATCTGTTACTATTAGTCTTCTCTGTTGACCAGTGGTATACTTGACTAACTCCGACTGGGCTGTGAGATGTGATAGAAATGTAGCCCCGAAACTCAGCAATGCAACCACCTGCGAACAAGAAGCCACGCCCACCACAGAATTTCTGATTCAGTGGGTGGTGCCTGCAATTTTGCATTTTCTTCAGGCTTGCAGGTGAAGCTAATTCCCATACTTAGGTAGGACTGGAATTTAGGAGCTTGTTTTCTTCTGTTTTAAGCTCTGCAGGTGATTGTAAGGCGCAGTCAGAGTTGAGCCAAACATCGACTGCATTTTCTCCAAGCAGAGACTGGTTATTATTAACACAAGAATTTTTCACTCGATGTCTTTAGTTTTGTAAGTTTTTAACTTCCTTGGCCTAACGCATCATAGCATATGACTTCAGAAACAGAGGAACAGATGTTTTCTTGGCTCTCATTCTTCTGGCTCCAGAATTCCTGGTACTATTTGGTCCTGCACCATACCTTTTAGAGAATAGAGCCTCTCTTCATGAAGAATCTGAACCAACCACAATAGTACAGTATCAGGTGGCTAAGGCTGGTCACTTCTGGCTGCCTCATTCTGTCAAAGGCTTGTGTTGATGAGGCTCACCAGAATTACCTTGTCCCTGATCGAAAGCTACTGTCCTTCTGTAACCCCATCTGTTTGTCTGGCCTGTCTGTCCCCATCTGTCTGTCTGGCCTGTCTGTAAACATGCTTTGGCTGTTGGTGGATGATGCCCTGCTTATGCTTAAAGTTTCTATCCCAGTGTTGATTGGTGGCTGGCACAATGACAGACACTGGTATTGACAGAGAAGCACACCCATTGAAGTGTAGGAATTCCTGATCTGGGGTTTGTATGTGAGAGGAACTCTGGGTAGAATCTAGCATGGCTCCTGACAAGTAGAACTATGTGAAGTTACATATGTGCAAGGCACAAGACTCTAAATCAGGCTCTGAGAACCCCAGCGCTCGTCAATTATTGAGACTGTTTCTGGCAGCTGGCAAGGAAATATGTCATAGGAAGGATTCCTTCTAACTTAAAGTAACAGTAAAGGGTAGCCTTGCCGTAAAGTTACCAAGCATGAAATGGGGCCCAGTAATCCTTTGTAGAGACTGTTGTACTGATATCACGGATCAGAGATGTAATCTCCTCTCCAACATAGGTGATCTTTCCGCTCTCCCCAGAATTGGTTTCTAGTCTCATGAACCAGATATGAGACAGCACCAAGAATTTAGAAATGGAAAAGGTCATGAAATCCAGTCAACAGGAGACCAAACCCCAGGTCAAACTGGAAAAAAAACAGAGGCAGATCAGGAGGGAGAAGTTCTCCCTAGACAAGATCAGTCTTCCAGAATTAACAACAGGTATCACAGTGTGGCACCAACCCACATGTCTATAACTCCAGTCTCAGGGTATCTGACACCCTCTTCTGACTTCCTGAGATACTCGGCATACCACTAGTGAATACACACACATGAATGCAGGCAAGTACCCATACAGGTAAAATAAGTGGTTTTTTTTTTTTTTTTTAAGTCAAAAAACTAAATATTCTCGTAGCTATCTTCTCTTCAAACAATCAGTTAGAATCACTTTCCCTTGACCCAAAGAAAGACTTTAGATAGATTTCAAATGAGATTCCAAGTGGCAATCTCAGACAATGTTTCTGAAAGCTCAGCCTATTTCATAGAATCTTCAATGTTATGATACAGAGGTCACAAACAGTATCTGACTTTGTCCCTGTGTAGGCTACATAATTGATGGAATCCTGAAGATGACCTCAATCCAGAGAAGACAGTGCACTGACAAGTTGGTTAATAAACCCTACGGAACCTCTTTGCGCCCAGATGAACTCCATCTTCTTGATTTAACCTTTTACTATTGACGCACTGACGCATTGAAATTCAGCTGCTCTCTATGCCGCCAGCAGGGCAGGGAGCGAAACGCTCAGTGGCTAATTTCAGGCAAAGACCTTTAGGAAGACAGAGTTATGATAAAGACCGAAAGACTGCCCTGTGCAAGCAGTGTCATTAGACTCACTCAGCACTACATCTCTGTCAGAAGCCAGGGAGGCAGATGTGTCCACTCGGCACTGTGTGCGGCTTTCCAGTGGCCAGATCAGCTTGTTCTAGATCATACTCACTCCTTCCGTCCCTTCGTGTTTTCCACATTTGAATAAGGAATATCTTCATGTAATCAAATGAGTTCAGGTGGCAGGGTGGTGTCCCTGCAAGACTGGCTTTTATGTGCTTGGTCAACTCTGTTCTCTTTACTTTCTGTTTTCGGCTCTCTGGCCATCCTTTCTGGGAGCCTACTGAAACAGCTACGTTAACTATAAGACTTCAATGGTAAAAAGTTACACGCAATGTAATTTTCCACTTTAAGGCCAACTTTAGCCCTGTGTGGTAGTATATCATCCAGTGTGTTCAATCAACCGTCAGAGGATGACATTGAGGACACAGCGCTCGTACCATTAGCACCACTAGATGGCAGTATATTCTACCAGCCTCATCATGGCATGGCTCTATCAACTTAGACATGTATTGGGGGTTTTATTTTGTTTTCTTTTTAGTTCTTGGAGAATGTCATACAACATATTTTGATTTTATTAATCCCTGTCCCAATTCATTCCGTAATCCACTCAATCACTTTCCTTCCGCATTCACCTAATAATATGCATTTCCTTTTTTACTGTTTTCCTTTCTTCCTTCCTTCCTTCCTTCCTTCCTTCCTTCCTTCCTTCTTTCTTTCTTTCCTCCCTTCCATAGAGTCCTCCACTCATAATGGATCCAAAGGTGTACATTTACAAAAATCTTAAGGCTTTTTTTTTTTTTTCGTTTTTGAGTGATATTTACAGAAAAAGTGTTGCAGAGAAACTAAATATATATAAACTCAAGTTATCCCCGGGAACTCTTCTCAACATTCACATTCTCAGTGCATTCTAGAAGGTTAAAGGTGTCAATTTCCTCTTAAAGAAACTTGCCATTCCCTCTGAGTAAGTTCTTATCTAAGTGTTTGTTTGGGGTTTATACTGAAGTCAGTATCAAGAGAACAAAGGAGACTTAAATTTTTTTCCATTTTTTTTTATTGGATATTTTATGTATTTACATGTAAAATGTTATCCGCTTTCCCAGTTTCCACTCCAGAATGCCCTCTCTCCCATCCCCCTTCCCCCTGCTTCTACGAGGGTACTCCCCCTCCCATCCACCCACTTCCACCTCACTGCCATGTAGTTTCCCCTACACTGAGACCTCACAGGACCAAGGGCCTCTCTTCCCATTGATGCCAGACAAGGCTCTGCTATTGGGTATTCTGCTATATTCGGGTGGAGCCATGAATTCCTCCATGTGTACTCTTTGGTTGGTGGTTTAGTCCCTGGGAGCTCTCGGGGAGACGTGGTCTGGTTGGTTGATATTGTTGCTCTTCCTATGAGGTTGCATGAGAATAATTATTCTGTTTTGCCTTGAAAACTAAAGGTAAGCATTCCTCAGGCTACAGAAGGTTGGCTCATTATCAGAACTGTCCAGAGTTAACTGGCCAATAGACAACAGCCCACTTAGGCCCTCGTGACATTAATGTCTAGCAACGTTTTGTTTGCATTTCTTATTCTTTTATATACATTCTGTCTTGAGAACAAGGCTTAAAATGTACATTTTAAAAGTAGAGGTATCTTTATAATGTTCCTGGAAATAAATCCTTCACCTTTATCTAAATACTCAGAGAGGCAGTAGATTTTGCTACTGTAATAAGAGTCCTGGTTACAGTAAAATCTATCAAGTGCATTCTGAACTGCTTTAGTGTGCATTTGGTGGCATTAGGGCACTACTGTGTTGCTTGCTCCCTGAATTTATTTCCTTCTATCTCTCTGTAATGTCTATAATTAAATATAAGGGAGCAGCTAGGAGTTGCATCCTTCCTTGTTCTACATTTAATACTCTTGACTGATTCATCCTAAAAGTGGAATATTGTAGAAAAATTCAAGCATAATAAATGTAAGCACTTAAATATAGTCACATCCAACCTGGAAGTTTTCTATTTTAAAAACTACTTTAGAATTCAAGTTCTTGAGCTGTAGCTAAAAGGCCTAAGGATCTCAGTTCTAAAAAATACGGCAAATACAAGCAACTGCCTATTCGTCCTGTATTCTTTAGGGTCTAATTTGAACCCAGAGCTCTCCCAAGAACCCTGAAGAGAGCTACTTCAACACTGGAGATTTTGAGATTAGAGAAACCAAAAAGTTCAATTCAAGTAAGGCCTTCTTTGGATGCCTGTAACATATTCACTTCAGAGAGCTCTGGAGTGAAATGAGAGGAAGAGTCTCCACTGCAGCTTCCACTCTCAGAAGCTGAAGCAGAACGTGAAAAGAAGAGGAGGAAACAGAAAACCCGAGGTTTGCACCCTCATATTGATGAGCAATGGTTGTGTATTTCCGAATCTTTTCAGGAACAGAATGCATCATATGTGGCTACCTTTAGGACAATGTTTGGAATCTTGCCAAAAAAAACAAAGCAAACCAAAACCAAACAAAAACCAGTCTCACTGTGCTCTAGAATCTACAGCATTAGTGTGATACCGTTCACATGAAGCAAACAATGCTAATCACGACAGGTTTTATTTTCTTACCTTCTACTGTCATATGAGACCCCAGGAAACATCAAAATGAACTCACAGACTAGACATACACACACACACACACACACACACACACCACACACAGAGAGAGAGAGAGAGAGAGAGAGAGAGAGAGAGAGAGAGAGAGAGAGGACAGACAAACAGACAGACACAGAAAGACAAAGAGACAGAGAAACAGAGAGACAGACAGAAACAGAGACAGAGAGAGAATTCGAGTATCCTTGATCCAAATCTCTTTCTTAGGTGTCAAAAACCTGAAGATGCTGAACCACAGAGGAAACACCTATCAGATGAGAAGGAAAGAAGTGTTTGCAAGTCCCTGCCTGCTGCTGGGAAAGGGCCAAGACAAGACTGGCTGCCTGATGTATCCCTATTGAAACCGCTGAGTGTTAACAGCCAGGTAACTAAGTGACATAGGCTTCCAGTTGCTGGATCTTTTCTTAATTCTGTCATAACAAGTTGGTGACTTCAGACATTATATTGCTTAGCTTTTTGGGAAAAGTGAGAGATAAAACAAAACAAAACAAAACAAAACAAAAAAAACCCCACAAACTACAGAAGGTGGGGGAAGGGGATCAGGGAGTCAACATTGACAGTTTTGAAGTGTACAGATCAAAGGTACAATTATAAACACGGGTGATTAACAATGATTATATTTTCTATCTGTTTAGTTCCCCTAGGTCAAAACTATGTGTTAAAAAGGAAATCATTTGAGCCTGAAGTTTAACTTGTTTTCAATACAATGGTTAAGCAACTAAAGGACAGTAACAACCAAAACAAAGGAAGACCATTAATGTGTAAACTGGCTTCTTTCTCAAAGCTTGTTTTCAGCCTCAATTCCCATGAGGTCAATATTTAATAAGGGTGTCAAGCTAAATTTGGCTGCTTGTGTGTTTGAGTTAGCCTAGCTCTTGCTTTCTGGCATTTCACAGAACTAACGGTGGTGAGGAAATCTGGTCTACTTGAAAGGCTGCGAATCAGACTCTCAAAGAAGGTTCTGATGCACTGCAAAAATACTGTGCCTTGAAGTCTGTCCTACTTCCTTCCACAGAGAACAAAAACTGAAAGTCTACTTTTGCAAGGGGGAAAAAAATGCTTGATTTCAGGTAACGTCAAACTTCAGCTATAAATAAACCCAGTGAGGAAAATGAATCCGCAGAGAGTCTGTGTCGCATCAGGTACATCTGAATGTCGGAGAACAGTTCCCCAATTATAATCATCAGTGCAAAGGAAGTCAGAGATCCAAACAGCTAAGGTTAAGAGGAGAGAGCTGAAGGGAACAAAGCTGTGATTGGGCTGGAAAAGGAAGGGGTGGCTGAGGCTCTGGCACGAGCTCAGTGTACGCCGTAGCTGATGACTCACAGTGGCTATAATCGGTGCATCCAGAAAGGACAGATGAGCATCTCACAAAACAGTGCGCGCACCACCCCAGACCCTCTCTGCTCTGTGGGACTGTGGATTGTAGCAAATGCCTTGCCCTAATCTGGTGAGTCAGTCTGAGTCGAGGGGTAGGAGGAAATGGAATAGAATTCCAGGGGAAAATATATGTAGGCATGAAAGTCTAATCAATCAAGAATAATAAGACAAATTTTAAACCTCAAAGGAAATTATCACCTGAAGTCAGGATGAGGTTCAGGGTCATGTTTCTGTAATCTCCATAGAAACTCAAGCAGTCTGATAATACAGAACCCAGGAAATTGAAGGGACAGAGAAAGCAGCAGAGGACTGAGACTCGAGAAAGGTCCAGACCTTAATAATGCAGCAAATTGTGAATGAATTCACTAATTCCTGAGTGACCCAACCTGAACCCATTGGTAGGGAAATGATGGAACAGTTGTTACACAGCGTTGTCTGGACACGATAGGGCCTCCATACTCAGAACTCACAAGAGTCCTGGTTGCCTGCAGGCAATCAAGATGATCAAAATCCCAGAGGGATGGGCGTGGCAATCACAGGCCCCACCTCCAAGCTATTCTTATTGATGGCTGCTGGGAGGACAGTTCCTTTTTCTCCACAACATACTCCTTAGTACCATGCTGTACTGGTTGGCACAACAGCAACACACATATGGGGCAGCAGTAATTGGACTCAGTGTGTTTAAAAAAAAAAAAAAAAAAACCACTAAACGGGGAGGAAGACATGATGGGGCACTATGAGTTTGGATAAGAGGGGAAAAGAGAATGAGATCAAAATACACTGCATATATGTATTTATTTATATATTTATTTATTTTAAAAATAAATAAAAGCATTATATAAAAATCTGAGTAGGTAGCATATGTGTACAATATTTACTTACAAATATTTGAGCTCTTGCTGTTGGCAAGGTACTGTGCCTATAATTCTGCTCGGGACCTTTATACGGATGATTCATTTGTTTACAGTTTTATTTGTACAGATGTTTTCATCCAAATGGCTAAAGGGAAGGAAGGGATTTTTCAAACACTGATGGATGGACTAAGGAGTGGGGCCCTAGTACCTGCACTTGACCTGGTCCATCTCACAAACAGGAAAGGGGAGTGGCTCAGGGCCAAGCAATGTTCACAGTCACCGTGCACATAAAGCACCAGTGCAGAAAGTGGGCTGAGACAGATTGATGGGGTGTGTTGGTCACTTTCATCTTCCCTGTAACCAAAGAGCAGTGAGAGAAAGCTAAAGGGAGGAAATATTTATTTTGATTTCTGGTCTCAAGGGATTAGTGTCATGTGACATCCTGGGCATTGATGCATCAGAACAATTCACATCCTGTCAACCTGGAAGCAGAGTGGAAGGAATGTAGGAGGACGCCAGTACACAATAGACTTTCCAAGGACACACTTCTAGAGACCTGCTTACTCTATTTATCCTGCCCTTTACCACCTCTCAATAATCTTTTTGTATATCTACCAAGGAATTAATTCAGGAGTTCCGAACCCTCATCATCTATTCATGTCTGAAACACCACCACCATAGTCATACTTAGAGCTGTACTTCATGAGTTCCCCTAGACATCTCTCAATCTAATCAATGTTTAGAATGAAGAACAGCCATCACAGGGGCATACTGAATCAATCCTTAGGAACTAGCAGCTTTTGTTTTCCCTATATTGTTTTATCATTTCCATGAAATGATTAGAAGTAGAAAAAGAGAACACTGTGGATCAAGTTCACGGTATATTTATCTGGTCTACACTCTGCTCTTCCAAGACACAACCAAGGAAGACGAACTTGGAAATGGATAAACTAAAATTCCTTGCTATAAAATTCATTTATTCATTTTGATTTGAGTGAATGGAGAGAAGTAGGCAAGGATTTTATATAAAGGGTATGTTAGTCAGGGTTCTCTAAAGTCACAGAAGTTATGGGTAGTCTCTATATAGTAAGGGAATTTGTTGATGATTTACAGTCTGTAGTCCAATTCCCCAACAATGGTCAGCAGCAGCTGTGAACGGAAGTTCAAGGATCTAGAAGTTGCTCAATCCCACAAGGCAAGTAGGCAAAGAGACACTGTCTTTCTTCTTCCAATGTCCTTATGTAGGTCTCCAGCAGAAGATGTGGCCCAGATTAAAGGTGTGTACCACCATGCCCGGATCTGGGACTTGCTTTGTCCCAGATGATCTTGAACTCACAGATCTCTTTGCCTTAGTCTCCTGGGATTCATAGCCACTATGCCTCAAGATTGCCATGCCAAGATCCAGGTCAGAAACTTGTATCTCCCAGACTCAAAATGAGGATCAGAGGTGAGCCCTCCAATTCTGGATTATAGTTCATTCCAGATATAGTCAAGTTGACAACCAGGAATAGTCACTACAAAGGGTCAAACAGTAAACCCACTATCTCTGTAAATACCACACAGTACTTTAGTTGTAGTTTGAAAGCAGTCATTGACAATAAATGCTTAACTGAATATGGACAGATTTCACCATAGCAAATGATTTGTTTGCCCTGGTATATTGACTCAGGTATCCAGTGATGTTCAACCATCTTTCCCTTACTAAACTCCACTCCTCCAACTTAAATTATGTTAATTTTTTCCATATAATCTCAATTTATAGATGACTTGTGACTTAATTTCTTTGACCAACCAAATTGCTTCTCAATTTTAAATAAAATATTTGGGTTTGTTTTCAGGAATTAGTGTTTCAAACTTTAATAGGATTTGTAGGAGTAAAAATATCTTGTTAATCATTTAAAGTTCACTCATATGCATTCAGTTTAGGATATTCTGATATTTCTTGAAATAGATGAGCAATATTAAAGAAAAGTTGACCCATTAAGTTACTACTATAAAATCATTAGCTTTTCAAAAGTGTAAAATTTAATGCTGTTTTTATTGCTCTCTTCTTTGATTTCTTCTCTTATATTTGAGAGACAAAAAGGAACTTCTTATTATGCTGTCCTTAAAATATTCATGAGGAAGTTTGGATTTTAAAACTTTTTTTTTTTTTTTACTCTGCATACAGTATGTTAATTGTTTAGCAGGCATTTTGGGGCTTGTATCATTTCCAGTTTTCTCAAATGACATTTTTTTCTTGTTGCAGGTACTTATGAAGTTTCACAGACAATTGGGGGTGGGGGGATGAAAAGCTACCATTTGAAACATTCAGCTTGTTATACCAGAATGCTTTACTGTATGAAAAATTTTGACAGCAGGTTAAAGATGAATTCATCTTCCTGTATACAGGAAGCTGGCTAAGCAAACATGGAAGATAGAAAAATGTCTACAAGCTTGTGCTGTTGAATCCAAGCATCACTGCATATGTTTGTGGAAGCTACTGCTTCAGAAGTCACAGAGTAGGTGCTTACACAACAGAAATTCATGTTTGTACAGTTCTACAGTCTATAAAATCTGAGAAGAAAAGGCTGGTAAGTTCCATTTCTCTGGAGATCCTTGCCCTCTACTCACAGGCAGATAGTTACCTTCTCACTATATCCTCATGTGATCTTTCCTCCTTCCTCATGCATCCTTTCTATCGTCTCTTCTTCTTATGAAGATACAAGTCCTGCTGGACTAAGGCCATTTTTGTTTTTGTTTTTGTTTTATATCTTAGTTGCCTGTTTAAAGGTCCTATTCACAAATACAGTCACAAGTCTCAAGTCTGAGGGTTGGAACTTCAACAAATTGGTGGATATATAATTCATCCTTAACAGTCTTAGTTAACTTAATATGCATGTAGCCAGTAGAATTCCAACCTCAGAGTTTAATAAAAGCCCAGTACCTATGGGCAGGTATTAAAGCTTATCCTCATCTTGTGGACGCTAGTGAGATGGGGCTAGTGGAGGATTTGCACAAACCCTGAGCTATGGAGGCAAGAAGACTTTTTTCTCATCCATTTCAATAACTGCTTCTGAAAATTAATTCCCATGAGGAGATACACCATCATGATAAGTCAAACCTACCTCTGACCCAATTGTTTGCATATTTATCTGCAGACCATAAAGATCAACCTTAGAGGTCAGGGTGTGGGCCTCAGGATAATAAAATGAACAACCTAATCCTGACCCAAGACATACTTTTGCAGCTAATTCTGGAAATCTCTATAAGGAAAAAGCAGAGAGGATAAGGATGAGAAACATTCTCGTATTTTCTGTCATATCTGCTGAGCAGTGGGGCCCATTTCATGAGTTAAGTTTAAGAGGGGGGCTGTGACCACAAACAATTCTGATGAGCAACTTAGCAACCATCTTAAAGCTAAAATAGTATGTCTTTATGTCTGCACAAGTCTGAGTGCAGAACAAGTCAGAATTAACAATGAACGACAATTCACATTTCTAGAAGCTAGCTCTCGTCTATTTTATGATGACAAAGATAGGAAAGAGAGACTTGGGGCACATATAATCACAAACTTGTATGCTCAAGGCTTTGAACAGTATACTTCTCAGAATACATCAGCCATAATTTCCTCACGTGGTAGTAAAAGATCTGTGAGAATGTTGAGAAATGAAAGTTGTCACAGATTCCTTTACGTTTTTGTGTGGTTGGTTGGTTTGGGTTTTTTTTTTTGTTATTTGGAACACACAATTACTGTCAGGTTTTTTGTCAGTTTCCAAATATATTTTCAGCAGTGTTTTGTTCTCAAAAAACAATATTAAAATAATTTAATAAGACATAGCGATGAGTTTTCTGAACCCACTTGAAAAAATATGCATGCTATTTTAGGAGGTTTAGTATTACTTTACCATTATTAGTATTATAGCAGAATTGCTAAATTGAGGTCTAGCATTTGTCTCGACCTCAACCCCTCCTTCCTGACTTGTTCTGACATTTTCTACCACTAAAAGTAGTATAAGATTATTCTTCTTTCCTTATAAATATAGATTCTGCCCTATACAGACTTGTGAGAGATTTTAATAACATTAGAGCTGCCATATAGAAACCTTGAAAGGATTTGGGTGCTTTCTTGACTGGGGCTAGGGGTCCAGAAATGTTGATCAGTATACTGTGATAGACATAATCTAACCCTCCACTCTCTTTGTTTTTTAAATGAAAACCCTTCAAACTTATACTATCATCACAAAGTATCCTTATACATTGATTTATCCCAGGTATGTGTTACAGTGGTATAAAGCTATAACAGAAAGTTGTTTGGTTAGGTTTAGTGGTACATACTTATAACCCTAGCTAATCTGGTATGGAGGATCTTTAAACTCAAATCCCCCCTGGTCAATTTAAAGTTGAGAACTTGTCTCAGAATAAAAAATAAAAGGGGAGTAGAGCTATATCTCAGAAGTAGAATACTTGCCTAGCATGTATGATACTCGAGACTCAATTCCCTATACTGCTGAACAGCTATTTAGTGACATGAATGGTTTCATTAGTGTAATGCTAAATGATGATGTGGTTTAGAACCCATCAGAATTGATTTGCAAGATAGATTTGGAAGTTTTCAGAGAAACAACCTAGAGAAAGTATAGATTTTATAAAGGATGTTTAAAAGTTCATTGTGGCAAGGACTCAGAAGACTAGAATGTGGTTTAGAATGTAAAGTGTTAATTTTCTGCTGCTACTGTCACAGATAGAAATAAGAACTCTACTGCAGATTAGATTATGAGTCATATTATTCATACTGTGATAGAGAACTGGAGTTCATTTTATCTATGCCTTGAGACTCTATTGGAATCTAAGTTTGAAGGTAATGAACTAAACTTTTCTGTGGGTTTTCATGGTAGTATGTAATGCAGGTCCGGGTGAAACAGAGATTATTTGATGACTTTTAATTAGACTTAAGTGAATGTTAGAAACAGCAACAGAACAGAAAGATTCCTAAAACTTGTACTTTGGCCAGAAAAGACATTTGTATAAAGTACCAATGGAGGACAAGGTGAATGCTAGCAACAGTAACATCGTTACAAAGGAGCCAGTTTTTACCAGGACGATGAGAATCATATTTTGAAGGCATTTTAGAACCTATCATTGAAGAGTCAAACGTATAAATCTGTTATGTAATCTCAGTGAAAATTCCTTTGGAAAAAGAGCCTTAGATAATGTGTTTTCTCAGAGTCACTTCTTGAATTATGCTTGGCATTTGCTTCTCCGAATTCAGTTATCTGGACATACTGAAGTTACATCCACTGTAGTTCACACAGGCCAGGTATGACTTGTTTGAGAGTGGGCCTCGCTTCATCCAAGCAACCCTGGTTTTACAACTATACAAAAAGGACGAGTCACCATTTCATGGAAGGTTCCGCAGAGATTTTTTTTAGAGCCTTGAGCTGCTAGGTATTGTATGATAGTGTTAAACTCTCTGCAAACAAACCCAAATGGTAGTAGAGTTGCAGCTATGAGTATGAATCCTAAACTTCAATGAAGATATAACAGGCAGGTTGAGATGTAAAATAAGGGATGCCTGCCAAGAGGCATGTGGATGTCAGTCATCAAGGCTCTAAGGTAGGGCTTCCCAAGCCCTTGGAAGTTCACAATGTGCTACCATATGTCTATGCTACTGAACATAGAGACTTAGAATTTACTGTCTATCCTGCAAGGTTTAAGTCTTTTGGCCTGATCTATCCATTATCCCTCTTTCAGTAGAATAGTTACATCTTGCCATTGCATAGCAAACTTATGTAAGTTGTTTTGAACTTTACAGGGGCTTGCAATTAATAGTTTGTTTTGAATCCTGGAGTAGACTTTGAACTTGGATTCTTGAATTGTTCAGATTATTTTGTAGATGATTGGAAACATTTTAAGATAATGAGAAGGATATGAGGTTTCAAAAGATAGGTAATAAGTCTATGTGAGGTGTCTCCCAAATGTCTATGGTTTAAAGGCTTAGTCATCAGTCTTTGGTGCTGGTGAAAGATGGCATAGCTGTTAGGCAGTAAAGCCTAGTGGAAGGAATTTAAAGAATCTGTAATGAAAGAGATATTGGGAAGCTGGGCCCTTGTGTTTCTCCCTGGGTTCTCTCTCTCTCTCTCTCTCTCCTCCTCTCTCTCTCTCTCTCTCTCTCTCTCTCTCTCCTCTCTCTCTCTCTCTCTCTCTGTGTGTGTGTGTGTGTGTGTGTGTGTGTTTGTGTTCCCTCCCTTTCCCTCCTTTGCTCCCACATTCCTAACCTTAATGGAGCAAGCAGGTCCTCATGTACACCCACTATGATATACCATGTCAACATAGTTCCTCAACTACAAGGTCAAAGGACCATTGACCAAAGTCTCTGAAATTATGAGCCAACTTAACCTGTTTACGTATTAATTGTCTCATTTCAGGTATTTATGGGACTATACAAAACTAACTCAGTTTGTTAGTTGTCTAGTATTTTTCCTGGATTTTAATTTCTTCACTTCTTAAAGTGCTGTGAACACAGCAGGCATCTCTTCTTAACCAGGGCATGTGTGATATGTTTTCCTGAATGTTATTCTAAAATTAGGAGGAACTAGCAATGGGCTATTGACTCCCTTCAGGCTAGTCTGGATTCTCAAGTTAGAAGCAGAACCAAGGCCACCCTACTGAGGAAGATAGAAGGGATCTCAAGGAGATAAAACTCCACTTAGGTCTGCCAACTGGCTCGTGTCGCCGCCAACCATATCCTCGAGCCAGCTTCAGAGTCAAATGAAGTTATTTTCAAGTGAAGTTATTACAGGATAGAAATGCTTCTGAGTACAGTAACTAACTGCAACAGACTGATCTGAGCAATAAAAGTGAGAACAGCAAATTCCATTCTTCAGGAGCACAGGAAACAGGACTACATTCAAACTGGTAGAGCTCTGCTTAGGATGCATATGTGCAGGTGCACCTCCCAGGTTGAACTCAAAGGAATTCTTGCTCAAGGCCCATGTTTTCTCCTGTAGGATCTTACCCACAGCTTGATGACAGTGCACACCTGAACATCAATGGGAAGGAGCAGGTGACTGTGGCTGAGTAGCAAATGCTCTTCCTCAGTCCAAAGAAGAGGAACTGAGGTTCTTGCAAAAGTAGATGAAATATGCCCATAGCTTGTCAAAACAAACCAAAAAAATGATATTTTGTGTATCCAGGTCAGGTCTATAAACCCTTGTCATTATCTGGGGAAGTCAGTTGAAGGCAGCAGTTCTTTTTTTTTTTTTTTTTTTTGGTTTTTTGAGACAGGGTTTCTCTGTGTAGCCCTGGCTGTCCTGGAACTCACTCTGTAGACCAGGTTGGCCTCGAACTCAGAAATCTACCTGCCTCTGCCTCCCAAGTGCTGGGATTAAAGGCGTGTGCCACCACTGCACGGCTTAAGGCAGCAGTTCTTGTTTGGGGATTTTTTCCAGGTCATACAAGATGGCCATGGCAAGTGTTGGATTTTTTTCATGGGAAACATGGGGAGAGCTGTGTACCAGATGGCTTTGTTTCCAAATGTGATAGACTCGCATCACTGCAACAGTACCACCAACTGACGGGTCCTAGATACCAGGCATTCAGAATCAAGACATCTTCAAGGCATCTTCCCTTTGAAACCTATAGAAGACTCCTTAATAGCCTCTCCAGCAACACCTAGTTTTCTGGCAGCTTTTGTTTTCCTTGACTTGTCAAGGCATCGTTTCAATTCCTTGTCTTCACATCAAATTTTCAGTGTGTATTGATATCATCTTCCCCTTGTGAGTGTCTGTCTCTGTCCAGATTTTCCCTTTTTATACACATTAATGGTGTTGAATAGGACATATTCTAATAAATTATTTGTTTAGCTAGATTATCTCATTCAAGACCATATTTCCAAATAAGGTCACTTTCTGAGAAACTGAAACTTAGGTCTTCAATGATTTTTTGGGGGGGGGAGTGGGGAGGAAAGACACTAAACCTTCTTTCAGAAAAACGTATCCATCCTTATCCAGGGAAGAGTTCACCTACACTCTCCAAGAATCTTGCTTTGCTATTCTTCCCTGATTTAAAATATCCTCCTTCATCAAAGTTTGGAGATATTAAAAAATTCTGAGTGGCTACTGACAAATGGGATAACTGTCATAATTCTAGCTCCTAGGGTAAGGCTATATAAGTGACATGGAATCATACTCTTGTATCTGTCATCAATCTGCTGGAATTGGTAGGAGCTAAAGTAGTTAGGAAAATATATATGTATCGAAATGGGCCACATGCTAAGGGATTTTAGGGCACCTTTCATACACCAGATAAACAAGACTTGCATGGAGACAAAGTGTCATCACTTTCCTCAAAACAGTGAGGATGTAAGTAAACAAGTAAAACAACTCTGAGTGTGCTAGAGGAAGCTATACTTCTTCACAATCTAGCCTTAGGTAAATGTAAATTACTTCATTTGAGTTAGGAAAGACATGAAAGTAGTCAGCTAGGCAGAGAGAAGACTTAGGGATGAAACATGGGTTGGGTACTTGGGATTTGAAGGAAAATTCACACACTAGACTACAGAATCACACACTAGACCCAGCAGAAATCATTAGTGGCTGAAAGTTCTCACAAAGCTTCATTTATTTGAAGATAATAGAGTTCATGGAAGAATTGTGAGTATTTGAGTGTGATGTCATTGAATCTATCTTCCAGAGAGTTTACCCTGGTGATTTTTGTTAAGGCTGTATTCAAGCAACAGGGCACAGACTAGCATGCTCTGAGGTACAGAGGAATAGTCATAGAGTCATTTTGATTGCAACAATGACTAACAAGTACCAAGAACATTTAGTAGACAGAGTCCAGAAGACCTTGATGAACAAACAATCTCACATCACAAAGACTTTCCCTTTCTAGAATAACAATGGTCTCCAGTTAGAATGTTGGTTAAAATTACACACATTCCGAAAAAGCACCAACTGCAAGATGCTGCAGTCATTTTGTGCCTACAGTTTGACTTTTGGGTCCATGTGCATCATCGACTCCTTTTGTCCTATGTAACAATAAGTTCCATACATCATGCATAATCCCATCAAGCTGACACACTTGAATACTTTTTCTCCTTCAAGGAAGTTAATCTAAATATAACTATATAACAAACTGCTCTGGGCCAGGGGTGTGGTTCAGTAGAAGTGTGTAAAACTGGGCTATAGAAGACTCTGGGTCTTCTCTATCTCTGGTAACACTCAAACATAGAGAGAGAGAGAGAGGTGGGGGGAGAAAATACTATAAATAAAATAAATAAAATTTTAAAAGTAAAGTAAAATAAGTATAATGAGTTGGATTCTTATACAAAGGAACCATGAATTTTATTTTATTAATGGGTTTATTATTGATGTTTGTACTACTGATTGTTATTAGCAATGGATCACACTTTCCATCCATGTTTAACTGTTGATTGAAAACCTCTGGGCTAGAGAAAAGAAAGAGATATGCAGATCAACTAGAGGGGATGGAACATCAAGAGTAGGCGAGGATGCTAAAATGATAAGATTTGGAGGTCTGAACATGGGGCAGACTTTCCCAGGCGTTTTGGAGTCACTAACTGAACAGTGCAGATTTGAGACTCTCACCACAGACCCCTTGCATCAGAGGCTCTCCTAAAGAACAAGGGACTCAGATATTTCTTCTGTGCCATACCTGATCACAAGTCACACTTTAGGCAGCACTAAACAAGGTGATCATGCTTTTCTCAAAGTCCTCTCAATTAAAGCCACAACCCAATCACATAGCTTTGCCCAATGACAGGTCTGTCCTTTTCAAACCGAAGCTGTGACAATACAGATGACCCTGTGCACAATACATCCTACCCTGCTTCCTCCTTCAAAACGAGCTCATTAGGCTTGTGGAAATGTTAAACATCCCCTTCCTAGGAGAGTTTTAATGAGTACTATACAAACAAATCAGCATTTATACTTATGCCCTTTTTTTTTTTTTTTTTTTTTTTTTTAGAAATAAAGAGCTTCTATGGAGTCATGTGCAGTGAGCATCCATAAAACACTCAGGGAAAATACACTTACTTCTGAGATGCCTTCTTTCTCTGCTCAAGGCTTCATCTGCCCCGAGAAAGTCTCTAAGCAGAGGGAAGGGAAATGGTGATGTGAGAGGATGAATTGAAAGGAGAAACGAAAAGTGGAAGCCCGTACTTTTTACACTCACTCTTTGTACTAAGGGTTCACATGCTCACAAAAGCTGTACTTCAAACACAGGGCAGATGCTGCAGAGGGGAGCTCGGCCTACAGTGTAACAGTCACGATGGAACTGGGGCAGCGTGGCTTCCTTTAATAGAGTTCTAGGGACTGGGGATGAGCTTTCTGCACCACCTCATCTTCTTCTTCCTCCTCCTCTTTCTCTTGTTCATCCTCCTCCTCTTCCTTCTCACTACAGAGTAAGAAGGAAGGCAGGTAGGCAAAGAGGAGCAGTCAGTTTTCCTCCTTTAGCAGTGTGCTGGAATCTATAATTCCTCAACCAGGTAGCTGGAAGTGACTCCAACTTCTGCTCTAAGACACTTCTTTCTATCGCATTGAAAAAGCAGGAAAAAAATTCCTCACTAAGTTAAAAACTAAATCTTTGTTTGCAGTGAAGGCCATGTGAGACTTATTTTTCCTTCACGATTTAGGCTAACATCTCTTTTGTCTTGAACTTATACACAGGCAAAGTCTTTTTTACTGAAACATGTTTGGGTAGCTAAGCAGCCTGGGGCTGGAGATCTTGCTTAACTGCCTAGGGCTAACTAGGCTCCTTAGTTACTACCCAGAGCTGCTTGCCTGTGCGTTGCTGGCCTCAGGTTGCCTAACAAGAATGCTGTCCTTCCTTAGAACACAAGCCTCCTCAGCCAGAAGAAGAAACTGGAGGCTGATGTTGCTCAGACACAGAAGGAAGTTGGAGAGATGTTGCAGGCGTGTCAAAAGGTAGAAGAAAAGGCCGAGAAGGCAGCTACTTAGGTAGGTCCCATTGACTGCTACTTTCAGTAGTTCACAGGAACAATGGAAGTCTTAGGCATGGCCCATCTGCAGCTGGGAAGGAGTCCATTGATTCTCCATACAGTCAGGAGAAGGTTAGCTAAGCTGTTTTCAGCCAGAAAAGAGTAAGTCCACTAGCTCATCCACACTACCCTGACAATGAGAAGAAATGATAGAGTTGCTAAAAGCAAAATGTTATAAATACAGATGTCCAGGTCTTGTTTTTGCTAGGTTTATCTATTTCTACATATGAATGAATATACTTAATATCTAGAAACAGTTTTGTTTCCTGGTTAGTGTCTTTTGTCCTAGAGTCTTTAACTGTTTTATCATGACAATTTAGAATCCATGCTTCAGTTACTTGTTACACACACCAAGCTCCTGCTTGGGTAAAAATGGCTTTGGTGGCTAGTGAACCCTCTATGGAGTTTATAATGTAAGGTTTTTAGTGGTGGTTGTCTTAGTTGCTTTTCCTATTGTTTTGATAAGATACCCTGACAAAAGCAATTCAAGGGAGAATAGGGTCCTTATAAACTAACTGCTTAGGGGTACAGTCCATTAGGACAGAGACTCACCGTTGATGGGTGCAGTCCACTAGAACAGATAAGTCAAGGTGCAGTAGCTTGAAGTAGCTGGACACATTGCAACCAGAAAGCAAGAGCAGAAAACAATGAATTAATACGTGCATGGCAGTTTTCAACTGGCTCTCTCTATTTTATTATAGTCCTCGATCCCCTACCCGGGGAAGTGGTGCCACCCATAGTGGACAGGTCTTGTCACATCAATTAATGTAACTAGGATAATGGCTCACTGGCACTCTCAAAAGACAAGTAATTTTAGATCTCATCAAACTGAAGATTAATACTAACCAGCACAGCAGCCCCTTTCCTAAGTGATACTAACTCAGTTTCAGTGTACCCTTGTGGGAAGAGTATCATCTTTCAGCCGTCATCTGTGGGCAGATGCTGCAATTCGATCAACAAGCATAGCAAGTAGAAGGTATCATTGAGAAAAAAGTCCATTGATGAAGATAACAAAAAGGGGCAAGTTTTGGTGTAAAGGACCAAGAATTGCAGGTCATTTCTGAGTAAGTCCATGGCTGGATTATAGACTCTGCTTACCACTCTCCCCACGAAGTGCTTTTGTATAGCCCATCACATGGACATACACAGGCAACAGTCAAGACCCTGCTGTGGGAGGGATAGCCGTTGATCTTCTTGTTAAAAAGAGTTAAAAGACTGTGGAGAGAGGACCTGCAATTAGATTTAGTCATTTTGAAATTCAAAGGAAGTGGAGTGCTTTAATCTGTGTTTGCTCAAGTTATTTGGCACAGGGATAATAAAATCAAGCCATTGCTCCAAATCACAGCCACAAGGTCACTGTCAAATCTAAGCTTTTCTTGGCATGGAAGAGTTTATGTGCCACCATCCATTTTCATCTAGGCACATTCTTCTCTCTGGTGGAAATGAAGTGTGGGAAAAGCTAAAGATGTTTATTGACCAAGGGAAAGATAACTGCATAGCATAAAAATTCACAGACAGAAGAGTAGAAAGAAGTTTCATCTTTCCTCATGTTTGCTAGATGTCTGAAGAAAGATACACAAAGACTCTGTGTGCTTGACCTTGCTTTGTGTTAGATGACTTTCATGATAATATTCTTCCCCTATCTATTATCCAAGTGTCACTTTGAGTCTTCGGCAGCATCCTAAAATGTGGAACTGCCTCTGTAATTCACTCTTTGTTTCAACATTCTGCATGCTAGCCTCATGCTCAATTTGGTTAAATAGAATGAGAAGAATGGGTACGGAGGGCTGTGCTCTTACATCAAATGCACTAAGAGATTCACAATACAGTTTCTTACTTGGGTCCTTGTACCCTAGACATGGTACATGCCAGGCACATTCTCTACTACTGAGCTATGTCTCCAGCATGGTAGAGTTCTTAATGATGACCATGAAGTACTACGCTCTTGTTCACATATCCAAAACTAAGAGCAGACTTCACAGTAACCTTGCTCCTGCAGAGTGCCTGGGCTGAGAACATCTGTTACTGCCAAATGCCTGGAGCCTAAACACATTTCCACAAGTGAATCAGAATTGTAGAAGTGAGGTGGGAAAATAATTGGTAGAGGCAGTGCTCTACGCCCACCACTCCCGGAATATCACCTGACATCCACTTTTTAAATTCAATGAGAAATGATGTTCTGGCACTTTAATTCAATTAAAACCATTGTCCCAGTTACTCATCTTTCTTGCAACACCCATGTTGTCTTTCAATGTTTATATGGTACTTCACCTTTGATCTCTTTCTCTGCTGTTCAGCCCCCATCTCTCCCACGGCTGGGGCTATCTCTGTTGCTTCATTGTTCACAGACTCAAGGCAGCAGTGATTAAAGAAAACATGGTGGGAAGAAAAGAGACAGAGAAAAAAACATGGCACCCAGTCAGATCAAGAACTGAAGTTCATCAGCAGAATGTGAAAGTCATCTAGCTACTGGGCTAGCTCCATCTCTTCCCTCTTTATTTAATCCACAAATGTATATAAGGAACCAAATAAGAAACAAGACAGCAAGTCCATTGAAAGAACCAGAAGGACTATGGAGCAGACAGTTGAAGACTTACAAAAATGGACAGATAAAGTAGAATAGACTGCCATTCTGAGGAACAAAAAGCAAATCCAGAAACTGGGATTCAGTTTGGCAGCTTGCTTAGACTTGACAACCCCAATTCAAAGCCTTTGTGTCTGAGACTGTCATGCCAGGCAGACAGTCCACGTCTAGTCCCATCATTTGCTTTGAGCCTTCAGAATTTTTCAGTCTGACCTCAGTCCATGGATTCATTCTTACTTGACGCTGGAACAGCAGTGAAGAGTTGGATGAAATGTGCCTTCCTCTTACTGCTCAGTGACAATGCATCTCTTCCCATTTACCACACCAGTCCTTCCCAGGGAGGGCAGCCAAGTCTACCTAAGCACACCATTCCATTCTTGCTCCTGTGTTACAACAGAGTGGAGAATAAGCCTGGTGAGACACAGCACAAGGGTTAGCTCAGGTCTCTGCTCCTCCTCTTAATTAGTAAACCACTGCTGCTATCACAGTGGCCTCACTCTTCTGACCTCATCTAATCTTAGTGCCCTTCCAAAGCCCACTCTTGTAAATATTGTTAGTGTATGATTTGGGGAGGGGTGGTTACATTTCCAACAAGTAGACTTTGGAGGTGTGTGGTCAAACCCTCCTTACTCATTAGACTCATATTACAGATAAGACTATATCGCCTGTAGGATTCAGTTTAGTAAAGCACCATTTTCTCTGTGGTAGTGAATCGCTTTTAAAGCAAAACACCTATAACAAATCCTTTCAAGCAATAGATGGAGATAGCAATCAGTATGTCGACAAACATAACTATGTATTGATTTCCTAGAAGGTTGATATCCAAAATGTCTATGAAAATATGGTTTTACAACTTATTCATGAGAAAACTGCACACATGCTGACCTACCCGCCCAGTGACACCTTCACTGGGAGAACCAAAGAGGGTAGTTTTACTTGAGTAGTTTAAGAGACAAGAGCAAGAATGGGGTCAGTCTGAAGAGGTCCACTCATACCTCAGGATGTCAGGCTTCAGTTCTAAAATGACGGTCACAAAAGCCACATGGAGAAGTGACATTTGGGTCAAAGAGAATAAAGGAAGTGGTACATGAATGATCCC
Source organism: Mastomys natalensis (assembly GCA_021653895.1). Classification (NCBI taxonomy): domain Eukaryota; kingdom Metazoa; phylum Chordata; class Mammalia; order Rodentia; family Muridae; genus Mastomys; species Mastomys natalensis. The sequence continues at coordinate 64,443 of JAJTUV010000336.1, forward strand.
AGCAAGAGCAGCAGACCTGACTCTCCCACAGAGGCTCCGCCCCTTCCATGCCTATTTTTCTACTTAGCAACTGACCTCATCCAATATATTCTATATTTCACTTCAATTGTTTTGTTTTCCCTCCTGAGAAAGCATGCTTATGCAGGGGAGAAACTCATGTCTGTTTTGTCCATGGTTCTATCCTTAGCACTGGAGCATGGTGCTCAGAAAGGAAAATATTGAGTTAATATTCTATTCACTTTGCTTGTGTGACTCTATAAGGCTACAGGAAGTTCCCAGCTCTGCCTAGCTGTAGGCCTGCATGTAACATGTGTGTAACAGAGATTCAGGGGCTGATTCAAACAGTCTGAACTGAAGAGGGAGGGGAGCTTGAGATCAGACCATGTGGAATGGAATCTTAATGCTTCTGCAGGCAAGCTTGCTGTCTGGAACTTAGGGACAGCCATGCAGAGCAGACATGCATGTGGGGGGAGGGGCAGATTTTGTAATGTGGCAGTTTAAGAAGCACAACTTACCTCCTATGTTTGAAGTAACTTATCACATTCCCTTGAGTCTTTACAGTCATTTTATGAACTCACAGAGTTAAGTAGACTCTCATTTGGTGAGGGAGTTCTCCCAGAGAGACTGCACTGGGTAGCCTCTATCAGAAAGAGACACACCTTCTTTGACTATTTCATCCTTTAGGTAGATTTTCCAGTTGGAAATGTTTGGCAGCTTTATTACCAGTGTGTGGCCTGAGGTCATGGTCTGTTTACAGGCATGAAACCTGCAAAGCAACCTGGAATCTCAGTTCCAACACAGTAGAGAGATCCAGAGAGAAACTTGAAGGGTGGAGAATGGAATAAAACAGCAGATCTATCAACTGCTCCGAGAAGCTATTCTCTGTGGTGTGGCTGGATACCACCTGCCGCAGAGAGCACTTCCGGTCTGAAATGGTGTCTTGGGAAACCATGACGGTCTCTCTGACTTGGATTTCCTTGAGCAGCAGGCACAGGCTCTATGTCCTCAGGCTCTTGTGCGTTCTGCTTGGCTCCATCCCTATCCAGAGCTTGCAGGGAACAAAATGAGAGCCAGCAAGTTGCAATAAGAATTGGAAAGCTATTTATATCATCTTCATCTTTTCACACGTAAGTGTTTGCAGCACTTCCAGAAAGATGCCTTCCTGTGAGAGGCTGAGTGAGAACAATGTGTAAATGAATTGACTAGGAGAGGTCAGAGTGGCCATCCCACCAGAAGACTGTACAGGATGTTCACTAATTAGACTGGGGACATTTTGACTCTTGTTTTCTGGTTACACACACACCACACACACACACACACACACACACACACACACACAACATACACACACAGAGACATACACACACTGCAAGCCACTGTGGATTCCTGGTGCCCTGTTATCAATAAAAAATATGAAAGAACATGAAAGAGGCATCTCTACCCTATCTAGATGTAACCTCTATACAAACCCTTGGTCTTAAGCAAACATCTGAAAAAGGGGAGCAGAAATAAGGATTCAATGTACCCCTGAAGTAATGATATGGTCATTCACTTACATTTTGATGTTATACCTTCTTTTCTATTTTTTCTTTCTAATTTGGTTTCCCAATAAAAGAGAGACTCCCTTGTCCACATGCCAATTCCTAGTGGCCCTTACCATATAGGTGGCACATTGTGGTGTTGAGCACAGAAACCAGGTGTCATTGTCTAGTCCTCTCACGTTGCAAGGATAACTTACTCAGAAGGAAGGCAAAGCTGCGTGGGCACACTCTGTTATAGATCCTTGACAGCACAGGGCCAAGCTGTGTGGATCTCCATTCTGGTTCTTGAGACTGAGTTGTTATAGACTTCCTTCCCATGCAGCAGGAGGCACGGTGTTGATAAGAAAGCAGGGCACTTCAAAAGCATCATCTTGGGCTAATTAAGATGAAATGAACTGCTTGCATGGCTTTTATTACTAGATAAGTGGTTCTTTTTTTCTGAGATGAGTCTGTCTGACACTTACTTAGAGCATATGGGGCCTATCAAAGCCACTGAGGAGTGAGCCCATGGCGTGTGTAGCTAAGTAAACACCCAGAGAAAATGAAAGCTTGCTACTCTATCTTCCTCAGGGTGAGGAAGATGCCATACTGAAGGAGTAAACTGATGCTTGTTAATGCCTGGGTTTTCCTTTTATTTTCTCATTGATTATTCTTATTGTTTTCTTCTTTAAACACATTCATTATGAAGAATAACAGCAACAAAGCTATAATTTGGGAGGAGAGGGTATTGTCCCAAAGAATGCATATTTTCCTATCGTATCTCCTCTCTGTTTCTTCATTACAGTTTGGAATGTGCTGTAATGAGGTGTGTTTCTTAATCATGTCCAAGTGCCTGCTTAGAGTAGAACTATTCAACTTGAAATGATTTTCTGCCATCAAGTCAGAAAACACCAATTGGGTACCTATTTGTATAAGATATTAGGGTAGGCCATATAATTTTAAAGCTACACTACATGGACATTCACATCTCTTCTTTGGTACATGTTTAGTTTCTTTTTTTTTTTTTTTTTTTTTGTTTTGTTTTGTTTTACACAAGATTTTGCCATGTAAGCCAGGCTGGCCTCAAACTCACTGTGATAGCCCAGGCTAACCTCAAATGTGCACTTCTGTGTTTTAGTTACTTTTGTGATACAGAGATGAAAATACCTGACAGTAGGCAGGAGCAGGTCTGTTCATAGTGGCAGAAGGTTGCACAAGCATTTTGTCAACAGGATAAGAGAGAAGAGTCAGAGAAAACACGCTACAAATGAGAGTAGGTAGATGCAGAGAGAATCTCTTGTGTGCTATATGGAAACATCATCTGTCAATAAAAAAATGCTGTTGTCCTATTATCTTAGAGAGGAAATAAGAAGTGGGAGTTCTGGCAGGGAGAGAGGATTCTGGGATAGAGTCAGGTTAAGAGGAGGGAGATTCACCCCAAACTCTGAGGAAGATGTTCATATGAACCTGAGGAGAGGTAACTAACACATGCTGGACTTAGAATAGAGTAAACAGGATAATTGAGTTACGAGCTAGCAGAAACAAGCCAAACCTTGGGGTAGGTAATTATTCACAAACAATTCAATCTCCAAGTCATTATTTCGGGAACTTGGGCACAGGTGGAAAAGTCTGTGGTTACAGGTAGAACAATCAAGGTCCCACCCCTAGTGACCGTCACCCAGTCAAACTCCACTAAAGGATCTACAGCGTTCAAAACACTGTACAACCTGATCCTAAACATTTAAAATATGAGTGGGTGGGGACCATTCCAGATTTAAACCGCAAACATCTTGCCTTGTTACATAACTGCCTGAATGCAGTGAATACTGACCTGTGCCGTCATGCATGGGCTGACCTTCTTGATACTAGCATCTGTTTGTGAACTCTTAAAGGTCACTGCTAAGTCCATTCAGTCTATCCCTTTGTATCAATAAGAATGGCCCTTGAACTATAAAGCAGGGTGTTTTGTGATAACTGTTCACAGGCATCCCTTGAAAAACATCTCAGTTTAAGAAGAATACAAATATGGGTTTCTTTTCTTGGTAAAGTCCTCTGGGAAGTCTGTGATCATGAACTGCAGAGGGGACCAAGTGTGACCTCACTCCACAGCCATTCTATGACTTCTCCATACTGTGCACGTGTCTCACTCTTTGTGTACTTCTTCAGTTTGGAAATTTGTCTTCCTTGGTTTCTCTGATGCCAAGGAAAACTGCTATAAAATGACAAAAGATTAGGAACTTGTAAGTGTCCTGCAGGGGAATTCAGTTCCTGTGTGTCTACTCTCTTGCTGCTGGTTTTCAGCTATGGCTGTTGACTTGTGAAGAACACAAGTATGACACTCCTGTTGAGTCAGAATCCTGGGTTCACACGTTCTTCACATTTTACAAATATATTCCAAAACATATTTAGGTAGAGGGATACAAATATTGGTTAATTCAAGGAGATGCCAGGATGGTTTTAAAGTTCATAAAATTTGTTGAGAGTCTAGATATATTGTTTAGAAGGTAGAGCGAGTGTTGTACAACCACAGAGACCTGAGTTTAAATCCCCAGAACCTAAGCAAAAGCCAGGCAAGATTGTTTGATTCTATAACCAAGTACAGGAAGACAGAGACAGGTGGCTCCCAGAGGCTCCTTGGCTAGCCAGTCTAGCTGAAACAGTGAATTCAATGAGAGACCCTATTCAAAAGACAATACAAAAGCAGAAACAATGGCTCAGTTGGTAAAAGTACTCATTACACGTGCCTGGAGACCAGAGTTCTGTCCCTGGAATTCACATAAAAGTGGAAGGATATGCCTATGTCAACAAGGAAACATCATGCATAGGGTCACATGTCGCATGCATGCATGTGCGAGAGCGCGCGCACACACACACACACAAACAGAGAGAGAGAGAGAGAGAGAGAGAGAGAGAGAGAGAGAGAGAGAGAGAGAAGAGAGAGAGAGAGAGAGAGAGAGAGCGAACCCAGGGAGGAAGAAGAAAGAGGAGGGAATTTTTTTAAAGGTAATACCCATGGAAAGTACAAGAACCTGCAAGCAAAACTGTGGAAGAGAGAACTTCAGGCTCCAGTGTAGAGCTGATCCAGAACAAAGTGTGAAAAGGAGGATTGGGTGGAGAGTTGCTCTAAGGAGATCTCCAGCACAAAGGATGCTGAGAAAAGAGTCCCATATTGAGAAGAGCGGGTATGAATGACATGGGTAATTCTGTATGCCCTGTTACTTCAGAGAGGCAGTCTGAGGACTATGTAGTCTCATTGCCAGTGCTGTAGCAGATCCCAAAGATACTGCAGGTGGAAGCTGTCAGGTAACTGCACTTGTCACAGCTAATGGTAAGTTCTTTTCTGGAAGGGAAACACAGTCACAAATGTGGGTAAAACAGTATGTCATACTTCAGATTAAGATGTGACCCCTTTACCTTCCCAAGTAAGAGACACCTCATTAATATCCAGAGCCATGGTATACTATGATTATAAATTAATCCTGTATTGATATTAGAACTTATTATAAATACACAGAGTTATGAATTTTCCAGTTTCATAAGTGAGAGAGGTAGAAGGATAGGCAATAAAAGCAAAAATGAAATATTTAAAACATAGTCCTGCCTCTGTTCCTTGGGTTAACCCATGTATCTACTTATGATTCAGTAACTTTAAAACTAACACTTAACTGTGTACCATCAGAATAAACTTCAGGGTGGAATGGTCTTCTGGATGGTAGAAATAACTTAGCCAACCCTACAGAAGAGGATGTGTGGATAAATATGGGCCAGTGACCCTGGTTGCTGAGGGAAGATTTGTGGAGGGGCATGGTAGAATGTAAATCAGGGGTAAAAGAGGAAGATACGAAGTGGAGATCTTTAATAGTATCTAAAATGCACATCAAGCATAAAAGCTTGGATTCTGATTCAGTTCTACTGGAAAACACTGAGACTTTGAAGATGAAGGGCCTAACAGAAGGAAGTGGTTGAGTGTGCAATTAAAAGAAACATTGGGACCTAAGAACTTCCATTTCTGTTTCCTAGATACCAGTGGTGAGAGGGTTCCTTTGTCACTTTCTATCTTAAAGGGGATATTGGGACCCTGTACCTCCATCTTTCCTAGATGTAATAGGGTTCAATGTCACTGTGATGCACATGCCTTGTCGCAGACATAAAAGCAACCTGGCCTATTGATTAAGACCCAAAAGTCCTGAAACTGACAAGTAAATCAAACAACCAGTCAGTCAATTAATCAGTAACTCAAACCTTTCTTCTTTGAAGGTGATTATCTCTGACATTTTGTTATATGCTAACAGAAACCTTGTTGATATAGAAAAGAAGCTCCAGCCCCACCAAAAAACCTGGGTCATTGCAGACTCTGTCCAGTGGTGTGATTTGGAAACACTTAGAACTGGCAAGTTTGGAAAAGCAGAATAAAGCAAACCTAGAACGCTGTGAGCAGAAATTGAAGACTCAGAGACCAGAATGCTCGTAAAATTCCAAAAATAGAAGTTTTGCTCCTAGGTTTCAGATAATGAAAGTTCTCATTTAGAAACTGATCAAGAGACCATCCTTGACATACTCTGGCAAGTAATTTGAATATCTTACTGTGACAAACATTCCAGACTCATTCTATCCCTGCCTCACCCTTCTGGGAGGCTGAGCTTTGAATGTGACATGTTGATCTGGCAAAATTTCAAGGCATTCAGGCAAGGTGTTTAGGTAGTGACAGGAATATCATTGGCCACTTTAGCCAAGTTAATTATGAGAAATGAGAGCAAAACATAGAAGAAATATATAAAAAACACAGTTTGGCCCCAACAAGAGTGGGTTCAAAGGTGCTGATAGGGGTATAGGAGTGCTGTTAGTGTGCTAAGGAGATCAATGGTCTTAATAGAAAACCTAGCACTTTGTACCAGGATAGTAAGAAGGATTCCTCAAGAGCACCCAAGGAACTGACAAACTCTTGCTCATCATGGGGTCAAAGGCATGGCCATATAAACTTGCTTCTAGACTCTCCTTTCAAAGATGAGTTTTTGGACCTCAGCTAACACTGAGGTGATGATAGAGTTGTTTCTCTGGATCATTTTCCCTATGAGTATGGACATCGGAACACTCAGAAGTGATTATAGCCATGGTCTAGTGGGCCCTGGTAAAGACCTTGGTGCTACCCACATAATACTGCTTCACAACATGATGAATGTCAAAGTTAGGAGGTCATGAAGGCTTCCACATAAATTTTAAAATAAGTTTAGGAAGACAACAGTGAATAGTGGAGTCGAGTACCTGAAGGAAGTTGCTGTTCAGATGATATGTGCAGTAGTGAGAATGAAGCCTTGATGAAACCTTGGCAAGATAGAGATGCCAAGAATATGGAACATTTGTAGTCTGGATCTGTGATGTCCCCTAAAAGAAGTGTATGTAAGATTTGGTAGTCTGCCTGTGACAGTATTGAAAGGTGGACTGAAACATTGTGCTCTGGATCCTAGTTGGCTTTGGTTTATCACAGGCTCACTGTTGTAGCAAACTTCATAACATGTGCCAAAGCAACACAGTCAAGTAATCATAGACTGAAGTCTCCAAAGTTGGAATCACAAATAAATCTTTCCTCTAGGTTGTTTATTTCAAGTATTTCCTCACAGCAATGGAAAACTGACTTAGACATAAGAAGACTACAGGCAGCATACAGAGCCAACCTGAGAGAGGCATGTAAATGAAGCCAGCAAAGCCAGTTTTGCCCAAGCCCTTAGGAAGCCAGTATGCCATCATGTGACCAAGATGCAAGACATGGAGACTTGGGATTTATTTGTCCCATAAAGTTTTTGTCTTGGTTTGCTCTGATGCTTCCTTTCTTGACCCAGAATTCTCTCCTATGGATTGGGAATGACTGTCTCATGCCATGATCTTGCAGGTATGCTCTTTGTTTTGATTTTTATGGCTCACACCCAGAAATTTGTCTCAAGTCTCTGAATAGACTCTGGACTCGTATTGCTGAATACAATAGTACTTGTTAAGATTCTGAACATTGACTAATTTGTTTTGTGCTGAGAAAAACAGGAAGCTATGGAGACCAGGGCAGAATGTTATAGTTTAAATCATGAATGTTCCCCAAAGGACTATATCTTAAATATCTGTTTCTTACCATACACCGTTATTGATGGGAGATAGAAATGTTACAACCTGGGGCTTATAGAAGAGTGATACTGGGAACATGCCAATGAAGGGATATTGGGACCCTGGTTCTCCTTACTTCCTTCTCTCAAGCTCTGCTGGTCTTTTGCTTATGCACACATGCCCTCATTTCCTGACTGTCATGAGATAAGACAATTCTTTATCACATGCTCTACATGGTGTTCTTTTGCAGTTCAGGAACTAAAGGAAACTGGCCAAAGAATCATGTTTTGCAATCTCTAAAACTTTGAAAGGATTGCCTCAAGATTTTGATCCAGTAACACAAGTTTACCAGAGATGGAGCCAGTAATGAAATGTGAACATCAGGTGGTAGATGTGACTCAGTTCCTCAAGCTTCAGTAGGTTGAAATGTTTTCTTCATTTGGGAAGTTAAAGAGCTTTGATTGGAATGACTTAAATGACAGTGGAAGGGGGGCATGAATGGCCCCAATTACCTGCTTACCTTTTCTCTCTTTTCTCAAAACAACATCAGCTCTCGGAGTACAGTTGAGAAAACCTGGCCACCAGATAGATCACCTTCCTCCAGCTCTAGTCTGAACTACTATTAAGGCATTAAGAACAGGCTCACCAAGGTCCACAGAACTTAAAGAATTGTCCTCGGCCTGCTGGTATTTATACCAGAATTCCAGGAAAATTGCATTTTCTATAACTCATTACCTTAAGTTGAGAGTCAGCTGAAAAGTTCAAGTAGTAGGCTGTTGGAAAGATGTTTGGTTTCCTGTTTTGCACATGTGGATTTTTAATGACTTGCTAATGGATTTTTATCCTACTGAGAAAATTTGGACTAGAATAGTTTGGCTGAGATGGAAGGACAGAAAACAATTTGAACCTTAGGATTTTGACTTCCAGCTAGTAGGTTGCTGCTATGGACCAAGAGAAATGTCCCTGTTGTTAATTTCTCAAAATATGGAGCATATAGAGTTAAGTTTTATAAATCACAACTTTGAGATGATGTATGATATGTTTCCTACCCTCATTTCCTCACACAAATCTATGCCCAGTATAGAACACAGGATCCTTCAAACGGCTTCACATTTCAAGCAGAGGCAGACAAGAAGCATCTGAGCAAAATTTAGATTCTGATGGACAAAGTTCAGCTGAAAACACTAAGTCACAGCAGCAACTGGAGGTAGCAGAAACTTCCAGAGGCGGTTGCAATGTCATGGATTTCCCAGCTGTTGCTGTTGGCTGATACCCTGTGCTAAGGGAACAGCTTGGCAGAAGGGACCAGGCTGGCATCATGTCTGCCCATTCTCTGGTTTTGCTCAAATCAGGATTATGGCTAATGATTAAAAGACAGACAGAGAGAGGGAGGGAAGAAAAGGGAAGAAGGGAGGGAGGCGCTTTCCCCTACAGGAAGTCAGAGCATCCTCCCTTGTTCTTGGAATTGTATCTTGTCCTCTGCAAGACATTAGCTGAGTTATTGGAAGGTTAGCACATTTTGGATATTATTGTCATACTGGAGATCCTTGTAATAAAATCTTAGATAAATATACAGTTTACATTGCTTTTTCCAGATCAGCTGGAATACACCTATTGATGAAACTACCAGCATTGAAATATAAATGCTCTTCTTGGATTGCTAACCCACAGCCTCATAGGTTCATAGACTATCACTAATAATCAGCATGCACATGTATATGCAGGTTTATGTCTGATAATATTACCTACTAAGAGGTTTTGAATTGATTAAATGATTTGGGCTAAAATGTCATTGAATCTAATGAATACCCATTGATTCATGTCACTTTTAAGATTCGTGCCTCTGCCCAGGAGAAGAATGAGATATTGAACTAATGATAAAGCAAGCAGCTGTGGCTGTCCCACAGCAAAGCAAACCTATGCATACTATACTATGACATACAGTTGGTGTCAACTACCAACCACGTTCTGAGATTTCAGGGATTAAATGGACCAGCTGTCAAAATGGACCTTGTGTGTCTGTCACAAATGTTGGAAGCATAACCAAACTTGATTTCCCACTCAGTCTTGGTTATTCCTTTCATACCTTCAACTAGTTTGTGTCAGAGCAAACAGCAAAAATCTATATAAAGATGTGGGTTTTTTTTTATTTTAGTAATTTTTTTATATTTATAAGACACACAAGTCAATCAATACCTTTCCAAGCATTAGGTACAGCAACACAAGCTGAATGAAGTCAAGGAAAGGGCAGAGATGATAGGATCTCAAGTCGATCAACTATGCTGAAGCAAAAAATGTTGGAAAAATGAGATAGATATTCAGAGGTTCTAACTTTTGAAATGTGTTGGCCTAGGGTTCAAACATCCCATGGACTAGTGTAACAGATTTTGTCTTCTCTTTCTTTTTAAAAACAATAACAAGAGATGAATCTAGTTAAAAAAAAAAAAAAAAAAAAAAAAAACCTTTCCCAGGATGTATTGTAAGGGTAATTTGAGAAGAAAGCTTTATTTATTTATTTATTTATTTATTTATTTATTTACTTTGCAATTACTTGAGTCAGGATTAACAGGACCCAAGTTTGGACCCTCAGCTCATGTGCGTAGACTCTTGTTCACGAATCCAGGCAGCAAAGATGATTTGGAGAGCTCTAGTGAATCTGCTGGGAATCCCAAATGAACACTTTGCATGGTACCCTAGAATTTAGCGTTGTCCTGTATCTATGTAGACCTAGGAGGGAAGATGCTGAGCATGGAGATAATGACACACAGCAAGGAGGACCAGTGTTGGGTTATAGGTCTCTGCTTTTTATCCCAAATACTCCCCCAAGCACAGACAATGGATCTTGCTACAGCTCTGTGCTTCATTAACTGGCTATTCCAATGCAGTAGTAGAAGCTAGTGCCCTCATTTTCTGGTCAAAGTGAGTGAAGGACACAGAACTCTGAATGAATGCTAGGTAGGGGTTGGGACAAGGGTAGTCGGACCTCAGCTTCTTTACTGAGGTCTTCCCCTGGAACATAGTTTTTAAATGAGATTTAGCTTTAGGAAAGTAATTTAAAAGAGATTTGAAAAATGAGATATTATCTACTCTTCATTAGATGGCAGCTAAGACAGTCCCCAGTGCAGATGACAGTCTCCTTTCATTTTCAAAACTTAATACATACCTAGCCGTTTTATTTATGATAATTGAATTACTAGTAATACTACAAGGTAAGCTGATAGGGTTGCCAATAGTAAATATTGACCTTATTGAAGGAGGTGAAAGTTGGCTACATGGAAGACACTGAGATCTAAGTCTGAGAAGCCTGAGTCATGGTAGGCCAGAGAGATCTCACTGCTGCCTGGACAGCTGCCTCAAAATTAAGGCCCAGTTGGAGGGCTCTAGGGGAGTGGTTTGACTGTTGACCTCAGCTGGAGAAGTGTCACCCCACTGATTCAGGATCTTCTGTGCAGAGCCTGTCCAGCAAAGCCATAAAAAGGATTTGCTTAGGGAGGGACCTTCCATGTGCTCCAATCACCCTCAGCTGCAGGAGGTCGCAAGGGTCTTCAAAACACACCCACATTTCACCTTGTCACAGTTATGTCCAAGAATGAATAAAACAAGTGAAGCAGAAATTGCTTCTGGTAAGAGACGAACAGGGAAACCTTGCTGAGCAGTGTGATGACTGATTGCCCCCCACCCCATTCACAGAAAAGCCTAAAATCCTTCAACTGCTGTAAATATGGGGAGAGGGTTTCCTGAAGCAACTGTGCTTGCAGCATCTTTTCCAGTGGGGTAGAGGAGGCAGAAACGGAAAGTGACAGAGCATGTCCCTGGGGTAAGCTACCAGGGCCTGCTGTCTGCTACCAGATAATCTCAATTCCCTGCCTCCCTGTGAAGCTCCTGGAGATCTCCGAAAACCTCTGGAAAGGGCTCACCTGGGTCTGGGTGAGCGTCTCTGCTCACAGTCACTGGAATGCCATAGAACTCACGGGCATATAGTCTGTTTTCCAGGTTCCATAAAGAATAAGGAGTTCCTTTTTATAAACACTGATCAGAGAAATAGAAGGGTGCTTGCTCATCTATGAATCAAAAGTTAAATTGCATTTGAAAGATACACTTGAAAAAGACATGTTTATGTAGTGTAGAAGGCACTTTAAACAAGGTGATTAAAGAAATGTAAAAATTAAATGGAATGCCATTGCTCTCAGAGTGGCTGGAACTTTTTGATCCTCAAATGAAAGTAAACTACCTTCTAACATTGAGCACCAAAGATTAAACAAATACGAGAACATCTTGAACGCGGATGCTGTAAGAGTACTTTTTCTTTTAATCCCTGTTGCTCTTAATATGTAAGATTCATAGAATACTTCTTTAGGCTAATTGTGTTCCATGGGGCGGAGGGTGGGTTGACAAGTGGTTATGGAGGTAGCTGACTTTGCTTAACTGGTGCTTTCATTAATTGCTCTATTTTTAGCTCTAGTGGCTAAGCACTATGATGTAGACCTTGCCCCAGTTAGGCATGTCAAATGTGCAATTAAGACCTTCCTAAATGACACACATGGAGGCTCTTGTGGACTTTTAACTGCTAAGGTAAACTGTTTCACCTAAGACAGTGACAGGTTACATGTAGGCTTTGTATTGCTATGAGGTAGGTAAGCAGGAGGGATGTGTCCTAGAATTCCTCCCTGCAGGGTTCTACGTTGGAGCTGGCCACCAGAAAAAAAAGAAAAATCACAACTGATTAGATTGGCAAATGTGAAGGAGCAGATGTTCATTTCTTACTCATAAGGTCAGTAAATGGCACTGCGATCCCTCATACAGTATAACCAGAGGCCAAAAACTTGAGCTGGCAAAGATCAGTGACTACTGTCAAGATTGATGGCTCCAGCACAACCTGCCAGTTTCCTTCAGCTTTACAGAGTTCCAGACAGGCAAGTCTGCAGCTCTAAAGCATCCAGACCAGCAACCCCTGTGAGACATTCCCAGCCTTGCTCTGGAGGTCATAAATAATAAGACATGGAGTCTGGTTTGCTCTTTATAGACTGCCCTCATTCTCGCTCCATGTCCTGGTTTATTTCCTAACAATGGTTTAGCTGACCTAGAGTCGACATAGGCCTGGCACCCATAACTGTGTCAGGCTGAATCTCAACTGCAGATCCTATCTTCTGTCATTCTCAGGGTTCTGTCTCTATTCTCAATCTCATTCACTCTGAAGGCTCTGAGATTAATTCAGAGGCTTCACACTGTCAAAAAACAAAACAAAAAACAAAGGCCAATCTTGTCTAACAACTTCTAAGTGTAGACTTTGGACTCTATATTTGTGTCTCTAGTTTCTGCATGGTGGTTCTCAGATTTCTGTCCTCATACGATATTCTCTGTCTTTAAAACAACAACAAAATAATAATAATAGTAAAAAAACAAACAACAAATAAAAAACTATTCCCTCCTAGATTCTCACAGGAATACTATTACTCAGACTTCATTAACTAGACTTTTCTAAGGTCCTGTGCTAAGTTAGTTTTGAGGTAGAAGAACAACAAGGGCTAAAGTTGGCTTAGACAGGTCAAAGCTGAGCCTCTTGAATGTTAGGGGTACTTCAAGCTCAGGATACCAAATTAGGGTTTCAAACTATGGGGACAGGGAGTCCCAGAAGCCAAGGCAGGAAATCTGGGAGCAAGAACTGAAGAAGAGACCACACACACACACAAAAAAACCCCCTGTTGACTGGTTTGCTTCCCTTGGCCTTCAGCTACCATTCTAACAGAGTCCAGACTACCTCCTTAGGAATAGCACATGCCTAAGGTGAACTTGACCTCCTATGTAAATGAATGATCAAAAAAATGTCCCTATAGGTGTGTCCCTGGCCAGTCTAATGAAGACAGTCCCTTGACTGAGGTTGCCTTTTCTCACCTGTATCTACTGGACAGGCAAGGTTACCTGTTAAAACAGGGGTGACAAAACTCTGTCTTCAAGGTGTTCTGAAAGCTATGGGAACTCCTAAGGGCAGATTTTATTCTAGAAGCTAAGCATTTGAGTACGTTCACTCAGAGTGGGATAGGCCTCTATCCATTTGAGAGCTGAGGCCTCTATCCATTCTGAGAACGTGTCCAGGAAACATCAAAAGAAGTTAATATCCTTGACAGGGAACCATTTGAGTAAAACTGAATTGCTACTTATTTTTAATCCCAGGAGGTATCTGTCTGTCCTTTATATGACGTTAAAGAAAGGTAGTGGCTTAATTCCACTTCAAGAGTAAATTTTACAGACAGAACAGACAGACTTTCATTTTTTTTTTTTTTAACATGAGTCATGAGGTCCTTTAATAATTGTTTTCTGCTGTTTGGACCATAGAATTGTATGTTCCCCCAAGTCCATCAGTCATTTTCTGTCAGTTTATATGTTACTGTGCCCATTTTCTCCAATTCCTATATAAGATGTGTTTATGTTTTATTTGGGGACAATTATCAAAGCCACTTTTGTTGTTTCCTCTGCAGGCTATACTATATAGCTGCTCTAGCTTGTAAGTCCTAAGTGTCTGCATATTGGAGAGTAAGGGAAAAGCCAGCTATCGGTGTTGGAAACAGCCCCTAACTTTTAGATGACGACTCCCACTGCTATGCCTTGTTCTAAAGGTTTGTATGGTACAAGGTGAAACTGGCAACAATGACTCCTTCAGCCTCGGGGCATTTCCAACAGCATTTTAATAAGGCATCCTAGCTTGTCAAGTAAAGCATTGAGTGACACCCCATTAACAATTGTACTGTGATATCAAAAGTTACCCAAGGCATCTCAATGGTTACTGAGAGTCCAGATTTCAAAAGGAAACTGGGACAGCTTCAGAACTTTAATATATCCATCGTTATGTCTTAAGGTCTGTCCTCCATGCGCTGCGGAAGGGACAAACCCTCTTTTGCAGAGTGGAGAAAGCCATACTTTCTTAGAACTCTGTTGAGTGCAATTTTTTTCCCAGTGTCTTGGTTTCCCATAGCTATGGCAAGCATTACCCTTTAGAAACCTCTGCCTGAAGTTTCTCTGAAGGAGCAGGTACTCTATTAACCTGGCACAATATATTATTTCCCATGGTTTAGGCTATCAATCTGGCTTGTTCTTTTGCCTAGGATTACTTTCCTGGGACATTTTGGACTGTCTCTGTTATGTCTCTACTATTAAAAATTGGAGTGTCTGGTGTGCCACTGTACCTTTTAGCAGCTCCTCACATCTGGGCAGACTGCTCATGAAATGAGTACCCATCAAAAGCCTGACATTTGGAATTTTTAATTAGCATTAATTATCCTCAACTTAATCATGGGCATACAGAATCTTTGAGTTATACAATTTTATAAACCTCTTTGGTAACTTAACCTTCTGCAATGTGGGTTAGGTTTCAGTTATTTTTGGTTTTGTTTTCTATTTCCCTTTGGGAACAATCTTTTACTTAGGTCAAAACTACTATGTCAAACTTTTCACTTTTTAACGTTCTTTACCAAAAATATACTCTACTTTTAAATATTTCCATCTTTTTTCTTGATAATTCCACTCTATCTTATTTGTCTTTGGAAAACTGTTTCTTTTTTAATAAAAATAAAAGTCTGTATTCCAATGAAAATATGAAAGGCTACATCTGAAATGCAGATAGCACACACTAATACTTCTACACATATTTCAACCCTGCCTTCAATAAAAGGCAGGATAAACATCTGATGTCTCTGATACACTTTGTGTTTGTTTCCTTCATTAAAGGTATCTGGTTACCACTGCTCATTAGCATGTTGAACTACAAGGATAAATCGCTGCTTTCAATACACTGTAAAAGAGAACTGAGTCTCAATAATATTCATCTGTAGTAGGATCAAGTCCATATGATACCATATGTACACTGAACAGTGGCTTTTCTTAAAATGACCAGTTTTTTTAATCCAAAATTTGTCAAGATAAGATTTTTGGGGAAAAAAATTGTTTTTGTTTTGTTTTCCAAATTTAAAAGAAAAAAAAAAAGTGGTCACAGACAAGTGGAGGAGGGGTGACTACAGGCAGACAAGCAATAGCACCACTTCTTGACAACATAATCGCTAATCACAAATTTAAAAACCATCATAGAGACTGCAATATGGCTCCGTAGGTAAGGGTGCTTGCTGCAAAGCCTGAAGACTTGAATTCAAATCCCTGGAACTCACATGATAGGAGAGAATCAACTCCAGAAAGCTGGTTTCTGACCTTCACACATGCCCCATGGCACAGGCATGCCTGCCACACAAAACAAATAAATAAATGTAATGAAATCACCCTTAAAACATTTGCCTTTACTCGAGCATATGTACATCTCAAATTAGGCATGCCAAGAATAGTGATTGTATCATAAAGTTAATTAAACTATGAGAAGAAAGACTTAACTACCACAGATTTTTTTTACTCAGTTGCAGGAATTTAGAAGCAGTTTGAGTTTTGGCCCAGGTTAAAATCATACCTAAAAACAATTATGTTAAAGCAATTATGAACACATACGACAGAATTACATTAAACCAGCATGTGTGATGAGTGAAATATAATAGAAAGTTTGCATCTCTACATCTTTGAAGTATGTAAGAAAGGTCCCAATGAAAACAAAAGAGATCAAGAGGTGAAGCTTGTTAAGTAGATTTAGGTTAATAGCTTTTCCTATTTAGGGGATAAAAGGCAGAGGGGAGGGCAGCTGGGGTAACCTTAATACTGTACAAAGCTCATTTAGTCTGTTGAGAAACACCCCCTTCCTTAAGTAACCTCTCTGATCTTACCAGAGTTAACAGATTTTTTTTTTTAGTATAATTTTCATTCCTATGAGAAGTCTATGCAAATAATAGATGGCGCTTGCAGGGTTCTGTAACCCCAAGCAATGGGTTCCTGATCTGGGTGTGTCTATACTGTGGGAAGATGGTCAATAGGATTTGAACAAATAACTCACTTGCATGTCACCTAGCTTCCATCCAGATCATCTTTCCCCATGGAGGTAAAACAGTCAGGACCAAGTATAGCTTTTTCCATTGTAAAGAAGGATTCCTGTAAAGGAGCTGAGTCTGTAAAGGCTGGCTGATTGATCTAAATGAAGAGTAAGGGGACTCGGGAGTTTGCAGCGAGACTGTATGTCTTAGGAATGTCAGAAGGAGCATCCAGGGCGAAAGAACAGGGGCAAGCACATCAAGACCCCTCACCACACAAAGAACTACAGGCCACTAAGGAATGCTGAATGTGGAGAAATAATCTTCCCTGGGGAAGAGCACACCAATCACTTATCCAATATCAAGTGGCAGTCCTAAAAACATACATACGACTAACATTTTACAGACTGAGCAGGTCGGATTTAAGAATATACATGAATATACATATAGATGTACAAAAAAATCAATGAAGAAGAGGCCATGGATTTGAAAGAGAGTAAGGATTGGGTATGGGAGGACTTGAAGAGAGAAAGGAAAGGGAGAAATTATATAATTATATTATAATTTCAAAATTAAAAGAAAACATACCTTCAATGATTGTGGATTGTTTGGAATGTCGATTCAGAGCCTGGTGTCATCTCTCCAGGGACCACACTCTGCAGTAACGTTCATAAGACTAGAATGCAAGCCCTGGCCACAGGGATCTCTCAGTTTATTTCTTTCTACTCGGGTTGAACAAAGTTTCTTGCTCTAAAAGGGTGGGTGTTTTAACTTACAGATGGTTAGGTCCATCAGAAAAGAAGTTTGTCCCCACAAATGGCTCCAATCTTTTCTCCATATTGTCATCCATGTTTGAAATGGGCAGTCTTTTTCCTGGACTTCTTATTTCAGAAAGTGTCTTACTACCTAGGAGATTAAATCCATGCTTTCAGGGCTTAAATTTTTATAGTAAACTAACAGGAACACAAACTGAAAGTTGGTAGAGTATGGTGACATAAAGTTGGGATACACAGAGAAAGAAGTCCAGAAGAGGTTCGGAGTGAGTGGAGTAGTGGGAGGCTCCAGCAACTCATAGGGGCCCAGGAGGTATCAGGATTCTGTGGTGCCAGTCTGGGCTGGGTATCCCAAGACTCAGGGTTTCTTCATCACATTCATAGCCTGGAGCCAGCAGGTTAGATTCCCAAATGTCTGGGTTTCCTGGCATCATGCCATCTGAGGCTGTTACTGGAAATCTCAGTATCTGACTATTCATAAGCACCCAGACAGCCTCTCCCCATCCCACCAACTATATCTATCAGGGGATGTAAACCGAAAAATGGCTGAGGGGGGTATCCATCAGGGAGAGGGATGAGGAAAATACTCAAGACTCCTTTGTCCTTATCTGGGAGCTGACACAAGAGTGGGACAGTATCTTTTTCTGTAGATACCTTGATGAAGACCAACTCCTAACCTTGGCATGTGACCAGATAATCCTGTCCAGGCAGTTTTTAACCATCTGGTACCCTAATAACCCCTTACTATTCCTTCCCTCTGCTCACTGTTTGAAGCAGCTCCTGTCACTCACTCCAAAATGAGTTGGAAGTTTAAGAGATTAGAAACACAAATCTTACCTCCTAGCTAGCTCACCAACTGACATTACTAGTTAATGTCAGCCTTGGAGGACACCACTACAGAGGTTTTAGGTCCTTACATCTACAAAGGATCAGGCTGGAAATGCAGTCATATCTGAAGAAGTTAGTTTTACATATGGTAATCTTACTTATCTACTCTCCCTCCTCACTAGGTAGTAGAGGTGTTATAATTGGTTCAATTACATTATTATATCAGTGGAGTTTCTCTTTACAATGGAATCCTTAATGCAGTACTATTTATGAATATCTGACACAACAGTATACAAATATCACCAAAAACCATATACAAAGTATGGAAATAAGACACTAAGATCAGTTGATAGAGAAGCTTATATATCTGACATTCGCACCCACATTTGTTTTTGAACTACAGTCTTCAAAACTTGATGATGTAAGTCACAAATAAGCCCAGTTATGTCAACAACCTCATAAGTACTGTTTTCTCTAAGTTGATTATTAAAATGAAGGCAGCAAGTCATCATGTCAGGCAAGTTCTTCATTCTCTCCCTGCAGAACATTTACAGGACACTCTAATCTGTTAGAAGGCTGACGAACAATAATGCCAACTGAGCCTGAAGCTGTCCTCAAATTGTCTTCATAGCTGGCTGTCAGCAGCTGTGCCAGCCTGGTACTGCCAGTTGTAACTCAAAGCAGTCGTTTAGAGATGATAAAACCTCTGTCCCTAAAACAGTCTTGGAGATGCTAAACATCCTTGCTCTCCAGGAACCTATAACTCACCACCCTAATTCTAATCAGGTATGCTCAAACAACCATTATCTAAAACTAGGGAATAATACTGTATCCCATTGGTTGTCTTGTTTCCAGGCCATGCATGGGTCTTCTTTTCCATCTCTATGTAATTGTGAGAGTCACCTTTGCTACTTCCTTTCCACATCTTATTCCAACAAACAATACTTGAAATGCATTCACTGGAGAAACATGGTATCCAAATTAGTATACGTCTCTATGATTTATTCAAGTGTTCCACCTGTTCTCATCAGAACTAATCATACAATTCTATTGAGTTCTTGGTGGAAACTCACAGTAACCACCTAGGCTGACTGCAACAGTGATGAACACTAATAGGACAATTATTTCCTTAGTGAGGTTTGAACCCTTTTCACACAAGGCCCATCATTTTATTGGAGGTAGAAGAAGAGCTATTGATGCTAACATCTTGAAAAGTCAGTGTAGTTCTAGAGATTCTTGACTGGTATTGCAGTATAGTGAATAATTTATATAAAGAAAGACATTAAGTAATTATAATTGTGCAAGCTAGGGAGTCCAGTATCAAGGTGTTATCATCTGATGCGAGCCTTCTGGCCACTATATCCCATGGCAAAAGTCTGAAGTTCACGAGAAGTCAATAGAAAGAGTGTACTTTTAGAACAAACCAGTCTTGCAGGTAATCAACTTAGTTTCACAATGTCTGTAACATTCTCAACACTATCATTTTTTTTTTTATATTGGGGGCTTACCCTCAGACATTGTTACACACTGTTTCTAATGTATGAACTGTAAAACCACACTCAAAGTCATGCATAGAAAATAAATGGCTTCACAAGAGTGAACTGTCCAGCCTGACAAGTCATTGCCTGGACTGGCAGTGCGGAAGGTGAGGTGGCGACATCTATCAAGTAAATCTTCAGATAAGCAAAGTGAGCCAAGTGTAGGATTTCTTTTCTAAGTCAAGTTTAGGATTTCACTTGCTGGATGACTCTTCTGAAGGAGACTAGAAAGAAGAAAATGAATCCTTGTCTGTTGTTCAAGTCAGAATAACCACTTTTATCTTAAACACTTAATGATGTTAGTGGGTTTTTTATTTTTGTTTTTGTTTTGTTTTCTTTTTAGATAAAATGGGGCTGAGGAAATTCAGGTCACTTATATCCGAGATCATAGGTCCACAAGACAGTTATGAAATCCATACTGACACAGCCTGAGACATGTCAATCAACATTAATATGCTTACTAGAAGTTATTAAGCTTTAAATATTTTTAAAAAGAAGCCTAACACAGCTTGCCCTTAACTTACATTCTGACTAATGAAACATACAAAATGAAAAAACTGATGCAGCGAAATGAACCAAACTTTACAATTGTGTATGAAGGATTTTTTACATGGGGATCTAGAAATATTTGGAAAGTGTGGACAGCCAGAAATCTGGACATGGATGGAAGCCATGACCTACTTGCCTCCACTTTTATTCAAGTCACTTCCTTTCCATCTTCGCACAACCCCATATTTATCAGAAGAGCAAGCACCATGAGCAGACTCTGGTTAGCATCCAGGTGTACAATGCCACCAGATATCTTTACAAATAACAGCAGGAGACAAGAAGAGTAAGTCTTCTTGTCTGTTTAAATAAAAAGATCCTACTCATTGAGAAAAACCCAATTGTATTTTTCCACTATATTGTCCTGCAATTCCTCTTGCCTTTTCCCAACCCTCCCCAACCTTATATAATGATATTGAAGTTAGTAAAGAAAAATTCAGTTCCTTTGTTGTTAGTGGTAAGAGAGGGTTTTATAAATGCTTTTTGAGACAGTATCTTGCTATAACAACTCAGGCTGGCCTCAAGCTCCTGAGGCTCCTGTGTCTACCTCTTGAGTACTGGGATTATAGACTTCAGTTCCACATTTGTCTGTCTGTCTGTCGTCTGTCTGTCTCTCTCCTCTCATTTCTTTATTCCTTCATTTGATCATTCTCTCCTTCCCTTTGCACATCTTTACATTGAGAATAGCTTAATAAAAACACAATGACTTAATAAAGACCCAGTGCTAACCTGATCAACAGAGACAGAGCAGCACATTTCTAAAAGAGAAAACAAAATAAAATTCTCTTCACAAAAATGTGTACTCTTCCTCTTTTCCATCTCTGTGTAATCTTGAGTGTCACCTTTACTACACCCCCGTTCACATCTTATTCCAACGAACAATACTCAAAATGCATTCACTGTAGAAACATGGCATCCAAATTAGCAATACATTTTATTGATTGATTCAAGTGTTCCAAAGGGGGAAATAAATACAAGTCAACCAATCAGCAATTCTTGGCTCATTACAGATGTTGGCCAGGCTTCCACCGACCACTAACAATGGAAATGTCCTAGCCAAGCAAGGGCTGACAGTGGCGGTTACAGCACAAGAAAAGATGACTTTTGTCAGAAAAGCCTAGCCTTTGCTGAAAACTCAGGACCATTTAAACATAGCCTAGAGGGCAGGCATTTTAAGTAATAGAAAACAAAATTAAAAATCAAAGCAGATGAATCACAGTAAACTAAACAACAACCAGAAACCTGGGTTAAGACAGGTAAGAATTTATGAGATTTAGTATAACAGCTTCAAGTATGCTTTCATTTACATCCAACTGTGGAAATATAGAACGTTTCTTTTTATAATCAAAAGGAATATAGCCTGACCTGAATTGTGCTCACTCACATCATCAGAACCACAATCCACTTCTTTCTCTGTCAGGGGAACCTGGTTGAGATGGTCTTCATCAGTCGAGCATCTGTTTCTTCTGGTCCCTGGTTTGGTTGGAGATCAGAGAATGAGTTAAGTAGCTTTGCAGCCCCCACCCTCAACTCCCCAGCTCTTTCCCTGTAGAGTCTCCTTCCTCTGGTTGTGTCTTTTCACTGAAGGTCACTCTTCTGTGAGGGAGGATTTGTTTTGACTCCTCTATTTCAGCATTAGGGAACTCTTCTCTCTCCTTGCCATCTCAAGTTTAAGTTTGGCTCTGATTCAGGTGTGGTAGCCGGGGGTTGAATGCATTATCTTTTTTGCTAATTCTGAACAGTTCTGAATGTTCCGTGTGTTTCTTTGGGACTGGATGTGGTCAGACTTTCATTGTAGACGCTGTCGATATTAAGTAGCATGCGACAGCCCATCTCCCATAATTTGAATTTAATCCAACCACAGGATCATTATTTTAGGCCAGAAAGTGAATCCGGACACAAGTTAGACTACTTGAGATCCATTCTCTCTGACTGTTTCTAGTCAATTAAGAGACATTCGTAACAAGCAAGGAGGCCAGGCTACCTATTAGAGTGAATGATCACAAAGTTAGTGAAATGATCTCTTGTTGTCACCCTGAAAACCTCATTCTCAATAATGGTTTTGCAGGTAACTAAAATCTTTTATTTGCAAGAAACTCATGCATAGGACATGAGATTTATCTGGATCCCCAGGAAACCTGGAGCTTTCTTGAGCAAGGTGAAATGAGAAAGAGCTTCTGGGAGCACTAAGTTAGTGTTGCTATTGATGCGAGGGGCAGGGAGATAGTGTGCAGTCCCACAGACCTGCATCGTGAGCCTGCTTTGCACTTGATCACTTCCAGGATTCACATTTCCTGGAATGTGGAAATCCCTACTTCATACAGATTCCTTCTGGGTCAAGGTCTGACCATTAATATACATACATCTCAATACAGGGGCCTAAGCATTGGTCTCACAGTATCTTAAGGCATCATTTTAAATGATGGTTTGGTAAAAACAAGTTTGTTTCATAGAAATTAGAAAAAGTGCTTTTGATGTGTCAAGGATTTCAAAAAATGACTCAAGATTATAGCAATTTTTGAAAGCACCAAACACAGAAGGAAGTCTAAGTAGCACATTACAGAGCCCAGAGACAGGAAGGAATTACCTGTCTGAGATGGGAAGATGGGAGATCTATGATCTAACCAATCCAAAGATAACTCTTTAAAGATTTATTTTATTTCCCTCTAGCTACTTTTTAGCACAAGATGATTGGCTCATCCTGTTATTTTAAATAATATTTTAGAACTATTTTTTAAATAAAAAACACTTATGTTTTTTTTAGTTAATTGAACCATCTTACCTACTAGTAATTAAAGTAGTAAAACCCTGGACTATTAAGAGTGAGTTACAGGGAATGTGCTCATATATGCTTTAATGTGCCTCTGATCACTTGCTTGGAACAAACATCAGGAAACAGAATTGTTAGGTGTAAGTGCCAGCCTGTTAATGGATTTGGATAAATTGTGGAATGATGCTCAGAAAAATAAGCTATTTACATCCACAGCCAGCAATGTAGATGTGTGCTTCCCTGCCCTGTTAATAGCAAGGGTATAGAAACCCACTAGCAAAGCCAAATTCTCCATATTACCTGCAGGGTCATTGGAGTCTCTTCTCAGTTTACAATAAAGTACTGCTACCACTAACAGTAAAGGGGGCAACCAAACTCCAGGAAGTTTTCTCTGTAATACTCTTCCTTGACTTGGGTAATACTCTTCCTTGACTCCATGCTAAATAAAACAAAGTAACAAAGTAACAAAGTCTGTGAACTGAAGGAAACTTACCAAGTGAGACAAATGTGGGTACGGTTAGTACCAGTACAGTATGTTTACCTTTTAAGATTGATTTTTATTGAGAAGGGGACAGAATTAATATGGAGAACATTTCATATAATGAAGAGGCCCTCAGAAGCTTTTTCAAAAGATAGCATAAGTAAACTATTAGTATAAATATGTCTGGTCTTAGGCTCTTTGTTACAAGAAACCTATGGTCACTATAATGTCAACCAATTTGGGTCTAGATGAAGGAGAAAATTAGGAGAGAAAGGTGTCCTAAAACTCAAAGTGCAAGGACTCTCCTCTGCATTTTAGTTTTCTATTATGTTATATTACATCAGGAAATTAACACTTTTTAAAATAAAGAAATGATTAAGAATGGAAACATGTGTTAGCCAGTAGTTCTCCTTAGACCTTCAGGCAAGAGTACTTTCCACTCTGGCCTGGAGAAGACAGTCCTAAGGAAACAGTGATAGGCCGTTCATGGTAATGAGATGTATGTTCTCCCTTGTGAAAGTAACCCTGAACAATATAACTGCATCAAGTCTTATTGTGACCCTCAGTCCCTGCTCAAATGAGAAATTGCCACAAGGTCACATATTAACTCAGCAAGTCAATTTAGAAACGATTGCTTAGGACCATTCTGTTCAAGAGATTTTTCACCGAGCAGATCTAAACATTAGGAATCCCAAATGCCACAGTTTGGGCATGTTTGTATGCTGTAACATCTCCTAGCAAGGCAGCAAATGGAAATTTGTAATTAAGGTTAGAAATCAAAGAGTGGTGTGAATCAGAATGGCCCCATAGGCTCATATGTTTGAATGCTTGATCCCCGGTTAGTGGAACTGTTAGAGAAGGATTAGGAGATAAGGCCTTGTTGTCAGAGGTGTGTCTCTGGGGGTGGGCTTTGAGGATTGAAAAACTCATGCCATTCCTAATTCATTCTCTCTCTCTCTCTCTCTCTCTCTCTCTCTCTCTCTCTCTCTCTCTCTTTCTCCCTCCCTCCCTCCCTCCCTCCCTTCTTCCCTATCTATCTATCTATCTATCTTATATCTATCTATCTATCTATCTATCTATCTATCTATCATCTATCTCTATCTCTCTCTCCCTCATGCTTATGGATGAGCATGTAAGCTCTCAGCTATTGCTCAGTGTCATGTGTACGTATCTGCCCTCTGCCATGCTCTCTGCTATGATGGTTACCTCTGAAACTGTAAGCCCTTCAATAAGCTATTTTCTATATATTGCCTTGGTCATATTATTTTAGTGCATTAACAGAAATGTAAATAAAATAGAGTTGGTACTAGGTTAGGTTATTACTGTGACAAGCCTGACCAAGCTGTTTTTTGTTTGTTTGTTTGTGTTTGTTTGTTAAGAAATGGAGAATACTTTGAGATTTGGACTAGGAAAATGGTTGAACACTGTAATCAGGACTTAGTGGGCTGTTAAGTAGTAATTTGGAAAATAAGACTCCACCCAGAATCCAGCGACTTCTGAAAAGAAAAGCCTTTTCCTAATTTCGTAACAAGTGAAAATGTATGCAACTGTCATTCAAGGATTGGGGAAGACTTCACCCCAAGCGCACAGCAGAACTTGGCAGCATTAGTCAAGCAGATCCAGCTTTAGAGTTGGGAAGGAGTAAGGGGTTTATGGAATTTCCCTCTGCTTTAATGAAAACTGCTGAAATCAGACATGTAGCAGGGGACTCCCAGTATTGTGACCTGGAAAGGCCATTGGATGAAGCTCTGAAAGTGAAGCCTGGATTATGTTAGCGACCCCAAGATGCTCAAATGCTAGAATCATGAGATATCTACCAAGGATTGCTGCATATAGGGTGTGAAACCATCCCAAAAGAGTGGAGCATTTTTCAGTCAGCAAAGCTGGAAACACAAAGACATCTAAGCCCTTTGACATCATACTTACTGGTAAATGACTTGGAGTTTGTCTATTGGGTTTTAGTCCTGAATTTATAGGGGTTTACAGTTAAAGGGGTATCTTGAGTTTCAGAAAAGTCTGGAAGACTATGAAGATCTTTGAAGTTGGATTAATACACTTTGTACCGTAATATGGGCACAAGCCTTTAGGGGTTATGGAATAGAATGTGATAGTGTGAATGTAAATGGCCTTTATAGGCCCATATATTTGAATGCTTGGTCCACAGTTGGTGGAACTGTTTAGGAAGGAATAGGATGTGTGGCTTTGTTGGAGGAGGTGTGTCTCTGGGAGTGGGCTTTGAGATTTCAAAAGCCCACAGCATTCCTAGTTAGCTTATCTCTCTCAACTCTACCTACGATCTACCTACCTACCTATCTACCTCCTACATATCTACTGCTACCATCTACCTATCTACCCATCTACCCATCACCTCTACCCATCTACCATCTACCCATCTACCCATCTGCCCTACCATCCATCCATCCTCCATCCATCCTATCTTCTATCTCTATCTATCTATCTATTCTATCTATTCTATTCTATTCTATCCCCTAGTGGATCAAGGCAAGCTTTCAGCTACTGCTCCAGCATCATGCAAGGCCTATCTATCGGTATATTTCCTGCCAAATGGCCTTGGGCTCTAACACTCTACAACTGTGAGCCCAAATTAAATGTTTTCTTTCATGAGTTGCTTTCATCATTGGTGTTTTGTCATGGCAATAGAAAATGAACTAAGAAAGCAGGTGTCAGTTAAAAATTCATACCCAGTACCATGACTGTTCATCCTAGTCTCTTCTCTACGGGGATGCTCCCTCTACAAGTCTCTTCTTGATGAATTTGGGCAGAATCTTTCCAGGCTGCACTGGACAGAGCTTATTTGAGAATGAGAGGTTCTGAAAAAAAAATCTTTTCTGGAGCTGGAATTGCCCTGATGCTTCACTTTTGGTGAACTGAAATCTCAATGTCTGCTTAAGGAGATGGGGCATATGTCGTCTTCCGACAGCTACTTCCTGATTGTTTTTATATACTCCAAAATGAATCCAATATGAGGCAACGGTTTTAAAAATAGAATTTGGGCTTCACTGCATTTTACATAAAACTAACACTCTTATTGGGGAGTGAAAAATAGGAGTTATAAATGCATCCTTATTTTTCCATTTTATATTATCAAAAGGAATTTTATCACTGAGCATAGCAGCCTTCTTTGAAGATCACATAACACATGGACAGCTAAAAATTCTTGAGACACATAATAACTTTAATACTATCAAATATCTTTATTAAGGGATGAAAGAGAACTGCTAGGGTTTCCTCTGTGCCAAGGTCATAGAGTAAGGGTGGAGAAGTCAACCACCTCACCCAGAAAGCCAACTTCATGGCCCACATTCCTTGACTCTGGTTAGTAGACTAGAAGCATTCCTTATAACAAAGATTTTGGCAACCGATAGTAGTGAAAATGAGCAGACCTGGGTACATCAAGAATGTGCTTCATAAATTATGTGGTCATTGTTTCCACCATATTAATAGACAGTGCTATGCTTCCCAGCATCCAACAGTACCCAATTCTAACTTCCCCTGTGCCTATAGCTTCAGCTCCCAAACCAAGATCATAGGTATATATTACACAGGGTTGTGATCAGGAATTGAAGGTATTTAACTTAGAACCATGAAAATGTGCATGTGATCCTTCACTTAAAAACACAGAAACAATGAAAAAGAAATCCTCTGGGAGTCACTATGGTATGTCTTCTACCACCATGAGCAAAAGTAGCTGTGTCGGTGACATTTTAAAGTCTTAAGGAACCTTTGTTGTAACATCCAAAATACACTAGCCAGTTATATTTGCAACTTACCTACATGCAGCCTATTGACTGTGAGAAAAGTATACCCAGTTGAAGAAACATTACATAAGTATTCCACACCGTCTGATGCATGGAGATCTCTCAAAGTCATGGGAAAGGAACGTGATCTATCAACCCCTTTATTCCATGAGAATTGAAGGTTAGTAGCAATTGTGTCCTGTGATGAGCTCATACTCTAATCCAAGACAGAGTATCTCCCATTTTCTACCTTGGACCAAGTAACATGGAAATCTTGATTTGGTCAAGAAAAATTACTCTTAACTGTACACTAGAGTGAAATGGATTCACGTTGATTCTTCCAATGAGTACCTAACAATGGAAACAAAAAAGTAAACTAGTGAAGACCAAACTGTTGGGTGTATTTTCTAAATTATCCTTGTGATTAGGAAAGAATGCAAGAGATAATACTTAAGTGTGGGGAAATTTTTCTGATATTTGTGTTGTAGAGTTTCATACAAAATAAGTTTTCCTTATTCTATTTTAAAGATTCCCTCTAACGTTATATTAGGCCTTCAAGTTGCTCTGGGGTGAGGTCTAACAGGGGAAAAGTCCTGGATCCTAACTCCTCCACTCTGAAACATTGCACCTGCTGCTAAGTCTGTCAACCCTAGTTCATAAATTATTCTCTCACTTCCACAGGCATAATGTAGCATTATGTTCCCCCAAATAAGTATAACAAAATATTTTTGAAGATTGATGTTCAAAACCCAGAATGATAATAGTCAAAGTTAATAAATCTTTTAACTGGGAAGAATCAGAACTTGTGATCTGATAAGAGACACATATTCCTATGCTGGTAGGAAATTCTATTTGGAGGAGGAGTCATAGAGTGATAAACAAAAATTCATAGACAGATTGCCAGTGTTTTTACTCAGTGTAATAAACACCTACTAAGGTAGGTACTTCTATTTTATGAATAGAAGCTGATGCTCAGAACCAATGTAGCCAAATTATCCCTGCTGCAGATGGGTTTTCTTTCTTGTTTGTTTCTTTGTAGATTCGTTCCAAGTGCTTCCCAGCCTTGGACATAGCACCTGTACACAAAACATCCAATGGAGCCCACCTGCAAATGCACACTCTCCTCTCCATATTTTCTTGAGAAGAGAATTTTCAATAGCACACCAAAAGATGAATTTTATCCTGTAATATTCTGTGTACTTTTAATATGAAATTGATGAGGAGCCACAGTTTCTTCTGAACTGCTTTCAGAGACAACTGTATTGTCCATTTTCCATGTGATAGGTGAAGGAGGATAAACACCCAGGATACTGCATACCAGAAAACTCTCTATGTTCCCCTTAGTGTATTTTCATTCAAGGTGTGTGGAAAGCTGCACAAGAGAAACATAGGTTATGAAGAACTGTGGCCATTAGCTTCCTTATCAATACCTATTAATAATGTAGACTCTATGTGCAAGATCTCTCAGTTACTTAAAGGAAACCTTAATAAAAATAACTGTAGAATCTTAAGATCAGGTGTTGTTACCCGGAAGAATAGAAAGAATATGCTTAGATTCACAAGAAATAACAATGTCTATTCTCTAGACCCCTGACGATTTAATGGCCTCACTGAGTAAGAAAATTGGATCAAAATCTGTAAAGTTCATGTAGCACACTCTGTACTCTTTAGCTACTGACTCAGCCTATTTGAAGTTTGTTTTCTGATATACAATTCTGAGTCAAGATATAGAACACTTAAAACAGTCAGAGGAAGAAGGAGTAAGAATTATATAAGACAACATATTAGAAGATTTCCAAACCACACAATACTACAGAACTCCATTATACAAAATACCCTATGTAGAGAGAATCTCTTAAAAGCATTGTCTGTCAATAACAAAACTGATGGTCAGTGAACTAAGGCAGAAAATAGGAGGTGGGACACTGGCAGAAAGGGAGAGGATTCTGGGACATAGTGAGAGAATAAAAAGAGACACAGGGAGATTCAAGGAGCAGTGGGGGAGACTAAGGTAAACCAGAAGGCATCAGAACTCAGGAAACAATAAAGAGAGAGTCGAGTGAGATGCTGAGGAGACAGGAACGAAGAATGGGATAGGACCAAAGAGAGGTAACAAACCAAGTGGTAGACATAGAATATTTCAAATGGATTAAATAAGTTATGAGCTAGTTAGGGTATGAGGCAAGGCTTTTGGCCTAGGCATTTACTAATAAATAATTAATCTCAGAGTTGTCATTCCTGGAGCCAGGGCTGGGAAAGGAAAACTTGGAATTTAAATATTTTTGTTTACAGCCCTAGCTATGCTTCAAACTCACATAGACTCATACTCCTTGACTGTATACCTCAAAGATAATATAATTTCTGTCAGGCCCACTACACTACAGCAAATATTGCAGTAGAATGGTCACATAATGCTTATGATTTCCTAATACATGTGAAAGCAGTTCTACATTATATATAGTCATTTCCATATGTAATAACTTTATAATTGCTTTGCTTCATTTGAAACAGTTTCTTTTCATGGAGTACAGTCTAGCCTCAGGCCATGGATCTGACTTTTTCACTCTCCCTAATACTATAATTACAAGATTATGCCAGTACACTATGCTCTGTAATAGCATTATATCTTGAAAACCATGATCACCTATTAAGGGGCCATCTATATGACAACCCTCCTCTCAATGCTTAGTTACCATTGTAGAAGAAGGGACAAAAGACTAGAAGCCAGAGATTGGGATGACTGTAGCAAAACAATGTCTTCTGGACATGACAAAACAATTGCGCCCATGAACTTACAGCAGCTATGGTTGCCTGCACAAGACCCACAGAAGATCAAGGCATTCAGTATTCCGGACAAGGCACATCAGCATCCATGCCTAGTTGAAGAGCTGCTGCCAGTTGATCCTGGCTGGGGAAGGGGTGGTTTTTGTTAAGACTATGACCCCTTAGTAGGTTGACCATGCTTTAGTAGATGGTTCAATATCCACACATATATGAGCAGCAATAATTAGATTCAATGAGTTATTTAAAAAGAAAAAATGAATACAAATTTGGGAAAGATACATAGGTTCAAGAGAAGTTGGAAATAGGGAATGGGGATTTGATATGATAAAAATACATTACATACCTATATAAAATAAGATAGTATGTGTTAAAATAACAAAATACAACTGCATTAATAGTAAATTCATAATAGTAGCAAAAATGACTGTGAAATAAAGAATACTGTCTAACATATCATGTGAGATCAGCACACTCATCATTAACATTACTCTATCAACAAGAATTCTTGGCAGTATAATTAATTATGAATAGGCAATGAAACTATTTCAATTGTTTCTTATGATTTAATTGAATGCCAGTTTAATTAAACATAAACTTGACCATGAAATAACATTAATCATATAATATGGCTAGAGTTACATTAAAGTTACTACAGAAAGGATAAAATCATATAATATCAACAGTAACTTTATTTGAATTACAAAAGGGCAATTTAAATTTAATTCAGCATTTCTAGTCACCATGTTGGAAGAAATTTTTAAGACTGATGATATTCAGTGCTAATAGAACTACAGGGGAAATGATTGTTCTTATGCTACTGATATCATTGGAAAATTAAAATCTTAACTCTAATATTTTTATTTCAGATAATTTGTCATCATTTTATACAACTATAAAGACATCCATCACAACAGAGTATGTGATGGAAAACACTGGAAGTCCCAACACCCACTAACAGGGGAAATGGTTATATTAATCATAACGTGCCCATGCTATGAGATATTATACAATGGACTGTCTATGATGTTAAGCATTATAACAGTGAGGTAGATTTGTAGGAAATGACTTTAAAGGAAGATATCAGAATATCACGTTCAAAAAAAGCTGTTTAAGAATTGTATTAAATTATAGCATTATGCCTTACTAAAATTTACATACACTCTTAACTACCACTTTTAGCACAACTTTGTTTCTGACATTTTCACTTGTTGTTACCACATAGCAAACATAAATTCCTTCATCCAGAAGGCTCAATCTTTTGCCAGTGAGAGAGGCATTCCCATTGTGAATTTCACTATGAACGAGGGATGTTCTGTTTGCATATCTTAGATACGGTGTCTCCAAGTGATCCATGCCATGACATAACTGTGAACATGGCTTTATTGATTTTTCCAGTGAATTACAACTTGAGACCCACTCTTAAACGGGCAAGGGAGAATACATCTTCATTATATCTTCCAAGAATGAGTTGCTCATTATTAGTAATAAGGGGCTGAAGAAAGCTGGGAAGAATATGTCTAACATCAGGAACAGAGACAAAATCAGGAGGGTTAGTGACAGGTACCTGACAAGCACCTGACTACCTGAGTGAACCTCCATTCAGAATAGCCTGATGACCACATCTTCAAGAAGCTCTGGCTTACTAGTCATTGGAAACGAGCCCTGACACTGTGATGGAGTATCTTCCCTTTAGTTGAATATCTAATTGAATCAAAGTAACGGTGAAATTGGCAACTATCCAAAGTGTATGTATATCAGTTTCTAATCCACTTGTCCAACAACAGAGAATCTGTCTCTCTCCAAATCACTGCTCTAGTACAGGAAAAAGTGAATATGGTCGAACTCAGCTTTGATACCTCCTGTTAGTTTAATAGTTTTTGAAGTTAGCTAGAGCCACAAGGCCCTAAAACTGAGGGTAAATTAGTTTTACTAAGTTAATAAGCATATGGAGCATTTTGAAGACAATTCTTGGTTCAACTATCTTTTAGTAGTCTGGAAGTTAGTTTCAAGAGGACATGGGCAGGAGACCAAAAAGAGAAATGAAGTAATATATTGACTTTGGCTTTAGAATATGTATTATGTTTATTATTTTCATCATAGTGAGCAAACGCCTGATAAAAAAGCATCTTAAGAGAGAAAATATTTGAGTGCATTGTTTCACTGGACTCAGTCCACCCTGGATAACTCTATTGTTTCTGGGTCTGAAGTGAGGAAAAATATCATAATGATAGGAACATCTCCCAGAGGAAACAAACAAGAGAAGAGACAAAAGCAAGGTACAACTCCCAAGGATGTCCACAATGATCTATTTCTGCCAGATAAGCCCTTGATCAGTGTGGTCTGCAATAGCCATACCTTCAGCTTCAATTAAATGACTTTATTAAGTGCATAGCAAAAAAAAAAAAGTATAAAGACAAGTAGCAAACAGCAGGTAGATCGAAACCACAGACAGAGAGCAAAATGTCATCAATCAGGTGCATGTAGCATCAAGAAGAAAGAACTAGAGTAGTCAGAGAAGTACACAAAGGTAACATCGCCACATCACTTCTGGAATTCCCAACTGAAGGTATCTCCATTGATAAACTTCTGGCTTCCAGTTCCCACTGGAGGCATTTTTATATCATAAGATAAATAATAATAATGCCCATAAGGAATACTTTCCCTTCTATCTGTTCTTAAGAACACAATGTTTTTAACTTGTTCATCTGCCTGCTCCCCTCCTGACTCAGGACAGGATTTTAGAGGATTCATACTAAAATCAATGCTTGAGTCTTATACAAGCAGGGTCTCCACACTCTCAGAACTTGCTTTCAAAAAAAATTTAAGTAGCACACTGTTAGGTCTCAGGAAGTTCATATATTAAGAAATAATCTCACACTGGATTACAGAAAGACTATTAGTAGTTAGTATAAAGCCAGCACTCCTCAAGAACTTGTGAAAGCAGGTCCCATCTACCAAAAGGAGTCATTTCCCTTACCTCTGGCAGAAGAGACATATGGCTCTCTATTGACATGTACCTGTGGTTTCATAATCAAAACCCATGCTGGCCTCTAGGATCCTTCAGTCCTTAATCAAAACTCCTTGCTATAAATTTCAAATTCTATGCTAGCCTCCTGGATCTTCCTCCAACTCCACCAGCTACTTATCTTCCTTATCACCCAGACATTCTTCCTGTTCTTTCTTGCAGTCTCCTTGCTCTCTTGGTATCTCTTGTTATCTCCCTATCTCCACTATTCTCTCCTGCTGTTCTCCCATCTCTCTTAGACAGTCCTGGCCATGCTCAGTCTACTTTTCTATCTTCTTGATCTGGACTCATTCAGATGCCTCTGGATATTTTCTCTTTCTTATTCACAATAAAAACCTTCCCCCCCTAAACCATATTATGGAGCAGCCATTTCAGTGGTTTCTTTTCTGCACCTCATCATATACATACATAATAATTTTCTAATAGAATATACATTACAATCCCCATTTCCTAAGTTTTCAGAACCTCTCAAAATAACACCAGTAGCCAGAAGCAAATATTCAACATATGAGCCTATAAGGGACTATTCACATTCAAATCACAATAGGTCCACACTCACGATACCCTATCAGTCTGACAAATGAGATTTAGGGAATATTATTCTGGCCATAAATATAAAGTTATAATCCTCTTGACTTATCAGATTTTTGTTGTTATTTTATTGTAAATGTGAAAAGACTTCAACAATCAAAGTAACTCAATACAAGTAAGGGTTTTGTAATGAAAACTTACTTAACTTCATTATAGTATTGAAAACAGTATCCCATCCCTTGAGTAATCATTAAAAAATGTAAGTAGGTCTTCTTTTCTTCTCTGAATTCTAAAATATTAAAATGAGAAAGAACCTTCAGTTATGGAC
Organism: Mastomys natalensis; assembly: GCA_021653895.1. Classification (NCBI taxonomy): domain Eukaryota; kingdom Metazoa; phylum Chordata; class Mammalia; order Rodentia; family Muridae; genus Mastomys; species Mastomys natalensis. The sequence continues at coordinate 98,309 of JAJTUV010000336.1, forward strand.
ATGGAAGAAATTATTTTGGATTTTTGTTGCTGCTTAAGATTGAACCACTGAGCGATGGCATGGCTCTGTTATGCCCTTTGACCTTGCCCACCCTTCTGTGGATGTTTCTCTCCTCCATGCCTTATCGCCCTCCCAGAGAGACTTAGAGTCTTCCTATCTATTGAGAGAGATGTGGCGTTATGTTAAGAAAACAATACGGAAGGAATAGTGGGGAAGAAAGAAGCGACTGTTGACTGATAACTGCTTGGCCCTACCCCTCTGCTGCTTCACTCCAGTAACTGACAAATGGGACACCATGAAACCCAAACCCTTCTGTATAGCAAAGAAGGCAGCATACAGTAAAGGAAAAAAATCTTTACCAGATTAGCATCTCAGAGAGGGTTCGTGTCTATAATATACAAATAACTCAACAAAACAAGACTAAACTAAACATCAAGAAAATAAATGTTAAAAATTTAAAATAGTGCATGGAGCTAAACATAGAGTTTTTGAAAGATGAAATATAAATTTCTTCTAATATGAGAAACATTAAAAAAAAATGTTCAGCATCTTTACCATCAGAAAAGTGAAAATTAAAATTGCCCTGAGATTTTGCTTTACCCTAATCAGAATGGCCAAGATTTTAAAAATAAGTCAAGAAATGCTGGCATGGATATGGAAATAGGAGAACATTTTATTCATCGCTGCCAGGAGTGCAAACTGGTAGAGCCATTATGGAAATCGGTGTGGAGGTTCTTCAGAGAGCTAGAAATAGATCTACCATGTGTTCCAGCTATACCACATTTGCACAGATACTCAAAGGTCACTGTATCTTACCACAGAGGTATTTGTGCTTCAATACTCATTGCTTCTCTAGGTCACAATAGCCAGAAAATGAAAATAGCCTAGATGTCCATCCCTCGATGGTCAGGTGACAAATATATATTTACATAATTGAATATTAGTCAGTTAAATGAACACAGCGCTAAAATGACTAATCACTTATTGCTATAATCATAGATCAGTACATCATTCAACCTTCATTTCAGGCTGGGTGAGAAAGGAGAAGGTGGTTATGGGAGTAGTTGGAGGAGTGAATATGACCATGTACCTTGTATGAAATTCTCAAGGAATTAATAAAAGTATTTAAAACAAATAAAAACCAATGAGAAAATAAAGGTTCATTCAAGAATCTTTTTGTGTTATAGTTTTTTTAAAATAACTGTCTGTAAGCAGCTATTTAAAGAGATTGTTGTACATTCAATGAGCACTTTGACTTTCAGCTGTATAGCTGTATGTCTACATCTTATATATTTACAAAAGTTAAGAGTTATATGTTGTACATGTACAAAGTGGCCTGTAAAGGCTATTTTCACTATATTGAGATGCAGTGGATCTGGCATCTGGATGATCTTGCTATTTTTTAAAAAAAAATCCTTTGTCCTGACAAAAATAACCATTTTTACCAGGACTGACATACATATGAACTCACAGAAGCATAGCAGCATGCACAAGACCTTTGTGAGTCCAAGCTAGACGTGTCAGAATACTTGGAGGGGAAAGGAAAACAGGTCCCTACCCCACCCCTGAACCAAGAAGCTATCTCTAATGACAACTGCTTGCAAAGGAAAAATTAGTTTTCTTCAATGGATATATTAACCACACTTAAGGGCAGGCCCATGTCCAGCGTAGATGACAATACAAGAGAATTCAGTGGTATTTTTGGAAATTATTTTTATCTCATATTGCTTTGTTTGAACATTTTTTTTAACCTTACTAGACTTGCACTTGTATGATATAGTTTCTGATTTTGTGTTTTCAATAGGTTGTGTGTGTTACTCATATTTTTTCTTAATTTTTTAATCTATTATTTATTTTAATTATTATTTCTGGTTTGTTTTCTAAAAAGAGAGAAAGAAGGCCTGAGGTTGGATGGGTAGGAATGTGAGGAACATCTGAGAAGAGTGGAGAGGACTCATGATCAAAATGTATTGCATACAAATTATTTTCAATAAAAAAGAATAAATGTTTTGTTAACATATGTATATGTGTGTTATATACATATATGTATATAACAATATGTATAATATATGTGTGTGTATATGTATATACATGTGTATACATATATATGTATATATACATATATGAATAATATATTTACCAAAAGTCTCTTTGATAATGAAACCATTCTCTAAATCTGTGAGAGGTCTAACATTTTTATTTTGGCTAGTGTGATAGTTCAGTTACCCTATCAAAATGAAGGTTCTGAATTTTATTTCCATAGCACAAGCTGACTCAATTTGTAGGGGACTTTTGCATAGTTCTGCTCTGATACTAATTACTGCTGGCTCTTTTAACTGTGTGATAAGCCTTCTAAGATCTGATGCTTATAAAACAGTTTATCTCAATGGCATCCTCTAAAATAAAAATGTTAATGATGGCTTAAAATAAAAAGAATCTCTATGATGGAACCTTGAAAATCTGTCAAACTGAGGTACCAAACTTCTATTTTGAAACGGTATCAGTCAAACTCCCCTTTCTAGTGACTTTAGTGACAGACAACATATTAGAAAGAGCTTTAAATGAGAACACAGAAGAAAATATGACTTTCAACTCTCACGTACACTTCCGGCCTGCTGTTTCTGTTAATCAACAAACCAATCAGGAAAGTCCCCAGTGATGCAGAGAGTAAAGCATGAGGTGCCATAGCTAATATCAGGCCTGGTTTGGACCTTTTCAATTCAGAATATTTGAACATACGTAATGAGATGACTTAGGGAAAGGGCCCAAAACTGAGTGTCATTCATTTACATTCCATGTACACGTTACACACATAACCTAATGGTAATTTTTTATTTTATTTTATTTATTTATTTATTTATTTATTTATTTTTGGTCTGTGTTTTCACTGTGACCTGTCACACAAGGCCAGCTGTGGAAGATCCCAACTGTGAAGTCACATCAGTGCTCAAAATGTTTTAGATCTTGAAGCAGTTGGGATAAAGAATGCATAATCTACAGCCCATTTGCTTTGTCTGTTACTGTTACTTTCCGGTGATACAAATAACTAACATGGGAGTACAAAAGCGGCTACTTTGAGATCCACAAGGGAACAGTGTGACAACAGAGAGGAAACAGAGCAGAGCCTGTGTCTCCATGTCTTGCAGAGGTCATGTTAACTGTGTTAACTGTGCTGCAGAAGAGAGGCAAAAAATAAAAAATAAAAAATAAAATAAAAAAAGCATGTCATGGATTGTAACTACAAAAGAGGATTGAAACGAACTACAGTGTCTGACTCCAGGAGATTATTTTATTATACAGCCACACAGATAATTTGCCATAGCCATTACACACAGTATTATATAAATTCAGTGACATACAAGTTCTTCCTGCAGCATTGGAGAAAATCCAGTTATAATAGAACTTTAAATACCATGCTCCTGGTTTGTTTGTTTTGTAAGAACACTTTTTTTTTTTTTTTTTTTGCATATAGGACACTAGCAGGATCCATCGCCACATCTACATTATGATATTAATGCTAAAGGGTTGACGTCACATTGAGAGCTGGGTGTCCTGAATGTTAGTCGCTGATAAATGGCTGTTGAATGAATAGGGATTTGGCAGTGATCCTACAGAGGCTCTCTAGACAATAGCTGTTATTTATAAAGCTTTCTACAGCATGAATACATTGCCTTTATAGTAAAATAGACTAAAACCAAATTCAATTCAATATTAAATGCCAGCGATAACTATGGCATTGTTTATTATCAATAAAAAAAAAAAAACAAACAGCCAAAGTATAGTACCAACCTTAGTAAATTTCACAAGGATGCTGTTAAAATAGGCGGGGAGGAGCACATAGTGTCTCTAGTTTGAATTGAGATGTTGCCCACGGTCAGTTATTTGAACACTTGGTCCCTCGTTGGTGGTCCTATTTGCAGAGGTTTACTTGATGTGGCCTTGCTAGAGGAAGAGGAACATGTCACTTGGGTAGCATATGGACTTTGAGAGTTTATAGTCTGGTCCTACTCTCCCCTTGCAGCTCCCTTTGTTTTTCTGATTAAAGATCTCTCAGCTCCTTGTTCCTGTGCCACTGTCCCTGCCACCTCTTCCCAACATGATGAACACTTATCCCCAAAGCACTGTAAGTCCAAATACAATCTTTCTTCCAAAAGTTGCTTCTGCTTTTCGTGTGTTATCACAGCTACAGACAAGTACTAATACAGATGATTAGCTACTTGTCCACACACAACATAGTTTCAAATAAAATAGAACTGATTTTCTTGAATGATGGGATTACAGTTAATTTTTTCTCTTTGAGAAACAGTGCCTTAAAGAATAGCCTATAATTTGTCTTAAAATCACTAGAAGATTTTAAAGAATCATTTGGCATGTTCTACAATTGAGAATGTGCTTTAAATATGCCATAAGATATAAAATTTTAGAATGATTAGAATTATTCTAAAAATTTAAATTAGACTCCTCCATCAAAACAAAATCCAATAGCATGATAATTTATAGTTTCAATTTTACATTTTAAATGCTAGAAAGAAATTGAATTTGCAACTTTTGCAAAGAGTTTCTTCAACTTGACTCCTTTTCTGATTTTCTATTAAAATGTGTTCATCTCCTGTTAAACCTGTTTGTTTTTTATTAAAGTAGATTTGCATAATAATTAGAAAAGCAATAAAGAAAAAAGCAAGAGTTAAAATATAAACAAGGTCAACATTTATAACAGGACTATTAGCTTCCATCCCTTCAAAGCAAGAACTAAAATATTTGGTAAAGTGAAAACTTCTATAAAATGATATTAATTATTAAAATAAGATACATTTCTCCTTACAGATATACCTACATGTATAAGATACTAATATATACTACATCACAATAACAATCTATGAATGAGAAAATATTAGTAACTAGTAAATTTATTTTTGGAAGATTTATTTATTTTTATTTTATCTTTATGAGTGTTTTATATGTATTTATGTATGCATGCATGTATGCATGTATATGTGGATGAATGGATGGATGGATGGATATGTATCTACCTATTTCTGACTTCACTAGTCCTTAGAAGAATTCCCTAAGTAACTAATTTCATTTTCCTTTAGCAGGCTTCCCTTAACCTACTCTGGGTTTCTGTTTGTAGGTCATATCAAAATTGTAACTAACCCAAAACATGCAGCCTGTATATGGGGTATGGTCTTCTAGCTGGGTGCCTCATCTGGCCTCAATGGGAGAGGAAGCACCTAGCCTCTCAGAGACTTAAAGTGGCAGGGTGGGGGATACAGGAGGAGGGGGTACTCAGAAAAGAAGAGATGGGGAAGGATTGTGGGAGGGGGTGACTGGGACGGGTTATAAAGTGAATAAGCAAAAAAATAAAATTAAAAAAGGAAAAAAAAAAAAGAACTTCCACACAATATCATTTGTCATCTTACTCAGTCCCTGAGTACTCTTAGCACAGTTGACTGCTAGCTCCAAAATGAAAGACTCTGCTCTGACTTCAAGGTACTGAGTTCTACTACTTTTCTTTACATTGGACCCCTTGGTTCTTTAATGGTTCTTCTTCTGCTTGCCTTATATGGAAACAGCTAACGTTCTCAAGCTTTCTACTTTCTCAACCCACCCCTTCTCTATGTGAGCTCATGGGACTAGATACCTTTTGAACCAAGATTCTGGAACATCTCCACCGAGCCAAGGTTGTTTAGCCTGTGTTATTATTCTACAGACATCACTAAATCAGAATGAGCCTTTGATAAATGTCTTTCCCTTCTGATTGTTTTGCATTTTGCTCTCTTCAATGCAAATCAGTAAGAATTATCATGTGTTCCCTCAAGCACTCACTTCAGTAACTGACACCAAATTCTCCCACTTGTTTAAGCCAAAAATTAAGCTTGTTTCTTCCACTTCCTCAAGCCCCATATCAAGTCCATTGACTTGACTCTCATCTACTTGTCTCCCACTCCATTGTCTTCATGATGCTCCAAAGCACTCTTGCCTCTTATACAGAAATCTAAAAACAGGCATCTGCATGATTACCCTTGCCTCCTTATAGCTCACGGTCAACACAACAGTCAAGAACCATATTTTTAAATATATAATCATTTTGTGATATTATCCTAATTAAATCTGACAGTGGCTTCTCACCACCTAGAGTAAGATTTAAACTCTTCTCCCTGCACATTGAGTTCTCTATGCTCTGACTTCTGCTTCAACCTTCCCCACAGTAGCCCATAATGTATATTCTCAAAGATTCATGAACACAAGTACTCCAGTACAAGGGTCAGCATAAGCATGAGCTGAAAATTGGGTCCTTGAGACAATTTAATTCCTGTATTTTGAATAAAATGACTAATTACAGTAACCTACTTATCATCTAAGAAAAAGTACCATAAAGAAAGTACACAAAAGCTTGATTTAACATTGTAGAAATCGTTTCAGCATTCAGCTAAGTGAGGCAGTTAATGAGTATTTGGCCCTATTTTTAAGCCTAGGTTTTATTTTTAGAGATTTATTTTTCCCCCCTCAAAGCAGCAAAAAGCTTCTACCTTGATGGAACTGGTTGTCCAAGTTGCAATCAGCACACTTACAAAAGAGTTCAAATGTTAGAACCAGCTTGTCCTCTTATACTCTGGCTAAATTCCAGATGTGAGGGAGAAAAGCAGAAACCAGCTTTTGTAAAGAATATGAGGAAAAGGAATCCAGATGCTAAAAGCAATCGGTCAAAGAAAAGAGCCATAGGCTATTTCTACAATGGTAACATACAGGTGAGAGATCAGTTAGCTCATCATAACAGCTACAGACCAAAGGGATAGGAGCTGTCACTACCAAATGACAGTGGTGCCACACATCACTTGAGGGTCAGACCAGAATCTTGAATCTGTACATTATCAACATGAGGCTAACATTGGTTTCCAGCCAGCTGAAACCACAGCACAAGTCAATGGCTCCATTCTGCAAAGGAGCTGTACAGCACACATCACTGGGCCCCTTCTACCTTCTGAGTTCCTTTGAGGAAAAGTGAACTCCAGGTTAGTTCCTTTCCCCTCTGCATTTCTTAAAATGTGTCTCTCCACAGGGTCCATGGCGCTGAGCCAATTTGTAAAACAAATGGAAACAGAAGGAAAACTCTTTGCAGCATCCTGGGGATTTCTCCTTATCATCTACTTAGATTTTAATAGCATTGACTTTGTTGAGACCAAATAAGAACAAAAGAATGGGGCTAGAGTTGCCTTCTCTTTATGCAAATATCTCCCCTGATGTTTTACAACAAAACTCCACCACATTGGGGATTCATAGATTAAATTGAAAGTCGGACTCTCTAGGGGGTACCATTATTGCCTTTGGATCTATTGGCTGAGATTTCTGTTTGTTTTTGGAAACCAGTCTGTGCTGATACATTCTGGGGGAGATAGAGAGGTAGAATTGTAGAGCATCAAAGATGGAAGAAAGGGGATTGAAACAAAGATAGAAAGTAGATTCGAGAGGATGGTTGACTTGTTGCCAACTAGAACAGCAAATGGCCACCTTCTCAGCTGCAAGCTCTAAGGACTAGAACACCTAGACTCCTTCACAGGATAGTCCACTAGTAAAATTTTCCTATGACCAAAGGCATTCCTATTTTCTTTCTGGTAGTACATCTGATCTCTTGGGACAGCTACTAAGGAAGCAAGATACTGTGATTCACTGTATACAATCTTTAAAATTAGTTCTATGTATTATTTTTAAGTGTGTATTGTGTGTGTGTGTGTGTGTGTGTGTGTGTGTGTTGTGTACTTGCATATACATGCACACACGGGAATGCAGGGGTGCACAGTGTCCAGGGCTGGTTGTGAGGCACCTGATATGTGTGCTGAAAATTAAACTTGGGTCTTCTGGAAAAACAGCAGTATGTACTCTTAACTGATTAGCCGTTTCTCTAGCCCTACTATATGGAATGTTAATTGTAAAGCACATTGCATTATTATGGAGGTGGGGGACCAGAGTCTCTTTGAATCTTTCTGAGTCAGGTCTAGACTGTAATTGCTGCAGTTCCCACTATGGAGGACTCATTAGAGGATCTGTTGAATTTGGTCTTTCTTCTTGAGTCAAGGTCTTCTGATGACATACAGAAATGTAGAAGTTGAACTGAGACCTGGGTGTTTTGTTTTATTTGTTTTTGTTTTTTCTTGGTCAACCTTCAACCTGGCTCAAGAGACTAAATACCAAGTGTGGTTGGTAAATTGAGTACAATAAAATACCTATTTTTAAAAATTCTGTCTTGTTTTGCTTGGTTGGTTGGTTTTGTCATCTTGACACAAACCAGAGTTATTTGGGAAGAGGAACTTCAATTGGGAAAATATGCATCACCAAATTGGCCTGTGGTACATTTTCTTGACTGATGATTGATGTGGGAGGCCCAGTTCACTGTGGGTGGCACTACATGAGCAGGTTGTATAAGAAACCATCCTGAGTAAGTGGGGGTTGGGGGGGAGCAAGCCAGTAAACAGCATCTTCTTTTGCCTCAGTTCCTGCCTTAGCTTCTTCCTTCATTCACAGTCAAAGGACATGACTAGACTTATAGTAGCCAAATAAACCTTCTCCTCCCCAATTTGCTTCTGGTCATGATGTTTTTATCACAGTTAATAGAAACCCTAACCAGGACAGGTACTCATTTAATTTCTGATCTTTTTCTAATTAGCAGGCAGTTAATGGCCTGCCCAGGTCCTTTACAATTGCTTCAATCGATTTACCTTTTGTCTGTGAATTATCCAGCTGCTACTGCTTGTTCCATACCTGGGAAGTTCTTCAGAAAACAGTGACTGGATGGCAGAAGCAGTAAGCCGGGATCCAATCACTTTTCCACTGTCTACTGCAGCGGTAGGTTTAATGCAAAACACCTTCTGCAGTCCAGAGCTTGCCTGCCTAAAGGTTAAACCTTGCCGTGAAGTCACACCCTTGTTTCCAATACTATCTCATCCTCACCCTTCACTCTCCTCACTTCCTTACAGGGCACAGGTGGGATCACTTTGGCTGTTTGTTCACAGATCTCCCCTCAGATATGGTTGGGACACTGGAAGCAAAGCCCAAGACAAAGCTCTTGGATAGGGAACAATAGCCTGAGAGAATCCACGCATGGCTTCTGTGCCTTCAGGGATCATTTCCCAGTTTTGATTCTAATCATGCATGAAATGCTGCTTTGGGGGAAAGAGGTCAATTATGCAGCCCTCCACAGCAGCATCGTGTATAAGAAGGAATATAGTCAGACGGAGAGAGCTTTCCTTTTTTGTTTTTAGCGAGGATGCTGTAAAATCACAGGAAGAGAAACAGACAAAGGAAATCATCACGGGGAACAAAATAGACAGCAGGCACCTTGTCAAGCACATAAAAGCAGGAAACAATTGAAGAAGACTCCATTAGGAGAAGTATTGAGTGTATACAAATGTGAAGCCTAAAACTTCTTAAAAAGAGTAACCTCTCCCACTTTAAATCATGTCAATAATGCCAATGGCACACTAAACGAGTGGGCAAAGCCAAGGTCTCCTATCTGTGTACTGTTGCTCTCTTGATCACATTGAATAATTTAACAGAACCATGTGTAACAGAATTTTAATTTTGTAGAAAGACAAGAATAAACAGCATTTCTGCAGCAAGAAAGCTGAATAGGATGCAGGTTTAGGGAAGGCTAAATAAAAGCAGGTTACAAAAAAAAAAGAGGAATTTAGAAAAATCTGCACTCAGATAAAATATGAGAGATAATGACTAAAAGACTGAAAAGGAGCTTGTAGCATCCCAGAAGTTGCTCGAGTCTCTTGAAGATCTCTGGTCATTTTCAAGGAATCAGCACTGAAGATGTGGGATATTACATCATAGACTTGGGTAGTACAAGAAAGGAGGCTCAGAAAAACATCAAACAGTGGTTGGCTCACATATTCAATACAAGGCCTGCCTCTCCCCTTCCCAGAGATCTAAACCACAGGTGGATTCCTTTAAGTTTACAAAATTTGGAAGTTAATTAAATTTAAATAAGACCCAACTATTGGGCCTGATAATGCAGACATAAGGATTTCAATTGAAGTGACAAACACTCCCAAATCCTACACATAAAGAATCAAAGAGGAGGCTCAGCAATATGTGGACACTGAAATCAGGTCACACTGACATAGGATGCTTTCAGTGATTATTTAGATTTGCCACCTAAATCTCACATGCTGGTCAAAGGAATTACATATAGATACATCTATGGAATGCCTAGTGATAGATCCAGTGCACCTCATTTCCCAGTGTGAGTGTAATCATTCTGTTTTAATCTTTGTGACCTCTCTTCAACAAGGAATAGAAAGATCCTCCTTGAATCTCCATATTGAGGTGTTGGTCTGGATGAACTGTAACTGAATATCAAAACCAAAGATTTGGGGTGCGGATCAGGCTCAAACCACTCCCGAAGAGACTCTTTCCTAGCTCTGTATATGATCTAGAACTTCTATCCTGTGATGCTTTATGATAAACTACTTTCAGCAAGCACTTCTACCTATGTACACTTGGATTAGTGACTTCCTGTCTTTAGGATTTAATGCTGCTGCTAACCTGACTGCCTGGTACATAAGAAAAGAAAAACTACTTGCACAGCTCAGTGAATCACTTCTAAAGTACAGTGGTTATCATGTTTGCTTTGTGCCAGGGAGATTTCTGTAGCACCCAGGGTCAATTCCACCAAATAACTTTTGTTTATAAAGCTTTGTGTCTGCAGCCCTGTATTGTATACACAATCCTTTCCTAAGGTAGAGTTGGAAAATGTTAAGATTCTAAGATACAAGAACAAGTACCTCACATTTATCCTGACCCTCTAAGAAACAAGACTAAGATTTTGTCACACAGCAAATCTGACATCTTTTGAACCACTAAAAATATACAAGCTGAACATCACCTACGGGTCATAAACTCTACCGGATGAGCCAGACAGTTCTTAATCTCAAAAAGCTCAGTCTAGTACCAAAAGACAGGTGGATTATGAAACAAATAAATCACAATACAGAAAGATGAGCAGCAATAAGAGCCCTCACAGGGTGCCATCTAACACGAGAGCCTGCTGGGGTAGGGTACTTAGAAAAGGCTTTCAAAGCATCAGTTTTGGAGAACAAGGAGAAAATGACCCAGAAGGAAGAAAAGAAACAAGAGGGGAGGGTTAGATATTCTAACGGAAAACAGAACAAAGTTGCAGCCATATGGAAGCATAAATCTTAAGTGATATCACAAAGCAGCCACATGGAAGAGAAAATGCTGGCAAGGTGTAGAAGGGCTATATCACAACCATCCTTGAAATCCATACTAAGTACATAAGAGCTAACGAGGAAGTCAGACTTATATTTTACAAAGGGTATGCCAGTACAATTGTAATGGTTAATAAAGGAAGCTAGCCTGTGACTAAGATTGCAACAGGAAACCATTCAAAAGCAACTTATAGTGTGAAAAGGGTAAACTGAGGACAATGCGAAATAACCATCACCATCCCTCTGCTTCCATGCTAGCAGAATTCCTCTGTCCAGTCCTGTGTAGGATGTGATCATTCCCAACTAACTGGAGAATTGAGATGCTCATGAAAGTAACTGAGATAGCCATGACTGGTTCAAGGCAGGACTTGGTGTCCTCTGAAGTTAGAAAAGAAAACTATAAGCTTGTGGTCACCCTGAAGTGGAACAGGTCAAGGGTGAGAGGTTTAAGCCAGCCAGAAAGTCTCAACTTTCTTAAAAATAAGAAGCCAACTATCACTATAAGACACTTGATTGTGGAACCATGACCACAACATATTCACCATTTCCTACTAATAACTTTGAGTCTAAGAGAATTAATCAAGTACAGTGGAAAGTATGCTCAGTATCTTGCACTGCTCTGCCCCCAAATAAATGTCCGAAATCAATTTGAAAAGCAGCAATCACTATTTGAACAATGAGACTGAAAGAGTCTGCTGTTAGGAGGATGTCTACAGTGACTTGTTGCTTTGCTCCCTGCCTCAATTATTTATGCATTGCTTTGGTGCCTGGTGCTGCAGTAGCCATAGGATAGGTATGAGAGACTGAGGAAATAGTTAAAAGTCAACAGGAGATAGATGATAGGACAGACCAATGAGAGGATCTAGATTTTATAACTTCTGCGTCCATCCTCTGAGCTGTTCTGAACCTCCTACTCCTACATATTAATTAAGCAATACATTTAAATTACCTTGAAATGAGTCCTCAGATGTCTCCAGGTGTTTAGAAGTGACACTAAATTAAAATAATCAGTGAAAAAAATAGCTAAAGCTTTTCTGGCACAAGAACTAGACCTTGTATTTTTCTATATAACAAAGTATAGAAAAACAAAAACAAAACATAACAATCCATCTCTTCTTCTATCTCCGAGAAATGAGGAAGTCATGTTATCTTTTACCAGAATAAAGAGGCATTCATGTGCTTGATAACAGTGCAAGTAACATTTAATTTGAAGCTACAAACATTAGTATGAGCCATTGGAATTTATAGCTAGTTGAATGCACCTTATGCTGTATATAGAAGGTTTCTAACCAAAAAAAGCACATTTGCCTTAAAGTTCCTGTTTCCTTTTAGTATAAACAATAAAACGGAAAATACTGATTTTCAACTGAAGCATCATTTTACAAACATGAGAGGTTTCTGCTCCACCAGAAAAGAGCGAAATTCCTATTTGACTCTCCAGGATATCTTGTTATTTCTTTCAAAGACAAAACAAAAAAAAAAAAAAAAAAAAGAGCAAATTCCTGTTTTCAAGAGGATTATACAAATAAGCCTATAAAACAGTAAAGTAACTTCAAAGTAAATACTGAGAAATAATGAATCTGACATTTTACAAAATAACTATTTGTACTTCAATGCCATAAATTTAGCATCGAATTAGCTAAGTGTTGAATCAGCTAAGACTTAGAGAGGCAATGTAAAAGTGCTAGTTTGGTGGATAGGTTTCACTTTGAAACGCCTAACTTGCACTCATTTTGACAAGCAGATATGTTCATTCATACAAATTAAGTTTCCCAATGCACCTACCAGCCAAACCTATCTAGTTCCATTCCATTCTAAAATTAGAAATGCTGTGGAATTTTCTGGACTCAGGAGGGATGTTGCAAATTCAGGCAAGGAGTGTGAGAGAGGAGAGATCAACCACTAGTGAATAACAGATGGGATGAGAGGCTTTATGACCTAGGCATCTTTACCTGTGCTTACCTAGGTTTTGACAGTGAGATCCCCACCTGGCATGATTTGCTGCTGAAAAATGATTGTGTTTCCCTTGTGGTAGCTTCCAGTCTCATTATTTAAAGACCATCTGCCACCTGCTTCAAACAATATAGAATCCTCTATCTTTTCTCTCAAGCAAACCCAACTTCTGGTAAATATGTCCACTGCACCTTAGTCTTATCCGTTGATACCATCTTTCCATATACCTCTCCCTCCCTGTTTAATCCTCTCATTCCAGACCCCCTCCTGTTTCTCTGTATGCCCCTCCCTCCTGCACAGTTCCTTAATCTATACTTAACCTCTGTGGTTATTCAGATAATAGCACGCTTATCAGAGGCTTGAAAGTTAACATTCCGTATAAGACAATAAGTACCATATTTGTCTTTTGGGGTCTAGGTTAACTCACGCAAGATAATTTTTTTCCTAACACCATCCATTTACTTGTGAATTTCATAAGTTTGCCTATTTTTATACATCTGATAATATTTTACTGTGTAATTTGTAAATGTACCACATTTTATTGATCTATTATTCTTCTGTTTATAGTCATCTTTGGGGTTTCCAATTTCTGATTATAGTGAATAGAGTAGAAGTTTAAATGGTTGAACAAATATTTCTGAAATATGCTATAGAATCCTTGAGGCATATGCCCAAAGATCTTGAGGTAGATCTATTCTTAGCTTCCTGAGGACTCACATCACTGATTTCCATCATTGTGGTACAAGTTTTCACCCCACCAGGAAAGGATGAGCATTTCCCTAATTTCACATCTTCACCAGCATGAGCTCATTTATTTATTAATCTTGGCCATCATGACTGGTATAATAAAATTTTCAGAGTAATTTTGCTTTCCTGATGACTAAAGATGATAAACATTTCTTTCATGTTTCTTAGTTACCCATGTTTCAATTTTTGAGAACCCTTTTCAGTTCTGTACCCAATTTTTAATGAGTTATTTTATTTTTTATATCCATGCATTTTGGATTTTAGCATTTCATTGAATGTGTATGTAGTAAAAAATATTTTTCTATGCTGCATCCTGCTGACATTTCCAAATGATGATGTCCTTTGCCATATAGAAGTGTTTGACTTTCACGAGGAGAAAGTCTTTTCGTTTGCCAATGAGTTCAAGGCCATTCCCCACTTTCTCTTCCTTCAGATTCAGTGTATTTGGCCTTATGTTGAGGTCCTTGATCCATTTGGAGTTGAGTTTTGTGCAGGGTAATAAGTGTGGATCTATTTGGATTCTTCTATGCAGCCATCAAATTTGACCAGCACCATTTGTTGAAGATGGTATCTTTTTTCAGTGTGTATTTCTGGGTTTTTTTTTGTTTTTTGTTCTTGTTGTTGTTGTTGTTGTTTTGGTTTGGTTTTTTGGTTTGTTTTTTTTTTTTTTTTTTTTTTTTTAATAAAATATCAGGTGTCCACAGATGAATTGACCTTATGTCTAGGTCTTTAATTTGATTATGTTGATCAATGCGTCTGTTTTTATCCCAGTGCCATGCTGTTTTTATTACTATAGCTCTATAGTAACATTTAAGAACAGTAATGGTGATACCTCTAGAAGTTCTTTTATAATTAGCTATCTTGATTTTTTTAGTTTCCTTCTATATAAAGCTGAAAAATTGTCCTTCCAAGGTCTGTGAAGATTAGTGTCTGAATTTTCATGGGAATTACATTGAATCTATAGATTTATTTTAGTAGAATGGCCATTGTGACTGTATTTGTTCTACCAATCAATGATCATGGGAAAACTTTCCATCTTCTCATACCTTCTTCAATTTGTTTCTTAAATGTCTTGATAGTTTTAACATGTAAGTCATTCACTTGCTTCACCAAAGTTACCCAAGATATATTATTTGAGGTTAGTGTGAAAGATGTTATTTCCCTGATTTCTTTCTTAGTCTATTGGTCATTTGTTCATAGGAAGGCTACATATTTAGGGGTATTACTTATATTTTGGGATTTTAATTTCTACTACTTTTTTTGAAAGTGCTTATTATCTGTAGGAGTTTCCTGGTGAAGTTTTATGGCCATTTGTATATATAATCATATTATTTGCAAATAAAGATAATTTGACTTCTTGATTTCCTATTTATATTTCCTTGTTCTCATTCAGTTGTCTTTTGTTCTAGATAAGACAACAAATACTATAGTGAATAGGTATGGAGAGAATGGACATCCCTTGTCTTGTCCCTGATTTTAGTACAATTGCTTTGAGT
This sequence comes from Mastomys natalensis, assembly GCA_021653895.1. Classification (NCBI taxonomy): domain Eukaryota; kingdom Metazoa; phylum Chordata; class Mammalia; order Rodentia; family Muridae; genus Mastomys; species Mastomys natalensis. The sequence goes on from JAJTUV010000336.1 coordinate 113,736, forward strand.
TTCTCTCTGTTTAGGTTGATGCTGGCTGTGGGTTTATTGTAAACTGCCTTCATTACATTGAAATATGTCTCTTGCATACCTAGCCTCTCTAAGTCTATTATCATGAAGGGATTTTGAATACTGTACAAGGTCTTTCTATATCTAATGAGACGATCATGTGGTTTTTGTCTTTCAGTCTGTTTATGTAGTAGATTATATTTATTAATTTACATTGTTGAAACATTCCTCCTTCACTGAAATGAGTCCAAAGGTAGATAGTTGTATTGATGTGTTCTTGGACACAGTTTGCAAGTATGTTATTGAGTATTTTTGCATCTATGTTTAAAAGAAAATTGGTCTGTAATTCTTCTTCTTTGTTAGGTCTTTATGCAGTTTAGGTATCAGGGTAACTATGTCCTCATAAAATGAATTGGGCAATGTTCCTTTTGTTTTTACTTTGTGGAATATTTTGAGGAGTGTTGACATTAACTCTTCTTTGAAAGTCTATGCTAAAACCATCTGGGCCTGGGATTTTTTTGTTTTGTGTTGTTGTTGTTTTTGTTGGTGGTGTTGGGAGACTTTTAATAACTGCTTGTATTTTAGTGGGAGTTATAGGTCTGCTTAGAATTGTGATAGTCTCTAGATTTTCCTTTGATGAATATATAGCATTCAGCCCCATCTCTTCTTATAGTTTGGGTTTGAAATCTATATTGTCAGATATTAAAATGGCTACACTTGCTTTCTTCTTGTCTATCCTTGATGCTAAGGTGTGTTTCTTGGGTGCAACAGAAAGATAGATCCTATTTTCAAATCAGGCTGTTAGGCTGAGTCTTTCTATGGGGAATTGATGGCATTGATGTTGAACAGTGTTTATTTATTCCTGAAGTTTTGTTTTTATAGTGCAGTTTTTTTCTCCCTTTGATCTACTCATTAAAGACTATTTAATTTTGTGTTTTCTTTGGTGTGCTTAATCTCTTCAGATGAACTATTTCTTCTAATGCTTTCTGGAGGACTGAATTGATAAATAGATACTGCTTAAATTTGGTTTCAATGTGGAATATTTTCTATCTCCATCCATGGTGATTGATAGTTGTACTGGACATAGTATATTGGGCTGTATCTGTGTTCTCTTAGAGTTTATAAACATCTTTCTAGGCTCTTTTGGCTTTCAGACTCTCTATTGAGAATTTGGATGTTACTATAATGGATGTATCTGTTTGTGTTTCTTGGCCTTTTTCCTTTGCAGTTTTTGATAGACCATCTTTATTCTGTAAGTTTAGTGTTTTGGTTATTATATGTTGAGGGAACTTCCTTCTCTGGTCCAGCCTCCTTAGTGTTCTGAATGCTTCTTCTACCTTGATAAGTACCTCCTTTCTTAGGTTAGAATTTTTTCTATGATTTTTATTGAAAATATTCTATGTGTCCCTGACCTGGGTTTCTTCTCCTTCCTCTAATTCTATTATTTATAAATTTGATCTTTTCACAGTGTCCCAGATTTCCTGGATATTATTTGCCTATTTTTTATATTTAATATTTTTTGACTGATGTATTCATTTTTTCTGCCTTGTATTCAAGACCTGAGATTCTCTTTTCCATTTCTTCCTTGTTCCTCTTTTGGTGGTCACTAGGGATCCTGTATAGAGAATGTTTCTAGGTATTAGGGCTGATATAAAGGGATGGGCTGAGGAAGAAAACAAAGGTCTGGCAGAGTTCCCAGGGAATAGAAAGAAGGATGAGAGACCATTGCAAGTAACTACTACAGGGCTGGGTAGGAGACTGGAGAAATGGAAGTGGTAGATAGAAAGGAGAGTAGAAATTGCCTACCCAAGTCCATCTTTCTAGGTTCTTTTGACTTTCAGACTTTCTATTGAGAATTTGGATGTTAATATAATGAATGTAGCTGTTTGTGTGTCTTGGTCCTTTTCTCTTTCATCTTTTGATATACCTTCTTTGTTGTGTAAGTTTAGTGTTTTGGTTATTATATTCTGTGGGAACTTGCTTTTCTAATCCAGTTTCCTTAATGTTCCGTATGCTTCTTCTTCCTTGATAATCCCAAGGAGGAGTTAATAATCCAGCTTTTAAAGAGGCATGATATCTGAATAAACATTTCTCAAGTGGAGATTCTGAAATGCCTCACAAGCTTATAAAATACTGCTTAGAATTACTATCAGGGAAATACGAATTGAAACAATAACAGGATATAATCTCAATCTTGGTAGTCTGGTTACTTTCAAAAATATAAAAAATAACAAATGATTATAACAATGATTAAAAATAGAAACTTTTGCATACTTTTGTTTCAAATATAAATTAGTGGTCTGATGGTTCAGAGGGCAAGCCATTTGCCAAGCCTGACAACCTGAGTTCCATCTCTGTGATTAATATGGTGGAAGGAAGAAACAGACTCCTGTAAGTTGTCTTCTGACCTCCACACACATGCCATATCATGCCCTCCTTCTCCCTGGAGAAATTAGTTTAAATTCAAACTAAATATAAATTAGCCATACAGTTGTTTATGATACACTATTCAAAACAGTCAAGGTACAGACTTGAGCAAGGTACCTACCAATAGACAGATAAGAACTGTGACATACTGCTGTGTAGACATATCAATTGACTAAAGCATATGAATTATAAATTGTGATATATAAAATACATGATATCATTAGAACTATAAACCTAGGTTCTTTGTCTCAACTTTATAAGTTATGACTGATGTTTATGTAAACAAATAAAATTTTGGTATATGCATAAAAGTGTACTATTCAGATACAAAGAATATGATCCTGTCATTTGTGACAGTATAGATGAAATGTTAAGTGAAATAAGCCAGAAGGACAAATAGCACATTATCACACACACACACACATACACACACACACTGATCACGTTATGGAGATAAAAAGGAGTTGTGATCACAATTTCCTAGAGGCAGCAAGGGTAGAAGAGATGGGTGTGGTTGAATAACAGATAACCGTGACATAGTAAGTATGCTCTACAACATAGTGAGGCGAAATAGCATTTATGATGGTTAATTAATTATTTGTTGTACAGAGTACCAAAGAGTTTCAAATTTCTCCAATGGTGGAAAGTGTTAAATATTTAAGATATGAATGTTTGTTACCTTGATTTGTTCAATGCACAAGATTATCCATGTATCAAACCACCATGTTGTCTTCATAAATTTATGCAACTATGCCTACATTACTTTCTACTTGATTTTTAAATATACAGAATATTCACTCATATATAAAATACTCTAGGTAGTTAATCTCTGCCCTGATTTATCTCTAAAGTTTAGGACCTATTTATTTTATTTTTATTTTTTTGAAATAAGATATCATCATATAGACAAGGTTGGCCTTTTTTCTTTGACTTAAGATATTATTATATAGATAGAACTGGCCTTTGTCTTCTAAATTCTGGAATTAAAAGTCTGTGTCACAATGTCCAGCCTATAGTTTTGGTTCTTCATGAAAAGAATCAAATCACAAAGCTTTTAAACCTGGCTTCTAACTTTTATTACAATCCATTTGAGATTTACCTATCTTTTCTATATACTCATACTCCATTCCTCTTATTATTAGCTTCCACAGTATGACTTTTCCTTTTTTAATGAATTAATTTATTTATTCACTTTATATCCACATCACAGCTTCCTCCCTCCTCTTCTTTCAGTCCCACCTTTGCAAAATCCCTTTCTTTCTTCTCAGAGAAGAGGAAGCCCCCTTTGGTTACCACTCAACCCTGGGACAACCAGTAGGACTGAGCACATCCTCACCCACTAAACTCAACCAGGCAGTCCAGTTATGTGATGGGGATCCAATGGCAGGCAACAGAGTCAGCCCATGCTCTACTTGTTAGGGAACCTACATGAAGTCTAGGCTGTGCATCTACAACAAATGTGTAGGGGGCCTAGGTCTAGCCCCTGCATGCTCTTTAGTTGTTGATTAAGTCTCTGTGAGCCCCTACAGCCCCAGGTTAGTTTTATTTGTGGTGTCTTTGGGTGTCTTTGATCCCTCCAGCTCCATCAATTCTATCCCCCAACTTTTCCACAGGACTCCCCAAGCTCCATCTGATGTTTGGATGTGGGTCTCTGTTGCATCTGTTTTTCTCTGCTGCTGAATGAAGGAAGCCTCTCAGGAGACAGTTATACTAGGCTCCCATCCACAAGCATAGTAGAGTATCATTAATAGTGTTAGGGATTGGCTCCTTCCTATAGGATGTGTCTCAAACTGGGCCAGTTATTGATTGGCCATTCTCTTAATCTTTGCTCCATCTTTAACCCTGCACATTTTATAGGTTAGACAATTTGGGGATAAAAGGTTTTGTGGCTGTATTGATGTTACTTGCCCTTCACTGGAAATCCTGTCTGGCTACAGGAGGTGGCCACTTCAGTCTCCATATCTCCTAATGCTGCTAGGAGTCTCAGGTAGGATCAACCCCATAGATTCCCAGCAGCTTCCCTGGTCCCAAGTCTCCAGCTAGTCCCATGTCTCTCTAAGACTTTTAACACAAAGGGTGTTGGATTTAGTCAAAGGCATTTTCGGCATTTAATGAAGTGATTATGTGTTTGTTATTTCAGTTTGTTTATATGGTGGATTACATTGGATTTTTGTATATTGAATCACCCATGTATCCCTGGGATGAACCCAACTTGATCATAGTAGATGATGTTTCTGATGTTGTATACTTAGATTTGGCTTGCAAGTATTTGACTGAGTATTCTTGCATTCAATGTTCATAAGTGAAACTCATCTGAAACTTTCTTAATTTGTTGAGTCTTTTTGTTGAGGACTGTAGTCTCATAGGATAAGTTTGGCAATGTTCCTTCAGTTTCAATTTTGTGGAATAGTTTGAGGAGTATTGGTATAATACAAAGTATTGGTATCTTCTTTGATAGTTTCGTATAACCATCTGACCTTGGGCTTTTTTGGTGGAAGACTTTTAATAATTGATTTTATTTCATTAGAGGTTATAGGAATATTCAAATAGTTTACCTGAACTTGATTTAACTTTGATAAGTAGTATCTATTTAGAAAATCTTCCACTTCATTTAGATTTTCAAGTTTTGTGGACTACAGGCTTTTGATATAAGATCTAATGGTGCTTGTAATTTCCTCAGTGTCTGTTATTCCTCCCTTTTCATTTCTTTTGTTAATTTGGAAACCATCTCTCTGCCTTTTAGTTAGTTTGGCTAAGGGTTTGTCTTTCTTGTTGATTTTCTTAAAAAAAAAAAATCAGCTCTTGGTTTTGATAATTCTTTCTATTGTTCTCTTTGTTTCTAATTGATTGACTTCACCCATAAGTTTGATTATTTCCTTCTATCTACTCCTCTTGGGTATGTTTGCTTCTTTTTTCCTAGAACTTTCAGATGTACTTTCAAATTGCAGGTATGAAACTCTCCAGTTTCTTATTAAGGCACTAAGTGGTACTTAAAAAGCATAAGAGGAAGGAACTTCCTCTTAGCACTACTTACATTTTGTCCCATAAGTTTGACTATGTTGTCTCTTTATTTTCATTGATCATTGAATTCTAGTAAGTCTTTAAATTTTGTCCCATAAGTTTGACTATGTTGTCTCTTTATTTTCATTGATCATTGAATTCTAGTAAGTCTTTAAATTTTTTATTTCTTCTCTGGCCTAGTGATCATTGAGTAGAGAGTAGTTCAGTTTCCATGAGTTTGTAGGCTTTCTGTTCTGTTATTTGTTGAATTCCAGCTTTAATCCATGGTGGTCTGATCAGATAAAGGGAGTTATTTCAATTTTGTTGTATCTGTTGAGGCTTGCTTTGTGACCAACTATATGACCAGTTTTGGATACGGTTCCATGAGGTGCTGAGAAGAAGGTATATTCTATCATGTTTGGGTAAAATGTTTGTAGATATCCATTAGGTCTGTATGACTCATAACCTATGTTTAATTATTTCTCTGTTTAGTTTCTATCTCAATGATGAGAGTGGGATGCTGAAGTCTCTTACTATTAACATGTGGAGTTCAATGTATGATTTAAGATTTAGTAATGTTTCTTTTACAAATGTGGGTACCCTTGAATTTGGGGCATAGCTGTTCAGAATTGAGATGTCCTCTTGGTGGATTTTTCCTTTGACGAGTATGAAGTGTCCTTCCCCATCTCTCTTAATTACTTTTGATTGAAAGTCTATTTTTTTTTATTTTTTTCTTTATTTAAATCAAATCGTAATTTTTACTAATTCACACAGGGGTTATAAACACAAAAATGCAGGATGTGGGGAAGGGAATAACACCAGAATGTAGGTGTTCAGGGGGAGTAGAGATATCTTTCTGAACAGGGTATCATCTGGTGAAGGTTCAGGGACAGGTCACTATGACTCTGCCTATGATTCACTTGTCCTTATCTAAGTTGGTACTATCTACTGAGGCTACCTATTTACAAGGTCTATGACTACCCAGGCTGGTAAATTTCCATAAAAGCTGCCTGTTTACAATAGCTTATAGCCATTTGTTTCAGTGTTTTTCCACAGAGACCCAAGAGTTTGTGTTAGCATGTATGTATATCAGGCCTATTGCTGACTTTAGGCCTATGGCTGATTGTAGGCCTGCAGTGTATAAGCAGGGCTACTCCTGACATCTCCTCCCTTCTCTAAGTATAGAAGAGTCTGGGTGATTCTAATCTTGCAAAGGCAGGGATAGAGGCCTGACCTCCAATAATTGAAGAGGACCTTGTAATGGCTCTGGTCCTCCTGTTGTTGTCCAGTGAGGCATGAGGGCCATACCCATCCCCATGTCTTTTTCCTAGAGAGGGGATACTTTTGACATCAACCCCTATGCAGTCAGGCTTGTCCCTCAGGGAACTCAGAGAGATATTTTTAACATTTATTTATATTCCCTTGCAGTGCTTAGCCTCAAAGCCTAAGCAAGAATTCTGATTGCCAGTCAGAGGGGGTTCTTGATGGCCCCTCTCTGTCTAGGGGTGGAAGTCCCCTCTTTTAGATTGGGTGGAGATGGGTTTTGGCAACACCCTGGATAGAGTAACAACCTCATCTTGAGTCTCGTGGTCCTCCATAGCTAACTTATGATAATGAATCTGAATAGGTTTTGCTACCAAATTATCTATCTGTTGTATCACAAAGTTAGTCACCCTATTTAAGGCCCAGAGACCAAAAGAAATAAGCAAAAATAACCCAATTAATGGTCCCAAGATGGGAAGAAGTAGTGTTGACAACCATGGAGAGGTTGAAAACCAATTCTTGTACCAGCTCTCATCTTTCTCAGAAAGTCTATTTTTATTAGACACTAGAATGGCTATCTGAGTTTGTTTCTTTGGTTTGTTTGCTTGGAAAACTTTTTTCAACCCTTTACTCTGAGGAAATATCTGTTTTTGTTGCTGAGGTGTTTTTCTTGTATGCAGCAGAATGGTGAATCCTGTTTTCACATCCATTCTGTTAGCCTATGTCTTTTTTATTGATGAATTGAGTCCATTGATGTTGAGCGATAATAATGACCAATGTTATGAATTTCTATTATGTTGGTGGTGTTTGTGTGTATATGTGTGTGTTTGTGTGTGTGTGGTTCTTTTGTTTTTACTGAAATGGAATTATTTATTTACTGTGTTTTGTTGGGTGAAGTTAACTTCCTTGGTTTGGAGTTTTCCTTCTAGAATTTTTGTAGGGCTGGATTTTTGGATAGATATTGTTCAAATTTGGTTTTGTCTTGAAATATCTGGTTTTCTCCACCTATGGTGATTGAGAGCTGTGCTGGATATAGTAGTAAAGGTTGAAATCTACAGTCTCCTAAAGTACAAAATATCTGTCTAGGCCCTTTTAGCTTATAAAGTTCCTGTTGAGAAGCTGGTGTAATTTAATAGGTATGCCTTTATATGTTACTTGGCTTTTCCTCTTGCAGCTTTTAATATTCTTTCTTGTTTTATAGATTTAATATTTTGGTTATTATGTGGCAGGAGGACTTTTATATTTAGTCAAATCTAACTGGTGTTCTGTAAGTTTCTTGTATGTCTATAGGCATCTTTTCCTTTGGGTTGGGGAAATTTTCTTCTATGATTTTGTTGAAAATGTTTTCTGGTCCTTGGAGGTGGAACTTTTTACCTTCTTCTATTCCTTTTATTCTTTGATTTGGATAGGTATTTTCATACTGTCCCAGACTTCCTAGGTGTTTTGTGTCAGATTTTTTTTTTTTTCTTTCTTTCTTTTTTTTTTTTAGATTTAACATTTTCTTTGACTGAGGAACAATTTCTTCTAACATATCTTCTATGCCAGAGATTCTGTCTTCCATCTCTTATAGTCTGGTGGCGATGCTTGTGTCTGTTGTTTCTGTTCTCTTCTCTAGATTTTCCCTCTCCAGATTCCCTCAGATTATGTTTTCCTTATTGTTTGTGTTTCCATTTTCAAATATTGAACAGTTTTGTTCATTTCCTTCATTTGTTTAATTGTATTTTCCTGTATTTCTTTAAGGGATTTATTCATTTCTTCTTTAAAGGTCTCTATCATTTTTATAAGATTGCATTTAAAGTAATTTTCTTGTGTTTTAGTTGTTTTAGGACATTTATGGCGTACTATAGTGGGATAGGTTTGCTTTGAAGTGTCCATGTTCCCTGGCTCTTGTGAATTATGTTCTTTTTTTTTTATTGGAAATTTTTTATTGGAAAATTTTTTTTACATTTTAGATGTTCTCTCCTTACCCCATTTCCCCCCTCCCACCCAGGAACTCACTATCCCTTCCCCATCCACCTGCCTCCACGTTGGTGTACCCCCACCCACCCTCCCTGTACTTCACCTCCCCACCCTCAAGTACCCCCCCACGACGTCCAGCCTTCATGGGACCAAGGATCTCTTCTCCCACTTATATATAGCTTCCTTGCATATATAACTGGAGCCATGGGTCCCTCCCTAAGCGCTCCCAGGCTGGTGTTTAGACCCTGGGGGCTCTGGTTGGTTGGGATTGTTGCTTTCCTCATGGTGTCACAATCCTCTCAACTCCTTCTGCCTTCACTCTATCTCTCCATTGGGAACCCCATGATCAGTTTAATGGTTAGCTGTGAGCATCTGCCTCTGAGTATGTCAGACTCTTGCAGACCTCTAAGGAGACAGCTATATCAGGCTCCTGTCAGAATACATCAACCTCTACCTTTGGTGACTGCACATAGGATGGATATCCAGGTGGAATGGTCTGTCTCTTCTTCAGTTTCGGTCCTGCACTGTGTCTCCATATTTGCACCCTTGAGTATTTTGTTACTCCTTCTAAGAAGGACTGAAGCCCCCCCCCTACTTGGTCATCATTCTTCATGAGCTTTATGTGGTCTGTGAGTTGAACTTTGGGTATTTCAGGCTTCTGGGCTAAAATCCAATAATCAGTGAGTGAATACCATGTATGTTCTTTTGTGATTGGGTTACTTCACTCAGGATGATATTTTCTAGTTCCATCCATTTATATAAGAATTTTCAAATTCATTGTTTTTAATAGCTGAGTAATATTCCATTGTATAAATGTACCACATTTTTTGTATCCATTCCTCTGTTGAAGGGCATCTGGTTCTTTCCAGTTTCTGGCTATTATAAATAATGCTGCTATGAACATAGTGGAGTATATGTCCTTGTTATGTGTTAGAGCATCTTCTGGATATATACCCAGGAGTGGTATAGCTGAGTCCTCAGGTAGTGATATGTCCAATTTTCTGAGGAACCGCCAGACTGATTTCATAGTGGTTGCACCATCTTGCAATCCCACCAACAATGGAGGAGTGTTCCTCTTTCTCCACATCTCGCCAGCATCTGCTATCACCTGAGTTTTTTATTTTAGACATTCTGACTGGTGTGAAGTGGAATCGCAGGGTTGTTTTGATTTGCATTTCCCTGATGACCAAGGATGCTGAACATTTCTTTAGGTGCTTCTCGGCCATTCGCATTTCCTCAGTTGAGAATTCTTTGTTTAGCTCCTTACTCCATTTTTAATAGGGTTATTTGGTTGCCTAGAGTCTAATTTCTTTAGTTCTTTGTATATATTGGATATTAGTCCTCTATCGGATGTGGGATTGGTAAAGATCTTTTCCCAATCTGTTGGTTGCCGTTTTGTCCTATTGACAGTGTCCTTTGCCTTACAGAAACTTTGCAATTTTATGAGGTCCCATTTGTCAATTCTTGATCTTAGAGTACAGAGACAGGCAGGAAGATCAGTGGAATAGAGTTGAAGACCAGAAATGAATCCACACAACTATGGTCATTTAATCTTTGACAAAGGAGCTAAAACCATCCAGTGGAACAAGGACAGCATTTTCAACAAATGGTGCTGGTTCAACTGGAGGACAGCATGCAGAAGAATGCAAATCGATCCATTCCTATCTCCTTGTACAAAGCTCAAGTCCAGGTGGATAAAGGACCTTCACATAAAACCAGACACACTGAAACTAATAGAAGAGGAATGGGGAAGACCCTCGAATACCTAAGCACAGGGGGAAAGTTCCTGAACAGAATTATGTTCTTACACTGGCCTTTTGCCATCTTGTTCTCCCTGGATGCGCTTTGTGTAGCAGGTCTCTGGTAAGGAAGCCTAACCTGGATATTTATGATGCAGCAGACCTTGGGTGGGCAGCCTGGATACTCCTGGTGCAACAGGGATGGTGAAGGAATATAGAGTAAGTAGTTAACAATGGAGCTCAAAGGGACAGTATGAAGCTCAGGGCAGTTGGATCCATGGTCGGAGATTTGGGGGAGGGATCTAACTTGGATGTTCCTGGTGCAGCTGTTCTGATGGAAGTGGGCAGTGTGGTGGCCAGGCCACAGTATCAGTTTTCTATATTTTGTTCATCTGTCTATTCTCTAGTGTAATTAGGGTATCCAATTTTTAATTACCAATAAAGCTAATTGCAATAAACAAACTAAGGAAAACAAAGTCTTAGGACAGGGACTCTTCTTTGTATTAATCCTGAAAACACTTTGAAAGTTTCTAGTTATAAAATAGAGAATGCCAAAGACATTTTTAAACCACAAGAGAGAGATTCTTTTGTGTTTTTATATTTTGGTGGGTTTTTGTTTGTTTTTGTAGTGATTTTGGAGGAAGCAATTGGCATTTTAACTAAATGAAGATAAATGAAAGAATTAGCATGAACAATGTTCTCTAGGAGATTAAACCTTCTTTTTCTTTGTTCCATTTTGGGTACATTGACCTTTCAGAATTCTAGCCATACAATAATATTTAACTATAAGTAATTTATATACATTACATATAATATCAATATGTATTCCTAAACATAATCATGTATCATGTTATAATTGCCATTTTATAAGCAAAGACAAGTATTTAAAGATACTAAATAACTTGCTCAAGGTCAAACTTGGCAAATGTCAATCAAGACTTTGAATTACATCAGGCTCATGAATTTGGCACATTCTGTTACCTATTCTGCCATGTAACATCACATTGAAAGCATGATTCATCACCCCAAAATTATTCCCTTGAGAGTCAATCATTAGGCTGATAGTTTCTTGCATAGACCTCATCTTCCTTGAGCCATGACCCTTTACTGAGTCTTTGTCCTGGTTCTGAGAAGTTATTTTCTCTTAGCAAGTAGTAGGTGGTGATTGTGAAATCCTACGTGGCTTTTCAGCCATATCTTATCTTAGACACCAGGAACAAGATTAGTTAGTGCAGTAGTTCCAATAACCTCCTTTACATTTGCTCAGTTTTCTTCTAATAGGATTAGCGTGTATTCCATTAATTATTCATTGAAGCCTCTTTTCTTCTCCAAAATGTCCCACTTTAGATGATGAATGACATGATTTTATTCATATCGTTGCCATCTGCTCGAAAATCTAGAGCCCCGGCTAAGGAAGTAGGAGACATTTCTTCCTACTTAGCAACATGGCCTTCAACTCAGTCTTTTACTCCATTTTTCATTTCATTCTGAAAAGGGTCATTAATCTCAGTTAATTACAATCTCCTGTCCTACTATTCCAATTGAGGATAAGCTAATAAGTCAGACATGGACAATCGTGGCAACCTATCTCTCTGGGTAGTAGGAAAGTGATGCAGGAAAAGTCAAGCCACTACTAAACTTTAATCAAAATCTATTTTGCAACAGCGATAATTCCTACAAAATAAAATAGCCTTCCACTTGGAATGAGAGGAGTGAACACCAAAGCTTCGGGTGATTGATTGTTGGAAAGCAAGTGATTGCATATACCAGAATGAGCAAAAGTGTAACCCAATAGACATGCTCTCCTGACTTGGATCCATACTTTTAAATTCATTTCTTATCAACTATGCTGGTATCTTTGCATATATGCTAATAAAACCCTTTCTGTCTAATTTAATTTGAATTTAGTTTTATAACTTGCAGATAAAAATATTCTGACACTTCATACCACCAAAAGTTCACTCTTCAATGACTTGTGCAAAGATATGAAAAATGCAAATAATGTCCCATTTCCAAGAATGTCGAAGAGACATATATAGTTAGATGTGTACTTACAGGCTGTGTGTCATTTGTCCAAAATGCTTCCTGCTTAAAGTATTTTTTATTTCAGTTTTTTAATTTTGGAATATTATATATGTGTGTATATGGAATATATATATATATATATTATATATATATATCTTACATATATGTGTGTGTGAGAGAGATCAGTCAAGTCTAAACATGAATTTAATTTGTATATGCATATATATACACATAAGTATTTCCTCAATATAATTTTTATATAAGACTTTTAATAACTTTGTACATGAAACAAAGTTTCATGCACCAATTTTTCTGCTTATGGCATCATGCCAGTGTTTTGGAACACTTCATTTCAGATTCCAAAATTTTTAATTAGAGCTGTTTAACCCTGCCCACTTCTTTATATATATAATATTTCATATATAATATTCACTTGTAGGAAAAACACTAAAAAATATTCATTTATATCACACAACATGTGCTAATTTTGAAGGTTTTGAAAAGTAAATTAGAGAAATTTAACAAATGCTTTTAAAACTTCAAAGTCCCTTTTATCTGCAGTGGTTTTAATGAGAGGGCTCAGATATTTGAATGCTTAGTCACAAGACAGTAGAACTATTTAAGCTATGTTAGAAAGATTTAGGGAGTCTTGGTCATGGTGTCTCTTCACAGCGATCAAACAGTAACTAAGACAATATCGTTTATGTGGGTTTAGTATCAAGTGAACAGATTAGGGAAAAAAGGAGAGAGCACATATGTTTGAAAGATGAGAGAGAGAGAGAGAGAGAGAGAGAGAGAGAGAGAGAGAGACTGAGAGAGAGAGAGGTTGGAGAGAAAAAGACCTATGTCTTCTTAGCTTAGGAAACTCTAGAATTGAAGAAAGATCAATTAAGAATCAACCTCAGCAGAGACCCAGACAATTCCAGGACTGTCAGAAACAGGAGCACTGGAAACCAATTGAGCTCTGGTCCACTGTGTTCCAGTAAACTGCTACTTTGATGGGTCTCTATTCCACATTATAGGTTTTTTTAGAGGCCAAGATTTGGTTATGCATTTCTGTCCTGGGAAGGAAACCATGGCAAATCCATCAACTACTGAAATGAGGAAGAGAGAAAGCAGCAAAGACAGATGCTACAGTGTTAATTCATCTCTGTACATTAGCTTCGACTGCCCAATTCACACTCATTCCTCTTTCTGTCTCTGCCTGTCTCTCTCTCTCTCTCTTTCACTCTCTCTTCTCACTCTCTTTCTGCCAGGGATTCCTCACTAACACTGATAAATACTCTGATAGACGTGGCAAACTTGCTCACTACCCGGACAATGGGAAACTGAAGCTCCGCACGATTACTGCATCAAGAATCAAAGGCCTGTTTTGCAGGCTGCTGCTGTTCCCGACGGCAGTGCTTCTCAAGCTGCCTGTAGAAAGGGGGCAATAACATTTGTCTCTAATATGCCATAGGCAAAATCATTGGGGAAATGTAATAAAAGTGAATTGTTAAAAATTAAATTAAAAAGAGCATCTTCTGCAAACCTCAATTTCTTACAACATACAGTAAGCAAAAAATTTCAACACTAATGTGATAGTGATATTGCAATAATCCATATCTGTGCACTGGTGCTAGCCTACAAACCATTACCCTGTTTTAACTTGTACTGTTCCAGGTGATACCTATTCCTGCTCCAAATCTGCTTCATACTGTAGTCTAAGAGGCACCCTGTACCACCACCACATTCTGTGTAGCATTTGGAGATAAAAGATGGTGTTTATCCTAAGTTATAATATAGGAAGCAAGGAAATAGTCTTCATTTTTCGGTAACATATGTCTAAGCCAGGACCACTGATAATATCTTCTCCTTGTCTTACTGACTGTGGTTACTAATTTCTGCCATGCCTAAGCTATCTTCCCAGTAGAGTAACCTGAGCCTTGGTCCTTGAGCTCTGTCAGTTAATGGCTTTGTCCACAAGAGGGTGAGGAAACTTCCTATGAACTCCTATCGCTGAGTGAGTGGACTAGGAAGAAGAAATAAACTATTATCTCATCATAACCCTCCCAGACCCACTTGCATCTCCCCTTATGAGGCAAGCTCAGCCACCACAAATAGGATTGGATTCCACTTTCTGCCTCCTTTCTCCAGTCCCAAAGAGCCCAAGTGACTATTTTATCTTCTAGGTCAGAAGGATCATACTTATTCCGTGATGAAAGGAAGCATTTCTCCCATGTATACAACTGAGCACTGACACTAAAAGAAAGAGTCAATATTTTTGCAAGGAAGTTAAAGGGTTGGAACTGTTGGGTGTATCATTCTCTCTTCACCCCATGTCTTCTAGCTATGGAAAAAAAAAACACTTTAAGACCAGAGTCAGATTCTCACTAAGATTCTGCAATTTACTGTGCTATCTGGTAAAAGATGTCCTGTGAGATTCCAGGACATAATATTAGAGGCCATTTGACCCAGTTAGAAGACTAGCACTTTTATCAATAAAGAAGATGAAACAATTCATTACTTTTGAACTTGCTTATCAACCTCATTTTTTTGTGACCAAGGAACTCCCTTCACAGCCAGCTTGAGTGGAATAATAAACTGAGTACGAAGTGTTTAGAAAGTCTATGGTTGGCAGTTGTTGCATAAGTGTAGCCTGGAGAAAGAAGGAAAGTGGAATACAGTTCCTTTTTCTTAATGGGAGAAATTAAATATACTGAATATGGAGCTGGTTGTGATGCTGTGATGCTGTATCAGAGATGTGGGCAGGTCTAGAAGGTAGGCAGGTGGATCATTCACATATGGCTGTAGCATTGTTTGTTTGGATGACAGGAACGTGGTCTGTGGAGTGTACATGAAGCCTCTCTTCCTATTCCAGTGGCTGCATCTTCTGTGTCCCACATCATTGTTCATCAGAAAGGCCCCACTGCAAAAGAGACCATAGATGTTTGGGGGAGCATTAGCAGAGTCAGGACAGCTATACATCTTTTACAAGCTTGTTCAATGGGCTCCAGGGCTATCTTATACTCTTGATCCATTCTAAGTGACCAACACTTTCAGCTTTCTCTTTAGTCCTCCAGTTAGTTTGCTGTTTCTTTGAGTGATAGGTCCCAGAATGGATATTGAGCCTATCTTTATGCCTTTTTTATTAAGAGTTACAATGAGATGTAGTGTTTAATATCCCATCTACATGGAAGTTTTTCTCCATCACCTATGGTCTTTTTTGACGTAGTGCTACCATGGGGTCAAGTAGTAGGGTGGCAGTGAAGACACTCTATTTAGTATTGATGACATTTGTTATCCTTAAATGTCATTCCTTATGCCATAGTTTATTTTACAGTATTATTTATCATGTGTGTGTGTGTGTGTGTGTGTGTACAATAGAAGGGTCTGTTAGGTACTGTTTAATTACTGTGAAAAGATACCATAGCCAAGACAACCTAAAAGAGAAAGCAACTTAGGGCTTGCGTACAGGTTTAGGGGGTTTGTACATGACCATCATGACAGGAAGTATAGCATCAGGCAGGCAGGCATGGTGCCACAGACAGGAGGCAGAGGGAAATAGAGAGATGGAGGCAGAGAGACAAAGAGACAGAACTAGCAGGAAATGGCTTGGGCTTTTGAAACATCAAAGCCTACCCTAGTGACACCCCTCCTCCAACAAGGTCACACCTCCTAATCCTTTCCAAAGAGTTCACCAAGTGGAAACCAGACATTCAAATATATGAGCTCATTGTAGCCATTCTCATTTAATCCACCTCATTCTACGTCATGACTCTTATAGGTCCATGGCCATATCATAATGCAAAAATGCTTTTAGTCCAACCTCAAAGTTCCCTAGTCTTTTACCATCTCAACTCTGCTTCAAAATCCAAAATCTTTTCTGAGATCCAAGGCATTTTTTTTTAACAGTAACCCTCTGTAAAAATCAAAAAGGAAATCACACACTTCCAATATACAATGGTACAACATAAACACTACCATTCAAGGGGGAAGAAAAGGAGCACTGAGAGGAAATACTGGACCAAAGCAAAAATGAAACCCAGCAGGACAAACTCCAAATTCTGTATCTATAGAGATATGTCTTCAGCTCTGTCCATTTTTGTAGACTAACATACGTCTGTCTCTAGGACTGGGTTCACATCTTGTCTGTAGCTTTCCCTGAGAGGTATCTCATGGCTCTGGCATTTCAAACATCTGGTCTCCAATGCAATCTAGGCTTCACTTTCAAACCTTCATGCAATGGCCTCTTGAGACCTTCATAAAAGGACTCTCTTGCCACATGACTGGCCTTGGTGGTTTTCCTTAGGTGCTGAGTCAGATTCTACAACCTGTGTATATCCTTTAATCCTTTCTAAGTAGTCCACTAACTTGGAACCAAACATTCAAATATATGAGCCTAGGGTACCATTCTCATTGAAACCACTACAAGGAATGTCAGAAGATAAAAATTCTCTCCTTTTACCATTTGTGAGTTCCCAGGGATTGAACTCAAATTACTTCGTTGTAAACCGAGTATTTATTCTCCTAGCCATCTTGTTAGCCTCATGTCGCAGTTTTTCAAAGAATCTTTTCACAAAGCCATAAGAAATGGGTGACAAATGACTACCAACATGGGAGTCTCAGTAGACATGAAACCAATAAGCTCACTAAACTTATTTGTCCTTGGTGGCTTGATGAATTGTTGTCAGGAAAATTCATCTTTGTCCTTCCTTACTTTGTTATGGTTCTAGATTCATCTCCACAGAATTTAAAATTCAAGTATCTTCTTGATTCAGAATCTGAATAAGTTAAGTTTCTAAAAATAATAGCCCCTGCAAAAGATATCAGTCTTTCTCTAAAATCTGAGAGTGTGTGTTGCAATTCTGCTAATGGAATTTGCCAGAGGCACCTTTCAGCATTTGGATCTGCCTTAGTCACTGCATAAACTTGCTCTAATCAGGAGGTAACATATGGAATAACAATTTCAAGAGGAATCAACACCAGACTAAATAATTATATTGAGAAGATTTTATTTTGCCATGGCTCAAATTCCTGTTGGGGCCCCAGTTTCCCTGAAGTAACCTCATATCTGAAATCTGATAGAATTGTTTATAACTTGGAAGTGACTTCCACACATGCCCAGTGCTGTAGCCAAGTAATTTCTTCTGAGTATGATATGACCATTAGCTATGAAACCCAATAAATGCATTTGTTTGCCATGTAACAAATAGGTGATCAATGCCCTAAAAAATGATTTTTTTTTCATATATCTCTAGGAAATCACATCCTAGAAATTGGCATTCTAATAGGGACCTGAAAATATCAAATGTCTAGGTGTAACAGCTTTGTGGCTCATGCTGGAAGCTAAATCCTAGTATAACCATCTTCTATGTGGAAGGTGGTAGCACACCTCTGTGGTGGATGAGGCCTGCCATACGATTCTGAGCATACCCTCAAATTTTCAGGTGGACTAGGTAATGTATTATAAGCCTTGAAAGTAGCACATATGAAATAAGGTTATAAGCAAGTTGGTGTGGCATTTATGTGGCCCTTGCTGTGTGTTATAAAACATAACAAATGATGTTGACTTTTCTACCCAGAGGGAACTACCCTGGATAATAAAAACAGCATGTGGGAAGAATCTTGCTTATTACCCTTGATATTTTTCAGGCAAAAATGGAGGATAGGGGTTAGAGGGAGAATGAGGTTCAGGTACTGGCTAGGGGCAGGATATAAGGCTAAGAATACAATAAAAATTGTGTTGATTAAGCCTCTCCTGAGTGTCAAACACCTGTGACCATTGAAGAAAATCAGACAGCGGAACAATACAGAGGGAATAAGATAAACAAAATTGTCACAAGAGAGGCAACAGTTCATGTCCAACATACCAGGGCAGACCCTAGAAATTAAAATTGAAATCACTGATGATGGCATGTACTGTAACTATAGCACTCAGGATGATGAGACAGAACTGTTGGATTTGTGAGACAGTAAAACACTCTAGAGGAGCTGAGAAAAGAGTAAAGTGAACAAAGGGGCTTGTCCTGGTCACTTGAAAGGAAAGTCATGTTATGCAAAAGTTACTAGGGGAAATGGTGACCGGGAGCCAGAACCTGTGGTTGTAAGCCTGTGGTCGGCGTTAAAGCTTGTACAATAATTCACTGAAGAGGTGAATGAAAAGAAGTTCAGGTGATCCACCAACTCCTCTCTTTCTGTGGCAGTGAGGTAGGACATAGAGGGAATCTGGGGAGTTAAGAGATCCACTTCAAAAAGACCCTGACCATTTGTACAAACTCAAAACATCAGTTGCAGACCCTTCACAAAAGCCTCTCTGCTTGATAAATATATTACTTTATAATGAGGCTCAAAACCTCAGGAAAAAAAGTCATTTTGTATCTGAGAAGAAGACAAGTAACCCTTTACCTTACTATTGAAAGTACATGTTCTTTCTGTTATAATAGTATCTTGGAACTCTTCTCAATTCCCAACAAGGTGTGGGTAAAACCTCTCTCTCTCTCTCTCTCTCTCTCTCTCTCTCTCTCTCTCTCTCTCTCTCTTTCACACACACACACACACACACACACACACATACAAACACAGACTTCATTCCTCACCTCCATAGGATACAATCCTGCTCTCACAGACAGCAATGATTTCAATGAAAGATGTTTCCATGGCATAAAATAACCCCACTCACTTCTTTAACGGAGTAGTCTGTCTACCTGCAAAGACCATGTAAGATGACTGATGGGCCCAGGATGAATTCCAATTCAATTTCCTTCCTTTGAGCTGTTGGCCATGGAGACCCTGTGAAGTTTACTACAGTGTACTCACCACTGAAACAGCTGTTGGATGATAAGTTCCTTACTGGAGAATCCCCAAGTTCTACTTGAACACATCAAAAAGAAGCTACGACTATACTGAAATCTTATTTCCAGTCGGTTAAGTGTTTGCACTACCATAAGGTACTATGCAGGCTGCTCAGTTGTCTGCCCAGCTATGAGCTGTGACTCTATCAGTGTGTGAGGTAATATATGCCTATTGGGGTCATAGTGGCACCACAACCATAGGTGAACCAATTACTTTCTGATCAGATTTAGGATTTACTCTTTAGAAGGGAGCTCATATTTGATACTACACTTGAGGGTAAAACCTGTGATTGTGAAAATCATAAGTCCCTTTGAGAAGGGTATTGATATTATTTTGTTAAATGAATACAATGTGTTTGTCAAACTGTCTTCTAAACAATTGTATTCATACCCAAAGATCACTTCTATTGTCCATAATAATGGAAGAAAACCCCCTTCGGCAGTGAGCAATACTTTAGAAACTTTAGCTGCTAATACTAACTGTCTGTTGTGGTCTATAACGTATACTGTTAACTCTGTTGCTGCTGGCTATATGATTTCTGGGGCATAGTGACCCAATACATACATACATACATTCTCTCTCTCTCTCTCTCTCTCTCTCTCTCTCTCTCTCTCTCTCTCTCTCTCTCTCCTACCCCCAACACATGCACACGATCCAAGACTTTGAGAACATAATGTAAAAAGGAGTAGAGTTAATGTAAGGTCCAGAACAGGAAAGTGTTGTAGAGAAGCTATTTCCACTGGATGTGACATGACTATACAATCATAAGGCTGGTTTGCTATAAGGGTGAAGTGACTAGGTAACACCATGTTGTCCTTATTCCCTTTTGTGTTTACTTACACACTTCTCAGCCCACCTCCCCTTAACAGCTACCTCTGCCCTGGCAGTTTGGATTTTCCATGACCCTGATCATGGTCCAGATGTATTAACCAAAATAATTAATGTTTATATAAACTAAATATTAACTAAAATAACAGATAATGGTATAAATCTTAATTAATGGTCATGTTGTATCTGAAATAATGACTATGTTTTGTGAAGACAGATGTTACAAGGTTACTCTGATCTTCGTTTAAAATTGATTTAATTGTGGTCTTCTGACTTTAAAAAATGCTATATCCTGAGCTTCCCAACCAAGAGTCTTTCTGAGGTACTAGCCTGAAATAAAGGACTCTTATACTCTTATTTGGCTTAATGAGTGTGGTATCCTTTAAATTTTTTGTGTGAGTCATTTCATTAGTATACCAAATACTTGATGTAAGTCAAGGTAATAAAATAAGCCAAACAATACAGTGATAACTAAGCTTATAGGAAGGATAACGACGGTTCTATAACCACTCCATAGCAGCAAGGGTAAGTACCACCAAACTCTTATTTGAGATTCCATCTTCCATTTCCACCTGCCCATCCCCCAGCTATGCATGACTTTGGTAGGTGTAGAATACATAGGAGTTGGGAGTTTGATTAGGAAGTGGAACTTTAGTGGTAAAGATTTTATGAGTTATCACCCATGCTCTGGAAGGATCTTCCAGTGATACAGCTGTTTCTAAGTCAACCTATATTCCTATATTTATCCCCCAATAAATTTATCAGTTCACCTATCTAGACTTGAATGGAATCTTTCTTTTATATGTCATTAACCTATTAGAAGAAAATTCATTTCTTTGTCTTCCCTGTGGAACATCAGGCAACATCTGGGTTTCTTGCCATAGTCTACTGGATTGTCAGTTTTCCTTACACATTTCCCTACATTAAATTTCCTCTTTTATACATACTTGATGTGAGTAATATTTTTCTGGATACATTGCCTGTGTATCAACCATCCCATTTTTACTAGTACCCATGGGGCTATAATTAATGTTTTTCTTTGATTACATGTCTATTCTTGCCAACATTCTGAGTCCTCAAATTAGTACCTTGCATTTTTTATATGTATAAAAATGCTGTATATTAGGAAAGCCAAGATGCAGCTATTTGTTTGTTCTTCAAACCAGTAGATGAAAAACGGTACCACATTCCAGGCTGTTTATAAAGCATAGAAGGATGGACATGTGGATATTTATATCCTTTTCCTTTCTAGTTATTTTGTTTTGGCCGTAATGCAACATTCATGACACTTGGAGGATAAAAATTTTTGTTTCATATCCAAAAGTAAAGATAAATAAACAGAGACTTTAAAGACAGGCTCAAATTAGTCCCCAAAGATCCTATATTTAGTTAGAGCCAGAAAATCTCTGCTTCTTTGGGGTGTTTCCTGAACACTGAATATTAAACTGCCTTTGGATACATGACCACAGCCATCTGGAGTCTGCAGTCTCTTGTCTTTGTCATGACACTGATCTGCACTACTTAGAATCCATTACATTTTACCACTTATTCACCTCTTGTCTTAGACTTCAAAGTGCGGTAATGCACATTTCAAGAATTCCAAAGCCTGCTTTAGGAAACTGTCTCATTAGAAGGAATATTCCTCTTGTCAATGAAGCAGAACAAAATTAGAGGTAAGTGGAACACATACATACACACGCGAGTGCACACACACACACATGCATATGCACACACACACACACAGAGACACACACATGGATGTGCATGCATGACACACTAAACATAAAAAAAAAGAAATACAACAGAAATTATGATCTAACACTTCTAAGATTAAATTCTTTTATCTACTTCCCTCTACAGTTACTCTGTTTTGGAGAAGGCAGCTACTAGATATGTGAACAACCTTATGTAAAGACCCATATGACAAAGTAGGAAAGCTAAAACTTCATAGCAATTTACATGAACAGCTCAGCAGTTTCTCCAACTGCTTCAGATCCCATATCCTACCACAAGAGACTCTGGAGCCATAATCATCTATCTGTGCTTTTCACAGACTCTGCCTCCAGGAAACATTTGTTATGCAGCAGCAAATAACCATGTTAGTCAACTTCCATCACCCATGACTAAATACCTAGGAAAATCAACTTAAAAGAGGGACAATATATTCTGTCTTATTATCATAGAGAGTTCCAATTAAGTTCTCCATACTGCTTCTGGGACTATGGCAGGAAGCATATAGCAGAGCAAGTTTGATCATATCAGAGTGTCATAGAATCAGAGCAAAAGAGAAATGGCCAGGGTTCTGTTAGTCACTTAGGCCATACACCCCTCATGACCTTCCCTCTAGTGTGCCCCATCTCCTAAAGATTCTGTCACCTCCCAACAGCATTACAAGATGGGAAATGTCTTGTTGGACATGCCAGGTAGATATCATAACAATAATTAGCAAGCTTCTGCCCCAGCAATCTGAGAAAGAATGGAAGATACTCATGCGGCTCTTCACTGGGAATATAGGAAGAGTATAAAGTAGAAGCTAAGGCATCTACAGAAAAGCCAGATTTAAAAAAAAAAAAAAATAAGTTCGGGTTGGGGATTTAGCTCAGTGGTAGAGCACTTGCTTAGCAAGTGCAAGGCCCTAGGTTCGGTCCTCAGCTCTGAAAACAATACAAAACAAAAAAGTTACGAACAAAAGGACAGGGCTATCTCTTGTTTCTACACATAATGGAGTGTAAATGAGTGCAATGCCCATTGTTCTTGGTACCATTAATCAGGACCTGTCCTCCACTTTTAAGTTCATAGTCTTCAAAATGTGTTCAAAGCTGCTAGAACATTTTGGCTCTCTCCGCAGCTTAGCGAGTATGAGTTTATATTGATATGCAAGATGACCAAGCCAAAGACAGCAATTTGTTCATCTTCTCCATCTTGATAGTTGTGATTAGGCTGGTTTGCATCTGGTTTCTGTCACTTTCAATGAAGGGTTCTGTCTAGTATGTATTATCTCCAAAATCACGCCTCATTCCCTAATGGTCTCTTTCTCTCCAAGGTCAAGTCAACTGGTTCTGAATCTCCTGTTAGGCCACACTTATGTTCCCTTGTAGGGGGAAATGTGTTTTGTTTATTTGTGCTTCTAAGCAAGATCCTATGGCATTTTCTCCCAGGGAAGACTTAACATGCTGAAAACATAGCATTTTGACTAAATGATCTGCATTTATTCTGGGGTAAGTTTCCTCTACAGTGGATAGCGTTTTGCTTCATAGCATAGTTAATCAAACACTCTCTGGGTACTTAGCCAACCATCCGAGCTGAAGCAGCCTGAGCAGTCATTGTGGAAAGCAACACAGTAAACAAACATTACACAAGAATCCAGCAAGAAATTCCAAGTCCCAAGATGCAATTTTCCCATACTTGTTGCTCTAGGGGAAAAGGAGGCTTTAGGAGCATGCATTTAATTCCAAAATTCCCTTCCTCACAGTTAGGAAGTGCAACAAATCAGGAATTTATTTTCCAGTGAGTCTCTTTCTCCATATAACAGACATTATTGTCCTTTCTCTTAAGTCATTTGACATGTCTCTGATGGTTAATGATTTGAATGCATAGCACCCAGCTTATGGTGCTCTTATTTTGCTTTTAAATTTATTGATAAGTATGTGTTTGTGCATCTCTCTCTCTCTCTCTCTCTCTCTCTTCTTTCTGTGTGTGTGTGTATGTGTACTCACATGTGTATGTGCATGTTTACATGTCTGGGAGCCATGCTCACAAGTGGTGCTCAGAGGACAACTTGCAGGAGTCAGTTCTCTTCTTCCATCATGTGGGTCCCAAGGATTGAAACTGTCAAGGTTGGTAGCTGATGCTTTTCCTGGCTGAGCCACCTGATCAGCACCTATGGGGCCATTTTAAAGGATGCAGCATTTGTAGGAAGGCCTAGATGGTCAAAGCCATTCACCTCACCCTAGGCACAGGTCTCTAAGGCGAAAACTGCCCCCTGTGTCAGGTCTATCTTCACTGCTTCTTTATCCATAGGGATGTCAACAAGCCACATCAGTATGCTTAAACCTTCATGGGACTGAGCCACTCTGCCATGCCTTGCTAGCTCTGAGGGACTGGACAACTCTACACCCATAAGCAAGGAAACATCTCCTCCTTTTAGTTGTTTCTCTTAGGTATTCTAGGCACAGTGATACAAAAGCAATTCACTAATGTACTAGGAGTACAAAGTGTACAAAGATGACATATAGAAAATACATTTAAAACTTATACTCATTGGACAAAGTTAAAAAAGGAAGGAAGGAAGGAAGGAAGGAAGGAAGGAAGGAAGGAAGGAAGAAGGGTCCATTCCTAGCTGCTCCTTGTCATGTGATGCTAAAATTTACCATTCCGCTGAATAATTTGCAACCCTAATTCTAAATTGCCTGTGAGAGTAATGCATTGTGCCCATGCCCACTCAACCTCCGTTTTGTTTTTAAATTAGCATATCAGCATTACATTTCCTTATGGCCTTGTACATTGTTTTAGGCCACCAGCTGTCCTCATCTCCCCTTGGTTCTCTCCTGACACTTATACCCTCCAAGATTCTCCTCTCTTCTTCCACATAACAAGTGGTCTGTTACCCTCTCCATCCCTCTGTAACCCCTCCACCACCACCCCCATGAATACCTGTGATAGGAATGTTTCATAGTACAACCTCAATGGAAGTAAATACGGAAACCTGAAGTAGAACTCTCATATGACTCAGCTACACCACTCCCAGGCTTATGCACGAGGGACTGGACTGTACATCATAGCACACAGATGCATGTGCTTCCATGAGCATTGCTGCCCTGGATCTAAAGGAAGGGGCAGAATCAGCCTAGATGTTTCCATCAACAGACAGATGGGTAATAAAAATGTCATACCTATATAAAATGAAACTTTATTCACCCATAAAGAAAATTGAGAGTATTGAGACTGTAAAATTTGCAGAAAAGTGGATGAAACTGGAAAATCTTCTATTAGATAAGGTAACAGGGGCTCAGGAAGATAAATACTGTATGTTCTCTTTAATGTGAATATGTAAACTTCTAATTTTTATCTGTGTGTATTTATGTGGAAATGAGGGTGGGTAGAAGTGTCTATATAAATTTAACCATTAGTTACCCTGATGATCATTCACAAAACTTGCCCCTGAAAGAAAAGCCCATATAATTCTACTACTAATATTATCTTTTAGTTAAATATATCCAGAGAAGTCAGGAAGGAATATAAATAAGTTCAGAAGAATTGGCATAAATATAGACATTCTTCTGCCATAATGTTCAAGATCATAAGACAGATGGATTAGAAGCCCAAATTCTTTCATGGCCAAAATGTATAATCCCTCCATGCCTCAGCTTCACATCAGAAACACTGGGATGATTACAAGATCCACCTCAGATTCATTGCTCTCAGGGTTGCCTTAATGATATTTGGGAAGCAATTAACATCTGACATGCATATGTATGGATAAAATAAATATCTATACAAATCATACTGAACTCTGACTGTTTATCTCCCATCTCATTACAGGAGATGCCTGGTAGACCTGGGCATAATTTGAAAGAGGCGTTACCAACCCATCTTGAGTAAGTCAGTATTTTCCCACATGTGATGTGAATGAAATCAGTTCAACTTGATCCCAGAGGATGAGTGTCCCAGCAAAATAAAACATAAATCCTTCGTTGAGGGATGTTATGCAAGGTTGAAAATTATTCCTATATTTTGCATATATATCGTGACACACCATAAAAAATGTAACAGTAAGTATTCAGAGACAAGAACTTAACCAAATGGTCAGAACAAACTTCAATTATTGAGGTTTTAAATTTACAGTAATTACTGGGTTTGTTTGAAGAAACAAAACTAGGGAATTTAACAGCACAAAACAAGTATCAACTTCGGTGCTGGTTAGTCAGAAAGAACTTCCCTGAATGAAGAAAAGAGAAACAAAATGACGGAGACATTAGGAAGACAAGAAACAAGGGATGCTGTGTGTGTGTGTGTGTGTGTGTGTGTGTGTGTGTTGTGTGTTATTATCTATTCCTTAAGTGATAGCCCAGGAAAAAGAAACACAGAGCATATTAAGAACTACTTGAATAAATAATTAATAAAAATTCTCTAAAACTTAAAGACATTAAGTTACAGATCCAAAAAGCATAGTGCTTTTTTTTCCAAACATAAAAATTTAATTTACCTCATAGTAAAATGTTACAAAGGAAAAGAAAATATTAAAATAACCAGAAAGGACAAAAAGGACAGTCTGTTGCAAAACAGTAAATATTGTGTGACTCTTAAACATGGGTAATATAAATAAAATGATAAGAAATAATAAATATTTGCCTAAGTGCTAAAAGAAAATAACTAAAGTTTAATAAACTGGCAAGCTAAGACAAATTTAAACATGTATAGCAGTGACAATGACTCCAATAATGCTGAAAGTGCAAACATTTGAAATGTAAGCTGAACACATTATTGACACTCATATTTTAAATATGAACTAAAGACAGGAAGGGACAACAGTGGTCTCAAAAGTTTAGAAAAGCATAAACAAAAACAAAAATCAAAAATCCTAAATTCCTTCCATTTCTTTTGAAGACAGTAAAATTCCAACTGACGTGTGGTCCTAAGAACCAAGGATGCAGCTAGTAATCCTTCAGAAGATCATAAGCCAACAGTTAATAGTGCTTGTCCACCTTATGGGATCTGCAATCACCATAGAAATACATCTCTAGGCATGTCTATAGGAGATTATCTAGATCCTCCTTAAATGAGAGCAATGTCATTCCATGGCCTGGGGTCCTGTGCTGAATAAAATGGAGAAAGTGAAGCTGGATACAAGCTTTCCTCTTTCTCCAGGTCCTGACTAGAAACACAAAGTGACCAACCATCTCAAACTCTGCTTGCTATGAGTTCCCTAACAGGAATTGTGAAGCAAAATAACCCCATCCTTCTTTCACTTTCCCTCTCTTTACTTTCAGTTATTTTGCCACAGCCAAAAGAAAAGTACCTAATACAGTGAGTACAGAGAAGTGGAAAAATATATTATTGGTAAGGTCCCAGCAAAAGGAAGGTTGGGCAGGGGGGAGAATAGGAGAATAGGAAGGAGCCTCAAGTCAGGCACAGAGCAATTCATAGCATTTAATTCCAGCCTCTTAGAACTACAAAAAAAGGCAAATCTTAGCCATAGTATGTAAGGCTAAATATTTAAACATTAAACACGCAGAGAGTGTCCACAGACTGTATGAAGAAGTATCCTTTTGAGAAACACAGAGTTAGAAGGGATCTGAAGGAACTTTGCAAAATCTTGAGACTATTGTACAGCTTGGCTAAACCTGAGAGGCTTTTATTTTGTGGTGATTTATTTAGTTACATCCCATTCCATATATGTCTCTGAATTCTATTCTATTCACAAAACCCAATAAAAGTATAGGGCAGATGTGATTTTGCAGCTATAGAATAATCTTCAGAAGCACAGTGAAATAAGATATAGTACAGGACAGCAAGCAAAATATGATTTTCTTTGTGTTTTTAAAGCTCACATACTTATATACATGATTATATCATAGACATTATTTTAAAGATACATAATACATTTAATCCGACTCACTGACTCTAGTGTCTTTGGTAAGAAGACTAATTTACATCTTTATTCTTATTGTGAAGATTACTTTAGAACTGTACTTTAACCATAAAAACAACCTTTACTCATCTGCAAATTAACGATGAAAACAAGATCACCAATAGGTGGAATCATTGTTTCAAGCAAACAACTGCATTTTCAAATCCTAATTTCTCACTTTTTAACAAGATTTTTATACCAAATAAGTAGTTAATTCCCTTTCAGGGTAGCTTCTTCTAGCCTGTTAGTTGAGGCTTTGCATTTGTATTATTGTAGACAGTAATATTTATTATAAAATATGATGTGATATGTAATATATGATATATGATGCATGATACATAATACATGATATATGATATAATCTATAATATAATGGTGTCAGAATATATGGTAATGTCAGAAAGTACACCCATAAATTCTCACCAACATGAGTGCATAAACATATATTCTATATTCTATCATATATCATATATTATATTCTATATTTATAAATAGGAAGCAAATTGAGGGTGAACCAAATGTCTGAGCTTAAGTGTCAGCTGTAGATTCTGAAACTATACATTAGTGGATAGTAGACTGTGTCAGAATCCAGTAATACAGATGAGCTGCACTGACAGAGCAATTAGAACGAAGCTTGTATGCACTTCAGGGATTCAGCTGTAAGGCGATGAAAGCATCCCCAGTGTATGAAGAGAGAGCTCACACAGCATCTCTGAACCAACATCACAGTAGACACATTCATCAATAACCACTTAGCAAAGCGATTTAAAAGACATAAAGCAGTAAAACCTCAAAAGAGGAAAAATGACAAAATAGCACCAAAAATTTGGAAGTTCAATAAAACAGGTAAAAAGTAACTGACTTGATAGGCCTAAGAAAAATAATATTTATATAGTACTAGATAAATGAGAGAGTCAATCACTTTGTCTGAGGGTATCCAAAAGACATAAAAACTACTTTTTGATCTGGTTAGGGGCGAGTGGTGTGAGAGGAAAATTAAGAGGAAATGGCCTTCTCTGAAGACAGTTTCTTGTAGCCATCCAATCCAGGGAGGAGGAGCCCTTCCCAGTTAATAGGTACTGTGAGATTGAATGTCCTAGTAATGTCAGAAGTTACACCATAAAGTCACACCAACATGACTGCCTAAACATGAGCTAAACAAGGCCAACAGCAATGGATGAGAGGAAGAGGGGAGCCCAAGAAGTCTCAACCCTATTCAAAGAATTAGAGCCCACTAAGGAATGCTGGGAGTGGGAGAGATAGTCTTTCCTAGGAACATGCACACCAATGGGTTATCCAATACCAAGTGTCCATCCCTGAGAACATATATACAAGTGGCGTTATACAGACTGAGCAGGTAGTGTTTATGTATTTAAGAGTGTGTGCGTGTGTGTGTGTGTGTGTGTGTGTGTGTGTGTGTGTGTATGTGTGTGTGTGTATACACACACGCAAGCACATAACAACAACTAATGAAAATAAAACAGACCATAAACTTGAAAGAAAGCAGTGAGGAGTATAGAGAAGAGCTTAAGGAAAGATAGAGAAGGGAGAAATGGTATAATCAGAGAAATGTATTAGAATATAATAAAAGAAATAATTTGAAAATGTTCAAGAAAATAAAAAAGTAGGTTCTATGTCCTGCCTGGTGATATCATCTACACATGAAAATAAGAAAAAGTGCATCAACGTTACCATCATCATCATCAACATCATCATATCATCATCATCACTACCACCACCACTATCATCAACATCACACCGGCCTCCCTAAGAGGAACTGGATAGTACTCAAGCTAGCCAGGCATTTGCTTGAAGGGTCAGTGGTGGAAGAGGGAATTGAGGATGAACTAAGCATGTTTTGTATTAGGAGATGCTTCT
Source organism: Mastomys natalensis (assembly GCA_021653895.1). Lineage (NCBI taxonomy): Eukaryota > Metazoa > Chordata > Mammalia > Rodentia > Muridae > Mastomys > Mastomys natalensis. The sequence goes on from JAJTUV010000336.1 coordinate 143,316, forward strand.
GTAGAAGAGTTTTTCCGTATGGTCTGACCCCTCTGCTATGCCAAGGGAAGGAGTGGATTGCTTTCTCAGCAGCTGGCTGAAAGAGAGGGGAAGGAAGGCTCTCAGCAGTCAGAGATTTTTAAAAATGGAGACAAGCCAAGAATAATAGCAGACCCTTCAATCCCAGCACAGTGAGGGCAGAGGCTGTGTACTTCTGTGAGTTTGAAGACATCTTAGTCTACATGGGAAGGGCCAGAATGCCAGATCTTGCCTAAAGTAAAAAAAAAAAAAAAAAGGCACTGGACGCTATTACATCATTTAAGAGGAAATAATTACACATTTTCTACAGGTCTTTTCCCCCATCCCTAGATCCCTTGTTGCCAAGCAATTGTGCCTGGAAGGTATCTGGAGGCTTCTTCCCTACAGAAAATAAAAACATAAAAACCATGAATATCCACTTTTATAAGCCAGGCACACATTGAAGCTGGTAGGATTGAATAGTTGTTAATAAATCCACTGCTCAATGGAGAGGCCCTTTGCACTCCCCTGCCTGAACCTCCTGTAAGAAACCCGGATGAAAAGCATGGTTGAAAGTGGAGGTTCCTGTAGCTTTCTACGGGCATCTCGGATTCCCGTTCTTAATACTAAGAAGAATCAGTGACTTACAGGAACCAGGAGGGAAGCTTCATGGAAGATAGAAATTAAAACACAAGAGCATCTTCCACAAAAGGCACCTGAGTTAAATAAATATGTAGGCACAAAATCAACAAATACAGGGACTGCTAAGACAAAACTGCTGCCATGAACATTCCCCAGAGAGATTTAAAATGCTGCCTCCATGAAAGGAGAGGGAAACGATACAAAAATGAACAGACCATGTGTTTTGAGACTGGAAACAAGAGCAGAGATGAAGTCACTAGGAAAGAATAAAGCAGAGGAAGCCTACTACACAGAATTCCCAGAAGTATGAAATAAGTTTCTATACTAAAATACAAAGACAGGGAAAACCTTACTGAACAGAAGCAGTAGATGGAAAAACTCAAGAGTCTTCATCCTGGTATTTCAGAGCACAAAAGGGAAAAACTCTACAGACTCCCTGGAATAAAAAGATGGCGGATCATACCCGCTATCACCTTCCAACAGCATGTCTTTCAAGCAAAAGGAAAATACTGTGCCATAGGGTATTCTAGTGGAAGATGACTTCTAACCCAGAATTACCTCCAACTCAAAGCATATGAGGGCAGAATAACATGTTCAGACATACACAGTCTTCAGGAAATAACATGTCTCCTTGAGAAGAAGCATGGAATGTGTTCCACCAAAGAAAATGTAAAAACAAGAAAGGAGAGAAGGAATGGCATGGGAAAGAACGGTCCCCCACAGGCTAATGATCTCCAGGAGAGAGCAGACATCCTGATGTGTGGGCTGGAAAACAGCCCAGAATGGTACAGGATGAATCGAGACAGACAGACTGTCTGTGATAGAACCATTTTTCAAACGCCTGGGGGAAAGCTCTGGACAGGCAGGCCCACATAAGAAGCTGGTTTTCTTGAAAACAGGTTAAAAATCTCCTGCCATCTTTTCCAGGTCTTTCTGGCAAAGCTCTCTGTACAGAACATTTATCTTCTTTGCAGTGTTCTGTTCTGGCTTACTTCTGAGAGTGAGAACAGGCTACTGGGAGCTTAGAAACAAGAGATGCTGGATAGTTCTACTGATCTGGGCTTAGTACTTGGTTTGTAGTAGGTTTTTGTTGTTTTGGTTTTTTGTTTGTTTCAAACTTATCATTGATAATTAGGCTCAATTTCCTAAAACTGAGGTCAAGTCTCTCCTAAGTATCTGTAACTCTTACAAACTTACAGGACACAAATGGCTAACCTCTAGAAACTACTAAGTTCATCTTGGCCTGGATACTCTCACCTAAAAGTGGCAACTACATTCTTTTCATAAAACTTAAAGATTTTTTTCAAATGTAAATGTTTTTGATATTACATATAGAAACACAACTACCTTATCATGAACCTACCAAGAAACCATGAGGAAACTAAAGGGACATCCTAAATTCTACACTCAGGAAGATTCTAAATTTTAGAACATAACTTCTGTAGATGATTCAGAAATCGTCTGTCACATTTTGGATTGTACACTTAACATTTTATATATAACTTCACCTGTACAAAATTAGGGGAAAAGAATGAAGCCTGCACATACAGCAATGCCCAGAGTACAAGCTGAAACTCCCTGTATGACTTGGCAACACAATAATACTACTTGTAGAAATGTTGATAAAAAGCAGTGTATACACTACCACCTTCCTGCTCCTAGTCCCGTGACCATCCGGGAGAAACCCATCATAGCACACCCTTTCCAAGGATAGCTAAAGAAGGCAACTTTCTCACTGAGGGAGGGATTGACCCAACCCGACGAGCCCCGGCAACCAAGAGCTGCATGCACGAGCTCAGTGAGAAGACCCACTCAGGGTGCACGGGGAGGGAGGTCGGTGTGGGGGGTGGGGTCTGCGGAAATCAATAGTTAAAAAAATTAGGAACCAAAATTTGTCTTTCATATTTGATGCCTGTATAATGTACCATTTTACCACTAGAGATGAAGTTCACAGATGTAGTAAGTAAAGTTCACATTATACTACACTATCAAACGCTAAAGCACACAGCCCACGTGATGAGTGCATGCAGCTAAAGCACGGTCCACGTGATCAGTGCATGCATTGCTTTTCCTCTACTCCCTGAGGACAACTGGTGAATATCTGTTCAGAACATGCATTCTGAGTCTGCACCGTAAAAGCTGCTAATACAAGTGCTTTAATGACGATTAATTCTATCAATATTGAAGGACTTGTTAACTAGCATAAGAGATGCTCAGAATCTGTTTTCACCTGTGAATGAACAAACACATCTGTTCCTGCATAGAAATGTAATAGAAGCCTGTGAGTCTAGGAGTTCTTAGATTAGCATATTTCAATGTTTTCCTCTAGGGATTTTTCTCTCCCAAAGAACATCTAGTCCATAAGAGATCAGAGAGCTGGTAGACACAGAGTTGCCATGAATAGCTTTTGTAGATTTTACTAGTCACTTGCGTGCCATACTTGGGGTTCTTCTGAGAAGCAGATGGAATAATGCAGCAGGTGATATTGAGGAAATACTCGTTAGGGGAGGGCATGGTTCTAGAAGACAGAGGATTATCCATGTGATGAGAGACAAGGGAGAAAGATCTCAGATATCAGCAGCTTCCAAAGAAGTTTCAGTTAGACCAATGGTGAAGACTTCCTTACTCCAGTCTCCTAGGCTACTAGACATCTACAATGCATCTTGGTTCCCTCTTGAACCCCATCATTGAGATTTTTGAGTGAAGTATTAGATGGGAGTGGCCATAAATAAGTTCTCACAGAGGGATCATATCTTATAGTTAAAGGCGTGTGTTAATATCCCTAACCTTCCTGAGCAACTGGCTGGGGCAGTCATGGGAAACGTGCAATGAGGCAGTGGATTCAGAGGCTTAAAAGCTGGCACTGCCAAGCATTGATGTTCCCTTAGCAGAAGGTCTGAGTATTAATTAACACAGCTGCCATAGTATCTGTGGCATAAGCAGGCTGAGCCACTCCACTTAAAATAGAGATTGTGAGTGTCCATATTAATACTCTCAAAAGCCAACACATACACACACATGAAAAATAAGGTGATGACCATAGATAAGTATAAAATGGAATCTGGAGTTGGAGAGATGGCTCAGTGGTTAAGAGTATTTGTTGCTCTTGCAGACGATTTGAGTTCAGTTACCTGAACCCATCTATAACTCCAGTTCCAAGGCATCTGACACCTTCTTTTGGCTTCTGCAGAAATGCACTAGCATGTACACATACACACACATGGGCACACATATATACACATAATTCAAAAATTTTAAATATCAATAATGAGCTGGTTATAAAATGAGCACATTGAATTACTCTGTTCTTAGTGAAACAGTTGGACAGGCCAGATTCGAGAAACAGAATGTGGTACCCACTTTTAAAAAATCAAATATGTGAGAGAGTTAGAGTACTAAGTTAAAACATCGCTTTACTGGCTGACTTTATCATTTTTTGAGACCTGCTTCCTTCCTATCTAGTCCTTTGGACTCAACTCTCCTCCCACTTTATTAATGCAGTTTCCTAAGACATTGGGAATAAGAAATAAAAAGAAATCTGGGATATGAGAAGTCAGAAAGAAAAGAAATGTACTGAGAAAAAGCCCAGTGTCTTTGAGTTACTATTTCTGTGATGAAACACCATGAGCAAAGCAACTTGAGGAGCACAGGATTTATTTCAGCTTACACTTCTATATTGCTGTTCATCATTGAAAGAAGTCAGCACAGGAATTCAAACAGGGCCAGACCCTTGATGTAGTGGCTGATGCAGAGGCCATAGAAGCTGCTGCCTACTGGTTTGCTCTTCATGACTTGCTCATTTTGCTTTCTTATAGAATCTAGGATAACTAACCCAGGGATGGTACCACCTACAGTGTTCTGGGCCCTCCCCTATCAATCACTGATTAAGAAAATACCTGACAGCCAGATCTTATGGAGGCATTTTCTTAGTTGAGTCTCCCTCCTCTCTGATGACGCTAGTATGCTAAGTTGACATAAAACTAGTCAGTACACCTAACAACAGGTAGTCAGTGGCCAGAGGAATTTTAAGTCCTTATGAGTGATGTCGGGTGTCAGCAACAATGGGAAAGAGAATTGTTAGCTGAAGGTGAGACAAGGCAATGCCTACAGGGTGGGAAAAGTGAGGGAAGAAGGCCAATGTTGATAAAAAACAAAGAGAGTCTAAATTCCAGAGACATGCACTAAACTCATGCAACTTGAGGTGACTGTTGAAGTCCTGCTCAAAGAGCAAAGATCAGCATAGTTCATATATTACATAAAATGTATGCAGCCACAATGCACATGTGGGTAGAAATATGTGCCAGCACAGATAAAACGCTAGTATTGTTTCTTTGCACAATACGTTGATGGCTTGATTTTTGTTTGTTGTCTAATTTTTCTTTCCCTCTCTTTTTTTTTCTGTTTGTACTTTCTGATTTTCTCCCATAAAGCACAAACTGGCACAGAGGAAGAGAAATGATTTAGGTAATTGCTTGTTTGCAGGAAGTAGAGTGAACATTAGCTAAGTAAAGTGTTTGTTTTCAGCATAGTTTCCAACATAATTGGTCAATTACAAAAGAATGTTCTGGAGCTGGTCAATCTACCCTGCAACCCTCAGACCTGTTTTGTAGTTAATTTATCTTGGTAGGCATTTTTAGGGGGCACTTGCAAGACATAGCAGTAGCTCAGCTAGGATTTTTGCCATGGCCAGAGATGAGGCTGTCTAGATTTTCCTCAAAAGCTCTTTGACTGGAATCATTTCTACATTATAATGAGGGCTAAGAGAAAACATTGTCCAATACAGGCTGCATTCAAGATTGGTTATATTACAACTTTATAATTTTGTCATTATCATTGATGATTACAGTGTGTGTTCATGCACATGTACATGTGTGTGAGTGAGCACACACATCATATAGAATGTACATGGAGGGGAGAGGATAAATTTCAACACTCAGTTGTTTTTTTCCATCATGGGTTCTTGATTCAGGAAATCAAACTCAGGGCATCAGGTTTGGGGAGCATTCAATGTTGACTAGTGAAGGATCTCTTTAACCCAAAGTTTCTAATTTCTTTATTAAGCAATCTCCCTGCCTCCCTGTTTCTCTCACAGAATTTCTATTGGCAAACATCTGCAGTTCTGTAAAATAATTAAGTGCCCACCTGACAGCTGGGACATCATGCACCCTTCCTACACTGTCCCTCTTACCAATTTGATTTCTAAAGTCTATAGATGCATCACAATTCAGCAATAGCTGGCAGGTAAAGTCCTACTAAAAGGCAACCAAGAACAGGCCTACTCAGTAAACAAATGTCTCCTAAATGACTGTGTGACCCTATTGGCAGTCTGCACATAGACTCCTGGGTTACCGTTAAGCTTGGTTCTTAGACCACTGGCTGTGTATGCCCTACAATCAGCCAGGATAAAGAGGCAAAGGTTGCCTTCTTCTAGGTGGATCCCACTATCATCCAGGCACCTGGATGGTAACAAGAAACAGGACTGGATGCGGTTTCTACTCACCCCACAAGTCCAATGACTGAACATGGTGTTCAGCCCAAATCACTGTTCAGGGAAACCATGACTTGTATTTTTGAAAACCCTCCCTTAGTCACAGAAGGATGTCAGTTTGCCCTAACTTCACGTCTCTCCAGCCAGATTTATTGAAGGTTTAGCAGACCAAGGTTTTCTAGCTTTTTAGATTTCACAAACACATTTTATTTTATAAACAAAGTTTGGGAGAATTGACATAAGGTTACTAAATTTTAGTAGAAAAACAATGTAAGACTGTATATAACTTACTGGGTAAACCTGCTATGTCTTTATATAATTTTCTGGGTAAACCCAAAAGAAAACAGTCACATTTTAAGTTTTATAAAGCTGACTAGAAGAAGCAAAGCATGATTGATCTGACCCAGCTGACATTGCTAGCCTTCACAGGCTCCTCCCTGGTGCTCTCTCTCCCTCTCCCTCTCCCTCCCCTCCCCTCCCCTCCCCCTCCCCCTCCTCCCTCCCTCCCCTCCCTCCCTCCCTCCCTCCCTCCCTCTCCTCTCTCTCTCTCTCTCTCTCTCTCTCTCTCTCTCTCTCTCTCTCTCTCTGGGCACAATGACTCTGTGTGGTGTTTCCAGTCCATTTAGCTGTTTCTCCTGTTTCCTTAACATGGTTGATGTCTGTTGTTTCTCGGGTTTCTGACTAGAGAGCCAGGGAAGCATTCTAAGAAACTTTAAGAACTGTTACTATTTCCACAAACTGTATGAAAGCAAAGTTCAACTGTCTATAATGTTGGCAGGTGCAGCACTTACCATGTCTGCTGCTGCGAGCTTCCTGAGAAGGGTATTCATACTTGCTTAGTTTTGCTTCTAGGCACCTAACACAGGAAAGGACTGCTTACCATATATTTAAGTATCTGCTGAATGAATTTAACCAAATATTTATAATATAATGTTTGCTGTGGGCTTTGAACCAGAGGACTGTGTCCTCTTCTTTTGCCTAGTAAGAATTCTACAGGTCGCTTCTGCCTCTGCCCTGTTTCCACGCCCTTAGGTACATCTCAGAAACTATCTGCACCTCCACACTCTGTTTACTCTTTCATCTTTTTCCCTGCTTATTTTTTATCCTTTATTACAAGCAGTTCAAGGTTGTTTCAAATGCTTTTTCCCAAAAGCTGTGGTGTGTAAATAAATAAATAAAAGCCTAATAAATGTAATAGCTCACCTGTTCCAGAAATAAAATGCTGACATTTCAAATGTTCCTCATTGTAAAGGTTAGATGATTAAACGTATTCCTTTTCTGCTGCCTCAGATTATTCAAATAAACATCAACCTCATGCAAACCACACAAACCACATCAGACTTCAGAGCACAGGTAGCTTTGAGGAACAGATAGATATTTAAAATCAGGAGAAAGGAAAACACAGGTAGAGCATTCTAGTTTAAAAACAAACAACCTTAAGAAAGCCACCAAATCTATTTATGCATATCATCTGCCCTTTCAAAATACCAAGAAATCCAGCTGCCAGCCATGTTATTTCTCATAAATGCTGGCAAAGCACAAGACTGTTGCTTCCTAAACCTATTGCAGATCTGCTGTTAGCGTTCTTAAACCATCAGACTGGCTCCCTCAAGCTATGTAAATAACACTTAAAACTGGACCAAATCTCAATTAAGCCTCAAATTCCAAGTTATTTTCTAACAAAGAAGACTTAATCCAAAACACACAGAGACTGATAATCCCTATTTGCCTTCATTCCTTCTCTAAGGATGTCACAGGCAGGATCTCTCCTTGCTTTGTTATCGAGGGGAAAAGCTCAAAAGGAAAAGTTCCTACCATAAGATAAATCATGTGAATTTTGTCTAATAGCTCACCTGTCCAGACATGCCAGAATCTCCCAAGCAGATACAAAACCTCTCAGAGTTCCAGGCACCACTATCCTCTCCCATGTATGCTAAACAAAGTGCAGCAGGAGTTGAGGGACCCACCAGCCCAGGGCCATGCAGAAATGGAACCACAGTCTAGGCTAAGCATCCTCCTCCACACCCCTCCACAGCACAGAGGGCGAGCTAAAGGCTCTAGTGGCAAAGGAGAGGTTAACAGCTCAGTGAGACGTGAACATTGGTCCTTGGCACATGCTTAAGAATTCTGTGCCCAGGAGATCATCTCTGTTATCATCTTTTGATATCCAGTTGTCAATGCCCTTGTCTCCAAAGACACAGAGCAGACTCAATCAGTATGCACAGCACTTTTTTGAAACAGCTAGTACTCATCTCTGAGCTGGAGGCTCTTCTGAGGGCAGGGAACACAACCCTGGCACACACTTGATGAGCTACCTTGAATTTAGTCTAATTCCACAGGGCAAAGCGCCTCTGATAAAAGTCTTAATGTGAGTACAAACACGCCATTTTCAACCCATCTGGGAAAATAAAGGCACTTGCTCTTCTGAAGAGTGGATCAGAAGCTTTGGCACAGAGCCTGGCATCTTGCTTGGTAGGCACAGCAACTTTTGTATTCAGATGAGTTGAGGAAAAAATAATCCTGACTTTGAGCATCAATCTCATTAGACAGTGAGGATACCTGAGCATTGTTGCCAGGTCAGGAACAGGAGTTGTAGCTCAGATTTGGCTCTGACTTTCAGCTTCAATATGACCAACAATACCATTAAGTGTAAGCTGTTATACATGCAGTGAAATGCAGACGTAGAGGGGTACCAGATATCAGCTGCTGTTTCAATTTTTATGACAACCTAATAGAATTTTGACTTAGTTATGATAAACATATAATATCAGTTCACATTCTACACATTCTTCTGTTCTTTTGCTGCCTCCCAACTTGTCTTCGGTCAGATAGAAACAAGTACAGGAGATTTAAAAAAAAAAAAAAAACAAAAAACGGAGCTACAGGTACAAAAGGGTACCCTGACAGCTCCAGCACTGCCCTTGGGCGTAGGCCTGGGGAATTAAAGAAATACTCACACTCCGGTCATCCTTGTGAGAGAATGCCAATGCCTTTACTGGACAGGTTCAATATATATACCAAGCTAGGGAAGGAAAAATACAAACTCAGGAAAAAACAGGAACTCAACTAGGGGCAATAGGATGTCAAGTGTAAATTCCCTTCCTGGGGCATCATCCTTCAACAGGATGTTTTTGATCTTAGAGGAACCGCAGAATGTTACTTAGTAGACAGCAGCATATGGAAAGGCTCAGCCAAGGCATAGAAGCCCTTTGGGGTCCTACAAGTCCCCTGTTTTTATTTTATAAGCGAATAGCATCTGTCTTAGGTCACCTTCCGTCAATACCAATTACCGTCATTGGGAATCCCTGCCAGCCTCAGGGCCCCTGTCTTAGGTAGGTAAGGACTGCAAAGGAGTTGCCCGTCATTGACTAACTTTCTCAGTAAAGGCTGAGCCAAACCTGGGCAGAAGGGTTCTCTCGTGCCAGCAACACGAGCACTGCTTAGTAACTGCTGGAACTGGATCTGCTGTCTGTAAAAGCATAAAGAAATATCAATCCTGCTGTGGCTGCCCAAAGGCTAGGACTCCCAGAGACAAGAACCTCTAGCCATCTTTAAGAAGTCTTATGGCCAGTTTGAGTCCTGCTAGAAACTTCTCTCCATACAACTAACATTAATATTAACATAAAGAAATTGTTGGTTTCTCAGAATTAGCAGCAACTTTTCCAGTAGTCTTGTTGGTGGGAACTATGACTGGCCAAGTCAAGCTGCTTATCCCCATTGACATCTGAACTGGGGGGTTTCTCACAACGGTCCAGAAGATCTTCACTTGGGCGAGGTTGTGTAGTGACAGGGCGAGGTTGCGTAGTGACAGGGCACACACAACGCTCAGGAATCCAAACAGGACTGTCAGCATCTTTAGGAAAAACACAAACAGAACCTCTCACCCTGACTAACACAGAGTCAGGGCCTTTCCATACACCTGATGACAATTCTTTCCATTTCACTAAGCCCAATGCCTTCTGGGCTCATCTCCAATGTCTGTCTACTGCAGACAATGCATCCTTAGCCACTAATAAAAAATTTAAAATATATAAAATAAAGGATAATCTTGCATGAGGTGAGGTAAACTCCCCCTTTTTGTTTTTTCAAGATAATTTTTCAAAGTTAAATATGTTCTTTCTACTATAATCTGACCTTTAACAGCTGAGCCATCTCTCCAGCCTTGAGTTACTAGTTAAACCAACTTTTAATCATATCCAATAAACACTTTTTAAACATAAAACAGAGAACAAAAATCATTTAAACAATGAAACAAAAACAGACAATTAACAGATTGGTGCACCAAGGACAGACAATAGACATGGAAAGCAAACCTAAGGATTTCTCTAGTAGCAGCCAGAAAGAAAGCAAGACATATCCCAGGAGGGCTCTGAAACAGTCTTTTCTTTCTGTTTGAGTTTCTCTGCTTTGAACTGCTGGGTGTAGTCATCGAAGAGTTTCTGGTTCATCTCCATAAAGAGTTTCAGAGCATTGTATATCAGGCCATGTATTGTCTTGTTCCAATGGGTCTCTGAGTTGCGTTATAAGGATGGAAACATGATGGGCAGAATTTTCGCTGCATTGTCACTGATTAAATTCATGATGTACTCATTATTTCAGTAATAGAGTGCCCACTCTGCCACCTGGAAGTGAGGGCTGGAAACACATTTGGCTAACTGTCAGAAAAGAGGCTCCATGATCTTCACAAATTCTGATGGTTCAAGTACATCTAAATTTTTTTCTAGTTCATTTAAGAACATTACTTCTTTTGGACTGTGAGTCTTTGGCCAGTATTTGAGAAGTACCATTACCACTGGTTCAGTGAGGGTGCTATTCTTCTCTAAAAACTGCATGACACATTATGCCATCTTGGGATGGTAGACAATCAGCAACACCTTCAACAGGAAGATCTTGAGCTCTTCCTTTAGTGGTAAGGCAAATCCATTAATTATACTTCCAGGATCTCCAGTAATTTTGCTATGCCATTGTGGTGCTCTGTCTCATAGATAGACCTATAAAATATATTATTGATCTGTTTCCTGATGTAAGCATGCAGGCCTAAGAACTTCACATAGATTCTGTGCTGGATCATTTTTAGAAAATCTCTTTCCCAAGGATCCTCACTGTCAAAGAGTTCTAGAAGCTGCAATACAAACTTCTGATCAATATATTTCTTTGCTAAATTGGGCTGGAAATCTGGAGACTCTAAAAATCTTAAGAAAATTCATAAACAAGCTGCGGATGAGACCAGGCTGCTTCTAACATTGGTTTATCTCCTCCTAGGTCGAATTTTGCTCCCATAGGATAGGAGGAGGCTGGCAAAATTCAAAACATATTAACTGCAAACATGTGGACAGCTTCAGGGTAAATGGGCTCTGTGATCACATTCCAGTTGTGGGTGATATATTCCACCATTTGCTTTGCGCAGCTTGCTTTACTTCTTTCCACTTCAGATCACTCAGTGGGTTAGAAGCTGTAGTAGAATGGATTATTGAAACCATCCTCCTACCCTATGGAGACCAGTCAAAACAAAAACACAACTCAATAATTATAATATAAATCGCATAAATTGCACACCTGGATTGGGTAGATTTACCACTACACTACTCTAATCCCCGGCTATGAGATTCCTTATAACTTGCGGTTTTATTCAGTCCAAGTGGTTGTCCAGTTCTGTCGTCAGCTTCCTTCTACCGCTGGCTTCATTCTGCTTCAACTTCCTCCTGCTCTCCTCTGCCTCTCTTCTTCCTCTCCCGGCGACTTCCTCTCTTCTGCTTCTGCTCTGCCCTACCTTTTATATCAAATTCCTCTCACTCTCTCCTCCCCTAAGCCTTTTTCTCTGCCTCCCCTTCTACTGCCTAATCTCTGGCTCTAGTCTTTATTTTACAGATTTTAATTGGACAGAAGGTTTACAAGATGTCGTCTGTGTACAGATTCAATCATCCTCTGCAGCCCCTCCCAGAAGGGTGGAACTAGGATCAAAATACCAGGCTGAGGCTATCCACAACATTGATTCAATCCTCTGGAGCCCCTCTCAGGGGTGGAACTAGGCTCAAAATACAAGGCTGGGGCTATCCACAACAATAAGCAAAGTCAAAGAGGACACAACACTGATGTAGCTTCTAGATGAAAAGCTTCTCTTGACCCACAGGAGGAACATCTTGTAAAGATGGGAATTTTTGCAGTTCTCTATTATTGCTGGCATTAAACCGTGAAGATTCTGCCATTTGTCTTTCTTCACAGGGACTACGATTGGCTGAGGGACTGGTACTTTTATTTTAGTAGGTGTCGAAGACTGGACAGCTCCGAGGATGTTTTTCCTGCTGGCTATCTCTACTTCTGTGGTATCTTGTCCTTCTTTTGAATCTTTTCCACTTTTCACTAGTTTTGGTGGTTCTTTCTCTTTCTTGTTTTTATTTGGCATGACTGGTGTGGACCGCGGCCTCTGCAGCTCCTGCAGCTGCCCGCCACCACTGCTACTACAGCAGCAGAAATGCCCCCGGCCCGACCATTGTGTCATCTTGGCTGCTACCGCCACCACCAGGGAACTGAGTAGCTCGTTTGCTCTCGTTTCCCGTTTTCCAGGCTCCCCTTCCAGTTTTTTGACCTTGCATTTCTTCAATGTTTCTTTTTCTAAAATTTCTCCCTCATTTTCAGAGCTGGAGCTATTCTCCAATTCATATAAGGATTCCTTACCTGCATCATCCTGTGCCAATATTCGTAGAAAGGAACTCATAATTCCCATGGTGCGATCAAAGCTCACACTCAGTAGCGCTGCTTTCAGTTTGATCCTGCGCCGCCTTCTCCAATACGTTCCACTTACTGAGCCGCAGGCCGGCTTCTTCCAGGAACAATCCTGTCAGGTTCTCCTCTCTTTCCCGATCTCGGTGGGACCTCCACTTGACAGCTCTGGCGCTGCCTGCAGTACCAAGCTCAGGCATAGGCCTGGGGGATTAAAGAAATACTCAGACTCGGGTCATCCTTGTGAGAGAATGCCAATGCCTTTACTGGACAGGTTCAATATATACACCTAGCCAGGGAAGGAAAAATACAAACTCAGGAAAAAACAGGAACTCAACTGGGGGGCAATAGGATGTCAAGTGTAAATTCCCTTCCTGGGACATCATCCTTCAACAGGATGTTTTTGATCTGTAGAGGAACTGTAGAATGTTACTTAGTAGACAGCAGCATATGGAAAGGCTCAGCCAGGGCATAGAAGCCCTTTGGGATCGTACAGTACCCCAGGCTCCCCAGGAAAAAAATCTTCCTTTTCCTGCCAACAGCCCTCACTTCACCTCTTCTATTTTGTACTCCTCAGATAAGAATCAGAGAAATTTATGAAAAGAAAGAGAAGACTGATTGTTATCATCATCATTATCATCATTGTCAACATCATCATTGTCGATGTCGTCCTTATTTAGGCCACAGTTTTGCTGGCTAAAATTTCAAACATGAGCACCCCTTACCCATTCAGCTCCTGGTGAAGAACTTCTAGCTAGCAAACAATGACCACCCATTTGACAGGAACATTGAAAGGATCTCCAGTAGTACATGCTGTGGAGGTCACATGGTGTGGTTCTTTGAATGAGAAACACTGCCTCATAGCCCCATGTATTTGAACACTTGTTAACCCTATTAGTAGAATTGTTTGGAGAGGCTGTGGCACCTTTACCTTTAGGAGATGGAACCTTGATGAGAAATATATCCCTGGCAGCAGACTTGGAGAGTTTATTGCCTCTGTCCCATTTCTACTTAGCTCTCTGCTTTGCAGTTGCCTGGCATCCTGGTACCACATCTCCCCTGCCATGATGTCCTCTGCTTCTGGAACTATAGCCCAAAATAATTCTTCCTTCTAAAAGATGCTTTTGGTCATGCAATAGAAAAACAAAAAACAAAAAACAAAAAACAGATCCCCCGAGACCTAAGCTATATATAGCAAGAGCAGAGTCAGAAGACGCCAGACTTGATCATTGACAACATGCTCTACTAGGAATGAATCCACTCCTGCCAGACTTAAAGCAAGAGGAGAGCAGCATTGACCTACACCTACAAAGACGTCATGACTCAATTATCATTCACAAATCACCTCTTAAAGTCCTTTCAATACCCCTCCACTTAGAAGGGAGGTATGAAGAACCAAACTTCTAGTACATGAATGTGTCAAACTAGAAAAAGGAAATCCTCAGGACATGGGATTGAAGACTGTTTTGTTTCTCAAGGGACAACACAGGACCACTGTTCTCATCTGATGGCTGTTCCTAGAATCTTTTGTTTCTTTCATCCTTTAACATCTTTATCTGCATTGAATATTCTAAAGACATAATTGTTAGTACAAACTTACTGCCAACTTGCTCATATCATGATAAAACTCAACCTTTCGTGTGCCTGGAGAAGTCCAGCAGAAGCAAGGTGTACACCCCACTGAGATGGACCTAGACTTAGGCTAGAAATAATGGCACTCAGTAGAGAAAGTGAGGCCTCCCTGGAACAACTACCCTTTCTCAAAAATAACTGAGTTATGCAAATTAAGGAGGATTTAGTTCAAGTTTGAAGAAAACCCATTATATTGATACAAAGAGCTATGAAGACAAACACTTCCCAAATGCTCAGCCTCAGTTCTCAGATCAGTAAATTAGGACCAATGTGTCCCAGGTCTCAGAGTTTAATTTCTATATGTGGTCAGATTTGACTCTGCAGTTGTATTTTTTAACCACTTTCTGGCTATTCTTTACCCTATACATGAAGAGAGACTTGTTCAGGTGATTTGAACACATTGAACCCCACTTGCATATGTACTTGAACGTCAACTCTTCTGCATGACTTTAATCTACCTTGCCACCTCTTCCTGCAGGCACACTCTAGTAACCAGTTCTGGGAAGACTCTAGTCCACTGACTACATTCTGATGTATTTTGTGTGAGAGCAAGCCTTGATCTAGAGACCTCAGAAGGGAGAGAGAGAATCTCAGTAACTCTAACATCACTCTGCCAACACAGCACATACAAAACAGAATTGCAGAGAATGCTACGTCCACACAAATTCTGGGAAGGAGTGGATGAGTGCATCTCATCCCTCCTCCTGGTAAATCGTTCTCAAATACGCTTCCTCAAAATAAAATCCCTTGAGTTGTGCAATCTTCAGTGGTGACTTTACCCATGGTGCAGCTCTGTTTAGCTGCTTCTGTTATTCCTGGTTTTACTCCCACTAAATTGCAGAGTCCTATTTGCATTTCCACAAGACTACACATGCTAGCCTTTTTCCATAAAAGGAAAAGTATGATTCAACTCTGAGGATGCCTGACTTCATATAATTATCTTAGAGTCTGAATTTCTAGCCTTGTACCAGACTTCATTTCAAATTGCCACCCAGGCATTTGCACTGCTGAAAACTCCAGACTCAGTGGGTCAAAGGCACAGTATCATCTTTCTAGCCTTGTTGCACCTTGTTGATTTTTGTAAATATATTATTTTTCTCTTCCCTGTGAGCAAGCACAGAAATAATATAAAGGAGAAAGTGTTTACTTTGGCTCGTAGTTTCAGGACACTTCATCTCACTGGTTCTGTCTTTCAGAGCATCATGTGTAAGGGTGTATGATAGGTGAACTTGGCCATGATAGGCAGGAGACAGAGAAAAGGGGAGGGAGTACATAAAGAAATCAGGACAAGATTTGGATCCCAGTGACCTACTTCTTCCAAGAAGGCTTGACCTTCTACCTTTCATAGCTTTCTGTTCTGTTACTGTATGATGAACCCAGCAATGGAGCACTCCATTCACTATGTCATAACCCCCTACCATGGTCTAATCATTTGGGACAGTCTCACAGAAATCCCCAGAGATACATCTCACTAACAATCCTATACTATCTTACTACTATACTATCTATACTATCTATACTATCTATACTATCTATACTATCTATACTATCTATCAATGTTAAGTAATGCCTCCTTTTCTCTTCAATTCTAAAACAGAAACTTTCCATCAACTGTTCATGCCTCTGGATGTTTACCCACTGTTGCCTTCAACTTCACATTACTGTTCAAACTGTTGGGAAATGACCTAACCTCCATCTATGCATCCCATCAGATCAACAGACTTTCTCTATTATCTCGGTAAACACACTATAAACTCTGATTTCAAGTAGCAGAGGCGGAAGATGGGGATTAACACACAGCAGGATCACTGAGAGGGATAAACACTCAAGAACAGGTTATAAAGGAATGAGGAAGTGATGCAGAGAAAGGCTAGGCTTGGTTCTGAAAGTCTGGTCTCTGAAGCCCTAAAGGCTGACTTGCCTTTTGCTGCAGTAGGAGGTTGTTTGCATCTTCTAACTTATCAGTTGTTGGCTAGGGATTACCCCTGGTCAGGTGGCATAGCTTCCCAGGCAGCTCAGAGCAAGGGCAGGCCCATCATTAGCCATTAGCAGCAAACACATACAGAGTTTGGGTGCACCAGCCAGATTTGGGTAGAACATAGCAGGGGCTCCTGGTCATGCTGACACTTAATGGGAGGCATAGCAAGTAGTAACAGGCTCAGGTCTGGACACAGCAACAGCCATGAGTTTGCTTTGCTTGTTTATTTTATGTTTTTCATAACACAATGAGTAAAATTATCTAGTCATTATCAGTAACGAGAAGCTGCTACAAGCCTAGAAGGGCAATTGAAGAACTTCATAGTTACAGTGAGGGTCTTCTTTGGCCTGTAAAAGCGTTGTGGTACAGAAGGAAGGGAGCCTCTACGAGGACACACCAGCAAGTAAAAATGAGAAGGGTCTGATTTCTTCACTCCCCTCTTGACTTTCAATTTTCTGCCTGGGACTCCCATTAGAGGAGCCTATACAGATGTCATAGAGGAAGGATCCTGGACAATGTGACTCTTTCTGATTGACAGCAGAGTAGGGAGGGGCAGAAAGAGCAAGAGCCAATCTGTGGTACTAACACCATTACTGTTACATGTGTATACTTCTGCTCACACTAAGCAAGTTGTATGCTTACCCAGCAGCCATTTTTCTTCTGTTCTATAGAATTAACCAGTTTGGGGACATATATATATCTTTAGATTAAAATAGAAGTAATCACATTTTTGTCACGTCCACTTAGCGCAATCAAATATGTACCATGTGTTGTTTCTCTGGCTCAGATCCTAGCTCCCAAACTGTGCAAAAGACCAATCTTGAAAACGACGCTTCTACTGATGCCATTCCCAGCCCCAAATTAGAACCAAGCAGAGAAATAAGAAAGAGCTCAAGCTTTTGAAAGCGACAGAAAAGATGGAGGAGATACAGAAAGGACATGATAAGGGTTACTGCCCTTGCCGACATCAGCCAGTAGACATAGTTAACAGCCTATAGGGTCAGTCCAGGGAACATCAATAAACATAGGATGCCCATTATTTTCGACACTTTATGAGACACTGAATAACATAATTAAGCACTGGCCATAGGTCCATGTTTAGTTGGCACATTTACATGTGTCTTTAATTATTATTTTTCACACTAGAACAGTACGATTACTCAAGAGACAGCTGAGACAAAGACCATCCCAGGAGGCTTAACTAAGTGATAAGAGACTTATTGGGAAAGAGAGAAAGCCAAGCCTTTAGGTGTTGTTCTCCGTGTGAATTACACAGCTGGTGTGGGAGCAACTACCATGGATTTGCTATGAGTGGGATAATTTCTCAAATCTACAAGTACTATATGAAGACATTATCCTGTTTCTACTTGGTAAAGTGAAGAAGATCAATTGAATTCTGCCAGCATTCTTGACTCCATATTGCTTTAAAGTATCATGAAAAGTCTGTAAGTTATAACCTTCTACCAAATCTATAGTGCATTTCAGAGGCAAGTACAAGCTTATGCAATAAACAGTATTTTTACACAGGTATGTCAGCATACAGTTAGTGTAACTTTATTTGTGCTGGCAGTGATGACTGAATACTCCTCTTAAATGTTGCATTTAAAAAGTTTCAGTTCTCAAGGAATTTATACACTTGAGAAAATGACACAGAGTGAAATGCAATATCAAGTACGTACATCTTCCTAAACCCTCTTTCTAAATGGCCTCTCAAGCTGTCAAATCAATCTTGAGATGCACCATAAGGGCATCCAGTTCTATATTTGCTGAGATGAGAAATCAAATCCATAATCATAACAAACAAGCAAATCCATCCTCTCTGCCAATACGCATGTGGGACGCAGTTCATTTTCAGTGATTAACAACTTTTGAGAATCAGAATTCAGATCATTATACTGTAAAAATTTCCCTTGAAAATCCAAATGAATTACTCTGACTTGCCAAGAATTTTTTTTAAAAAAATCAACAATTAAGCCAGCTGATTTTTCTGTAAGAAAAGAATAATATATCATTAATGTCAGTAGAATATGATTGATGATAATAACACAAGTATGTCAACAGAGTGTTTTGACGAATTTTGCATTTTTAAGGTATTTTACCCTGAAGGCAATTTATAAACTGTATAACTGCTTCTTCTCAGTGTAAGGTTTATTTTTCTTTTAAATATCAAAACCAGGGATAAAATAATTCCTCCTGGCTTAGCTAGACTTTCTCTAGAAAAAAACGTATACCTTCTTTGGGTAAATTAGATGAAGTCAGTATGACAAGCCACAGGTGGTAAACTGTGAAAAAGGAAAACAACACAGAGCTAAGTTTTTGAGAAGCGGAAACAATGAGCAAAAGGCAAAGGCCTCAATGTGATCCCCAATGGCCAAGGCTAGAAATTTTAATCTGCAAAATAAGCTATAATATTGGATCACAGTTCATCCAGAGACTGCCCCATCTGGGAATTCATCCCATATACAGACACCAAGCACAGACACTATTGTGGATGCCAAGAAGTGCATGCTGACAGGAACCTGATATAGCTGTCTCCTGAGAGGCTCTGCCAGAGTCTGGCAAATACAGAGGTGGATGCTCACAGCCAACCATTGGACTGAGCACGAGGTCCCCAATGGAGGAGTTAGAGAAAGGACTGAAGGACTGAAAGGTTTTGCACCCACATAGGAAGAAAAATAATATCAACCAACCAAACCCCCCCAGAGCTTCCAGAGACTAAACCACCAAGCAAAGAGTACATATGGAGGGACCCACGGCTCCAGAAGCACATGTAGCAGTGGATGGCCTTGTCTGACATCAATGGGAGGAGAGGCCCTTGGTCCTGTGAAGGCTGGTGCCCCAGTGTAGGGGAATGCTAAGGTGAGGAAATGGGAGTGGTGGCTGGGAAGCAGAGCACCCTCATAGCAGCAGGGGGAGGGGGTATGGGAGAGGGATGGTTCCAGAGGGAGAAACCAGGAAAGGGAATAACATTTGAATTGTAAATACACAAAATATCCAATAAAAAAATTATTGGATCATAGTAACACAAATACATGATAGGATGAACTGTTTCTCTTACTAAATAATTCCAGAGAATATATCTGCCCACAAATTCCTTATGGCAAGTGAAGCTCAGTAGCTTGATTTTTGAATGCAGACTGGACTTGGTCCCTCATAGTGCTAGAATATGAAAGGGAAGAAATCACAATTTAAAGTGGGAAAACCTGACAAACTGCTTTGCATAAGCAAGCCGGTGAAAATTACCCATAACAGTGTCATGATGTGATCATGTATTACATCATACGTGACGGTAAGAATCCATGACAATGTCATGATGTGATCATGTACTACATTATACATGTGGTAACTGTATCATGTCTGTGAGTATTCTGCCACACACAGCCTCATTCTAACCATAGGAAACTATAAGTCAAAGCTACAATTTACCTATAAATTACCCAAGCAATATACCCTCCAACTGTCAAGCAAAACCAAGCAAGACTAAGAACTTGAAGTTTAGAGAAGACTGGAGAGGTAGATCTGCTATTGAGGTATCCTGATTGGGTCCTAACACAAAGGGAAAAAGAACTGTGGAGAAATTAGATAAAATTCAAATGAAATTGATAGCATAGGTCTATGCTGTTGTATTGCAACTATTGTATTGTTGTTCCATTGTAAATTTCTTAAAGTTTTAGGAATGCAACATGAATATTAGATGTGGGAAACATAAGAAAAGTAAATAGAACGTTATTGTGTTCTTGTAGATTTATTTAATCCTCAAATTTAAAACTATTTAAGAACTCAGAATTAAAATTAAAAATAAATAAAACAAAATAAATATACTGCATATGTAAAGAGGCAAAATGCAATTCTTTATGTGATAGTGACAATTCTCCAGATGGCTACAGAGAAGTCACCAGTACTCAGCTGTGCCACCCCATGCCTCCCGAAGAACCAAAAGAACATGTATGTAATTATGTACTGAGCTGGCTTCAGGAGACTAGGAACTCGGCAGTAGAAAAATGAACGCTTTTCTTCAGAAACACATCTACAGTAAAATGGATGAAAAGTGAATATGGCAGCATTTGAAGACACAATACACCATGAGTGTGCTCCTCCAAGAAGCCTACTCCAGGACAGAAAAGATCTTCAGCTAGCTTTCATGGGGGAAATTCCTTGCAGCGCTAAGGGAGCTTAAACTGAAGTGAGCACACTTCCACCAGTGTTGTTAAAGAAGGGGGAAAGAAGACAGAGAGTAAAATGAACCTGTGCCAGGTAAACTGCTCAGAAAGCTTTTGTACCCTTTAGAGGAGTCCTGAATCGCACAGCATTGAGTCTGTTATAAGCATTGCCGTTGGGCTCAGAAGTGGAGGAAATCACTGAGCCTCAGCATCAGTTGACAAGTCCAGGACTCAAGGATGATAACAGATCTAAAAAGCAACAAATGAGTTACCAGACACTTATTCTTTAGCCTGACATCTGATCCCATTTCATGGCTGTCCAAAGTAACGAAGTTGCGTTTTTCTAGGAAGGTCAAAAAGACTTAGTATTAGAAAGATTTATAAATGTGATTGACCACCTTGCATGCAAATCTCATGAGCCTCCTTAGACTGCATTGTCTTAACAATTTTATTAACTAACTGTAGTTGTGAGAAGCTTACTAGCCATTTGTACTGAGTGCCAGGCCATTTTCTCTGAACATCACTTCAGAGCTAAGCCATCTAGTCACACACCTGGAGAGCCTGGCTCTTCCTCATATTCCTGGAATGAAATGAAACACTTTACTTCACAGCCTGGGACTTGACATCCTGAACTGTCATCAAAGGGACTAGATGATGAAGTCTGGATACATAGGATGGTTACCTCTGCATGCTAAATCTGTGTGTACATGTGTATATGGTGGGGTGTGGTCATGCACACACACAGTACTTGATGTGAATTCAGGCATGCCTGTGGAGGTTAAAGGAGACCATTGGCTGTGTCAGTTGTCACCTTCTAGATAGTGCTTCTGTCTCATTGTTCTACTTCGTATTGCAGACTAACTGGCCTTCAAGCTTCTGGGTATTCTCTTCTGTCTGCCTCCTGTCTCCCATTAGACCACTGGAATTACATATGCTAGAACTATGTCTCTAGAAAGCCAGAGCTTTTTACATGGGTTCTGGGGATTCCAGAACAAGACCTCATGCTTGCACAGCAAGAGGACTTTTACCCACTGAACTATCTCCCCAGCAACTGCACAGTAAATCTTGATGGAAAGGAAATAATAGATGTGGCAGGTGAATGCCTTCTCTGTCTGTCATCCCTCATTCTCATGAGACACAGCTCTCTATTCGGGCTCTAAAAATGTCCATCACTCTGAGCAAATGTAACTGTCTGCCACAAAAGTCTCCAAATCTGCTCTCCATTGTTCATGAAGAAGTAACCAACATGGAAACCCATCTCTCACAGAGCCATCCATCCTACCTCACTTCTATCTTTGTGGCTTCCAGTTCTCACCCTCACCATGAAAGATCAACATTTTAATCCTTGCCTCAGGTTCATTTTTTTTTTTTTTTTTAGAAAACACCGGCTCATAATTGAACAGCTTATAATTGAAAACCAATCATCTGAATACGTACAGAAAAACTAAGTTTGCGAAAATAATTATCTTCACCCCATTATATGAGAAAGTACATTTTAATAGAATAAAAGCTAAATCTAAAAAAAAAAAAAGAAAGAAAAAAAAAACTGCTACAAAGTTCTATGTAGGGAATTAGTAGAAATGCTATAGGTCAAGGACATAGAATCAGACATGAGTCCTAGTTGGGCAGCAAATATAATAACCCATTGGGGTAATTAAGAACAATGACAAGGGCGGAGGTGTAGCTCAGTAGTATAGTACTTACCACAGCCAGTGAGTTGCTAAATTTGACCTTAAGAATTTCATGGGGACTGGGAGTCTGGATTGACACCTGATGCACATATACACACAAATAAATAAAAATAAAGAAAAGTTTAAGATAAAACAGAACAAAATCAACCAAAATATTCTATTCACAGGGTTAAGGGAAAGTAACATGAATGATGCTCTTCCCCCAAAGGTAACGGCAGGAAGAGCAGACACTAGCACTCTAGGATGAAAGAATAATTTACCATAACCACAGGCAGTGGAAGTTTGCAGAGTAGGGCTCTAGAAGAGGAAGGAACCCAGATGTCCTTCAACAGAGGAATGGATATAAAAAATGTGGTACATTTACACAATGGAATATTATTCAGCTATTATAAACAATAAATTCGAGAAGTTCTTAGGTAAATGGATGGAACTAGAAAATATCATCCTGAGTGAGGTAACCCAATCACAAAAGAACACATAAGGTATTCACTCACTGATTATTGGATTTTAGCCAGAAGCTTGAAATACCCAAGATTCACTCACAGACCACATAAAGCTCATGAAGAAGGAAGACCAGTTGGGGTGCTTCAGTCCTCTTAGAAGGAGTAGCAAAATACTCAAGGGAACAAATATGGAGACAAAGTGTAGGATAGAAACTGAAGGAGGGGCTGTCTGGAAACCATTCCACTGGGTATCCATCCCATGTGCAGTCACCAAAGGTAGCGCTGATATGGATGTCAGGAAGTGCATGCTGACAGAAGCCTGATATAGCAGTCTCCTTAGAGGTCTGCAAGAGTCTGACATATTCAGAGGCAGATGCTCACAGCTAACCATTGAACTGATCAAGGGGTTCCCAATGGAGGAGTTAAAGTGAAGACTGAAGAAGTTGAAAGGGTTTGTGACCCCCTAAGGAGAACAACAATACCAACCAACCAGAGCTCCCAGGGTCTAAACCACCAACTTGGGAGCACTTAGGAGGGACCCATGGCTCCAGCTGTATATGCGAGGGAGGATGGTCCTGTCAGGCATAGGTGGGAAAGGAGATCCTTGGTCCCATGAAGGCTGGGCGCCGTGTGTGGGGGAATTCGAGGGTGGGGAGGTGGGGTGGGGTGGGGTAGGTGGGGGCACATTCTCATAGAAACAGGATGAGGGGGGATGGGATGGAGGTTCCTGGGCAGGAGGGGGGGGGGGGAAATGGGGTAAGGGATAACATCTGAAACGTAAGTAAAATATCCAATAAAAAAAAAGAGATTACTTAAGAAAAAAAAAAAAGGAGAGGAATTTAACGGACGCACAGACTCAGTAGGCTTCTGGTTTGTTGACAAGTCTTAAAAGTCTTTCCTAATACATGAGAGTTGATTGACTTGGATCTGCCATACTTAAGGCCATATATAGAAGATAGGAACTTTGTGAAAGGAAAGGAGGTAAGGTCTGAGAGATTATCCTCGGTTTGACTGTGCCTTAAATCCCACTGAGAGTCAGAAAAGAACACACAGAGACACAGTAAGAAAGGTCATGAGAAGATGGAGATTGGCACTAGAATCACACTGCCACAGCCAAGAATTATCAAGACAGGCCAGAATCAAAAAGAGAGAAGCAAGATTTCTACTCTGGAGCTTTTGGAAGGACTGCGCGCCCTACTGAGCCAAAATTAAGACATTAGGGCTTCAGAACTGTAAAACAATGTGCATGTTATTTTAATCCATCACACTCACAGGGGACCTAGGAACCTTTGCAGGACCTACATTTGGAACATTTGGAGAACAATATTCTTTTCTTTCTAAAGTAATGGGACATCCTAAAACAAGATGAAACACGGACCATGTGGCTGACTCTAGTGGAAGTATTGCTTACACTAATACTATACCTCAAACTGGGGGAAATCAGACAAAGTCCTAATAAACCACTTGACACACAATACCCAATGAAATGGTCTAAACATAGGAATCTGGATTTTAGTACATACTAAAAAAAAGTCAGTCAAGTAATCTCACAAAACCACACAATGCTTAAAATCCACCCATGGCAACTAATTCAAGCTAAGAGAAGAGGGATGTAACAGAGCATTTACCCTCAGAGAGTACTGTGATGTTAGGTGATAGCAATTACAGTTATCATCATGAGTATTAAAGTCTCAAATGCAATGTCAAAAGCAATTAAGTGTAAGTCTATCCCATGTATACTATATCAAACTAACTTCAGTATTTGGAGCAAAAGATAACCATAGTCTATAAAAGCAGTAGACATTTGGGATAACATTACTGGAAAGTAATGGGCAGAATATGTACACAACCATACAAGAACGAAACCCAAGCCTAACAAAATAGTAAGAAAAGAGAACATTGAAAAGTCAAGGAAATGATCATTTTAATGGTAACCAATGTGAATACAAAACTTGAAAAGCACAGAAGATACCCCATTGGAAGCCAGTCTTGAAACAGAGGAAGTTTGAGCTAGCCTGATGAATTCAGATGAATGGGATCAATGAGGTTAATTCTTAGGACACAAATGTGAACCTTAAAGTAAAAATCCATCATATGGAGCAGCTGATACACAAATAAAATGGAAATATTCCATGAAATGAAAATAAAATCAAATCCTTTTACTCAAAGTAAAAGTCAATCCAGCATGCTCAGGACCAAGATATGTATGAATTAAGTATTTGAACATCAAAAAAAGAAGAAGGGGAAGAAGGAGGAGGAGAAGAAGAGAAGGAGAAGAAAGAGAAGAAGAAGAAGAGGAGGAGGAGGGATAGGAAGAGAAGAAGAGGAGGAGGAGGAGGAAGGAAGGAAGGAAAAGGGTATTAGAGAAAAAGAAAGACTAACCTTTGGTTTCTACACAGAAAACAAAACAGTGGGATTTGCTGATTCTGTGACTCCATGTGCTTTCATAGAGAGAGCAAACATCAGAAAAGAAGAAAAAAAAAGTAGCACCTGAAGGAACTATTTATGAAGTGAATTCATTGCCTCCTCTTCCTTTATTGACCCTGCTATACAATATCTTTAGTGAAGCCTCAAACTGGGAAAATGCAACACCACACACACACACACACACACACACACACACACATACACACACATACACACATACACACACACACACACAAACCACCAACAACAAAAATACACAACAAAAAACAAATGAAGAAACAAAATCTAGTAACAGACATTATCCTAAATATATCATAAACCACTTATGAAAATTCCATGTGACCATAAAATACTAAGGATGTTACTGTGACTTAAACTGAGGACAGGGGACAAAACTTGAAAAGGAATTGTAACTCAAAGCCAAGACAAATGAACGCCTGGGAACGCCTTCTCACTTGCCTTGAATAGAATGAATGAATGGCATTGGTTGTCAGAACCCAGGACTCCTCACCAGTAACCGAACAAATCAAAGTAAAGTTGGCAAGGGAAAAGTTTTGTCAGATGGCTGATAAAGAGTCTGTATCTGTCAACATTCTTTCAGTAAAACAGTGGGAGGAAGTCTGAATTCAGGATAGTGAAATATTTACAGGTTTCTAGTTACTCTGAGGTTGACACTTGCAGATCTGAATAAATAATTAACCATACTCAACCAGGAAAACAAAGTCGACAGAGATGTTTTTCCTTCAATCTCAAGTTACTATAAAGGTCAGGTTGCTATACCATCATATTAATACTCATCTCCCAACTAGGAAAATCAGCTCAATGCAGTTATTAAGTGTTGATCATATGTGACAATGAGCATACTAGAAACCACGGCAGAAATCAAATCTCTGCTTGTTAGGTGCCTGTTTCCTCAATGTACAACACAACTCATTGTCTTCTGAATGAGAATATTTGTGGGTTAAACTAGTTTGTCTTTTCTAATGAACAGGCAACACAGTGACTACTGAACTCACTGTGGAGGGAGGTATGCCCAGAAATTAGGCTCATTCAAGTTAGGTCAAGAGAAATGACCTAACTTAGAAAAAAGAGAATAAAGTGTGCTGCTTGCTTGCAAGAAATGCCAAGATTTACTTGCCTTGAGGTTGCTTGAGTGGATGGAGACAGACAGAACTCTTATAGAAAAAAATTGCAAAAATTTGTCAAACAGAGTGAAGCCATGCTACATCATCCTCAAAATCCCCCAAAGAGAAGGAGGAAATAATGCAGTCTTTCAAACCACTCAAAAGAAAAATATGGGGCTGTGAAAATCAAGAAAACTTGAAAACCTGGGATCCATGAGAAGAAGATGAGGTGCATCTCAGCTTGCAAAATAGAAAAAAATATATATAGGGAATTTTTTTTTAGTTGAATGGGAGCTACCTTAGGAAAAAAGAATGCAAAAGTATAAACTCTAGAAGAAAACAATACATCCAAAATATGCTTAGAATTCTCAAAAACTGGCCTAGAAGGATGGCTTAACAGTTTATGAGTATATACTGCTCTTGCAGAGGACCCAAGTGTAATTCCAAGTACCCATGTCAGGTGACCCACCACTGCATCTACCTCCATCTCTAGAGGATCCAATAGTCTTTTCAGACCTTTGAGGATACATCTCACTCATGTGGGTATAACTAACCACACACACACAATTAAAACAAAATAAATCTTTTTAAAAACATATCATAAAAGGAAATGGAACCAGTGGGATGACTCAATATGTAAAGGAGCCTGCTGCCAACTGAGCCTGACCATCTGGGTAAGATCCTTAGGATAGCTAACAAGCCCTATACTGTAACCAGATAAGTACAGAATATACCTACTGAAATCAGAAGTCCTCAGATACCTTTTTAAACAAGTATTCTTTAGCCCTGCCTACTGTATCTTATCAGAACATTAGGACATTATTTTTCTATTTCCAATAACCAGTAGCTTCCACCATGCCAACTTTCTACTGTTTGTGATTACACACACACATATGTATATGTATATTTGTGTGTGTACATATGTCATACATATATATGTGTATACTCAGTTGATTTAAAAGGCCAATCACATTTTCGCTAACACAAGTTTAAAATATCAAGTGAAAACAATATACATTTACTTTGATTTAATCATGTCCAACTCTAATATCTAGATATAAACAGAATAGAAAGAAAGCCTTACCTTTGTAAGAACTCCATACTTTCTAATCAAATGATAGGCAATCCATGGGGAAAATGTTTAATTCGTAAGTAACAAGATATAATGGTGAATGAAAAGTGTTAGCCTACACCATGGGATGATCACCAAGAACAGCAGCAGCAGTGGAGTGGATCAACCTGAGCTTAGAGTGCTACAGAGGGCAGAGCTGGAGAAATGACTCCAGCCCTTTGGAGGTGCCCAGAAGATCATGTGTGGATCTCAGATATTGAAACAAGAAGCTATAACATTGAAGCTGCCTTGGAAACCCCAAGATGTGTGAGATGCCAGAGTCTTGGGTTATCTGTTGAGCAAAGCTGCTAACAGGGAGTGGAACCAGCCCAGGTGAAGTAAGTTTGTTGCAGTCAACAAAGATGAAAAAGGAGCTGAAAGATTTGAAGGTTGCTTTGACATCAGACATGGAGATGCAGTGTTTGGTGTTGACCCAGTTGGTTTCCTATCTTGCTTTGGGGATTACAGTTAAATGATTGGATGAATCTCAGAAGAGACTTTGAACTTTGGAATTTTAATATTGTTGAGACTGCTGTAGACTATGGAGGCCTAGAAGTTGAACTAAATATATTTTTTATTATGCTATGGGATGATATGGCCCCCATAGACTCATGTGTTTGGACAAGCCTATGGGGACCAAGGTGTGGAATGTTGTAGTTTGTATATGCTCGGCCCAGGGAGTGGCATTATTTAAGTGTGTGACCTTGTTGGAGTAGGTGTGTCACTATGGATTTGGGCTTTAAGACCCTCATCCTAGCTGCCTGGAAGTCATTCTTCGACTAGCAGCCTTCAGATGAAGATGTAGACCTCTCAGCTCCTCCTGCACTATGCCTGCCTAGATGCTGCCAAGCTCCCATCTTGATGATAATGGACTGAACTTCTGAACCTGTAAGCCACCCCCAATTAAATGTTGTCATTTATAAAAAGAAAGAAAAAAAGAAAGAAAGAAAGAGAGAGAGAGAGAGGGAGGGAGGGAGGGAGGGAGGGAGGGGGAGGGAGGGAGGGAGGGAGGGAGGGAGGGAGGGAGGGAGGGAGAGAGAGAGAGAGAGAGAGAGAGAAAGAAAAGCGTTAGCCTAAATCTTTTCTTCTTGGAACTTCACCCTTGCTCTTAATCACTTTAATTCCAAAGTTCAGATTCTAGCAGTGACATTACAGGAAGTAAAAGTATGAAAACCACATGACCTTAGTTTGTCTCTCCTGCTAAGTGGGACAGCCAGCAGTAAACAGAATGATGAAGTATCAGAACAACACAACGTCTTGCAGCAGGCTGCTTGATAAACTTCATATCTATCACAAAGATGATCACCTTGCAGCAGTATAGTTAAAAAAAATAAAAAACTACTTGCAATTCAGTGGCTCATACTCCTGTGTAAAAGAACCAGAGCCCTACATCACCTACATCCATATCCATAACCTTTATTACTTTCCTGGTTGCTAGAATACACAAGCTTATCGAATTGCTTCATCTTTGCTATCTTATCTTAGCAAAGCCTTATCTATAAATGTTTTCCCTCAGTTCCTTATAGAACTCTTAGCACTGTGTTTCTCTATACCAGTGGTTCTCAACCTTCCTAATGCTATGACTGTTTACTACAGTTCCACATGTCATGATGACACCCAGCCATAAAATTATTTCATTGCTACTTCATAACTATAATTTTGCTACTATTATGAACCATGATGTAAATGTCTGATGTGCAGGATGACTGATATGTGATGCCTAAAATGGTTGAGATCTAATAGGTTGAAAACCACTGCCCTCTGCTTATCTATGCTCTCACATCAATGATAGTTATAATTCTGTCTCTCGGAGTCTCTGTCTCTCTGACTCTGTCTGTCCTGTAGTGTCACATAGATGCATCTCCACAGTATATAAGAGTAGCCATGACCACTCATACTGATTTCCTCAGCAGTTATCATTGTGTTATGGTGCTTACAATGCAGTACCACATAGTGGATGGTCAACCCACTTGCAACTTCATCTTTGCACATCACTGATTATAGACACTATTCACTTGTCACACAGGAGAGAGGACAGGAACATTTGAGAAACCCCCCCCCCCCTTCTTATCCAGCTTTCCCTCCACAGCTCTGTCCTGGAGTCATCTGTTCTAATCCTTCCACTGCCAACTGAACACTGACATACGGCTCCCCAGATTACCACAGTCATCCATTCTTTAGTATGATCTATTATGACACAAGATCAAACTGGGACTTCCTTGAAGGATGCAGACACTTCTAGCTTCCACCTCTGAGTCCTTGAGAACCATGTATTTCCTGATACATCACAGCCACTCTTGAGTTAGTTTAGGGAAATAACTAAGATCCTAAAGTACTAAAGTGTCACTACAAGGGAAACAGAGTTTCATGGAATCTCAAAATAGAAGAATGAGATGTTCTTTGAAGATGTTTGAAGTTTTAGAATGAAATACTGTATACATCCAGAAATACTTGGTATGCAAACATTGTTCAGATTGTGGCTAAAAACAGAACAAAGGTTTTTAAAAAATACCAATTACTGAGAGGTAGGTCAGTCCATGTCAATGTTGGAGACTAGGTCAACAACTTCAGGGTTTGTACCTTTCCCTTGTAAGGTGTTTGCCACAACCACCTCAGTAAAAGGTACCTGAAAAAAAGTTAGATGGACCATTAGAGAACTACAAAAGGGAAGTCTGTAGGGGCATATCTTGTAGAAGTTCCGTTGTCAGTCACTGAAGTCCATTTTCATTTCAAACATCAGTTTGAGTTCTTGTCTGCAAAGTAGCTCTTTAATCCCTTCAAGGGGTGCCATATGAAATATTGTTAACTGTGATTCTATCTATAATGTGCACACACACATACCTATATGCCAGAGGAGAATTTACAGAAGCAACAGTGTTTAACCTTCATTAAATATATAAAATTATTAAGGAATTAAAGCATTACTGTCATGCGACTTGAGGAAGATAGGGGAGCTACTGGTTGATGTCTCAGTGATCAAAAAGAACTGAAATTAATAATGTAACTGGATGCTTTCAATTGTCAAAGTACTACAGAAGAAAGTGAATTTGAAGTCTAAAGCTGAGAAAGGGAATCATGATTAATATGTAGATCTTAAGTGGGTTTGAGGTGTGCAGGTGTTGTACTCTTCATGTATTAGCCACTTAAAGAGTATATATCAATTAATATTAGTTCTAGCAAGAAACATTCTCCTATTATTAAAATTAGTATAAAAACCATGATGTGTTATATATTATACATTTGCTTCCCAAAATGCTAAATGTCATGTTGTAAACATTTGTATACATCCTTTTTTAAATTAATTCTTTATTGGATATTTTATTTACATTTCAGATGTTATTCCCTTTCCCCATTTCCCTACCCACCCAGAAGCCCCCATCCCATCTCCCTTCTCCTGCTTCTATGAGGAGGTGCCTCCACCCACCCACTCCTATCTCTCCACCCTCAAATCCCCCACATTGGGGAACCCAACCTTCAAGGGACCAAGGATCTCCTCTCCCACCTATGCCTGACAAAACCATCCTCCACTTCATATACAGTTGGAGCCATGAGTCCCTCCCTATGTGCTCCCAGGCTGGTGGTTTAGACCCTGGGAGCTCTGGTTAGTTGGTATTGTTGCTCTTCCCATGGGGCCAAAAACCCCTTCAGCTCCTTCAGTCTTCACTCTAACTTCTCCATTCAGAACCCCATGATCAGTTCAATGGTTAGCTGTGAGCATCTGCCTCTGTATGTGTCAGGGTCTGGCAGACCTCTAAGGAGACAGCTATATCAGGCTCCTGTCAGCATGCACTTCCTGACATCCACATCAACGTCTACCTTTGGTGACTGCACATGGGATGGATACCCAGGTGGAACAGTCTCTAGCCAACCCCTCCTTCAGTTTCTGTTCCACACTTTGTCTCCATATTTGCTCTCATGAGTATTTTGTTACTCCTTCTAAGGACCGAAGCACCACACTTTGGTCTTCCTTCTTCCCGAGGTTCATGTGGTCTGTGAGTTGAATCTTGGGTATTGCAAGCTTCGGGGCTAATATCCACATGTCAGTGCATGCACACCATGTGTGTTCTTTTGTGATTGGGTTACCTCACTCAGGATATTTTCTAGTTCCATCCATTTGCCTGAGAATTTCATGAATTCATTGTGTACATCCTATGTTCTGGTCCATTGCTGTTTTGGAACTGCCACATTAAGGCAGGTGTTCCCATGGTCTTCTCCATGCTTTCTCTCATCTTTGACCTGTTTTATGGATAAGCCTTGAGTCTACAATATCCCAAGAAAATTTCAAGTTTGTAGTAGGCTGTCTATCAAATAGTTTCACAGTGCTATTTTGGGGACCACTAAAATGAACAGGCTGGGCAAAAGACACTTCTGCCTCTTTCAGGGTGATAAATAAGACTGAGTAGGCATGATACTCATAATGAATAACTGTTAGTATTTATTGAGCATTCTATTAGATATCTTCATGCCCCTGTTACATTCCCTTGATACAAGTCTTTGCTGTACTTATTATTGAGTCAACTAGCTCCACACAAATTCCTGACATCTATATAGTGTAACTGTCCTGATTTTTGTCCCACGCATTCTTTACTTCATAATAGGACTCCTGAAAAAGATAACATTGATATCGATATCCTCTGATGTTAGTGTCAGCCTATAGGGGTCAGACTGCTCCTTATTTTATGTCAGCAATCTTCAAGGGTATTCTACATGATTTGCAACCAGGAACAGATACTTTTTGCCCATGAGGATAGCCAACTCAGCAACACACCCTTAGATCAGGCCTCCCTCTGTCCTGAAAGTTTTCAGGATCTCTCCCTCTATTCCCTGGATTCACTTCCCAAAATACTGTACTTGTATGAAAGATATATATCCTGGCTATGTTCCTTGGAGTACCCTCATTGAAAATGGGATACAAACATATTGTTTAAATCTCCCGGTCCATTTTCTTTATTACCTAACAATCACCAGACCTAAAGGTCAATGCTTATTATACCCATTTCAATCTCAGAGAAGGACTATCAAGTTTGAATATTTAAATATGAAGTGTTTAATCTCTTTATGTCCTGTAGGCTCTGTATGTATAGAAGACGAATACGTGTATAGAAGCAGAGCCTGTCTGCAGACAACTCAAGAGAGTTGAAGTAGCTATCTTTACCCCGTGACATTTCAGTCTATAAAGCTTCCTGGCAGGCTCCTTTTTATCCCGAGTTTTCTAATAAGAAGTCAGACTTTTATTCTTATGGCTTCTTATTTTAGATGTGCATGACTTATTTTAAGCAGCCTCATCAAACAGAGAAAACAGAAAAATATCTTTATATATCTGAGGCTTATAATAGAAATACCATCAACATTTACCAGCTGTGATTATATATGCACATGTGTATTTATTGAGAATTGCCCCTCAAAGTTTTACTGGTGGGACATGGACTCACAGTTGTTTGTTTCTTGTACAAAAAGGATATTTACAAAAATAAACGAAGCATCTGAGGTGAAATATCATATTGATATCAGCATGCGGTATAACATAGGAATGAGAAAAACTGCTATTCTTCAATTAGAAAGGATAAATTTAAATATGCTAGCCCAAAAGGAATTATTTTATTCATTATGCTGGCTATCAGGTTAGTTGGTCACACTACTTCTGAGATAAGCGCTCCTAAGGGTCACTTAGGATACACACATTTAACAGAAATATGAAGGCATACAAACACCACTGTGCTTGTTCACAAGAGAGGTTTTACGTGAAGTAAAAACTCGAGGAAAGAAACAGGGTTCCTGGATCTCAGCTATATTAATTAAAGTGTCTGTTTACTCTAATATACCAGTCTATATTTATTCTGTGATTTTCCTAAAAAAAATACATTTGAACTATGTAGAATATCTAGTGAGTCCTTTCTTTCAAAGCAAGCATAAAATAGCGATCTCCATCAGCAACTAACCCATGCAATTGGCACTAGAACTAACCATGTGATTAATAACTTGATACAAAATAACTTGGTAAGAACATGTTATAGAAGTTTAGAGTTTGCTGTTTGATTGTAGATTTGATTGCACTTTATCAGAGCATAAAAATAAGAGCAAATTATTTTATTTTTAAAAAAGTAGGAAAAAGCTCATTACTTTTAATTATTTAGGGAAAAATATATTTTAGAATTTTGGTATTCTGCATGCTTGTTGGACAGTACTGGGAACTGACCCGAGGTCTTGGGCTTTATCACTGAAGTCTATCTCCAGTCCACTTTTTTACTTTGTTACAAGGTTTCACTACATTTCCAAGGCTGATTTAATTTACTTAGTAGCCCATGCAGGTCTTGAACCTGTGATCCTCCTGCCTCAGCCTATGTAACTGATGGAGTTACAGGCCTGCACCATTGGATCCATCTGTACTTGCTTTAAAAACAGAAATTGTTCCTACCTAACTGCTTGGGGATCTGCAGTCATCATAAACAATACAGTATTTATGTCGTGCAGAAGTTCATGACCAACCAACTGCCCCATAGGAAACCAATGATTGTTGATGGCTTTTACCACAGTAAGGTGATGATACTTAAGACACTAATTTTATGAAAACTAGCAAAAATGTATAGACCATCCCAGATTTCATCTTTGAAATTGGATTCGGAGCTCATTTTGGTGGTAGCAAGACAATGAATAGCCTTTGACGTTATTTATGACTGGCTACTTGGATTGTGCAAAGAAAAATGAGCCAAACACTGATTTTCAAGGTTTGGCTTGTGTGAGAATACATCCCTTCAAGAAAACAGTGAGAAGAATGCAGAGGTAGAATGAAGGATATCCAGGGACAGCAGAGGCCAGCGGGGGCACTAACAATAAGCAGAAGTAAAGATTCTATGATGACTTTTCCATGGTAATTGTGCAAAACAATTCATAAGGGGATTAGTAAACTACCAAAACATGTTTTAGAAACTGACCTTGAGTTGGAGAGCTGGTTCTATATAGAAAGCATTTGCCTGAGTTTGTTTTCCAGAATCTATGTAGAAAAGCTGCGATGACTGCAGCAGCCCCTGCTTGTGGTACCAAGGCTGAGGAGATAGAGACTAACAGATTCCTGGAAGTTCTTGACCATCCAATTTGGCCAAAAACAATAGGTTTTAGGACAATAAAAGGCTCCATTTCTAAAATTGGTAGCCACCACGTAGATGACATCACCTAAGGTTGAGTATTGGCCTCTTTACATACTAATTCATTAATGCAAACACACATACAAACACACACACATACACACACACATACACACACTTGCACACACAGCCTTTGAATCACCATACAATTTACTAAGGAAGTGAAATACTTTTATTTCTGTAAGTCTACTCCCCAACTGATTTCATGTTCTATTACAATGTAAGTTCTCATACTTATCATGGCTTTTGGTAGTCTCTGGCATTATTATTAAAATTTAATTGCTGTTTTCACGAACATTGTGGCAGAGGCAAAGTTGTGATAGTACTCTCATCAGTGTGATTAAAATCGTACATACTGAATTGTCACTAGTCGCTAGCAATATATATTCAGAAAATATCCAGGCATTCATACGAGAGACAGTGACAAAAAGTGAACAGTAGACATTACTAATGGCCTTGGCTGCTAGGCAGCTTTAAATGGCGCAGAGGAACAATGGGAATCAACAGGATCCAGCAGGATCAACAGTAGGAAAAAAATCTCTTTCAAACTCAAATTAAGTCTAAGATGTCAAGTAATGGCAGACAGGGTGGACTTTATTGGATATGCATTATGAAGTCTTCATTCTGGGGGAAATTATATACTTGCTCTAGAAACAGGGCAATTATGTGAAACGTTAATGAATACTTTCACACAAAGGAAGTGTCAAAATAGCAAAGTGGGATTGGATTTTATGAGGAGGTTAATTTCTCAAGTCAGCAAAATAGTCACAATGTCAAAATTACCTCTGAAACTTCCATATGAAAATCTCTTCCTACATAATGACCGGACAGGAGCAGGAGAGTCTATATATTTAAAAATTACTATTTTCTTTGATATGTGTGTATATGTATATATGCAATGCACTGATGTATACTGTATATAATTTTAGGTAAATATAAAATGATTCACTGAGGCTTTATCAAACAACTTTGGTGTTATTTGTCCTTCGTCCCTCCTTGTCTTTTTTTGACACCATCCTCCCCAATTGGGGGACCCTCTTGTTATTCTAACTCCATATCACCTGTGTCTTGCTATTTCGCCTCCCCCAAGTCCCCTGACCTATGGTCCCTTTATGCTTCCTGGTTTCTGCTTATACTCACATCTGAGAATTTGAAGCTAAGAACTGGAGACAAAAGAGAGCATGAGACATTTGTCTTTCTGGATCTGGGTTACCCAACTCAATATAATTTTTTCTAGGTCCATTCATTTAATAACATATATATATATATATATATATATATATATATATATATGACATTTTCATTACACATTCATCTATTAAAGAATATTTAGGTTGTTTCCATTTCCTGGCTCTTATGAATAGGAACAATGGACATCTCTGTGGAGAAGGATTTCAAATCTTTTGGACATATTTCATGGAGTGGCAGAGTTAGTAGTTAGTAGTTAGTAATTAGTTTTAGTTAAGATATATATCTATCTACATATCTACATCTACATCTACATATATATGTCTTAGGGTGTAAGAGACACCATGACCAAGGCAACATTATAAGGACAACATTTAATTGGGCCTGGCTTACTGGTTCAGAGGTTCAGTCCATTACCAGGCAGGAACATGGCAGCATCTAGGCAGGCATGGTGCAGGAGGAGCTAAGAGTTCTGCCTCTTCATCTGAAGGCTGCTAGTGGAAGACTCACTTCCAGGCAGCTAGGGTGAGGGTCTTAAGCCAACATCCACAGTGCCATGCCTACTCCAACAAGGCCACACCTCTTAATAGTGTCACTCCCTGGACCAAGCATATACAAACCGTCACTATATAAATATATATGTATATATTTTATATGTATATGTATATACACACACACACATATATATATAGTTAAGATATATAAGATATATATAAGCATTTATAGTTATAATATATCATATATATGTATATCTATAATATGTGTATGTATATTATATGTTAATTATATTATATCGTAGTTAAGCCAATTAGGCTGACAGTAATAATCACAGAGGAACAAGAAGCTCAGTATCAGGTATGAGAAATGTCCTTTCAAATGATTGCTCAGGGTAGTTCAAATGACTCCCCCAAACCAAATATTGTAGATGAAACTTTGGGTTGCCTTTCAGGGTCTGAGAGCTAAGCCCTACTGATGAAGACACTACATATGTAGGACATAGGACTTGTATAGCATAAGTTGGACCTGACCTGAAAGCCTCTTTCCTGTAGCTTAGCTCCCATGGTTCCAGAAAATACTGTAGAGTCTGCAAAGGAGAAAGCAATTAATCATTCCTACCCAGCTGCAACATCTATGAACCATGGCATTTGTCAATATGACAAGATATACATAAAGGTGCGATCAGTGATAGTTGCATGTCTGTGTCTGTTTAATTGGACTTGTGATCCACTCAACAGGAGGAAAACCATACCTGGTACCGGAAACCTAGCCAGTTTCCTGGGACTGGGGAGATCTTGGAACTTAGAAAAGAATCTACTACTGCTACTTTGCTAGACCAGCATGAATCCTAAATATATTCTAAATTTTATCTTTATACCCACAAGTAAATATAGCTACCACCCCTCATCAGAGAAGCCTCTCTTTACAGCAAATGCAAACTATCGCAGAAAACCACAGCTGGTTAAAATGCAGAGACCAACTGATCATGGAGAGCCCAGGCCAATGAATACATCTACATCCTAACTCCTGCATCAAAGGCTCTGGGAACACTGTGGAAGAGAAGTGGAAATCCTGTAAGAGCAGAATACCAGGAAGTCTGATGTAAAATGGCCTCCCCCTCCCCCAAAGGCTAGCATAAACAGGACCAAAAGAATAGCCATATTGATGGACATGTTAATAGAAGTCAGAAAATGTTCTGGGTTCCCAAGCCTGACGTAAGAACTACAGGTCACTGATGATGGCTGGGAGAGGAATTAGTTTCTTCCGAGGATGCGATGAGCCTCTACCTGTTGTGCAGTGCAGATCGGTTAGTCTTGAAACCATTTACATGAAAATAACAAAAGTGGACTCGAAAAGTTCTATTTATATTTGTACACACACACATGTCAATACATACTTTTATACAGACATACATTTGTGTGTAATGATAATAAAGAAGAAGGCTACCAACTTGAGAGTAAAGAGAACATAAGAGAGGTTGGAAGGAGGGGATCTGGGAGGGACTGAAGGGAGGAAATGGAGGGGAATAGTTATGTAATTCTATTCCAACTTAAAAAAATAATTAAGTGGGAAAGAAAGAAATTACTATTTTCTCAAGTGAAGACTTGACATGGTCAACTTGCATTTAGGGGCTAGGCAGTACAAAAATACCTACTTTAAAAGCAATATTCTCCTAATTACTATGAAATGATGTCACTCAAAATTGTTCAGTGTGATTTTTAGAAAAGAAGAAATTCTCAGAACACAATATGGTGCCAACTGCCTAAGACTGTTAAGAGTTTCCTTCCAGATGAGAATGGCAGCAGATGCCACTCCCTACACGACATTCTGGGTCGGAAAAAACTGGGTCATTACTCCACAGACAGTAGCAACCAGGAAGTTCTGTCCCGCAATAAGGAAAATCAGAAAGCTCCGTGGAATTCTACAGTGGGACCTATCAGAGCTAGGACTTTAGGTCAGTATCCACATCAATCTCCTGAGTCTGAAGACACTTCGAATCATTGCCGCAGCTTCGGAATTAACGATCCTTCAACACAAGAGCAGATTAAAAGTCTTAGGTGGATTCTGAGCACATGGTTTCTCAGCAGACTTGCATTTGAATCCTATAAACACTTTAAACATTTATTTTGAAGGTACCCTGAGCCTCTTGCCATGCAATTGTCTCGGCAATGTGGTAACCTATCAAATTATTGACCAAGGCCCTAACTCCCATACCTGGAGGCCTGCAGATTAGTGTAAACTTTATCAGGTGGAGATGTGGTACTGGCTTCTTCCCAGCCTTCAGCTTGAGCGTGGCCTGGCGCCGCTGCTCAGCCGATGTGGTTCTTCCTTAGCATCCTCAGTAGCCCTGCGTATCTGCAGCCACCCTTGGTTCTTCATCTTTCCGGTTGCCTAATAAGGAAATGAGTGTTCCATTCACTTACAACCAGTAGACCTTTCATCCAAAAGGCTGAGCGAACTGAAATTCATCCTGCATCTTTCCTGACACACTTCTTGCTTGCTTCCCCTCAGGACTTCTGAGGTAAGTTTTCTGCTCCAGCTGCCTAAGCCACAGGAAAAATCCATTCCCAGACATTTCAATGGTACCATGTTCCACAGGGAACCTGACACAGCAATCCACGGTGTGCAGACCCAGTATTTATACCTTGAATTTGCTGAAGGTCAGTCCCCAGGCTGGCAGAAAGTTTAATGTCAGCATGGGTGTTACCTATCAGCACAGAAGTTACCAATGGATTTAAAAGGTAAATTGGTATCCTTTTTGGACCCGGAATCTGAAACAGAATCAAAAGGTCCTTAAGAAAGCAGTGCTTGCTGGAGTCTGCATATTCCTGAGAGCACTCCCTGCAGGTCACTCTGAGCCTGGCCCTCTGCTGACATTGTAGAAGAAGCCTCATTTAAAAGTCAGACATGCACACAGCTCTGACAGTGACAGACTCTCACTGTAAAAATACGCTGGGGACATAAGAGAGGGAAGAAAGGATTCTAGGCCTAGAGGAGAGCTTGCTGCCTGCCTGTCCCCGCAGCCTTGGGTCATCAGAGATAACTGCAGGAGTACTCCAAGGGTGATTGTGAGACCACCAGAGAACAGACAGTGATGGATTGCCAAGTGATGAGCCGCTGAGCCGCTGGAGAGTTAAAGGCAACATCAAAGTCGTATCAAGGATGCTGAGGTCTTCTGAGAGCAAAGAGAACCTCCTGGGCAGACACACAGCCTGAACCTGACCAGTGGAAATACTGAGCAAATGAGTGCATTGAAATCGCCAAGATTTGGGCACAAGGAGGAGCCGCCATGGCATTAGAAACAGTGATGCATCAGAAAGGTGGGCAGCAACCTGTAGGGATGGATTCAAGTGTTCTAACATGCAGTTCCCAGGCCAACCAACCCCTACAGCTCTACAATACTCATTCATCTGCTTGGACTTGCTCTTGCTGAGAGCCTGTATTTCATGTGCTGTTAAGAGTTTCTGTAATGCTTACACACACTGAATTGGGAGGAAGGGAAGCTTGCCTTCTTGCCTCATTTTCCTCTTGATCTCTGGGCACTGACATCTGTGGAGTTGCTTGTCAATCAGGCCTTTCCCCCTTTTTTCAAAATAACCTAAAATTTAACAGTTTAAAAACCTAGCAATATCCTATGTACTCTTTATCCCATTTCTCAGGCAAGCAATGTTTCTCCAAACTGTAATAGAGTATCCTAACAGTCTATTCATTTCCTTTGCTATAGCAAAGCATCATGGGCTGACTGACAGAACAAAATGTCTCATAGTTCTAAATACTAGACGTTCAAACACAAGATGTCAGAGGGGTTATTTCTTCTGAGACATTCTCCTTGGTCTTGCAGGTGTCTGTTTCATCATTAAACTCTCTGCACTGTTCTGTGCCTGTC
This sequence comes from Mastomys natalensis, assembly GCA_021653895.1. NCBI lineage: Eukaryota > Metazoa > Chordata > Mammalia > Rodentia > Muridae > Mastomys > Mastomys natalensis. The sequence continues at coordinate 183,443 of JAJTUV010000336.1, forward strand.
AGTTAAAATCGCTCTTCTTCCAAGGAATCCAGTCATATTTAGAAGATGGCCCACCTCCAAAACCATTTTTTAGCTTAAATATCTCATTAAAGACTTTATATATATAAAATTTTTGTATATTTATTATGTATTATGTGTGTTAATATAATATATATATAATATATAATATAATATATATAATGGTCCCATTCTGAGATATAGGGATTGGGAGTGTGGGGAAGGCATGATTTATCCCAGAACAACTAGGTTACTACTGATAATACAGCAAAGACACAGGTCTTTCCATCACCATAGAGACACTCAAGTTGACCTTGGGTAGCTTCACTTCCTTCTTCCCCTCAATCCATTTGAACCTTGGCAATCACTCATCTGCTTCTCGTGATTATAATTTTTATCATTTCCACACCATCTTTTAAATAGGATTCCAGTATGTAACATTTTGAGAAAGGCTTTTTATTTAACTCAGTAAAACTGTCCGGAGCCTAGTCCAGGTTGTTGTGTATACATCAATGGTTCTGTTCTTCTTAGGGCTGGGTGGTGTTCTGCAATGCACTTCTCTTTAATCATCTACCCACAGAAGGACATTGGATTAGCTTCAGAGTTTGGAAATATGAGTCTTGGTGCCATAAATATCTGTGTACATGTTTCTGAGTGAATATAATTTTTTTATTTCTCCCTGGGAAAAATGCCCAGGTGTACAATTGCTTTGATATTTAGTGTTTTAAAGAACAGGCCATCCTGTCTTCCCAGAACTCTCTACCATTTACACTCTCAGCAGCAATATGCAAAACCCACCAAAAATTGGAGCCATCCAACTTTAAAAGCCCTCACCAGGATTTGATATTGCCGTTATTTTTTATTTTAGTCGTTCTGTTAAGTGTGTAGTGGTATCTTGTTGTGGTTGTAATTTGCATTTCCCTAATGTCTAATAATGTTGAACATCTTTCATGTGCGTATTCACCATCTGTATATGCTTTTGGGTGAAATGTCTCTGCATGTCTTTTGCCCATTTCCTAATTGGATTGTCTTCATACTGTTGAGAATTGAAGGTTCTTTATATATTCCAGATTTCATCCTTTGGCAGATATGAGAGTTTGCAAATATTTTGTCTCATTCTATAGTTTGTGTTTATATTCTTTTAACAGAGAGTGTTGCAGAGCAAAACCAGTTAATTTAAGAGACTCTGGCAGTTATTTTTACATTGTATTTCAGCTGCCTTTTTCTGACATAGCTCCAGCAGGGGAAGAACAGGAAGGCATTTGATTACTGCATACTACAGGCAGACATCCAGATCCCTAGCACATCGATGCCCTGGAGAGCTCTGGCAGGGCATAAGGTTCTTGTTAATACCTGGGGTGGGGTATATAAGGTCAGAATCTCCATTCAGCCTCCTGGTACACCAGCCTCAAGTGTGGGCACATCCTTGTAGCTGCCAGGAGAGAGAAATTGAAGCTCTCCGGGTTAACATCAAAGGTGCCACGGGCCACCGCAATAACATCCCATCTTTATCAGCAATTTTCGTTCTCTCTTATGTCCTGTCCACAGCAAGGAATAGCTGGGGATCATGGAGACAAGCAGGACAGGAGTGAAGAGAATTGCCCACAGAGTCCAGGACTATGTTACATGAGAATTCTAACCACTATGGGACAACTCAGGACCCCATTCTGAAGTCATAACCCGGACTCTCCTTTATAATAGAATAGGAACACATAGCCAATGTGTTGTAGGCTATAAAGCCATGTCTCTAGGTTAAACTACTGACTGAGAGCTACACATAAGCAAATAGAAGCTAATATTCCAAAGGAATATACTCTCCACCCTATTCTCCTGCTACACTGCCCTGAGCAGATATGTCAGGTGCCCTGCAACGTTCTCATTTCCCTATTTCTCTCTAGAGCCCAACCTACCTGGGGTTGGGAGTACATTTCTTTGGTTTCCAGGGGGTGTAAAGATTGTCTCACTCACATGGAACCTATTTTCCTCTATTTATTTCCTGAAGAACACTTGTTTTAACTTGACCTCTATAATGGTAATGTATGTATGGTATGCTTTCAGAAATCTTAACTATTTGTTATTAAATGGTTTTTAAATAGTTCAGAATCTTGGAACTAGAGAATTGCAAGGCATAGGATCATAACCCTGAGCTTAGTTAGTTGATTCAGTTTCTGAATTCTAACAAGTCCAAGAAACTCTCAGGGAAGATTCTGACACACACTGGAGGAGTGTTGGGTGGGCATCCGATTACCACACTGGTCATCAAATTTTAATATCTAATTTTTTCATAAATAATAAAAATCATACATGTGATCATTTCTTATTTAAATTGGAAATTCACCATAGTCTCTTTCCCTACTTTGAAAGTTGAAATGATTCTATAAGAATGCTGTGGTTTGTACAGAGCTCAGACATGAATGGTCACTGTTACTGCATGTTGAAGAGGGAATTTTGGTGTTCAGAAATGCAATCTTACTGACATTCACTGAAAATGGCTGATCTTGGCATGTGGTGAGTGCTTGCAGGAAATTCCAGGTTCTTGTGTCTGGCATAAAGAATTCAGTAGCAAATTTGTGAATGGGGTTGTGTGTCTATGTCCTAAAATTCCAAACTCTTGTCTTCATTTGCATATCATTGTCTTTTTAGTTCATGTTTTGTTAAATACAATTCTATATTTTATATGTCCCATTAACAGCTTAAAGCTCCACTCAAGAATATGTTAATTAGCATTTATATTAGTATTAGTATTCTAATGAGGCATGGGTCACTCTCAGACACTTACAAGTGCCTCTGAGTCGGCACCTGCCATGCCTGGGCCAGGGATGCTAGCCAGGTTTAATAGGCCTTCAGTAGGGATGTTCGAGCCTTTCTCTTTGCCAAGTTGTAAGGCTTTTGCAAGCAGCCTTTACACCTTACTCCTCTACATTATTCTCATGCTACATTGCCACCTGCAGATGAGTCTGGTGACCTTTGACATTATTGCTTCCCTATTCCTCTCTAGAGATCAAGCTTGCCTCCAGTTTGGAGTATGTTTCTGTGGTTACCAGGGGGTGTAAACAATTTGTCAATCACACAGAAGCCACTTACTTCTCTTTGACTTGTTTAGCAGACCACTTCCAGGAAAAGGGTCCTATTTAGCCACTAGCGTTACCCTTGAACCCTGGCTCACTGGGAGTCATTGAATAGCATGGATTGAATGAGAGAAACGTGAACAAAGTTTTAAAAAGAAAGAACAAGAGGGGTTCATATGAGCATCACGGGGTATGTTTGGCTAACATGTGAGGTCTGGGGTTGGAGTTAGGGTATGGGGGAAACACCTCAGAGTCAGCAGACACAGCCAAGGTGGCTGAGTTTAGTAAGTGTGGTGGGGAGGAATCCTTGGCAAGGTCTTCCGATGGGAATGTGTGGAAAGTTGTTAGTCCTGCAGCACCTTCCAATGGAATAAGATAAACGTGAGTCTTAGAAATGCACGTGCCCACTTTCCAGTGTTACGTAAGAGCCTTCCACATAACCTAAAACTAGTACTCTAGGTAGCAGGGGAGAGAAAAATGAAAGAAACACGAAGAGAGTAGGAGAATGCAATATGAGTCAACTAGCAAGGGATGAGACGTAACAAGACCAAGCAGCAAGTTGGTTCTGAGACAAGGAGAAAAATAATGCACCCTTGTATGGTTTGATATCAAATTTTTGTTGGTGGCTGTTGAGTTGTATTTTTGTTCATGATTTCATTTTTCACCCAAGGAGGACTTTTCCAATTTGGGGTAAGATGGAGTTTTAATTAGTTCTATTAAAGTACACGTTTCTCAAAATATACAATCTTAATTTTTAGTAGAAAACACTTGGAAAATTTTGGCATTATAATAGTTACCAATATTTATATTTGTATTAATATGGTAAATTAAATGCCCTAAACAATTTGTTTCAATTAAACATAAGAAAGCCAATAGAAACATAAAAATCACTCATGAACTATCAATAAGCTGGTACAAAATTTGAGAAGATGAAAATTTCCAAATCATTTAAAATAAAGAGTATGTGACAATAAGATAGTACCACAGTCGATGTAACAGTCTCTGCGGACCTATGAAGATTCCTGGGTTTCTTTTATGTGCTCTAACATGAGTAAAAGAGCTAACTAAGCCCTATGCTCAGTGCCGTTAGAGAATCCAACAGGAAAGCCTTGACTAAAATATTGATACCTTTAAGATATAAGAAGAAAGAGTGCCAAGAAAAAAAAAGATAAAATCAAGAAAACATCCATCCTCAAACTTAGTTGTAGGAAGCAAGTGTACCATGTACACAAGTGTGCCTCTGAGCATGGCCATGCCAAGGACACCAGTGCCTCATCCCAATAGGAGTATCAAGGTTTCCCCTGTTACAAATGTCAACAGCATATATAGAAACTACTGACAGCAGCTTCTTCCACCACAAATGACAGTAACTGAGACTGCTTCCCTACGAAGATGCCCTACCAAGATTAGTTAATGTGCTTCCTCCTTCGGTTGCATATAATAAAGCCAGCACATTTCTCCCTGGCTGGTGTAGCTCCATCAGAGTGCACAGTTCATCTGATCCTAGTGTGTGTGTGTGTGTGTGTGTGTGTGTGTGTGTGTCTGTGTGTGTGTGTGTGTGTGTCTGTGTGTCTGTGTGTCTGTGTGTCTGTGTGTATCTGATGAGTTCAGTCTCAAAGTGGTGCAGGTCACAGCACTTAGCAGTAAATAAAGCAAAACAGAAATTCATTTTTCCCTGAGAAGTCATAACTACAAATTAGCCCCTTGGTTCACTGAAGAAATTCAGATCATCCATGTTGTCAAAGAAAATCCCAAGTTCAGACTGTAATTTGAAATTGTCCTGGATAAGTCATACCTCTTGATACTGATAAAACAAACATCAGTTCTCTCAGAATAACTGACAGGTAACTGAAACTCTAAAAATTCTACAAGTAAATTTCCAGTAAAGTTGAACATACACACAAACACACATCAAGATACAAATAAAAAAACTGATAGTGAAAGTGAGCTATGGACTAAAACCAGGTATTAGAATTTTCACTCAGAAGGAAAGATAATAGAGATTCTGCAAAGCAAACTGGAAATCTATTGTACAGATACACCTAGAACCAATAGATTTAACATGGAATCATATGGAATGTGCATAAAATAAGAATCCAGTGTGTCAGATTCAGAGTAAGAATTTAAAAAGGCTGATTAACTTTATTTTTATTCTGTGTATTCTTGAAGTACATTTCGAAGAGACTTCTGATATGTACCCAGAAAGAATGATGCACACATATAAAAGAGAAGCTATGGATAATAGAATGAAAACCCTGAATATGTCAAGCTCAGGTTCCAAAAGAGCATAAGTACTGGGGGAAGAGAGCGAGAAAGAAGATAATGGGTAACAGAAACATGTGCTGAACAGTAACATGGAAGATGGAAGAAGAAGGTATGTTATGTTAAAGGGAGAAAGAGAGGAACCTATATCTAGTGACATTCTAAAGGAAGAGGAAATGGATACTGTGAGAAAGCAGGGGTATCTTTAAAAACAGAGCGTTTCTCTTTACCTCAGAATTGGGATGCTGGACTTGATGGTGCATCAGTGGTCCCAGGTTGGTTATGGTGTCTTATCACAGTGATATAAACGGTGACTAAGACAGGAGAAGATCTGCTGGTTAGTCCAGTTGGCCAGGCATTGAGGTGTTCAGGGACTCCTCTCAGTTTTAGTCACCTACTCAGACATTGCTTTCAGGCAACAGGAAGAGACAATAAGGAACCAGTAACCAGAAACCTCCTCTGATACTCCTGCTCTTCACAAAGGATATTCTAAGAACTGGTACTTTGGGGTCCCTGTGTCTGACCAGGTTTTAATCTCCTTTTCATATCATTAAAAAGAACTTTGCTAGGGGCTGGAGAAGTGGGGCTCAGCAGTTAGGAACACTGGCTGCTCTTCCAGAGGACCTGGGTCAATTCCCAGCAACCACATAGCAGCTCACAACTGTGTAACCCCAGTTCCAGATGATCCAATACCCTCACACAGACATAAATGCAGGTAAAACACCAATGCACATAAAATCTTTAAAAATAGTTTAAAAAAGAACTTTGTGGTGTGAAGTTATTTAACTTTAATACCATTCAATTGGATGGGACGCAGTTCTAGGTATAAAGAGACCACAGTGTTAAACATAATGCCCATAGCTAGATTGGTAGCATAAACATTCAGATGTTTGCTGTTCAGGTCTCTGTTTAAGAAAAAAAAAAACAGTATGGTCTCTTAACAAGCTTTGCTCTGTGCCTTTGTGATCTGTTGGTGTTTGTGTGAAGACAACCCTCCCTGAAGAAATCCAAACCAATGACTTAAAACATCATGATACAGAAATACAGTATACTGCCCACTTTCCCTCATAAGTTTCACAGGTATCGCCAACAATACGACAGAAGCTATTTCCATCTCTGTCCTCATGACTTCATCCTTGAAGATACAACCTAACGCCATGGCTCTCTAATCCCAGGGAACACTTAGTAAGAGGTTTGGGTCCAAGCTTCCAGTGGCCAAGAGGTTGAGTTATCCATCCTTCCTGTTGTATGAGACAATGCTAATCCTTTACTGCAATGGAACAACTTGAGCATTTAAAAATTAATTATATCTAGGTAGACAAGGAAAACAGAATTGCCTAGTTATTGAAAAATGGTATCAATGATCTAACTTCTGGGGGAGAAGGCAGGGTAAATAATACTACAGTGCAGTTTCAAAGTTGATAACCAGTATGAAACCCTGTTTTGGGAGAAGTGACAGAAATGGATGTCCTTGAGGGCTATGGCTCTGAGGACATCCTGAACCAAAGACTATTAAGATTGTTCAACCCTTCCTCTTGAACAACAATTTTGAGAGCTCTTGAAAAGGTGTTGCTTTTCATTAAGGAAGGCATGCTCTGAAGGACACAAAGGCTTTGTCTCATAAAGCATTTAGTATCTACATCACCCAAAGCCCCAGGGTTTAGGATTTTAGGATGACAATTAGGGAAATCAGAGCACAAGCCAGCTGAGTGGTACTGACAGGCTTGTTGAGGGCTGACAGAGAGTAGTTCCCCAGAGAACTCTTAAGAATTCCCAGACTTGCTCTAACAAGGACAAGGTGAGTCTCCTTGTAGCAGGCCATCCTTTATTCAGAAACTTCCTTCTCCTTATTTACTCCCAATCCTCTGGGAAAGTGCAAGGTTCTTAGTGACTCTGAACCATTATAGACCTCAGTGACATTCTCCAGGAAATCTTCAGGTCAGCTAATGCTATCAAGCAATTAGTTGCATTAGTTTCAATTACTGGAGTCTAATCTTCATACTTGCTATGGCATAAATGTGGGCAATGTGAGATAACTAGACAGACAGGGCATTGAGGCAGAACGGTCGATGCAGCTACTCTCTATCCCTAGCTATCCCATGGACAATGATTATACTGAAATAGGAACTCCCTCTGAGAAGTAGGAACAAACCTTTTTTGCTGATCCCTAATCGAGCCTAATAACATCTTGCTGGTCATTAGATTAAGAGATAAGATAGGAGTACTCTTTAAGCAGAAACAGGATAGTACTAAAAAATCCAAACAGAACTAGATCTTGGACTGCCTTGGAACTAAAGGGAACACACACACACAACACACACACACACACACACTATGAGTGAGGCTGATATGTAGACTGCTCTCATCACTGCTATATTCTACCCTCAGTAATCTGGGCTTTCTTGGCCCTAAGAATTGCTTGATATACAACCTATTTTAAAGCATATGCATCAGTCTGCCTCAAACCCTGTACACCTCTGCTAGAACTGTGTGTGCAGGAGAGTGAAGAAGCAGCTGGCAAAATAAATCCCAGGAAGCCTTTCAACAGAAGAGAGGTAAAAAACCAAGGGCACATAAACCAGAGCACCGAACCCTAGCAGGTCTTCACTCAGCATTATTATGTATCAGATGTTAAGTGCAAGATTGCTGCTAGCGCTTATCAAAACAGGACAATAACAATAAAACAAATGCCACAAGACATTAAACGAGTCAAATAAGTTTTTACACATATTAGCTTAAGATTTGAGAGTGTCTTTGTCCTTGATATTTGCATCAAGAATCACTAACAGCAGGAGCTGAAGAGATTGCTCAGCAGTTAAGAGCACTGGCTACTTATTCTTCCAGAGGACCTCAGTTTGCTTTCTAGCACCTGGATGGCAGCTCACAGCCATCTACAACCCTACGCCTGAGCATCTAATGACCTCTTCTGACCTTTACATATACTGCATGCATGAAGCACAGATACAGGCACACAGGCAGAAGACCTGTACACATAGAATAAAAGTAGATTTAAAAAAAAATAACCAACAATAAATATAAAAAAAAGTTCTGAAGTTCATTTTTATAATTGAACTCTTAATGTTTTTAAAAAAATCTGAGTGTTTTCAATAATCATAATAGATCTTCCAGTCTTTTTTTCTTATACCTTATATAATATAAACTTTTTTTCCCCAACCACATAAACATTGATAATAAGCTTCTGTGGGTTTGGTGTCATCAGCATTGGCTTAAATCATAGACATTCTTCAGAGTCTACAAAAGCTGCTGTGCTAGTCAGCTTTGTCAATGTGACTAAATCCCAAGCAACTCAACAGAAGCATTATGTGGGTCCTGTGCCCCCATCAGATCAGCCATTGTGCATTTAACCTCAGGATGCAGAGGATATGGAAAGCAGGTAGCGGTGAATACGGAGGGGACGAACAACCTAGCTGACAGTTTTGAAGGACAGCTTGTTTATTGAAATAGCAGGTTGAGTCAGGGGGAAAAAAGGACATGAGACGAAGTATTGCAGTGGGGACATGGACCTTCCGGATGTATCAGCTGGATTAGTAGACTGTTGGTCACATGGTTTCTGAGAAGCCAGTTCTCTGGCAGGGAAATCTAAGCCTAACTGGCTTTATCATGACATGGCCTTGTCTTTATAGAGATGAATAGGCTCAAGCCTGATTTTGGGAGGGAGCAGCCCCACGACTGCTGTGTTCTCTGAGTGATATCCAGGCTATGAGTAATGCTCTACTGTCTTGGGAATCCACAGGACTGGCTTGCATTGGTGGTTTAGAGGCTACTGGAACTTGATCATCTTGCTTCGAGGTTTGCGATAAATTTAAACATCAGTGTGAGAAATGTGAGGTGGAAAAAAGCTGCTCACCCATGGCAGTCAAGAGATAGAGATAGACATAGAGATAGACAGACAGAGAGAGAAAGAGAGAGATAGACATAGACATAGACATAGTGAGAGAGAGATAGACATAGAGAGAGAGAGAGAGAGAGAGATAGACATAGACAGAGAGAGAGAGAGAGAGGATACACACACACACACACACATATATATATGCATTACTCATATGTGTGTGTGTGTGTGTGTGTGTGTGTGTGTGTGTGTGTGTGTGTGTATAATATATATGTAGAACATTGCCCATAGCCTGGCTATCACTTAGAAAACACAGCAGGTATGGGGCTGCTCCCTCCCCAAATCAGGCTTGGGCCTACTCGTCTCTCTCTCTCTCTTTCTTTCTCTCTCTCTCTCTCTTTCTCTCTCTCTTTCTTTCTGTGTATCCCACCCTTCTAGCAACTTCACAGGTTGGCAATCAACTATTTTACATTAGAAAACTTTGAAGGACGTCAGAGTTTCAAACCTTAACAATTGTTCAAACAAATATTTTTTAAATTACAATCTTATCAATGTCGTACGTGGAGATAAAGAAAAAAAATCTGGAACCTGTGAAGCAACTTTTTCTCTTCTCATATGTTCAGATATGTACATGGAGAAGAGACTTAAATGAGCAGTATGCAGACGTGACAGCCGGAGGTGACACCGGCAGAGAGATGTATGCTCAGTGCCTCTAATTCCACTGGCTGTTGTCCAAGCATCTCTGTACGCCAGGTGTGGATTTGAAAGCCAAGTTGCAAATAACATAATGGGAAGCCTTTTTCTATAACCAGTTTCATCTTAGTGCGGGATCCCCATGACTGCCCGGATACAGAAAAAAGTCATCCAATTCAGTAATTATTTCCAGCCAACTTCAAAATCACCTAATTGCATTCCTGTTTAAAGATCCAATTTGACGGGCTTCTTCTCATTCTTGAGTTTCTCAGAAATGATGTCACTTGGCTGTGGGGAGAAAGAGGAAAAAAAATCATATGTTTTCTGCCTATCTCTGCATAGCTGCTAAAGTCTAAGGACAGGTCTGCTAGCAGGCATTCTATCATACAGAGTGAGTTTTTGCTAGTGCTGCCCTTTTCCTGCCTTGTAATCTCTCATTTTCCACTGTCCTATGAAGACTTGGCTGGATTAAGCTATGGCTTGGGTCTTGACTACACCCTAAAGGTTTAGGTGTTAATGATTGATCCATACAGTAGCTCTCTTGTGAGATGGTAAGACTTTTAAGAGGTAAGACCCAGTAAAAGGTCCTTAGAGATCCTGAGACCCCGACGGTATCTTATTCTTTTTTGTTCCCTGGCCTTGAGGTGAGCAGCTTTTCGGTGTCACATGCTCTTGACATGGTGTGTACATGGCTGGAAATAATGGGGCCAATCAATTCTAAACCGGTCTTTCCAAAAACATTGCCTAAAACCTAGAACTTCTCTTTCTGAATTGATTATGGAGGGTACTATGTCACAGCAACAAATGAAAACCTAATGTATCAGAGATAGGTAGCTCATAGCCAAGTATGATTTATGACCTGACTTTCGATGTTTAAAAAGATGAGAATTAGAAAAAAATATATAGAGAGAAACAAAGAAACCATATGTCTGAAAAAAATTGAAGAATTTTACATTTTGTTTCTGAGAGGTTATCTCCCTTTGAGCCTATCAGTCCCCCTCAGGTTCAATTCTGTGGAACGAGTATTGTACTACCTGATTATTAGCGTTAACCACATGAATTATTAGAGATTTTGAGTCTTCTTGATGCCAAGCTCATTGCTGTATTAATTAGGGATAAATTAGGCCCTCTCTATCTATCCTAAACTTCTTTACCATTTCCATCTGCATTCTTTTGCCCAAGAGAGCTGCATTAGATCTGACAGCTTAATAAACTCTCGTCATGACTCTAGCTCTAGAGCCCACCTGCCTTAAGGAAGAATCCACTGTCTACTGTAATCCCTAGAGTAGATGAGCATCATCTGTTTCTCTTATCCTTTATAAGCTGTACTCTAGTGCATTACTGTCAAAAGTTACTCAAGAATTTCTCAAAAATAAAATAATTTAAAGCTAGACCTATTGTAGTCTCAGTGTAACTCCTTGAAAACTTCTAATTATTCAAGTATATTTGACAAAAGTCAAATATGATTAAGCTATCCATCCTTTATACAAGTATGAAAAAATGATGATATGAACAGAAGTTTCTCAATTTGCTACAGTCCTTGGTTTTAGATAATAATGATTTCAATCTTGATAGTCATCTAATAATAGTTTAATATGATACCTTTTGGCCATTCACCTAGAAATACATGGTTTTAAGAGAAAAACAACCAATAAACTCTCTCTCTCTGTGTCTCTGTCTCTCTCTCTGTCTCTCTCTGTCTCTCTCTCTGTCTCTCTCTCTGTCTCTCTCTCTCTCTTTCTTCTCTCTCTCTCTCTCTCTCTCTCTTCTCTCTCTCTCTCTCTCTCTCTAACTCAGATTCAAAGAAAATACGATAGTGCTCAGGGAGACTTTATACTTACCTGCTACATTCAGCATGCATCCTGGGGAAAGAATGGCTGAATCATGTGTTACAAATGTACTCAAAAATAAAGGTAAGCTAACTACGATTTCAAATTTTTTGTCATTGACCCAGACAATTGACAAGACGATAGATTTTGGATCATGGAAAAGTAACAGTTCATACTATAGTGTAGTGAGACCCTCCCTAAAATTGTCACTTGGGACATTGTGGATCCTTTTACACGATGTAGGTGCTTGCTAAGATTGCATCTGTCAGAAAAAAAGGTTGAAAATAAAATAGTGCTTACCTTTGTCTGCATTTGTTAACACAAAAGGAATCAATAACTTTAGAGAGCATTGACTGATTTGTCAAAGTGATAAAAGGAAGGGAGAACTCGGTGAGTCTGGGATCTGTAGAGTCAGGGAGTCACTGTTTGTCTCCAGTTGAAAAACAGTAAAGACAGAAGTGGAGGTTTCTTAGAATTTGCTGTTACAGAAGAATCAAATCAGTGGTCAATTATTTCAGAACAGAGGTTGTTTTCAGTGAAAAGACATAATGGCTTAGATTCCCACACCCAAACCCACATTCAAGCTGAGCACTTACTTAGCTGAAGGCAGCCCAACTTTAAGAATGATTGTGCACATGTCTATCAGCACAGGATGCTGCTTGGACTCAAACAAATGGGAACCCAGTTACTGTAGTGGTTATGGCCCAGAGGACCACAGGAAAAGATCGAGAATTGGTTGGTGGCTATTTGAAACTGAACAGGACACTTGATCCTTAGCACAAACTTGAGAAAGCTTTCAACTATAAAATGGGGACATAATCTGCAACACTCTTCCCAGATGTGGCCAAGGATGACAAGGAATAAAGAAGAAACTTCGCAATGGTAAAGCTGAGGGCAGCAGAGCAGGTGCCCCCTTCCCAGGATATGTCACTGAGTCCCAGTTAGAAACTGCCACCTCCAAGTTCAGGACCCCTTGAATTCCCTTATTGATATTAAGGTTGAGAATTCATCTACACCATGTTCCACCCTTCCCACCTGAGCAGTTTCTTACTAAAGCCACTTTTTCCTGATTCTTCAAGGTGTACTGGCCATGTGAGCAGTTGGTAATTAGTCATCTCTGCTCGTAACTCTCCAGATAACGATTATCATTCAGAGATGCAGGAACTTTGACTTTGATAAACTGATTGGAATCGGTTTTTAGATGCTATTTCTCAAGAAATGGCAACAATTTCTCACTTGCAAGAAAAAAAGATAATGTCCTGTATTAGTGCCATAGAAGTTAATGTTAGTGCTTTTTTTTTTTTTTTTTTTTGTTGTTGTTGTTGTTGTTGTTGTTGTGACCATTTTCAAAAGAAATTGTGGGATTTTGCTTCCTGGCTATTTTAGAAATTGGCTAAGGCATCATGACACTTCTTGGACAGAAAGTTGTGGGCAAAACCTATCACTTCCAGGCCAACCCTTTAATTTTTATACCAGTATCTTCAACGCCCTCTTCACTTTGTCCCTGCAGTGCTTACATTAATAGCTTATCCATCAGACCCTGAGTGACCATGACAGGCAGAAACCCCGTGTTGATCCATAGTTGACATGTTCATTTCTCACCCAAGTGTGCAGCCAGTTTGAAGCCATAAAAATCAGGGAGATGTTTGCTACTGCAGCATAGTCTAATCAATCTTGACTGATAAAAGGTGCAGGTGAGGATCATAGAAAGGAAAGAAATGAGCACGTTGAATTTATGAAATTATTTTCTTCAGGTACACGGCTAGATAACAAAGACCTTTAATCTATTTTCTCTATGATACTTGCAGTAGGAGATATTGATAAGAGATTAACATCTAAAAATGTATAATAAAGAGACAGGAACTCCAAGAGGGAAATAAAACTGTACCAAAAATATACTGACAGGCAATTTATGGAAGAGAACCCAAAGGCTAGCAAGAATAGAAAATGATCCCCGAGCTCATTAATAACCAGAGAAATGTAAATTAGGAAAAGATATCACTTTACACCCATTAGCCTCGAAATGGAAAGCAAAATTAATTATTAAAGGTTGGTAAGAATGTGACAAATGGGAACCCTTTTGCTGATGGGAATGGATGATGGCAAACTTGACTGTCCCAATCTTCCCAGGAGGCGATCAGTCACCAGTAATAATCAAGTTAAGAATAGTTAAAACTATTTTTTGGTAATAAGGATATGAAATAGAGTAAACCAAACCATTTCTGTAAGTGAACAGATATGTGTAGAGCAGTACATATCTTACAAAGATACATACAAAACGTTAATATCAAATCAATGTCAGTAGAAGACAACAGTAGTAAAGAGGGAGGATCCACTAACATAATAACAGACTTAAAACATGATGCACAGGGTGATGGACACTGCTCTCTGTCCTTGAAACCTCCCTGAAAAGGAGCAATGTGCTTTCTTCCCTCACCTTAATATCATAATTGTCATATGGCCAAGTATTTTAAATCACTGGAAGAAATCCTAATAAATCCAAGATCCCTTAAGCATATAAGTAAATAAATCCCAGTGCCACAGTGGAATGAATCAATCTTTAAACTCTAGTCTACTGATAAATATTTAACAATTGCATCTGGATGAGGGAGTGTGGGTTTTGTTTGCAGGATTTGCTGATTTCTGTGGCATAACTATTCTTGTCCTGGCTGATTTTACACTATCAATCATTGTATTAACAGATGGCAAAGCTCTTAAAATTCCACAGTGGACTTTGCTGAGCTTCTAGGGGTGTGTTCCCACATGCTACCTTTGAGGCTCCAGAGTCAAAGCACCAGACCAGCTGATTTAAACACAGACCATGCAAGGGTGTTGCATAAAACAAACACTTAGACATTTTCTGTACACAAGCTCTCAGAAAGCACTTTATTTCACTTGCACCAAATCATTAATCTGAGCTGAGGGGACCTTCTTCCATCTTTCAAGTTGAAACATTTAATTGTTGCATGTGTATAAATCTCTTTACTAAATGAAGGCCAAGTGATAGCTCCAGTTGAGTCACAAATCCTGAGCCTTGGGTGGTATGCTTCTTCCTAGAAGCAAGAAACAAGATGGAATATTACAATATTCCCGCAAGCTGGAAAGGGGACCTTAAACAATATGAGGAGACAGAATGCCTGCATTTAGCATCTCACAAATGCCTTGCATTTTCAAAGACAAACACACAAAAACATATCAATAAACCCAAAATGTTCCTCTCCAAAGGAAGAACAGGGACAAAAAAAATGGAACAGAGACTGAAGGAAGGGCCAACCGGGGAACGGCGCCACCTGGGGATACATCATGTTTGTAGACACCAAACCCAACACTGTTGCAGTGGTCAAGAGGTACTTGCGGACAGGAACCAAGTGTGGTAGTTCCTAGGAAGGTCTGGCCAGCAACTGACCAATGCAGATGAGGATGCTTGGAGCCAACCATCAGACTGAGCTCAGAGAACCTGATTGGGGAACTGGCAGAAGGACTGGAGGAGCAGATGGTGATTGCAACCTCTTTGGAAAAACAACATAAGCTGGCCTGACCACCCAGTTCTCACAGAGTCTAGACCACCAACCAAGATGTGTACCTAAAGGGATCTTTGGCTCCAGATACTTATGTAGCAGAGGATGGCGTCGCAACGGAGGAGAGGTCCTTGGTCCTGGGGAAGTTTGATGCCCCAGAGTAGGGGGATGATGGAGGGATGGGGCTCTAGAGTGTGTGTATGTGCCCGGGGGAGGGGGATGTTGGGGCTTAAGGGAACACTCTCATACAGACAAAAGAGAGAGGTAGGGTAGATGTGGAATGTGGGGAGGCGTGGTGGAGGAGGTAACCAGGAAGTGGGCTATCTTTTGAGATGTAAAGAATGGAATGATTAAAAAAAAAAAAAAAGTATCAACAGTGCTCACTGCTAACCTATTCCCCAATATTCCTGACCACAAGCAGTTCCACAGGCTCTCCAATGCCTAATTTTTCTCCTTGTTTTTTTGAGACAGATTTTGTTTTCCAACAGTCTCTTCTTCTATTAAGTGGTTATTACATAAGGACATTAAAATCCTCTGAGACTTTTTATGAAGATTAGAGGCAGAATCATCAAGATAGCATTTGGCATATAGTACATGCTTACACAGCAATTTCTTTTTTCCTGGTTTTCTCATTATAAATAGGGTTACAAAAACAACAAAACTCCAATAATACAAGAACAATACAAGATGTAGGTCAAGTTTTTACTTAGCTGACAGTCTTTGCAAATAATTAGCATACTCCTCAAGGACCTTTATCACACCACCCTTTATAATTTTTATCACCTCTCCTGCTGCCACCAGAAAGTTCTCAGAGAACCTACATATGCAGTGTTTACAGACTCAAAAGCTAAACCTCACAAAACTCCCCAAGGAAAGGACAGGAACATGGGTTGGATTATGGGACCATCAGCAAGTCAGGCTTTGTAAATTAGGGAACATCTTGGTATCTTAGGAGCGTTGCCAGTTTTCTGATGATTAGTAGTAAAGACATGGAAACTCAGGCATTTGGTGAGTAGGGAACTGAGCACTCCAGGTATTCTAATACCTACAAGAAAAAATCCCAGTTCAGGAAATACTCTTGTCATGTTTTTGTTTTGTTTTCCCTTGGGGGAGGAGTTTCGTGTGTGTGTGTGTGTGTGTGTGTGTGTGTGTTGTGTGTGTGTGTCCCCAGTCCTCTACAAAAATAAATCAATACTTCATTAAATAGAATGCTGAAAATTTACATATTCACATACAAAAAGTCAATGTAAGTTAAGGGAATATTGCACAGAGAGGAGCTCAAGTGGGATAAAGACATTATTTTTAAACTATTGGATAATTGACTTACTTTCTGGTTTCTACCTACTCAATGTAGCATAGCACTTCCAAGTACATATTAGTTAAAAGTGCAGATGTGCAATTACTGCAAAAACTCCAGGCAGATTGCAAATGTATCATAGATTTGGGACTCCCTTTAAGCGACTAGATTCCAAATATTATCAAATTAGAGGAACATATGGAAAGCTTACTGCACTTTACTACAAAACGTGTATTAAAATTTTATATCCTTAGCCATCTTACATTGTGTTTGTTTAGTACAAGGATAAAACTTTATGCTGTGAAAATAACAATAAAATTTTGGGGAGTTGTTTATTTTTCAGCAGTTACTTCAACAGTATTTCCAACCATTTAACACCCAATATTTTAAGTGTCTTATTTAAATTCACTCGAAAGTCCCAGTGGCTTACAAATGAATATGGCCTTCTCTGACTTGGTATATAGGCCTAAATGTATGCCCCAACATGGGATAGAATTTCAAAACAGTAAACTTGACAGTTTTTCACCATCACACCATGTATTTCAGTATAAAAACAATGTGCATTGTATGCACACTGTTCTCATTTTTTAAAACCTTATATTCTCGTGGATTCCTGTCTCAGAAACATTTAGCTTGACATATTACTTTTACTTTGCTGAGTCAATGTCCTCCCTCAGCATGAAAAAAAAAAAAGACAAAAACAACAAAAATTCTTTTGCTCATGCAAAAGATCACAAGATGAGCACATTTATTCCATTTATTCTAGTATCTACCCATCCTGATTGTGAAGGCTTTCTCAGAAATGTATGTCAAAACCCTAATTCTCAAAGTGATGCACTGGTGTGAGCCTTTGGGAAATAATTCAAGAGGAGAAAGCATAATCCTCATTAACAGTATTAATGGCCTCATAAAAGAGAGCACACGAACCCTCTGACCCTCATTCAGCATGTGAGCACACAACAAGAAATTTTCCCTTAGCATCCAACTATACTGACTATCATTCTCACAGGAAACTTCAAGCCTTTTGGAACAGTAGAAGTGAATGTTAGTTCAAGCCACTCAGTGGTGACAGCCGACTGAGGTGCCATAGCTTCAACATCCTTGTCTTATATGTTATAGGGTTGGCTATTCTTACTTTCTTGCTCAAGACTAAGGTATTAATATCTGACCACTCTATTGTCTTTAATGTAATTAGAACTGGATATGCACACATGACCATATTGAATTAATTCTAATATTTAAATCTTTTCTTTAATGTAATAAAGTGTTGTATTGCTCTTTAAAACTCATACACCCAGGCGCATTATAGATGAACTTCATTTTGATATACAAACATTTGTGATAAGGGAATCCTGAAAACATGGGTTTGCATGAGTCTTGAAGACATTCATTGCAGTGAAGGTAATCATCATTCTATAAGGCCAAACACTTGACTCTAAGTAGCTGAACAGAACTTTTTATTTTCCACTCTCCTGAACTGCCTACAGAACCAGCTGTCTTCCAGTTGATTTTTTAACAATTAAAATGTAAGAGCTACACATCGATTACAATGGCAAAAAAATCCTAGCAACATTAACCGCTGCTGAAGACATAGAAGAACACAAACACTAACTTGTTGGTAGCAGGAATGCAGAAAAGTACAGTCATTATGGAAAACAGTTTGACATCCTCTTACAAAGCTAAATATAGTTTGACCATATAGCCTAGCAATCATGCTTGTCAATGCTTACCCAGATGATTTGCATATTTATGTTTACACAACAATCTACTTGTCAGTGTCTATTGCAGCTTTAGTCACAGTTACAAAAAAGCTGCAAGAAACTGAGTTATTCCTCAATAGGTGGTTAGGTAAACCACCATGATGTGTGACAGTGCACTACTAATCAGGGATTAAAAGAAGAACTGAACTATCACACACTGCAGAAAGACATGGACGCATCTTATATGCACATTAAAAACTAGAAGAAGCAAGCCTGAAAAGCTACATATTTATGATGCAAGTTGTAAGACTCATAGAGATTATAAAAAGAGTCACGGTTACCAGGCAAAGGTAGGTTACATGGGTGAAATATAAACAGTATTTTTCTAGGCACCACTTCTGCATAATTTTGATTATAGGTGCATATCATTACATTTGTAAAGCTCAGAGAAATTTATAGCACAAACATGTATACACAAATACAAATATTTACAAGGTCCAGTGGTCTCTGTATAGAATGTAGACTGTGTAAAGAGTCTAAAATGTATTGCTAATGTATGGAACAACCCCACTGCAGAGAATGGGAGGTAACTCAGGAAATGAGCAAACTGATGCTAAGATGCTCATGCAAAACAAACAAACAACAAACAAACCAACACCTATCACTCTTGTTCATAAAGTTCACTCCCATACAGTAGAGATAAGAACAGGAACCAAGTCTCTTCTTTGAGACTATGCCCGCAAACAAAGTCAGAAAACTAGAATGATCTGTGTGGTAACAGACCAGAACATAGTTTGATATATCTTAATGAACTTATTTAGATTAATACAGCTATATATGCCGGCATATGAAATTATGTGTAGTCCCATGTGTGAAAAAGTTAGTTCAGGCATAGGTATAACACAGTTCTATTTGTCATGTTGACTGAGAGAACATAGGAACAAAGACAGCAAAAAAAGAAGCCATGTCTCTGTTTCAAAACTACTTTAAAAATAACCACAGTTCTTTTGAGAAATGACTGATTCTAGCATTGAGGCAAAAATGGCCCAAGATGTGATGACTTAAAAAACAGTCACACATGGCAAAATGGCACTTGAGTCAGTGCTAGGTTGAGTATTAAGAGATGCTATAATGTTACAGTAGATCTGAAATATCTCTTTTGGCCAGTGATACCATTACACTGTATCACTCCTGCTTGAGTGGTTCGGAGAAACCTACTATGCTATCAGTCACATAAAAACAGAGCCCACGCCATGGTATCCACTGCACAGTATTTGATGATGATAATAATACACAACTATGTTATCAGATATTTGTATCTACTATTTTATACTTTTAATCTTCAGGGTCTACTGCTCCTGTTTATAGAAAACGTTCACATAAAAACCATCTGGGCTAAGTCTGTTGGGAGACATTCTAGAAGGAGCTTTTATCATAGGAGAAGACATGGACATGTCCTTGACTATTACTCCTGCAGAAGAATTTCTACGTGAATGAGATGTGGAGGCAGAGAAAATGACATCAGTGACCCATGGCCCTGATTCGGTGGCAGCCCAATAATACCAAGTTTTGTGTTAGCTTTAAAAAATATGCTAAAAAAATAACTATTAAAATATTGAACTAGAAAAAGGCCTGTGGATTAGGAAATAACAAAGAATAACCTTTGTATACCTGTAAATTGTGTTTTTGTCAGACAGTTTAAATATAAATATTTATAAAGCCAAAATATGTAGTAAGCCAAAGTTACTTTACTACTGAAGGAACATTCATTTTTAAAACAGATATAGCCCAAGTGTACCGTGCATATAAAGTCTATACACTGCGTACAGTCATGTCTTAGGTTTTCATACTTACCCACCATTCACACACTCACACACACTCACACATTCATGAGGATTTCTAGTCATAGAAACTCCATTCTTCATAACTGTCCTCTGCACATCTAGTAGTTTTCAAAATCTCTCTACCATATGTTTTCTCTACTTTTTCCCTCTATGTCCATAAATATTTACCATTGCCTGCAATGTACAGTGCAGTGGGACATTGTGCAAACTTGTATCATGAGAGTAATAAGCTAAACTGGACAATTCAGGCATACCAAAGCTGTACCATCCAGACTTATATAATACATTTTCTGATGTTTTCACAATGATGAAGTTTCCTAATAACACTTTTCTCAAATATGTAACCCCATCAGAATGAGGCATGATTTTATAAAATGTAAAATTGTAACACTTTTAGGGAATGTGAGAGAAATCTTTGGTATCACAAATAAACATTTCTTAGATTCAACATTGAAATTATGATCCAGAGAAGAAAAATATTGTGATTAGGGCTTTGTTAAAATGTAAAACCTTCAGTCAAAGAAAGGCTACACTGGGAGACAAAGAAAAAGTATTTCTCTGTAGGCCCTTTATCTGGTGAAGGACTTGCATCTGGAATATCACATTTCAACAATAGAAAGCAATGAACACAGTAATACAATGGGCAAAATACACAAAGAGACTTTTCATAAAAGAGAATGTAAGAAAATTTGTATGAAAAGATGCTCAACATTACTGGACATATGAGCTATCGCCATACACCAACCAAAATGACTATTACGAAAACCAATGACTACTCTATGGGAAAGATAGTAAGAAACTGGGTCATTTGTACACGGCTGTTAAAGATGTCTAACAACATTTTTGTTAGCTTCTTTAAAACATAACATACAACTATCATACAACTCAATGATTACCCCTAAAATTTTATCTTAAACTCACAGTTATACAAAAACCTATATAATACTATAGAGGCTTCAATAATCATAGTCCAAACCTGGAAACAATGTAGATAATCCTTTAAGGGCGTACAACTCAGTAATAAAACTGAACCAACAATTGCTGCATATAACAGTCTACATGAGTGTCCAGGGAATAAATTTCAGTTTTAAGACCCAATCCCCAAAGGTTTCATACTGTGTGATTATATTCAGGCAGCATTTATCATTATAATATTATACAACTGGAAGAGGTCAGTAGTCCTCGGGGATTAAGAGACAAGTGGACATGGCCGGAAAAGGTCAAGCTAAAGGAGCCCTGTGGTGATGGATACGCTCTGCATCTTAACCATATCGATGTCGGTAACTTAGTGATGATCTGGTAGTGGTTTTGTACAATGTTAGTTACTGTGGGGTACAGGGGGTAAAAAGATACTGAATCCTTACCTTTTTAATTTTTTTTTTTTACAATTGCATGTGTATCTATACTAATTTCAAAATGAAAAGTAAAATTCAAGTTAAAAATGCCTCATTAAAGGGCAAGGTAACGGAGACTCTTGTTGTATGTAATGTAATCATTTTGTTGGAGGTTGCTACATTATTCAAGTTTGGCTTACAGTAAAAAGATTATGAGTTTGTCATTGGATGTGCTGAACCACAACCTCTGGCATGCCAACCTGTGCCTTTGGACAATATGAACCTAGTGTCTGCATTTACAAATACTAAATACCTTTTAAGTTTGGTGTGAGATCATGCATAAATTTGATACATAAAGGACTGAGTACTCTTACTCCCTAGTGCTGTGTCTGACATACAATTAGATTCAAATGCTAGCTAGCAGGGAAGCACAAGAATTACTTAGGAAGCAATTGTATCCTCTGTCCTTTTCATTATCTTTGATAGTTGAGACTTGAATAGATTTTAGAACCAGGCATAAAAATGAAAGAGAAATTTAACCAGGAAGACAACCAAAGATATATGTATCGACAATAAAATGATCAATTACATACAGTTCTCTTATATTTAAAATACTGTACAGTTATAAGATATTTAGAAAATGAAAAAAAGCACAAATACCATAACAATCTGATGGTAGTACTGTTGTTAACATGACTCACCTTGTTATATTTCTAGAAGACTGATATTGTTCACTTTACATAATCTTGAAACCCTCTTTGTGATTGCATGAACATTTTCCTTGTCATTAAGTATCCCAAAGAGTCTTTTCCAATATTGTCTAAGTAAGCACCATATATTCAATGGAATATTAACTATGTACCACTAGACATGCTATTTGGTTCCAATTATTTTTCTATTGTACAAACTAATAGAAAAATTCTATTTACATAAAACTTTGCATTGACTTTGATATAGCAATGTTTTATGCAGAGGGAGTGTTGAAGGAGAAAAGATATACACCAAGTTCTTGATTTGCCTGATGAATTCTTCTGAAAAGAATGAAGCAGGAAGCTTTTTAAGAAGCTTCCGTTAAAAAAAAAAATGTATTTTCTCCTTGAGTTAAATTCACTTGGTCCACAAATTATTGCATTTGGGAGAGAATAGAAAATCTGGAAATAAGCAAAAAAAGAAAAAGAAAAAACAACCAAATCTATTACACAAGAGGAGGAGGAGGAGGAGGAGGAGGAGGAGGAGGAGGAGGAGGAGGAGGAGGAGGAGGAGGAGGAGGGGAAGGGGAAGGGGAAGAAGGTCCAGAGCATTAGTAAAGAGTGCCAGATACTAAGGAGGTTTACTTTCAAAACAGCATATTCTGATACCAGATATACCACTATGGTGAGAGACAGTTGGGACTGGTGGGAGGTTCAACTACACCTCAGAAGCTAAGGAAGGGAAGCATAGAGACAAACTAAATAAACTATGTAGATGTGGTTTGGGAGAACTAGCTATTACTAAAACCAATAAAGGACTGATTCAGGAAGTTAAAATTGGACTTGCAGAAAATAGCAATAAAGACAAGACAGATCCCATTGCTGAAAGAATAAGATATTTTAAAAAGCCATCTAGTGAAAAAAGGCAGAGCCACTTGATTTTGTTTAGAGTTCTTTTGTCATAAGAAAAAATTATTTTACTATAAGGTGGAAAGTTCAAATAGATGGAGCAAAATGGTTGCTAAGGGAAGAAAATTTACATCTTGTGGTATCACAGGACTGGGTAGTTAAACAAGCAGAAGTATTCCTGAACAGGATGGTAGTCACGATTTCTTATCTATAACAGCAAGGTGCTAGATAAAGACAGTAACATTCTTGGAAGGATGATATAACTCCTATCTACATGTGGGACTCAGCTGTAGAAACTTGTAAACACACATTTATACAGACTTCATCCAAACATTGTAAGTTAGAATATCCTTACAGCTTGGTTGATGGGATCAGACATCTGCAAACAACCAGACATTTAGTCTTCATGTTTAAGAAGACAGAACTAATCTGAACCCTTGCAGCTCTCAGAGACTGAACCACCAACCAAAGAGCATACAGAGCCCATACACACATGTGTAGCAGATACACAGTGTTCTTCATGTGGGTTCTGAACAATGGGAACAATCCCCGAAGCTGTTACCTGTCTGTAGAATAGTTCTTTTAGCTGAGCTCCCTTCTTTGGCCTCAGGGGAACAGGTTGTCTGTAGCCCCACCAAGACTTGATGGGCCAGATTTGGGGGATACCCAGAGGGAGCCTCCACAAACTCAGAAAAAAAGGGAATGGGGCATGGGGAAGGGATTGTAAGAGGGGGTGACCAGTAGAAGAGGGCAGCAATGGGATGTAAAGTGAATAAATAAATTTAAAAAGAAATTTTAAAGGCAAAAAAGATGATAAAGAGGAACACCAAGGCACACCACAGGCTAGTTTAAGTACCTAGAAGGGTTCTCAGCTAATCATACTTATACAGTTAAGATCTGAGATGTACCCCATACACTCATGTTTTGAACACTAGCTTCCTAGCTGGTATAGCACTGTTGTGGGGCATGTTGGACCATTATAAGGTAGGGCTTCCCTAGCAGAAGTATATTCCCAGAAGCAGATCTCTGAATTGAAGATGATTACTGCATGCTGATTTCAGACACTGTTTCCTGAGTTGTCAGCATTTGACAAGCTGCCACAGGCTCCACACACTGACAGAGCTGTCCCACCTGTGTACCTTCCCTGCCACGATGAGATCTCACTAAAGCCAAAACCAAACAGATCATTTCTCCCTTCACCTTATGTCAGATAGTTTTGCTCACAGTCACACAATAGTAACTGATACATACACCAACACTGTCTCTAGAAATGCTGTGACTAAATCAGTCATGCATGTGAATCAGTAAGTTCATATGCTTCTAAGTATACATGGCATGACTGTGCTACCTTGAGTCAAGTAAATCAAGGGTTTCTCAAATTCTCAAATCTTCTCTTTCTCATAGACTACATCAAAGTCAGATGCAGCTATTGCAGCTATCTTGCTTCTCCTCTCTTCTTAGCTTAGAAACCATCTCTGATCAAGATGTTTCCACCAACAGAATCTTTCTTGATTCATTGCACTATGCACTATGATTTTAAGTTGTTGATTCCATAGCATTTATGTTAAAGCAATGGAAATCTATGTTCCACCCCATGTGGTGTTCTCTCTGACTAGGCCTGCTCAAGTGAGGTGGAGAGGTGGAGAGGTGGAGAATGCAGGTCCCTTCATTCTATTCAAATCTGACAAGGCAAGACACAAACATGAGAGAGATAACTCCTGATCCCACCAGTGATCTAAGATCTCAAGAAAGAGAGGCCAGAGTTGAAGCGTTAGATTTTGTATCCTTTAAGGTAATCCTTCTAGCTTATTAAACTGATAACAAGAAGCACAGATTGGTATGAAAATTGTTTTTTTTTTTCTAACTTCAATGCATCTTTCGCTTTAAAATTCTGTGCATTTCTTCAATCACCAAACAATGCCAATTGTCGCCAGAAAATCAAAATTATAAGTAACTCATATCTTTTGCTTTCCCACTAAGATGAGGATCTTATCTTTACTGGTAAGTCAAAGCAAAGTTTCCAATAAGGATTTAATTTATGATATAGCTCCGTCCTGAGTTTTAGCGAGTCCCTGAGCCAATTTATTTTAAGTGTGGATTTTCTTATCTTCCCAACTAATTTTGCTTTGGAAAAACTGGCTTCACTCTGATACCTCTGAGTTCTCTAAACAATATTGCAAATTAGCCAGCTCTTCAAGTCTAAATGACATGAAGATTAAACAAATTGAAGGCTGATTTGGTGCAGTCACAGGGTGTATTTTGGGTCGTTCTCGTTCATCTCCCTTTGTTTCTTCTGCTACACTGCATTTTAACTCCCAAGCAGACAGGAAATAATACTTTAATCTCTGTCATTATCTTATGCCCATTTATATTTGGGTAAGCTTTCTAAAGGAATATATGACAATTGCAAGGCTCACTAGAATTAGTGTCCTCCAGGACCGAGTGCTATTGTCCCTTCATTCAGGGCTAGTGCATTGCTCTAGAGTACACTAAGAAAGCTCTCTTGAAACTGAGTTACCTGTTGAAGGCCATTTAATTGCTTTTGGGTAGGAACTCAGCTCCCCAGTTCCCATTTCGCAAAAGGCCATTTCAGAAGGCAAATTTGGGTTTTATTATTTTGGAATTATATGTCAGCCTAGAGTTGAAATGTTAATCAACCATCTCGGAGGGAAGAAAAGAATCCCGAAACAGCTCCCTGTGATTTGTTTTGGGGGTAATTCTTGCTTTTCATCAACCCGTATTTAATAGAAACGAGAGAAGAAAGGAAAGTTAACTCTTATGGTACTCACTGAACCACATCAACTTTTAATTTTATTGTCCTAAATTGTATATAATCATATGTAAATTAGTAGGAAGCCCAGATGGTGGGATGCCTCTTAAACACCTCGGAAACAGATGAAGCAGAGCATGGAAGAGAGAAACAAAAGTAAATGAAAAGTATCAGCTAAAGAGGGTTAATCATCATAAACGTAAATCCAGGATGCTAATGGCAAAGCGTCGTAAAGCAACAAAGGCCCTCTTCATCTGAAGGAAGGTCTACACGCATACAAGTCAACGTTATACAAGCAAGAATAGGGTGTTGCTCTCAGAACTGAACCCTGAAGTTGCTTGTTCAAGGCAGCCAGAATATATAACTCAGTATGTAAGGACTCGTTGACTTGGGGATTAATTTTTAAGATTTGTGATTTAATACTCAAGAAAGAACCTTAGAATGACTAAAGTTATAGCTGGTGTAGTTCCTAGAAGCCTGACCAATACACAGCCACATAGAAACACTAAGATGCCCTAGCAGAAGATGGGTACAGGAATGAAAAGGCCAAGGAAAGTTGATATGTGGAAAAGATATATGACGAAAGGCAGGGAGACCTATCACATTATGTTTCTCAGAAGGGCCCTGAGAGTTCGCCCTTTACAAAGACTATCAAAGAATGTGAGAGGACAGGGACACAGAATTCTGTGATGCTCCTTTGACAGGCCAGAGACTATAATCCAGAAGCTGCCACATAAAGCTGATTAGCATCCACGAAGATGATGAAGTTTTCAAGTAATACAAGCCTGATGACAGCATTTATCCTGTGTGTTCCAGGTGCTTGCAATTATCACAATCACTGGCAAAGCTTTGACCTACAGGGAGCGGTAGAAATGGTTAATTCAACATAGATGTCTACATGACGGACTGGCAGATAACAAGCCTGCTGTTTAAAACTACAGCCAGAAGACAAGAACGGATGAGAGAGTGCTGAGAGTGACTGTCACAGAGCCGCCATTGCCTGCTCAGTCCTCAGACCATGACACGTTTTCACATCTGTAACCCACTGGAAAACAAAGAGATGAGGCCTAGAGGGAAAAATTACAGTGTCCCTAAAAGCATTCATTCCAATTTAGACAATTAACAGGTGAAGTGATCCTGTCACCATGTTCTGAGATGGTGGAGAGCTCTTACAGTGGGGAGAGCTGAATAGAACCTCAGAAAGAGCTCTAAAATTCTAAACTAAAAATACTACATTGTCTGTGGAGGGATGTAGTTAAAAAAAATTTATAAAAGGTATATCTGCAGTACATAGTTGGGGATACAAGCAGTGCTTCCTATGGTGTTCCTGTTATTTAATGTGCTACCCCAGTCTCTTCACAAACAAGACTGATCTGGAAAGTTATAAACTATCACAAATGTAGCCAAGAAGTATCACAGATTGAGCTTCTGTGCTATAGGGATGGTATGGTTGATAGAATAAATTGATGTGGCCTCAGACACAATAGGCAGCTGTGCGTCTGGGAAATGCATTCCTATCCAATCTAAACCAAGAAAGTCAAAAAGAAATTAAAAAATCAGTTAAGAGCTTAAATTCACACAGATCAACAACAATTTTCATTTAAAATGTTTCCTCTGCGTATTTTAAGTAGCCAAGCCATACAGACTGAGCATAAAGGATTCTAAACCCCAGGACATCCTAGAGAATGTCTAGTTGATCTATCACATCCATGACATAAGCTGATGGAAAGAGATCAAGAGGTTGTCGCTAGACTGGATATGGTGCTAAGATGCATGCACAGGGGAGGGAGAGAGACTGAACTATGAAACTGCATACTAGTCACATCAATAGATGTTAGGGATTCCAGTGATTAGAAACATGTTTATACAACCTCTTCCCCAACTAAGAGGTTAGTTTATTTATTTTTCATGTATATTATGCATGTGTGCATATGTATACTAGCATTCGTGTATGTGCATGTATGTGGATGTAGATAGGTCGCTCTCGCTCTACTGTCGTGCGTGTTGTGGTGTGTGTGTGTGTGTGTGTGTGTGTGTGTGTGTTGTGTGTGTGTGTCTGAACTTGGAGCGCATGAGTCCCGCTATTCTAGCAAGCCAGCTTGCCCCAAGGATGCCCTGACTCTGCCTCCCATTGCTGGGATTACAGAGACCTACCAAGACCACCAGCCTTGCTTCTATGTGCATACTAGGGATTGGAACTCCTGTTCTCATGTAGTAAGTAAAGCAGTTTTCCACTGAGCCATCTCCCAACCTTTGCAAAATATAAATTTCTGTATCTTACATCTCCTACAAAAAGAAAGAAAACATTTGGAAAACCTCTTTTGCTCCTGGAGACAGCACATTCCAAATGTAGGTATATTAATTTGGTGGGCATACAAGATGACATGTAAGGCTTCCAGCTCTAAATGAGGTCATTAAACCACCTGGCACCATAGAGTCTGTTCTCTCCAAACTTCCTTCTTTTTATTCTTCTCTTGGCATTTGTGTTATACCAGGGTCTAACTGCTGTCCTAGTCTTTGCCAACTTCTTTCCCCATTTCCTATCTCAGGCATACAGCCTAATAAAATTCTTATGTGTCTAATCCCATTTTTGGCCTCTGCTTCTTGGAGGACCCAAGCTAGCATAAATAGTTTAGAGAAAAGTCACCACAGAAATAAAGAATTCACTGCTCGGTTTTTAAAAAAAAAAAAAGACTCAGCAGAGAAAAACAAATGGAGGACCAGGAGTCAGAGAATGAAGAATGGATGTTTATATGGAGGAAGAGAGATAATGATAAAATAGTTCTAGCAACTCCTGTCATTAAATCCTCTCCAGCTTCAAGTGGGGAAAAACAAGACCCTTTGGTATGAGGAACTTAACCAGAGACCCTGTCAGCATGATGTTAGTTTTGTCAACTACATAGCCAGAAAATATTATAAGAGATATCAAATCCAATCAACCACAATTAAAGTTTTACCAAGAATGTGGCTTCATCACAACAGGAAACTGGGTAGAATCCAGAGAGTAGAGGGTTAGTGAAGGAACTTAGTAGCTACCAGAGTTGCATGTAGTGACCTTATGTTGTAGAGACGTAATTAACTTAATTTTATTCAAGTAATCTGAGAGTCAAACCTATTAGAAATCATTGTAGTTGGAAAATGATGGACCCAATAGCTCCTCTCTCAAGGTAACTGTAAGAAAGATTCAGTACATTTCTTTCGTTTTGGGAGAAATTCCCTGGTCGAACTCAGCAATGACAAGGCTCGATTTTAGTCAGCAATAACTGGACTATCAGGAAGTTCAGCTGTCAGTTATTCTAGCTTACATTAGCCCTTCATTCTGCTCATTATTCATTGATCCCTAGCCTCAGCTCATTTGAGATAATTAAGAGATTCCCTTAATAGAGAAGTACACCAGGAGACTGGTGGAATTAACACCTTAGGGAGACTCGTCCTTAGAAAAACGGCCTTTTCTAAAGCCCAGAAGCTGAATTTAGAATCCAAAATTTTGTATTTCCTCTTATGATTCCTACCCTGAGCTGTATGAGCTTCGGGCCTCACAAAGCCTGAATTTGTCCCAGGAGGCTTATATAACAAGCTAAGAAATTTGGCCGCTGTCCTGAATAGAGGGACCATGAAATGAGAGTAGCAAGTCCATATTTGCATTTACAGGAAGATTACTTTGGGAACAATGTAGACAAAAGCCTAAAAGAGGATCAGATCTGGAGGGGGAAGAATGAGGAAGTCGTCATTGTATTTCAAGTAATAATAAAGACCTTTTTGCTTTTTATTTGACAAAAATCGAGCTGGTGTTTCCTTTGAACCAGCTTCCACCTCTGGGGTATTTCTAATGTGACTTGGGAATGCACTCCTCCCTCAACCATATTTAGGAAGTGTCATACTTCTCAAAGAACCTGAGCAGAGTAAAGGCTCTGACAGCCAGTCTTTTGCCTTCCAAAAGCAAAGTGTGAGGTTTTCGTACTCAGCATTGCTACCTTAAAGGGAATAGTCAGTGTCTGTCTTAAAATGGACTGTCAGTTTAAAATTAGGAAAAGGACAATTTTTCAGTGACTATTCACTTCAAATGAGAGACAGATAGTTTAAGTTATGCATTCTGGGTGGTAAATTCAATTTCTTTAAACATATATTTACAACATATGTATTAACATTCATAAATGTGGCTTCTTCAGGATGAATACATTATCAAGAAGACAGAGCCCCTGAAGAGGTGGGTTTTCTACTAGACACTTAATCTCATTTTAAAGTTACAAAGCATAACCACCATCCCCCCCCACACACACACACACAAATTTACAGACCTCAGCCAAGAAATTTGCTGAAGTTAACTAGGAATTTGAACTCTGCAAGTGGACTAAATAAGTGTAAACATTCCACATTAATTAAAAAAAAGGGGGGGGGGATGAGCTGGTAGATGCTTAGCTATTTTTCACCACTATGGAGTGAAGGAAAAGCCATCTGTCATTGCTCCATAGGTGGAAAAGCTCTCCCATCTTCCGAGGCCTTAAATAGCCACACAATCTACACACAACTAAGTATAAACTCTTCTTGCCAAAGTATGTCTACCTGGGGTGTCATGGAGAAGGGAAATCTTAGGCAGAGTTTATTAAGTGTGTCCCTGAAGTTTACATTATAGTTCTTTTAAGTGTGTGCTTGGCACACAGAGCATGAAAAACTGAGTGAAAAGGACAAGTGTTGTTATGAAGTTGCAAGAAGAGATGTTTATGCTTCTGATTTGGGGCTACTATGGAGAATTTTCTTTAGAATATGCTTAAACACACCTCCATTTGAATTCTCAGTGGCTAGATCAGAGATTCCTGTCATTTCTAGGTAACAGAAATACCTGCCTGAATATGCTGCAGCCTTCACTGAAGTTTATAGATGCACACAAACAGAAGTCAGCTCATGGCCCCGGACACCTACAAGGGCTGGAGGGCAACACCTCCTGCCTCACTGGGCACATAATGGTGGATCCAACAACATGGCTCTGAAGTTTGATTCTGTGGATTCCCTCTAACTGTTCTCACCCTTTAGAAATAAGAAGGAATAGGTCTCCACAATAAAATATGACTATTGGGCACAGAGACCAGACAGATGAGTCTTTTTATGGCTCATCCCCAGTACATAACATGTTATCTATATCCAAATGTTTGCTGTGAAAGACAACCATGCTAAAAAGCACTCTCTGTTGATGTCAAAAAGCAACTGAGTGGCAATGTATGAATGAGTTTGGGCTCTAACACCCACATCTTCAAAACAGGAGAACATTTTTCTATTTATAAACTGTTTAAGTATAGAGTAAAGCAATATCCACTATTGAAAGAACAAAATTAAGAATTTATATTCAACATTTTATGATAATGTGATAGTTTAAAAACAGACTCTAAAACCAAAGACAAGATGTCAATAACTATTTGTAAAATTGGCAATCAGAAAGGCCTGCATACTGAGCGCTGAGGTTCAGGTTTGGACTCTGAAGGTGTGTAATTCCACACAAGTCAGCATCTAGCAGACATTTTTATTAGACTCTAGGGAGCCTCATTAAAGAGGTTTCTACTATGGCATTTATTATTTACTCTTCAGTTTAAATTAATTTTTCCCAGAGACAAACCACTGTCCCTGGCTATAAAGTAATTGGATCTTTTAAATCCGGCTCTTGAAAAATAAATGGGTTTCTATTTAACCTTCAGTACTCTGACAAATCAGATCAATCCTTGTTAGAAACCCAATATATATCAAGTCAAAGTGTTACTATCATTTGTGGGGGATTGGAAGCCTCATTGGGGGATTTAGGCTGAATATTTGAATATTTGGAGAGTTATTTGATGTGCTGTTTCTGTCTGACAGTTTACATCTTATCTTTTTTTCTTTATAAATATAAGAATATTTATTTTGATGGGCATATATTCTTCCTCCCTCCCTCTCTCTCTTCCTTCCTTCCTGATTTGAGCCGGATTCTCACTGTGTATCTCTGGCTGGCCTAGAATACAATATGTAGACCAGGCTGATCTTGAATTTTCAAGTCATCCTCCTGCCTCTCCATTTTGAGTAATAGGAATATGTTATCAATTATTGGGACTGGACAGTTGGCTCAGTAGTTAAGAATATGTTCTGTTCTTTCGGAGGACTCAATTTCAGTTCTCAGGACACATGGGATCAGGTGCCTTCTTCTGGACACTGTAGGCATCTGCACTCAGATGCACACATTCCCACATGCAGACATACATATATGCACATAATGAAACACTAACCTAAATCTTTAATGTCAACTGCTATCTTAAAAATTGATACCGGCTTCTTTCAGCAGGGTCATGATGTCATTCCCCAGCTAATAAGAGTATTACATGAAGTGTCCATAGCTGCATCTTTCTCATCAATGAGTCAACTTACTCATAGATGCTTGGGAAAGCTCAAAGCATCCATGGGGACAAAACCATAAAAGTTAGCATTCTTCTCCCATATGGGGAAGCTTTGTAGTGCTGCCTATGTCCTAGAATATATACCAGATAAAAAGATCTTTCCCCTAAGACTTGCGGTCACCCTTTCCACAATTCTAGTTGCCACTTATTCCTGTTTAAGAGCATATTTACCCTGGAATCGATTTTCATTGTCCTATATTCCCTTTCATACATCATTGCCATGCACTAAAATGCACACTGCAAAGTCATCTACCTTCCTGAGTGTGCAAATGAGTGGGTCTTTGATTCTTGTGCTTTTTCTTGGGTTCCTTTCCTTCTGTTTGTTTGTCAGATTCCAATGTTTTTGTTTAACTTACATCTTATTATCATTTGGAAAGCTGTTTGTTTTCTAATAGAGACAGAAAGGGGGTGGATCTGTATGGGAGGGGAAGTGGGGAGGAACTGGGAGAAGTTAGAAGGAGGAGAAACTGAAATATGACTAAGGCATATATCATGTTTTAGTCAGTGTTATACTACTATGAAGAGAAAGCATGACCATACTAGCTCTTATAAGTAAAAGTGTTTAATCGTTCTGGCTTACAGTTCAGAGTTTAGTCCATTGTCATCATGGCAGGAAGCATGGCAGTATGCTGGCAGATGTGGTGCTGGAGAGTAGCTGAGAATTCCACATCTTGATCTGCAGGCGCCAGGCGGGGGTGAGGGGAAGGGCTGGTTTGAACATTTGAAACCCCAAAGACAACCCTGAATGACTCATTTGCTCCAACAAAGCCATATGTACTCTAAGAAGGGCACACCTCTTAATCCATGTCAAGCAGAGCCATTCCCTAATGACCAAGCATTCAAATCTATGACCCTATGGTGGCCATTCTTATTCGAACCACCACACATTATATAAGATAAAATATATTTTCAATAGAAGGAAAAAATTCTGAAAAAAGTCATCCACCTTAAGTTCCTTCTCTAACACAGAGAGAGAGAGACAGAGAGAGAGAGAGAGAGAGAGAGAGAGAGAGAGAGAGAGAGAGAAACTCCTATTTGAATTCCTTAAATAATCATTCCCATAACCTATACAGATATTACATACTCAGTGCTTCACATGTATGGTTCATTTTCCCATAAGAAAGTTAAATCATGAGCCCATCAAAGCGTTGAAGAATATAACACAACGGGGTGATATTTACCCACCTTGAGAGTTAAAATTAGTTGACACAGTTAAGTGTAATCTTAATGGGGTTAGAAGAATTCCATTAGTGGAAAACAACTGCCTATGGATTGAAGTAAGCCCAAGGGAACGGGTTATAAATCATTTCCCTTCCTAACTCAGGGAAATAGAGCATGTTAGGGCTTGGTGCTTTGGGCAAGAATCTCTTCTATATTCAACCCAGAAATCTCAGCCCACTAGATGGGAAACTCTAAGTCGCAGTATAAGATGACAATTTGTTTTCAAGATTGAGCATATTTCATTCATTGAAGGTTGTGACACTAAGTACAATAATAATAAAA
Source organism: Mastomys natalensis (assembly GCA_021653895.1). NCBI lineage: Eukaryota > Metazoa > Chordata > Mammalia > Rodentia > Muridae > Mastomys > Mastomys natalensis. The sequence goes on from JAJTUV010000336.1 coordinate 217,122, forward strand.
TCAAACACATAGTAGTAATGATTATACCTGTGCATACTTAATATCAAAATATCTAATGGATAGATAGGATTTGGGAATATTGGGAAAACAAACTAACTTCTGATTTAAACTTATTGTATGTATTAACTAACCATTCTTTGCTGCTGTTACATAATCCTGAGATTAGGTAATTAAAATAAATCTTTCAATTCTATAGCCTGGGAAATCCAAGACTGGGGCACCCACATCTGGAAAGGTTACTCAGATAAATCAGCCTATAGTGGAAGATGGAAGAGCAAGTACATTATAGTTGAAAAGACAGAGTAAACCCTCTTCTTTACTAGACATTAATTCATTTGTGAGACTAGAGGGCTGCGCCCACCTCATCTAAACATCTCCATATGACTCTACCACCCAATAGTGCTGCACTAAGGACCAGGTCTGAAACATGATTTTGTGGGTACAAATTCAAACCATAGCTATAACTAACTTTATTTAAAAATTAGCTTTACATCCATCTTTGTGTGTTAGAATATTTAATAGAACCTCTCTCCTCTCTCTTCCTTTACTTTCAGACTGAGAAGAGCTATCAGTATCTGAATCAGTTTGCCAAACACCATTAAAACAAGTTCAGCAAATTTATGAATGGTTTAAAATCTATATATAAATTGTAATCGCCCCTTATGTTCGGCGGTAACAAATCTACATTTGTAAACTGAATAAGATTTGAATAACACTGTTCAAATTTGAACTTTAATTCACTACTAAATCAAGTCTCTTTAATAGTAAGACTAATATGCCCCAGACATATCTTCAGTGCATAAAGGTCATCCTTAAGCACTGAGAACTCACACAAATGTATAATGTTCAAATCGTTAAAAAAATCAATGCTTGTGGCAAAACAAATTCTTGCATAACAAAAATGCCTGTCTTTGAGAAGGTGAATTTTCTATTTCCAATATTCTGTGCATATAAGGCATTCATTTAACCTTTGGTTATCAGCCCTTTAACAGCCATTTGCAATGGCAAACCTTTTGCAATGTCAAAATGCATTTTGGACAGTGGTGCTCAACCGGAAGTGACCCTCCCCCCAATCTCTATACACATACACCATTAAAGGCCTTTTGACAATATCTAAAGACATTTTTGGTCATCAAAACAAGTGTGGGAGTTACTGCAGTCTAGTGGGTAGTATCCAGATATATTTTCAAAAGTGTACAGAACAAGCAGTTCCCAAACAGATGCACAAAACAAGAAACTATCAGTCTAAAATGTTAATGGTGTCAAGTCCAGGAAACGCAAATCTAGATCACTTATGGTTCCCTAACATGGATTTGCAATGGTCACTTTGTGCGCTTTAGAGACTACTCCATGGACATCTCTTTTTCTATATGGATCACAAACATCTTTCTTCTTTGGTTATTACCTATTCTTGTTTTCATACCTTTGACACTAAATTAGAACAAGCTTGTCTTTTCAATTTTTATTTTTTTTTATTTTTATAAAATCCAATGCTAACAACTCTCTGCCTCCCTCTAAATATAACCAATATACTTTATAATGGTGTCTTCAATACAAGGGGAATTTAAACAAAGGAATTTACAAATTGAACGTGATTGCCTCTATGTGGATGGCCCATAGCTTCTTACTATGTTGTGACTAAGTTCATCTTAAATTCTACTGAATTTCCATGGAAAGACTTGTCTATTTCTAGGCCATTCTTACTTACTCCTGGGATAAAAAAACTCCACTTTTATTAGACAACTACTTCCTTCCTTGTATTTCTCTAAAGTATACTTTCATGTACACAGCACCTTGGCAATGCCACTGAGTTTCTCATTCCTAAACATTGTATTATGCACTTAGAGTTCAGTAAAGTTTAAGCAGTTTTCCCCATAAAAATAATAGATTTACTTCCAGACTTACACACTTTTGGGAGTTGACATTTTTGTTGTTTGTTTTCTCTGTCTGCAGTGAATTTCTTTTAGTTTGTCTATGATAGGTGGGAAACTCCAAGCTCTTCTTGTAGCTTCTTTCTAAATTCTTGGGATTCCTTCACTCACGTTATCTGCGGATCCAGTTGTAGAACACAGTGCACTAGCTATATGCTTTTATCCTGCTTAGGGGAATCATTCTAACGTTCACATTTGAATATGACCTTTTTCCTCTCCAGAATTTTTGCAGCAGTTACCAGACTGAAGGAATTTAAAACTTTCTGCCCAGATACTGATATTGAATATTGATTGATTTGAGTAGGTGGCACTTGCAAAATATTAGACACAGGCACTCTCTCTGACCTCAGTTACTATTTAAAAGCAAATCTGAAACTTTCCCATGAGATAATTTCTTCCCTATACTAAGAGGAGAATCATGCTTTTATTACTGGTCATTAGACATTGCTGCTGATATGAATATGTATAGAAAAACATATTAAAACAGCATTTATCTTTCATTAGTTTCAAACACACATTTTCTTATCCTACAATTTATCACTCTTAGAAGCTTGAATTAATTTTCCTTTCTCTTACCACTTTGCTACAAATGTATCATTCACATTTATATTAATAAAAAAAATCAGAGAGTGTATATGCTTTTGATCTTAACTGCTGCTTTCTAAGCAGGATTCCATGTTCACAGAATGCTGTTAAATAAAATGTGTGTCGGTTTTCTTCGTTAACCTATCAGTGTGAACCTAATTTTTCAACCTAGGCCTAGTCATATAACCTAAGAGGGACCAAAAAATATAAATAAATAAATAAATAAATAAATAATGTTTGCAGCCTTATCGTTTCAATTGCAAAGACATTTTATTTAATTAGTGATTTTTCTGACATTTTAGCATTTCCTATGAGTGATACTGAGCACTTGCTGGAAGAAAAAAGGTATTTTAGTTTAGTTGATCACTGTTGGCTATAACAGAGTATCTGAGATTCAGAAACTTAAAAAGATTGATTGTGGAGTCTGTGACGTCAAAGAGGATGGCATACCTGTTTAAGCAGCTTCTTGTGATGGTCTCCGGTTTTGCCAACTCATAGCAGAAGGCATAAGTCAAGCAGATCATGTGCACGCAGAGAGAATGGATCAAGTTCCCGATATAGCTAATCTACGCCTCTGTTAAAACCATTACTACAGTCAGGAGAGCTCTCTCTTCAGGACCCAAAACCCTCCCACTAGGCAGGCTTAACAAAGAAAGAGTTTGTTTTTTAAGCCTGCCCAATCTTGCAGGACTTATTCCCTGTATTGGGAGGCTCCCTCCATCTTTCAACTTCTCCCTTTTGCTATCAGCTTTGCTAAGCACCTTTCACGGAAATCCATTTAGCTTAAACCAGCTTTGGCTAGGATTCTGTTGAGTTTTCCGAGATTAGCTTGCATACAGACATAGAAAGGTTTTTTCAAAGTCTTACAAACTGCTTCCAATCATTTCATAGATGGTGTGTAAGAAATGAAATGATCTGAAGCCTGACCACAAATCGTGGTCAAGAGGACTGTGAGGATAAGTCTTTACAGGAAGTATGTACTTACTGCCACATTCCAATCTGTTTCAGCTCTATCTAACGCCTTAGTCAAAGGGTTAGTCTTGCAGAAAAAAGGCTATTAAAAATACAGTATGGAGTTTCCACGAGGCTGCGATAACTCGAAGAGGATATGAGTGGATATTCTCATGAAGGGAACTACTTCCATCAAGAAAAGGGCTGTTGGTTGTTGGCAGCTCTTACAGATAAATAAGGACATGTGAAAACATCTGGGCTTATTAAAGTTGAATGATATTTCTGTGTTCTTTTCTATTTTCCCCCGTAGAAAACCATAATGTGGTGAAGAATTGGATTTTCTTTCTTTTTTTTGTGTGTGCCAGAATTAGTGGGGATAGTTTATACTTTAATCCTGCCTGTCTGCCTGCCTTCTTTCTTTCTTTTTTTCCTTCCTTCCTTCCTTCCTTCCTTCCTTCCTTCCTTCCTTCCTTCCTTCCTTCCTTTCTTCTGTTCTTCCTTCCTTTAGTCCTTCCTTTTCTCCCTCACTTTCTCTTTCCTTTTCTCTTTCTCCTTTCTTTCTTTCTTTCTTTCTTTCTTTCTTTCTTTCTTTCTTTCTTTCTTTCTTTCTTTCTTCTCTTTATTCCTATCTTTCTTTACATTTTCAATGGAAAACTAATTCTTTACTTGCTTGCAAAACCACGCTAAGTCAGGCAAAGAAATGGCTGGCTTCTGAAAAAGTATTCTTTTCCCCCAAGTCAAAATATTACAATATAGAAACTCATCCAGAAAGCAGTATTTGACTATTTCCTACTGTGCTGCATAACTTTCCAAGAGTGTCAGAACATCTTATGTAGGCAGCATGCTCAAAGTGAACACCCACCCTACTATCCCAGAGCCTTTCAAGGACATTTAAAAAGCCAGGACATGCATGTTGTTTGTATGAATATTTGTGGCTCTGATTTTATTTCTAAAAGGCTTCATCTTCATCTTGTAAAGCTCAGAACTTACATATGTGGTCATTGGATATAGTCATGTCTGGGGGAATCACTGTTGTAGGATAGCTAAGAAAATTAAAAGCTAATTTGATGGGGTGGAGAGGGTAGAAGCAAACCCAATTTCCCCATTTACTAATAGCCACTAGCTCATGACTTATAAACCAATGTTATTTAAAAAGCAATTCTTAGGTTATGGATGCAACTCAGTGGGTAAACATTGTGCTACAGGTGTGTAGACTTAAGTTCAGTTCCCCAGAACCTATATAAAGATGAGGACTATAATGTGGGTTTATAGTCCTACAGAAATATAAAAGGCAGAGATGGGAGAGTCCCCTAGACCAGTGGTTCTCATAATGTTATGAATCTTTAATACAGTTCCTCATGTTGTAGTGACCGCAACCATGTAATTGTTTTCATTGCTACTTCATATCTGTAATTCTGCTACATTACATTAATCATAATGTAAATATATAGGCAATATATCTGATATGTGACCCCCCAACCCAAAAGGGGTATCGTGACCCACAGGGTTGAGAACTGCTGCTTTAGAAGTTTACAGAAAATCTGTCGTCTCAAAGTAATAGTTGAGGGCTGACACAGAAGGTTGTCCTCTAACCTCCACGTGTGAACCATTGCATGTGCATACCCCCATTCACATATGAACATATGAACATGCACACACATTCATCTCACACACATTTATTACACACACAGAGAGAAGAGAGAGAGAGAGAGAGAGAGAGAGAGACTGATTCAAAAGAAATGCAATTATCCAATTATCCTCAGACTTCTCTTCATTTTATTTTCTACATAAACCAGTAGTTTTATCTGTGTCTTTTATTTGATGAATAGAATTGTTTTTCATTCAAATACCTTTATTAGAATTAGAAACAAGGTTGATTAGAAAGATATACTCTTCATTTTATCACAAGTGTTAAAATGTGTTTCAGATTTTAGTTATGTCAAAAATATGATTCTCCTACATTTTTAAGGGTGTGATACAAGATGTTGATGATCCCTTGACAGGCACAGGGTTAATCCAACAAATGTTACATCTCTTGCTTCTGAGTTATCTTAAGCAGTAGCTGGGCAACTACTCTTCGCTTCACTTCCTACACTTTTAACTGTTAGGAAGATTGCCTGATGCAGTACTTTTCTTGCATTGTAAGGATAAGTCACATCCCTGGTCAGTTATGTCTCCATGTGTTTTCTAAGTCAATACTTGCAGATGTAATAGCGAAATGTTCTTATCTAATGTAAGTGCTGCAATGCAGAACTTTCTTTCCAGATATTATATTTTGTCGCATTCCATTAGTAACCAAGAATTTACATCTGCATGGGCTTGGAACAAATTGAGGCCGATATGTGTGCAGTATAAATCCTTTCCCAAGCTGCCCTCAGCCAAGCAACCAGTTTCCTAATATTGGAGTGAGTATAGGATCCTTGTAAGACTTCAAGTCTTATTTAGAATATAATAGTAAGTCTAGCACTACCTAATAAACAATTAAGTTAAGAAATAGACTAGCAGTATTGTGGGTGGAATTTCTGAACCTAAGGACAGCTAGTTTCACCACAATTACGATAACTTCCCACTTTGAGAAAATAAAACAAGAATCACTGGGCAAGCAGAGCCTCCAACACTCTGTTCCGGCTTCGTTTCGGTCCTTTGAATTGCTACCTAGATGACCAGATGTCGGTTCAGTCAGCAGCCCTGAGCAGAATACCAGATCCTGTGCTACTCTTCACTGTACTGAGCACACAGAGCTCAATAGCTGGGGACCCTGCGCCTTTAAGGCTCCCGGAAGTCGCCGATGGGGCGGGGGAAGAGACAACACGCCCACAGGGCGGAGCTACCTCCTAGGCCAGGGACCCGCAGGGCGTGGCGTCACGTCGGATTCCAGTTTTGGTTGGCGAGAATTTAGAGAGGCCTTCTGAGAGCGAAGGAGGCGGGGTCTGGTTACCTTGGTGACCGGCTGCCCTGCGGTCGCCTGGTAACGGTGGCGACTGTGCGGTCTGCCCGGTGCCAGCGGCGGAGGCCGCCGTAGAGATTCTGGCCGGAGCCCAGCCGGGCGCTGGGGGTCTGAGCAGCGATGACTGCCGCGGCCGCGGTGATCCCGCCGTCGGGCTTGGACGATGGGGTGTCTCGGGCTCGCGGGGAAGGCGCAGGGGAGGCTGTGGTGGAGCGCGGGCCGGGAGCGGCCTACCACATGTTCGTGGTGATGGAAGACTTAGTGGAGAAGCTGAAGCTGCTCCGCTACGAGGAGGAGCTACTCCGAAAGAGCAATCTGAAGCCCCCGTCCAGGTGCGTGCCTTGCCCCCAGCGCCGGGTGCTGGCTGGGCCCCAGGGGGACGCTCCCTCTAAGTGAGGCGAAGACCCCGCGCGGGGGATCCGCACATCCATCCCCTCCTCTGTTTTCTTTGCTCAGGAAGGGAACTTCTGCACTGAGGAAGGTGGAATTTTCAGATTTGAACATTTTGTGGTGAAAGTAAACAAATTTTGTATTGACAGGGAGAAGACAGCCTGTCCATTCTTTAAAACAGGCACGCACGCATCGTCTACCAAACACAAATCTTCTTTTAAATGTAATAAAATACCCAAAGTAGAAAGGTTAGAAAAAAAAACGATCTCTAGAGATGAGTAACCTTATCATTTAGATCTCTTTCTAGTTTCTGTTTTCCCTTGTTAGACTTTGTAACTAACAACTGTGAATCCTTAGGACCAGGCTAAGGAGCACTTTTTATGTAGAAAATCAACTTGTGGGCTAATTACTATGGTTCAAACGACTTAATGCTTTTGCAACAATACTCTTAGAAACTGGAAAATGGAGAAGGCAAATGAAGTAAGTGTTGGAATGGCCTTCATTATAGAACCTAAAGTTCCGCGCTTGCTGTGGTGGGAAAAGTTTGGAATATCCCTTTAGTTGCCAAGAGTAATAGGCGAAACTCCCTCTCTTATCATGGTGGCTTAGTGATAACTGTTTTATTGCTTTTCCTTCAATTTAAAGCTTGTATTTATTCTGTAAGAAGAAATTTAAAGGAATTATCTATTGTACTTTCTTTTACCATCTATGGGTAGGCTCATATAATTTCTCTCGGCAGTTTTGAGCTCTCACCCTCTTCCAGACAGGTCTGGAAGGATTCTTAGGCTTGTATAAAAGCTATTCACAATGCCAAGTTAGTCTGTAAAATGAGAAAAATTAGAGAAGAAAGATCTTCTTGATCCTGATCCACAATAGAAGTTTTAAGATTGGGATTATTATTTAAAATAAGTTGGTTATAATAATATAGATGGCCAACATTTTTGATGTTGATAAAAATGTCTTTCAAATGTATTTACCAAACAAAGGGAAAATGGCCTTACACTCCTATTAATACTTTGCTGTACTGTAACGTAAAGCTTGAGTGAGATCCTTTGTACCATGGATTTGTGTGGAGATATTCTAGCCAGTAGTTCAAGGTGTCACCATCAGACCAGCAAGTCAGCATCGCCTGGGAATGTAGGAAGAAGTTTCCAAGACTCTTGTCCAGGTCTGCCTTTTCAGAAGTTCTGGAGGCAAACCGTCTCTTTTTTCAACCCCTGTGGGTGATTCTGATGTACCTTCATGCTTGACAATCACCACCACAGGCCCACAGTATCTGTCAGAGTCCCTTCCTCTGTCCTAGAGGAGTGACAATTGATGAGGAATAAACAGTTATTGGTGGGAAAATTCCTTGCAAGCCTATGCCTGAACATATATACTTTCTGGATGGAAGAAGTTTAGAAAATAGAAGTATAGATCACTGATTCTAATGTCATTAGTTTTATATACATACATATATACATATATGTATATATATTTAAAAACATGATAAGTCAGTGCATATATATATATATATATATATATATATATATATATATTAGTAATAGTAATAGCCTCATAAAGAAAGCAAAGCAGATCTCTGATTCAACTTTTTGAATGATACTAGGGACCTTTTATGTCCTCCATAGCTCTGTATAAATCATACCCTCATGGGAATGTATTTAGTACAATAATGGAACTAGCAAAATTCCACAGTGGTGATGCAGGAGGACCTGACAGAGGTTCTTTCTGCAACCCTGGACCATCTAAGTTGGGAACCTCTGAAATGTACCTGTGTTGGGTTCCATTTCCAAAAGTTGTGGTTATGCAGGACTGAGGGAAGCTCCTGGCAGCACTTTAAGGAGTTGAATACCCGGCTAAGATGAAAACACCTGCTTGACATAGCTTGATAGGCTACAAACAGTAAAAACATGATAGGTTACTAGTCTCCTAAATTCCAAGATTCTTATCATCTACAATTGCCACTTGTAGGGGGACTTACTGATAATCAGTTAATTGATTTTGACCAAAGCTTCATGTCATCATTCTCAAAAATTACTACCTTCCATTCCCTGGTTGTGGGGTTTTTTGATCAAATATTTTGTATACTGTAGGAATTGTCCTTTGATGCTGGTTCAAAACTTTGTGAGTGCCATGAATCACTAGATAGTTCAAGAGTATTGATGAAGGCTGCTTGAGGGGAAAATTAGCAACTTAGGACTTGTTTGTGTGACTTATTCACTGTTGACTTGCTGTATCTCACCCATCCAATCTTCTCTTGCTTTGAAACAGACATTACTTTGCTCTGCCTACCAACCCTGGTGAGCAGTTCTACATGTTTTGCACTCTTGCTGCGTGGCTGATCAACAAAACTGGCCGTGTCTTTGAGCAGCCTCAAGAATACGACGATCCCAATGCAACTATATCTAATATACTCTCTGAGCTTCGATCTTTTGTAAGTGAGATAGTCTCTTCTCCAAGTTCTCAAACTGCGGATTTCAATAGTAATAATTCAGTAACAGGTGCTAGCCTTTTAGATGACTCTTTTGGAAGAGTAGACAGACAGACAGATAATTGACGGGTATCAGTAATTTTGGGATTTATTTTAAAGTTAACCCCCCCAGAATGGTTGATATTATATGTTACATGAATTCCACTTCTAAAAATGTTACTATAGACTCTATTCAAGCCAGATTAATAATAATTTTCTTAAGTTTTGTAAGCCTCAAAAGTAAATTCCTAGGTAGTTGGTTAGCTCTTCCCCTCAAGGGATGATTCAGAGTATAAAGCAAACAACGTACTTTGAAAGGATTTTGGATTTGTTAGGATTTCTCACTTGTACTTTCGTTTCTGACTTTTCCTGGGGAAAGGCAATAAGACATTTTTAACACAGGTTGCTAAGTTTTAGTAAGTGAATCGCTGTATCCTTTTTAAAAGATATATTTTAGCATGCTAGTAGTTTTGCTGATTATTTTTCACTGATGATTTTTTTCCCTGCTATGATGATACTGCCTTTATTTATTTATATTTTTGAAATTATAGAAATTTAGGTCTTTGGTCCTATATGTAGGCTACAGTACATTCTTTGAAGCAGAGAGTCAACTAAGGTATTAAAAAACGACAAAGGAAAGATTTGCTGGTTTCTAGATTGAACATGGTTACAGAGATCACAGAGCAGCAGTGTTGAGCTTACATGTCCTAGTCTCCACGGTCAGCAACCCACTTAGTTATGGGAATCCTAGTTCTTGACCAAGCTGGGCCTGAGGTGGTCACAAGGGTGGGCTGAGGGAGCGTGGACCTGAGAGGTCTGGGAAGCATGTGCGATGGGGGTATAAGTGCCTTTTAATTTGGTACTTTGAACATAAAATGCCTGTGTTTTCCTTTGTGTACATGTATCAGTGAACTGAAAGACTTAAGAAATGAATAACTAAAGGGATTATCTTTATCTTGTCATTTGAAAGAGGGAAAAATAATATGCATGCGCAGAAGTACTTTGCCAAAACAATCTTGACCTCTAGAATGTAATTAACAAATAATGTCCTTATCTTTTTCAGGGGAGGACTGCAGATTTCCCTCCTTCAAAATTAAAGTCTGGTTATGGAGAACATGTATGCTATGTTCTGGATTGTTTAGCTGAAGAAGCATTAAAATATATTGGTTTCACTTGGAAAAGGTAACTGTTACCTCACAGACAATATTGATATTATGGACTTAATGGGTTTTGTTGTTTGGTTGGTTTTGTTTGTTTCTGAAGTGCAGAACTGTTTAATTAAACTGACAAGAGCTGACTGATCTAAACTGACAGTGACACTAAAGAGTAAGTATAGACAAGATCAGAATGTTTTCCAAATCTATTCAGAAATGATGTCATCCATTTCAGTGCCTCTCCTGTTTGTAATTATTGTAATCCTTGCCAATTTGGAAAAAACTTTCTAAGTTCTCTCTGTGCTTGTATTTATTTATACCCACAACCATTGTGTGTGCATGTCGAGGAAACTGAAGGCTTCATATTTAAGTGGAAAGACATTAATATAGTACTGAGTATAGGACTTCCTTTTCCCATTGCTCAATGGCAAGAATAACACTTGTGAAGAAGACACTTGACATCCTCTCTAATCTGAAAGCACATTGTTTATTCTTTTTGATATTAAAGTAATTTAATTTAAAGTAAATTACTTTAATATAAATTACTTTAATATAATATAGCTTTGTTGCTGCAAATCTTGCCCATCATTCATCATATGTATCCTTTGGTAATTAGCATTGTACTTAGTAAATCATATATGTTCAGTAAATATTGATGAATAAATAAAATTGAAAACTTGGTTTTATAGGGTATGATAAAAATATATACATTTCATCTTTTGAAAGCTGACAGGTGAGATTTTATTTATTATTAGATATTATTTATTTGTAGCTTAGAATATAGAACACGATACAAATAAAATATGACTTAGCATTGGTTTTTAGATTTGAACAAACTTCTGGAGCTAGAAAGAGGTATATATTATTCCTTGTTAATATATTAATACATACACAATTACATTTATGTAAAAATATACTTCCTTTTAGGAACTACTTCTAAAACTTCTGAAAATGTGTGTGTGTGTGTGTATGTGTGTGTGTGTGTATGTAGGTGTGTATATACAAGAAACATACAGACTGAACAAGCCATTTGTGCATATTTAGGAATAGTTATACACATGTATGTAACAACAATGAAAGAAAAGTAGGCACTGAATTTGAAAGAGAACAAGGAGGTGGGTATATGGGAGGTTTTGGAGGGAAGAAAGAGAGCTGGGGAGTGGAATAATCTCAAAACATTATTAAAACTTACATGATTTAAGCATATTCAATAATTGATACCCATTTACTTTCAAGGTAAAACCTGGCCGTTTCCTTTGTTTCAACCCAAGCATTTCCATTCACTTCATTGTAAAGAATGACTCTGCAGTCCCTAACAGTGCTGGTTAGATTTCAAGAGAAGATCAATTACATGATGTGCTGCCCTCGTTTGTTAGTTACTAAATCCATAGCTCAGTGTATCATTGTTGCATTGCAAGCCATCACTGTTTGAACCACTACTCAATTTGTACTTCCTTTGTTTCTAGTAAAATCTTTGTCTTGGCCTATGCATTTTGACTTGGGTAATTTATAGGAACTGTATATACATGGAGAAGAAAGGAAAACATTTGAAAAGTAATAAATGTTGGAAACTCTATCACCTATGTAATATATAAATTACACAGAACTTTCTTATTTATAGAAGGTTATTTTTATTCCTAATTATGTCAAATGATTTTTAGAAAAACTTTGTTTTTGAGATAATTATCTACTTCTAACTCATGAAAATTGAGGAATTTATCAAGATTGATTTGGTCCATAATACTTTTTCCTTCCTATTACATATTAATCTGTATATTTTGTTAAGCTGTTTCAGATATATGTTTTTAGAATTAGTTGTCACAATAAATGCAAATATGTCTGGATATTTTTAATGTGGAAACAAGTAGATCTTAAGGGGGAAATGGTTGTCCAACATTTTAGTGTTAGAACCACTAATTGGACTTTAGAAATAAGAATCAAGCTTGCTATCTCTGTTAAAATACACTGCATATATGAACGATGTGAATTGAAAATTAAAACTGTAGACATACTGTAGGAAGGTGTGTCTCAAGGGGATGCCTTAAATATGTAATACTAAATCAAAGATCTTGACTGGAAGATGTTGCCAAATCTATCCAGTAAGAATTATAACAGTCTTCACTATGTATGATTCTAAGTAGTGAAACTAGGGAACATATTCGATTAGGTAAACATTAATTTTCTTAATTAATAAAAGAGTGTAAATGAGTGTTTCACTAAAAAAAATCATCAATTAAAATATATAAAGTTGCTCAATCACTTTTATGCTTAAGAAATTCAAAGAAACACAATGATATTTTTCACTTGTTTTACTGCACACATTATTTTAGGCATATTGGTAAGAATATTGAAACAGAGATGCCATTCCTCAGTATTCTTGGGAGTATAAATTAGAATAGCATTTTGGAAGCCAATTTTGGCAATTTGGTAAAACAATACATAACATGTACAAAGTTGTGGATATAGCCATTCCACATGGACAAATTTATTTTGAAAGGTCCACCTGGAAATAAATTTACAAATATGATCTTTACAGTATTATATAGCAAACAATAGAAAGGCCCCTAGTGTTTTAGTCATAGGCTGAGAGTTTAATTGTACATCTGCTGTTCAGCGGAATATAATGCATGTGATATTATGTGTTTTCTGTGTGTGTGAGTAAACATGTCAGATAACTGTATATTCAGTATCAATTTATTTTTATAAATGTGCTTTTTACATTTAGTGGTAGATGTCTTTGCTTTTCTTAGCATTGCAGTTTTGGGGAAGAAACAATAGATTCACTGGAGGTTAACAAAGGAACAGTCCCACGTGAAAGCATCTTTGCTATTCCTCACAAGACACTTTTTGTCTTACTAAACATTTCTAAGCATCCAATAAATCTTGTTATTTCAGACCATCATACCCAGTGGAAGAGTTAGAAGAAGAAACTGTTCCGGAAGATGATGCCGAGTTAACATTAAGTAAAGTGGATGAAGAATTTGTGGTAAGTGTGTAGCCGAGCTGCCCCTACAGCCTTGCCTTTGGCTTGCTTTCCCTTGGCTGACTCTCCTACATTGTTTTCCTGGAATGTGTTTTGTTTCCAAGTTCAGTGCCATCATCAGTCCTTAGGCCTTTGTTTATGTTGATATTTATGGTCTTGAGTCAACTTTGGAAGAAGCTCTAAGTGTGTGTGTGTGTGTGTGTATGTGTCGCCAGTTATATGAATAATGTTTACTAACAAACATGCTTGATCTTAAAAAGCTATAACTTGCAAAAAACTTGGAACAGAAAATAACACTCAGTTCATGTCAGTGATGGTGCATACCTGTGATCCCAGATTTGGGAGTCAGAGTTGAGCTGAGTACTTTAGAAAGTGTCCACATAATCTGGACATGTGATAAAACAAAGAACTTATGTAGTATATTTCTATCACAAACCAACTGAAGATTTCATGGTTTTTTTAATAAATCAGTAAGTAATCCACTCTTATTTCAGAATAAATAAGCTAGTATAAGCTATAAATTTGCTAGTTGCTGAATTATCTTAATATTACAAATAGCCATTAAATAAATTGGATTATAACCAAACAGAATCTTATATAGCGGATACAACTTATTTACAGACATGAGAATGACAGTTTGTGCTTTGTTTTACAAAATTAGCAGTCATCATGATGTCACTGTATAAAGTATGTAATAGTAGGAGTATATTATTGTTTGTTATAAATAGAATAATTATGGTAGGCTCTGTTTAATATTTCTTAGTATTTTAAAGCATTTTAATGTATATTTTATTAGAAGTATAAAGGATACCTTTAACCATATTAAAATACATGATTCTGCATGACTTTGCTATTTTTTTTAGCCCCAAGGCTGAATCTCACTGTAGCCAGGCTAGCCTAGGACACTCACTATATAGCCATTGTCAAGTCTGGCCTCTGGTTCTCAACCTAGACCACAATAAAACCAGTCAGTTTAAAACAAATATTTTTAATATGATAAAATTTGAAAGTCAAGGCAAAAAAAATGCAGTCATCAATTCTGCATGCAGCTATTGAAACCCTGTTGTGTAGGAGGCAGTAGATAGCTCATGTTCTGAAACCTGAAAGCAAGAAGATGCACTGTTTAACTCAGGAACTTTGAGAAAATCAGAGCATCTAGGGTGGAGTGGGGTGTAGCTTCAGATAAACTGGAAAGATAATTTGGGCATTTAAAGAGGTTTAGACTTTATTCAATAGACTTTCCACTCAGGTCCAGAAAAAAAAATTCCTCATATATTCTCATTTATTTAGTTATTTCCCCATTTACTTAGTTATTTCTATTGTCTTTTTACTAACTAATAGTGTATCAATCTATACTTAGTCCTGGTATATCAGCATTTAACTTCAAAATTATCACTCAAATCTACTAGTCAAAGGAAAAAGACTATTTATCAGAAGGGGGAAAGCAAAGAGGATACTGTCTCACCTTGCTCTCTGTCATGACTCCAGTCTACTGGGCTTCATTTGGTATGTGTCAAGTTTTCAGTATTCGACAGGATCTCTTAGGATATTGTATAACTTTTCAGAATCTTAGCTATTTTTTGCTTTTGAGTCTTTTAAAATTCAAAACAGAATTGTTACATTTATAAAATTAGGGAAATAAACTAGATAGTAGCCTCTTTATACTGCTATTACAAACCAGGAAGTAAAGACCAAACCGCAGGCCTCCCTCAGAGCAGGTGCCTCTGGAACCTGTTTGCTTTTGTCAAGATGCTTGACACATTCCCTCTTTTCTTCCACCTCCTCATCCCAGGCTGAGATCCCCTCTCTTCCTTCCCCTGGCATTGTTGCTAAGGAACACTGGGTTGGTGCCTACAAAGCCCTGCAAGGAACTCACCGATCCTGTTTCAGCTGCTTGTGTGGGTCAAGGATGGGCAAGGTCATTTGTGACAAACTTTTGCTTTTATGGAAACTAGGGACCTTCAGCTAGAAATGCCAAATCAAAACAAGTCACGTTGGCAATTAGCTTTTAAAATCGACAATGATGCAGAGTATTCATGCTGATACGATCATATCTTTAGTAACAAGCAGGAAGGGAGTTAGTGCCAATTAAGCAAGGAGACGGTAGGAAATTGTGCTTTCTGAATTACAGAGATAAGTCATTGAGAATCCTAACTTGTTTTAAGGCATTTTCTTCTAAGCTTATGCTTGACTTCCCTTTGAGTGTTCTTGTCATACTATTTAATAAGTGAAGTTCTTTTTCTACATGTTAGATTCTCTAAGAAGTAGGAGTAGTAGGAGACACACACGCACACACACACACACACACACACACACACACACACACACACCTTTAGAAAGAAAGTTTCTGGTTTTGGTTTTGTTTCTTCCCTGGCGTACTGGGGATTGGATTGAAACCCAGGCCTCACACCTACCATGTGAGGATTCTCTCCTCCCCTGAGCTGAGCTACAGTGCCTTTGTGACATGGGCTCTTCCCAAGTTACCCAGAATTAAGCTGACCTTGAACACATGTAGCCTAGGCAGGCCTTAAACTTTTGATATTCCACCTCAGCTTCATGGTCTAACTAGAATCACAAGTCTCCACAACAAGCTTGACTGTGAGAAAGATTTTACATGGAACTGAGTCATGTGACTATGGGGCTGAGAAGTCCCAAGGTCTGCTCCTAACAAGCTAGACCTCAGGATAACTGGTGCTGTAGTTCCTGTATAAATGGAAAGACTGCACGGAGAGCAATGCTTCAAGTTTCTGTCTGAATTTTATACCACAGGCAAGAGAAGACTGATGTTCTGGTTTCAAGGAAGGTACAGGCAGGAATCTGTTGATGTGCTCATCCTGCTCAGGCCTTTCAGGTGGAAAGAGACACAGCCACCTTGGAAAATATAGTTCACTTTACTCAACTCTATTAATTCAGATATTTATGTCATCTAGAAATACCCTCACAGACACATGAATAATATTTAATACATTATTTCAGCATCCCATGCTCAATCAAATTGATACATACAATTAGCCATCATACCTCCATCCCTTGTCAGCTTGGCATCCTTTAAATCACATTTAATCCCCAAATAAAGGCAATAGCAAGATCATAATTCTGATTAATTATATGACACAGTCAAAGTATCTTATATTTATGAAAAAGGTGATAAAAAATACACTTGGAAACAAATATAGAAGATATATGTATAACAATACAATTCTTATTGCTACAAGAAGTTATGTAGTTATAAACTACTATTTATAACTGCCTTCATTCACCACACATGAATTCCCTTTGCCTTCAGCACCTCAGCTGACAGTGGTTAATTACCTGGTGAGTTAGCCAACCTTCATTCTTAAAGGGTCTGGGTCCTCAGAAGTCTCATCTGCATTAGGTCATTGTGGTTTTCCATTGAGTGTAATTACAGAGTGTGGCAGTACTAAAGGATACACTGAAAGGTTGCCTGTTTTCCAGACATCCTCAGTCATGCTTCTGTTGTAGTGGTAGCGTAATTTCCCCTTGAGTCAGGACCAGATATTCCAGCCAGCATAGTGACTCTTCTCTTGTCTATTGATTCAGAAGTGTGAGGAGCCCAAAGTACCCAAATAGTGTATGAACATGCAGCTCAGTAGAGTCATCATTATGTCTCCTAGTGGAAGTGTTCTTCCATTTGGAATGAGGACCTGCAGGCTAACAGAATAATAAAGTCACAGGAACCAGAAGCAAAGATTTTACTAATGGCTAATTAGAAGTAGTGGTGCCACTAACGTCTGCAGCCCTTAATTCCTGAACCGGTGAATTCAGGCTATGAGAAAAACATTACCATATACTGATGATGGCTCATGCTAGGGTCTACTATTAAAGCTCTGTCCTGTTAGTGTTCAATAAAGAACAAGTGTTGGCTGATCGCCTGTGTAAACAGTACTGATGAGATCATGGTAACTTTACTGTAACCTTGTTTCTTCAAACAGCAATGAGTCATTGGTGTTTTAATGAATTACTCTGGTTGTTACATAGTACAAACACAGAATACACTCAGGCTACTTTTCAGAAGTTTATTGACTTAGTATATAAACAAGTCAGCTGTGTCTATTCCTCTGTGCCCCCATTATTCCCACCTTAAGAAAAATAAATGTTACCCAAGTGTATAGAGTATATCTATACTGTCTTGTGTATTGCTGAATTCTTTCCATTTCTTCAAGGCTTATGGGCATATTCTCACGTCTTACCTTAGTGGAATAGATCTCAGATAGTACCTTAGAATTTTCATTCCAACAAGTTCCCAGGCGATACTAATGTAACTGGTCTCAGCATCACATTTCAAGACCACTGCCTTAAATTTCTCAGATCTGAAGGTAAGGGTTATCTGTGAAATCTCCCACTGCAACTTTGAACAGTCCACTTGTAGAACTGTTTGCTATCTGATACTCACTTTTTGCCTGGTATTTCTGTTTACAAGATCATAGGAACTGGAGGACCAAGTTTTGTTGCCATTATTATGATGTACAGTGTCCATATGATTGAGATATTCTTGTTAAATTACATTTACCTACTATGTCACCACAATGGCATTTGTTTTATATGAAAACAGACCCCCCTGCTTACTTTCCATGTATAGAGCAGATTGAATCTCAAAGGCTCACTTCGTACCCATACCCCCACAACCAACTGTACTCAGGTGAGAAGCAGTTTGGAATCCCTGTGGGCGGTCCTGTGAAATGGATGTGAGGGCTCAACACTATACATTACTCTTATTCATTACTTTAGCAAGCTTGAGCACCCAGTGTGCTTTGCACACACAGTGTGAAAAATGCATTTTCAGTGATGGAGAAATGGCTCAGTGACTAAAACCTTGCTCTTCCCAAAGACCTGACACCCAACTTTCTGCCTCCCTGAGCCCTGGAACACATGTAGCATGCACAGGCACACATGCAGATACAAACACATAAGTAAACATTGTTTTAAGTGTATCTACATGCACGTGTCCCTGGAACAAATGAGGTGGCTTGTGTCTTTCAGCCTTCATTTTTTTTCATTTCAGTCTTGTTGCTCAGAATTCCATAAACTTGCACTATTTCACGCATGCCACTTGGGCCTATTTGTCTATTTTTATGTTCATCAATGAACCGTAGCAATTACTCTTCCCCTCCTCTTCTTCCCTCCTCTTTTCAGTGTCTGCAGAAACAGGTTTTTTAAATGGCACCATCAAAACTTCAAAGAACATATGAGCTGTTAATAATTGTGTGCCCTAGTTTATGCATATTTATTAGACTTTTAAATATGCTTTACTGAGTCAGTCATATTAAGTTCAGCATAGCTTAGGATATTATGTTTTTAGAAATCTATATTTAAATGATAGTTTTTTAATTTGTAATATTTTTATTTTTCAAAGGAAGAGGAGACAGATAATGAAGAAAACTTTATTGATCTCAATGTTTTAAAGGCCCAGACCTATCGCTTGGTAAGTGTCATTGGCTAACCAATCAGCATGTGTTCTGCTGGAAATCTGGCCATTTGCCAGACATTATTTTGTATGCCTCCTGCAAATTAGTTATGAAAATTGTTTTCTATATATAAAATGTTACAATTATAACAAACATAAAATCTAGAAGGGTGAGTGAGGTTGCCTCCTGCCTAGGGAACCCACACAGTGCCTCTAGGGCAAACTGAAAATGTATTTGCTGGATGCCATTTTTAATTATGGAAAGCTATAAATTGTTCTGTTTCAAGTTATTACCCATTGAAGTAGACCAGGAATGGATGACTTTTGTTTGTAGGAAAATATTTAAGTTGTATTTCTATGAAATAAAATAAATTCTGTTCCCTTGTCAGGCATTGCTTTATGAAAGTTTCTCTCTGTTGTGATTCCAAAATAAATCTAGTCTATAATAGTATGCTTACTGTCAATGAGCTATTTTAAATGAATATTGTGGTGCTTTGCATTTTTATATGTATATCATATGTCAACAATGTATATACCTATGCACTCTCGAAAAGTATACTGCAATATATTCTTATAGGTCCTCTGTTTTCATGTCTGAATCCTCACATCCTTACAAACACATAATTAAACATTGGATTTAGTTTGGGTCTAGTTTTTGTTTCATTTGAAAATTTCCTTGAGCACCCTAAGATGATCTCTTTATATTATTTACTGCCTTAGTGTTGTTGATTTTCCAGTACTTATAATCCCTGTGTGTGCTTGTGTGTGCATGTGGGTGTACGTGCATGAGTATGCACATATGTGTGTGTCCCAGCTTAAAATGGAATGTAATATTGCGCCAAGTCTATGACTTAAGCTCTGTATTTTACTAAGATTCTAAACTTGGGCAAATCTCCAAGCTTTTTGGGAAATTTAACCTGCTCATAAGAGTTCTATGATTAAAAGTTAGATGCAAAGCTTTATAAAAATAGCATCTCTCAGCCGGGCGGTGGTGGCGCACGCCTTTAATCCCAGCACTTGGGAGGCAGAGGCAGGCGGATTTCTGAGTTCGAGGCCAGCCTGGTCTACAGAGTGAGTTCCAGGACAGCCCGGACTATACAGAGAAACCCTGTCTCGAAAAAAACAAAAACAAACAAACAAAAAATAGCATCTCTCATGTAGAAAATATTTACTATAGACTGGCTAAAAGCATCTGTCATCCCCATGTTTCCTTTGCATCTCTGATTTGTAAGTTCCCCATGATGGGGATAATTGTTTTTTTTTTTTTTACATTTCTCATAATATAAAACATAAAGTATTGAATAAATACTTCTTTAGTAAATGAATATACTATAAACTTATTTTTAATTTATTTAGTTAAAATATAATTATATTATTTACCTCCATTTACTTTTCTTCCTCCAACTCCTTAGCTCCCTCTAAATTCTTTGGCCTCTTCTTTCTTTGTTATTGTTTTACTCACACACACACACACACACACACACACACACACACACGGGCGTGTAACTATAAATAGAACCAAGTCCATTAAGTGTTGCTTGTATATAAAATACTTGTATATAAAATAGCCACTTACTATTCCATAGCCAATAAGCAAGCTTCTCCTTGGAGAAAGACTTCTACTCTCAGCATCCCTTAGTTCCCTGTAACTCTTTGTGTAGGGATGGAGGCCCGTGAGATTTCTCCTTCCACTTTAGCATTTCTATGGGTGTTGTCCTTGTTTAAGTCTCATTTGTAGCCATATTGAAGTGTTATGAGTGATGCCTCCCTGTCATTTCTAGAAAACATTTCACAACAACCTTCTGGTCCTCTGACTCTTCCAGTTTCTGTCTCCTGTTCTGCAGTGTTCCCTCTCCTTAGGTGGAGGTGCTGCAGATGTATCCACAGGGGCTGGTACTCTGACCAGTTGTTCTCTGCACTTTGGTTGTGATTTTCTGTAATGGTTGAACAGAAAGGCTTCTTTAGTGAGGGTTGGGAACTACAGTTATCTGGGAGTATAAGGATAAGTACCTAGAATGCAGGTAGGATTTATGCTAGTTTAGTAAAGTGGTAGTAGTAAGTTCTCCTAAAATCAATGACTTCACTAGCCCCAGATAGTTTGCTAGGTTTCCAGTATCAGGCATGATTTCTTTCCTGTTGTTCGAACCTTAAATCCAACTAGAGAGTGCCACTCTTACACTTTTAGGGATATCTTGCCATGTTGGCTATGGCTGTGGTTCACAGTCTTCACAGCTGGTTAGAACTATTGTTTTCTTTCCTCTCTTGGCAGTAAACACACACTCATTGTCATATATTCCCTCCTTACTTTCTTGCCTTCGGTTTTGGCTTCCCTCCTCCTCCCTAATTAAAACCCCCAATGTCCCCATTTCTCTCTCAATAAGGGTATGTTTATTGATCAATTAAAATTCTATAAGATAATGTTATGTCCAAATAAATAAATTCCAGGTACTTGTTTGTACCTTACATTTTGGATCATTTTTAGTATTCTAATTATTTAAGATACTTTCTACTCTTTAATTTTATTTAGTTAGTTATTTAAATCACATTTTAATTTAGTTATTTACACAGAGGTTATAAACACAAAAGGGCAGGATGTGGGGAAGGGGATGACACCAGAGCATAGGTGTTCAGGAGGAGTACAGATACCTTTCAGAACAGGGTATCAGCTGGGTGTAGGTTTGGGGGACAGGTCACTATGGCTCTGCCTATGATTCACTTGTCCTTGTCTAAGTTGGTACTGTCCACCGAGGCTGCCTATTTATAAGACCTATGACTACTCGGGCTGGTAAATTTCCATAGAAGCTGCCTGTTTACAATAGCTTATAGCCTTCTGTTTTCAGTAATTTTCCACAGAGACCCAAGACTTTGTGTTAGCATGTATGTATGTCAGGCCTATTGCTGACTTTAGGCCTATGGCTGGTTTTAGGTCTTTAGTGTATATGCAGGACTGCTCCTGACATCTCCTCCCTTCTCTAAGTATAGAAGGGCCTTGGCGATTCTATTCTTGCAAGATACTTTCTACTCTTTTGAGGTATTTATGTAGTTATCTTATTTTCATAGATGTAGCCATTAACATTTATAACCTCAAGGTACTTAAATTTTAAAAGTTACAAATTATACTACCTAAGTTAAAAATGTGTCTACAAAGTCCAGGCCTTTGCCCCTTCCATCTCATAATGGGCTCAACAAAGTTTAACTACGGTGTGAGTCTTACCTGAGCAAGTACATTGTGGTATTGTGTTTAGTTTGTGTATATACTGGAGATGATGGGGATACTTGATTATAAAAGAAAGAAAACAAAATAGAGATGAGTTCACAGTTATTCTTAGAAACTGATCTGCATTTTATGTCTGTGGATGGGGAAATAGTCTGTGAAGGTGGACTTTCCCTTTGAACAGATAGCTTGGATATTAAGAACAAAAGTATCTTAAATTTGCCTCTGCCACTAATTTAATTTGTCACTGAAATTAGGATGTATAAAGAAGGGTTTTCCTTCTCCTATATGTGAGCTTTTCAGTTATTTAAATATTAGCTCACTTGGCAAAGATTGCATAATATATATCCTTTGGAATTAAAACTAAGTGGCATTTTCATGGGATGAAGAAGTCTAAACACCAGGTGTTTGTGGATGGTCAACCATGAAGTACTAATGAGACAGAAAAACCCTTTCATATTTTGAGAAACCTGGCAGGCTTATCATATTGCCCACTAAAGCCATCTGCCTGGGACAGCTGTGACTGACTCCAGCTTCTAATGGCTCAGGCTGTTCTTTCCCCAAGACAGAATTGCTGTGTAGGTGAGTAATACAGATTTAAGATCTTATGTTTAATGCAGCAGGTGGGCTCACAACACAGTAGAAATACCCTTTCAGTAAACTTGATGGTCTGCATAGTGTCACGAATCCAGTCCACCAAAGGTGTATATGACTGCAAACCTAGGAAGGTGTGGGTGTCAGCTAGCAGTTTTTACTTGTGATGTTAAAACAGTGGATGCTTCCAACATTATTCTGTATCTTCTCACACTGACTTTTTCATTAAGAAACCCAGTGTCCTAGTTTAGTAATTACTGACCTGTTTATTGTCCATCTCATCTCCAGAATGCACACTCCTCTATAGCAGGAGCTCATTACTGCCTTTCTGAAAACCTGTGCCTGGTGTGTGGAAGCTACTCAATAATCAATAATACTGAATGAACACGTGCTGAGTATATAATAATATTGGAATTTAGTTGGCAAGGTGTAATTTAGTCTTTATAAAAGTCTTTTCAATAGTAGTTGTTGCTTCTGTGTACTGTGTATGAAACATAGATGTGTGTGTGTGTTCCTTTCACTAAATAAAATGAAGCCTAGACCCTAAAGGTGCACTAAGTAGCACAATTCAGGATTTGGAAACCCGTCAGTGTTTTCCTGGCTTTTGGTAAGATGAAGCAAGTACAAAGGCCAATGAGAAGGACATGTCAGGGGTCATGTTCTCAAGAAGTAGTCAGTGTGGAAAGCAGGGAGACGCTCGTTCGATTAGAAAGATGGTGATGGAAGGAAGGGGCCTAGAAAGGAGTCTAGTTGTGAACCATGATAGACATCGGGGGAGGAGCCCTGGAACAAGCCTTCCACCTGGCTCAGTCCCAGGAGGCAGGCTGCCCTGGAAGGCCTTGCTTCAGGGTGAGACAGCCTGGGATGCAGACAGCAGCAGGCCATCTGCTGCTCACAGTCCCTGCAGCTTGGTAAGCCCTTCCCTGAGAGAGTACCTGGTGACCCATCTTCTTTAATATCACAATATATTGAAGGCTGCACCTGCTAACTAGAAGAATATGTACGGAATGACTATCCTCCTGTGGGTTTAACTTGTAAAGGACTGCCTAAGCAAATCACAGCACAGCAGGTATCTCTCAAGTACTGAAGGAAGCAAGGCTCTTCCTGTGGGTGGTTAATGCTGACAGTTGATCTGTCTGGGAGGAAGTGTGTTACTCAGAGTACTCCTTTGCTCTGAGACTTACCACGGTGTCTTTAAGGCCGTTCTTACTGTCTGAGTTTCCCACATAGCTCCCTCATCCTTGATTATGAACTTGCCAAGCATACTTTTCAGGAAACAGCCGCAATTAATGAGGGATGTCTGGTTTTCCAAAATTTCATCTGTACATTAATTATCTCAATTTGGAATACCTTTTCTTAGAAGGAGAAACGTATGAATGGTATTTGGCCTTAAGGCTGGACCACAGATTCTCTAATTTCAGAGTGTTTTTGAGACTGAGATTTAGCTAAACTCATCTAATGATCCTCCAGTGTTCGGTTGAAGTTTCGAGGACTGGGCAGGACCTGTTGAAGGTGGAAGGTGAAGGACCTGCAGAGACAAGAGTGGGCATGTGTAAGGAGGACAGGTTCCTATGACAAGGTGTCAGTGAGGTTCTGTTTCCACGTCACATTGTCATTGGGGAAGCTGCCAGTGCATTCATGGTGGCTTTCTCTCCTTCATTGTGAAGCTTCAGAATCCCAGCCACAGTGTCCTGTGCATAACGCAGATGCAGCGCTCTCCAACCCAGTGAAAAGGATGTAAGCCGGAGCTGCGCGCTCTACTCACTTCTATTTTTAACTGCCCATCATTTCATTTCAAAACATTTTTTTCAAACATGCCATAGATACTATTCTTCCTTGAGTTACTAAATTTGAGGTTTTAGAAACCCAATCCCAAGTTATGCAGCATAAAACCAAGTCTCTCAAAAGCCTTAAACACAATTGGTTTTTAATTACTTAGCAAAAAAAAGAAAGAAAGAAAGAAAGAAAGACCCTCATTATACCAAGAATAAGCAACTTTTTAGCTTAAGAAGCAAAAGCTGAATGGAGGTGAAACTGAGGCCTTGGAATTGAGACTTGACTTTAGGTTTGTAGACAGCTGTCCAGGCAGGTCTGTGCTGTGGTAGTCAAGGCAGGGGCACGGATGGTTTGGCTGCTCAACACCAGAAGTCATTTGACTTTTCTTTATTTTACTTCACCTTATACCTTCCTTCTCAACAAAATGTCCTTTCTGAGTAGTATGGGAGGAGCCCTGCTTTACAGCACAGCTTGCCTCCTAGCCTACCTTCGATTCTGATTCCAGCTTAAATGAGCCATTTCTTCCCTTTCTTAAACCACTGGCTTGCATGGTAAGGCTGTCTGTGTTGTCAGCGAAGTCTGTGGTTGGTATTTTGCCAGAGCAGGGATTAAAATGCCTCACATTTGACTGCAGTGGGACATTATGACTAAGTAAATGCTTTTATTTCTCTGGCAGCTAACCTGTACCACCCTGTCAGTTTTACATCCACGGGAGAATAGGGAATGTAGGCTAGAGAAGAAAGATGAGCCTCCCTCTCTCAGAGAGGGCTCAAAAGGCAGATCTTGCTGGGTGTGAAAGACTGTTTGCTTGATCTTTAGTTAGGTTTTGAATCCACACTTGAATAGACATCCTTATTTCCATCTTGGCTCTAGCAGAATAGCAAGGAGATGGAACAAGGACTTTCCAAGGTCCCTGCTCAGCTCCAAGCCCAGGCCTTAAAGGTAGATGCAATGCTAGAAATAGCCTTTGATGAAAGTCCTGACTGTGTATGTTCTAGCCACAGGACCCTAGCAAGTTAATTAACCTCTCCTTGACGCTGCTTTCTTATCTCTAATGTGAGGACACAATTCCTCCTAGGCTTCTTTTAAGATTAATATAACCTAACTTGTGGACAGTCTGCACCTGGCATGGTGCTGGCATAGACCATGTGCTTGCTGTATTTCTTATTTTATAGAAACCTTTCCTAAAGGCTGGAGTCTTCCTGCATTTGTACTCTCACCAGGAAAACTAAAATGATTAGATACAAACAGCTCTTTAGATTACTGTCATCTTGATAAGAAGTCCATACAGTAAGCTTGCATTTCAGGGTAAACTAGGAAACCCTGGCTACACTATAGCTTTGCTTCCATAATCTGATCTCTCCTACAGATTGACACACGAGAATTTAATGAAGAACAATGTGTTTGTTTTTCAGGTATCATTTTCAAACTGTCCGTATATAAATGAGCAGCTTAGGTTTCCTGAATCAACACTAGGAGTAAATATTTATTGTATGATTGAGTGTATTAAATGGGCATGCATAAAATGAATGTGTTTGTAGTCTTCTGCCCACTGCCTCCAGCCCCTCTTCGTGACTCACTCCTAGAATACTTGTGGATTAAATATCTGACTGACTCATTTTCCCTCGAGACAGCTGTGTGTCACTATGACATGTGGATGTTTCATTTCCCCCTTTCAGCTGCATTGCAAGGCCATGTTCTCTATAACCTGTCTGAACCTTAAAGTTGACTTTAATGGTCTTCCGTACTTATCTTCAGTCCCACCCTGCCCTTTTCCAAAATATTTTCACCCAGTCCCTATATTTGAATACCAATGCATGACTTATATAAGATTATTCTGGTTTCAATAACTTTGGAGACTTTTTTGTTCTGCCTATAAGTTTATGTACATGGATTGTTAAGCACTCAGGTTTTGATGAGGCTTCAGTCTGCAGTTCAGTAACTGCAGGTCATGCACCTAACCCAAGGGCTTTCCAATTTCTCTCTCTCTCTCTCTCTCTCTCTCTCTCTCTCTCTCTCTCTCTCTCTCTCTCTCTCTTTCTCTCTCTCTGTTTGCCCATGTCTTCAGAGGATAACCTAGGCTGTTATTCTTCACATGCTTTCTGTCTTGGTTTTTACATTAATATCTGCTATTGTTGACTTTACAGGCAAGCTAGGTGGGCTGTGTAGTGACTGACTTCATCCATCTCTCCCTCCTTGATGCTGAGACCAAAGCACATGCTACCATGCCTGGCCTTTGTTACCCTGCATCTGGGGAGTTAAACATAGGTTCGGAGCTTGCAAGGCAAGCACTTTACAGACTAAACCACCATCCCTTCCCTTTATGGGACCCTTTTGACTTAGTCTTTTGTTTAAAGTCATTGTCACTACCTGATGAGGTTCAGCTCATCCCTCCTTGGTGACACTTCTCATTGAGCTCCGCCCTATCCAACCCTGTGCCCACAAACCTACAACACATAGATCTTTACGAAGCAGCACTAGAGTCCTTGTGCAGGGAGGTTTCTGCTTGATTCATTGTTCCCAGGACTAGCACAGTATGTGCTATGTATGTAAGCACCAAATAAATATTTGTCTGCTAAGTGAATGAAGTCAGCAGACCTTATTTGTACTTCTGCCTCTTCCCTGACCCAAAGGACAAAAGTCACATTTCATGACCTAGATTTTCAGACAGCATCCTCCTCTCTGAGTCCCTGCTCACCTTCTCATTGTGATTTTTACAAGCTGTGTTCATTCCTATTTCAGTATTCTGGCTCTTGCTATTTTCGTCATTGTAAACACCTGACTTTGTCTCTGCTCTGCTGCTCTGCATCCCGTACACCTTCATAAGGATACATTTAGATCTCACTGTTACCAAAACATGTCCTCCTTTCTCATTTAAACAGGAAAACTGCCCCTTATATTTTACCCCTGCCCCAACACAGACAGGTGCACTCTCTCTCAGCGTGTGCAGGAACACACACACACATACACACACGCGGGGGGGTAAGGGGGGAAGGGGAGATATTAATGAAGTAACCTCATTTGAAAGCTGAGGAGGGAATTGCCATACCTTGAATTGAAAGGAGTGGGGGTAGGGATAAGAATAAGGTTAGTTATGTACATGATCAGTTGCCAAACTTGCAAATTGAAGCCTAACCAAAACTTAATTGTTGCTTCAGTCTAAGTACGTGTGTATGTAGGCAGAAAAAAAACACTTTTTTTTATTATTATTTTTAAAGCAAATGTTTCCTGTAAATTAAAACACAAAAGAGTACAGTGGGGGAAAATGTGAAAATATCTCTAAATATCAGCATCTAGATATAAACATTACACTCTTTATTTTCCCAGTGCCCTTAGTTTATGTAAGAGCCTGCTATTTCTGGATCTGGGTGAAGGATATATAGAATTGTTTGTGCTTTTTATGTAAGTTGGGGTGAGTATGGCTAGCTTAGAAACAGAACAATAAACTAGTTTAGGATCCATGAAATGATGTAAATATGTGGCAGTATTAACATGTGAAAGGATGTCGGTCAGTGATAAACGTTACTTTTCTGGTTAAATGGTGGTGATTAATGAACTACTAATGTGGTGAATAAAGATAGTTGGCCCTCCTTTCTTATGCCTGTGTAAACTCCACATGGATCAACAGTTGGAAGGAAAAGAGCAAAAGTAACAAATAGAAACATGACTAACAAATGTTAACCCGATAGGTATAGTGATACATGATGATATATAATATGAAAAATATCAAAGCATAAAATAAAATACTAAGAAATTTAAAGCATAAATTACAACTTTATATTAAGGAGCAGTGGGGGAGAGGTCAGCAAAAAGTTAAAACTCGAGTAATAGAAGGTGGGATTTGAGGTCTGCCACTTTATCATGTACAGTGTACTTTTATGACTCTCAAGATGGCTTTGTTCCCTCTGTGGAGTCTCGGGACTATTCAATTTCTCTTTTTTATTTTGGACAAAGACTCATATAGGCCAGGCTGGTCTGGAACTTACTCTGTAGTGCAGGCTGGTTTCAGACTCATAATTCCATTTCATTAGCCAGCCTGAGTATTGGAATTGCAGACATGTGTACTACACTTGGCTAGGACTATTTAATCTTGGCAGTTAATTCTACTTGAAGTTTATCTTGGTATGTTTATGAATTGATCTCTTCAGATAAATTAAAGTTTATCCATAAGGTGGTTATGTATTTATATGTATGTGTTTATATTATATGTACATTTATATTTGGAGAACACACACACACTACAGTTTCTCTTTAGATGTTTAACAGTCTTGTCTTTTTAGCATTACCTGGGAGAAAGAGACTACTTACTGGCACAAAGCTCTGTAAAGGCTATTAACACTGCATGTTTGATCTTTGAACTGACTTTGATCTTGCCCCTCACTATTTGAGCCTGTGGTTACTTTGTGGGATGGGTTGGACTATTATCCTGAATTCTTCCTCTCACAGTGAGGATCACTTCTCACTTCATCCATCAGTCCTTTTACCTGAGACCAAATTTCACTCCCATTAACTGACCTCAGATGCTTCCTAAGACTCTGTAAACCCTTGCAGGCAGGAATTAAAGTCTTTTATCTTTCCAAACCAGGTATATATATAGTACCTGGATTCTTGCCTTGAATGTTCTAAGAATTTAACAAATGAAGCATTGGTTGAGCTAATTAATTATAAGGAAAAATACTAGATAGGCTGTGTCTCCCAAGCTTTTAATTGCCCATTGCACTGGAGTAACTAGAGAATGCAGTTTCCTGGGAGCCAGGATCTTAGATAATATTGCTTCAGAGAGGGACCCAACATTTTGATCATATCAAAACAGCAGCTTTGTCTTTTACTAATAGCCACACATAAAATTCCATTTGTTAAATGAAAAGAAATAGTTTTCTCCAAATGTTCTAAGGCACAGTACAGAACTTTTACATGATTTATCTTTGATAGTGTGTGCAGTTGCCAGATGTTAGGAGATGTTGAGTGAGAAGCTAGGTTATAAAGTAAATGTGCAGATGTTCAAGTAGAAGCTTAGTGGTACTCGTCCAAGCCTACGGTGCTCTGGTTGCCTTTCCTTAACCTCCAGGCTGTTTCTGCAGGGGATAAATATGGCCTGAATAAGTGGAAATGGTTGTACTTCGAATTAAATTACCTCAGGACATTGAAAGTTAGCAAATTAGTCAAAAAGAGAACTAACTAAGCCAGTAATGGTAAACACACCCTTTTAAAAGGGCCAAGTTAAAGTGCATGTGTACTATCCTAAAGCAGTGTTTGGTCTTCATCCTATAAGTGCAGAATCTGGGTCATAGTCATACAAGGCCACTGCTTGAGGAAAATAGAGAAAGAGAAAAGATGGAAGGGAGGAAAGAAGTAAAGAAAACAAGGAAGGAAGGAAGGAGAAGGAAGGAAGGAAGGAAGGAAGGAAGGAAGGAAGGAAGGAAGGAAGTTGCTGAATATATTATTCACACTTGGAAATCGTCTGTCCTATCCTAAAGAAAGTACAGCAGGAGAGATGTCCTTTCTTCCCAGACTAAGTCATTCTAGAATTTACCCTTTTGTAAAACTGGCAAGGAGAAGAGGCAAAAATGAGGGGATGAGCTTGGACAGTACAGGCTCTGGGTTTAATCTATCATGTGTGGCTTCAGTTAAACTAAATGATGGCTCCGTAATTCAAGCATCTTTGTATCAGTGACCACAACATCTACATTCTACTGAGAACCATACCAATATGCTACTGAGAAGACAGGTCCTGTTTTCTCTGTCTGGCTTTGTAGAATTGTGACGTGGGGCCCTTATTCTTGGCAAGAGCAGCCTGTGTATCCCACAAAGCTTCGCATTGTTGCCACGTTTGTTCCACAGTCCAAGCAGCCACATGTCAACCACCCCTGCTACTCCAATCTGCTTGGTACAAGTGAACCAGTCAGAGTTTGGGCCTGTGAGAGCAAGTCCTAGTAGCCAGATATGCGAGTGAGTGTGCACGTGCTTTGCTTCCAAGAGCATGCGTATCATGAGTGTCAGTACAAATCAAATGACAGAGAATCTTTTCCAGCCTGTCAGTGGGAAAACCACTCTCCTTCCCTGCCCTGCATCTCCCATAGACTTCACCTGTGTCTGCTTAGTTAGCACTGCAACCTCCTCTCCTAGCCAGCATTGATGCTCGATGCTTCTGTGCTGCCCTGCGTTTAGTTTATACACCATACAGCATTCTCTTAAGTGCTCAAAACAAAGGTTCCAATATGTAAATGGGCACTGTGGTGTCTGAGATTCAGTCCTGGGCTATTTTCACTTAGATGTCCGCATTTTGCTTTGATGAATATTTACAGTTTTTTAAAAGGTACTTTGAGCCCTTCTAAATGGAATGTAACTGAATAAATGCTGAATGTATATAATAAAGTATATGTCCCCAGATAATGGAGAAAGAAGTATAAAAGCAATATCCACTCCGCTTAAGGTTCTGAGTCTATCTGGACATGCTGATAGGTGGGAGACACATAGCTCTGTCAGAAGTGCTGGTCTCATGAATGAGCTCAATAACTAGAGACCTGGGGCTTCCACGAAAATGCAAAATACTACGAGGCAATCCACTTAGAGTTAGACATTTAAGGAATGTCTTTCAGTGCATAAAATTCACATTGAGTGTAATTCTACTATGATGTTTACATAGTTTTTAAAGTTTTATGTTTCCATTGTGTTTATTGTTGAATTTTACATTACAGAGTATTTCAGATGTAACAAAATTAGATCATGCGCCTTATGCACCTTTCCTGTTTTAAGTTATTAATACTTCTTCAGTCATGTTTTAGCTAAGCTTACTTTTTTTTTGTCCTAAAATATTTTAAGGTAGATTTTAGACATTATTTAACTCATCTGTAAACACTCAACATATATTTCTAGGTTATGAGGTTTTTTTTTAATATTAATGCACTACTAAGTCATAACTCTAGAATTAATGACATCCTAATTAATATCCAACAATTTCTGATGCCTTGACTGTCTCAACCCTATCACTTAATGGGGATGGCGCCATGGCTCAATCATTAAAGTACTTTCCATGCACACATGAAGAGCTGTTGAGATTCCCAGCACCGACATAAAGCCAGGTGTTCCGGTTCTCATTTGTAACCCCAGCAGTGAGGAGTCGAGATGCACTGATCCCTGGAACTTGCCCACCAGCCACTCTAGCCCAGTTGGTGAGCTTCAGGAAGTGAGAGATCATCTCAAAGATAGTATGCTGAATGATGCTAGAAGACATACAGCGCACATGCACACATGCATGAATTCTTGCAGGCACATGAGCACATGAACTCATGTATAGCATATTATACACACATATAACAACTACAAATAGCATTTTACAAGCGGATGGGAAGATGCCTCACAGGGTAAGGGTCTTGCTATTCAAAGATTAAGACCTAAGTTGAATCTTCAACATCCATGTAAAAATTAGGCATGGTGGGAAACAACTATAACTGTAGTGTTGGAGGGTGGAAACATAATTCCTGGAAGCTCCCTGGCCAGTTAGCCTAGCCAAAATGATAAGCTCCAGCTGATCAAAAGACATATTTCAAAAAAACAGAAAATAAGTAGACAGCAATAGAATAAGACCCACATGCCAACCTCTGGCCTCTATACACACACACACACACACACACACACACACATGCATTACATATGCACATATATGATCATTTGAGTGCAATAAGCATATTTTTTAATTAAAATTTAAATTAAAATTAAAAAATATGTTACAGATTATTTTTAATTAGAATTCATATAGGGTTCATGTATTTAGCTAATTATGCTTCTTTTATTATATATAAATATTTATATTTTTCTTTAGAATCACTTATAATTGATCAAGGAAGTTTAAAGAGAAAATTTGCTTCTAAAATTAGTGCTTTGAGTTTTATTTTTAAATCATTAGTTTATATATTTTCTACATTTTTAGATTTGTGATATTTAATGCTAAAATATGAGAAAAGCAGAGACGGGGAAGATTTTCCTTCTGTGATTAAATAACCATGAATTAATTTTGTTCCTCAAAGGTCCTTATCCTTTGGATATCAAGCATGTGTTATCAAATTTTAAAGTGCTCAATACTTTGGCCTAGCCAAAATATCATTCTAATTATGAATACATGGTTTGTCAATGAACACTTTATGTCTGCAGATGTATCTATTTTTTCTTTCACATTTTGGGTTTATGTTCCTGTATCATAAATTCAAATATAAGTATTTGTTTTCTATGTTGATGCTAGTTAGAATTACTAAATTGTGTGTCTGTTTTATACAATCATTGAGTTCAACCTGATATTTTCAAAGCACTGTCCTTTGTAAACTGGTCAGACCATACATTTATTCATTTCTAATACTTATTTTGTTATTCTATCAAATTCTCATGCAACCTAGGTCGGAGAACAGACAAGAATTTCTACTGCACTATAATTTAACACTACTATCCTCAATTTAAATTGTGCAGTACTGCTTAAATGCCTCAAGATTTTTCCAGTTCTTTTTATAACCTCCAAATCTTGTGAAATCTTTCCTTTCTTAGGACACAAACGAGTCTGCCAAACAAGAAGATATTTTGGAATCTACGACAGATGCTGCAGAATGGAGTCTAGAAGTCGAACGTGTACTACCGCAGCTGAAAGTCACGATTAGGACTGACAATAAGGTATCACAGAGAGAGCATGTCTGCTCAGAGAAACTGCTTTATAAAGTGCTTCAGGGTTGAGAATCACCAAGATTTGAATAATGGGAGAAGGTGGTAGGGTTCAAGTTGGCCTTTGGTTTTCCTGCCTCAGCAACTGCAATGTTGAAATTATAGGTATAAGCCACCTTGCCTGATCTCTGCTTTATTTTAACAAAATTTAACAAATTATCGAATGAATACTGTAATACATTCTGAAGAGAAAAAAATCTTTAAAAGAATTTGGAACATACATATGCTGTTTCACTAGGGTTGAGGGATTTTTCTCAGTAGCTTTCATGTAATTTATTAAAAATCACATTCTCTTGAGATGAACTGGAATTCTGTGGTGATACCCAGATGATTGGAGTTAAAAGCTGTTTTAGAACTTGCTGCTTTGCACTACACGTGACTGGAAGTTAAAGCCAGGGGTAGGGCTTCTCCCTGGATCCCCAACACTCGGGTGGCTGAGGTAAGGGGATCAGGAACTCCAGACAAATATTAAAAAAAAACAAGGAAATAGAGAGTAAGACAAGGAAGGGTTGGGTGATTGAGAAAGTGAGCTGCTTCTGAATCAAGATACTGCTGTTTCGTTTTCTGGTTTTTGCCTACGGTATTGTAAATAATTACTTTAGGGTAACCAAAAGTACATAGGAAACTGATGATTCAGTTTTCACTAACATTACTAATAATCCCTGATAAAGAGCTAAAGAAACATTGAGGTAATGGAACTAAAGGAAGATTTCATCCTCAAGGAACTAAATATAAACTCAGAAATAAGGCACCAAGTTCTACAGAAGATCATTACTGAAAACCATGGTTTTATGTCCATCCTCAAAGTAGGAACTCTACAAAGATTGCTATTTTCTGAGATTCTTGAAGGAATATTCATCCTTTAGATATGTCCAGCAACCCTTAAGAAGTAGCCTAGACTGTGGCGTCTTAGAACAAGATGTGGCTAAATGAGAGACAAGTCTATCAAAATCAGTGGGAGAATCCTGCAGCTGGTCCAGCGCTGCCTACTGAGTGGTATATGATAGATCACATTAGAGGGGAATGCCTTCTGTTTTATCATGTATTAGTCATCTATTAATAAGAATTTCTTCACTGATTAGATCGCTGCTAGAAATCAAATTTTCAAAAAGAAGTAGTTTGCTTCTTCATTTATTTTGCAAAAAAAAAAGCCATTTCCAGTTCTTTGATTTTTGCCAGAACAAATTATCTTTATAAAATAAAAATCACTATTGTTGTGATTCTAGATATAATAGAATGTTAAAATGACTGCATAGTTGCAAACGGTTTAATCCTAGAAGAAAGCAAATTTAAGTTGTTTACTTTCATGCTAAGTAAAGTCTTACAAGCAGACATCTCCCTAAGGACCTAATGGGTTTTGTGTGCGTATCTTAGCTATTTCCACACACTAGAGTTAGCCAGAAGGAAAGTGTAACCATGGGCGCTAACACAGGTTGCTTTCCTGAATGACCTGCGAGTTAGATTCAAGAGTGGACCACTTCAGAATTCTGGGCTGTGAAGAGTCAGAACAATCAGAATTGTCTTTCTGACTGGGAAATAAATAATTAACTAATTTAAAATTGGACACTCACTCCCACCACATACTGCCAGCTTCCTCTCATGAAAATCCCCTGGGCCAAATTATTTATACAATCAAGAGAGTGTGCAGCAGCCCCAAGAGCAGATACTTTGATTTCTCAGTATTTCTTTGAACATGGATATTGTTTTGAATTTTGATTCTTCTTTTTACATAAATTTCCCCAACTTTATTTTTTTATTGTTATTTTATTTATTTACATTTCAAATTTTATCCCCTTTCCTGGTTTCTCCTCCACAAACTCCCATCCCTTCCCCCGTCCTCCCTGCTTCTGTGAGGGTGCTCCCCCACCCACCCACCCATTCCCTCCTCACCACCCTAGCATCCTTCTACTCTGGGGCATCAAGCCTCTACAGAACCAAGGGACTCCTCTCCCATTGATGCCAGATAAGGCCATCCTCTGCTACATATGCAGCTGGAGCCATGAGTCCCTCCATGTGTACTCTTTGGTGGTTTAGTCCCTGAGAGCTCTAGGGGCTCTGGTTGGTTGATATTGTTGTTCTTCCTATGGGGTTGCAAACCCCATCAGCTCCTTCAGTCCTTCCCCTGACTCCTCCATTGGGGTCCCTGGGCTCAGCCTGTTGGTTGCGTGTGAGCATCTGCATCTATATTGGTCAGGCACTGGCAGAGCCTCTCAGGGAACAGCTATACCAGGCTCTGGTCAGCAAGCACTTCTCGGCATCAGCAATAGTATCTTGGTTTGGTGACTGCATGTGGTATGGATCCCTAGGTGGGCAGTCTCTGGATGGCCTTTCCTTCAGTCTCTGCTCCACTCTTTGTCCCTGCATTTCCTTTATACAGGAGAAATTCTGGATTAAGATTTTGAGTTGGGTGGTTGGGTGGGCGGGTCAGCAGGAGGCCATGCCTAACCTCTGGATATGGTCTCTACAGGTCTCTTCCTTTGTTGGGTATTTCAGCTAATGTCATCCCCATTGGGTCCTGGGAACCTCTTGGTTCCTTGGCATCGGGGACTTTCTAGTGGCCACGCCCAGTTCCCCATCCTCCACTGCTACACACCTCCATTCAATTTCTGACTCTCTGTACTTCTCCCCTTCTCCTTCCACACATGATCCTGCCCCCTCTCCCCTCTTGTCCTTCTTATGGTTAAAACATACTGATCGAAGCCATATGTGATTGCTTTGTCAGAATTCTTCCCTGAGTCATCTGGCCTTTATGGCCAGTGTTTCACAGCATCGTCCTCCCTCTGAGCCTTTCAGATGTAGCAAAGAGGGAGAAACAGCATTACAATCAATATCTACTTAGCTTAAGAAAAATAAAATTATACTGTGGTTTAAAAACATTAAGAATAAAAAATGGATTCTCATTTATCAGAAATTAAAAAGAAAAAAAGAAAAACAATAAGCTAGCTGCATGTGAGTTTTCTTCTCAGATCCTATGTCTTTGAGAGTTGCTGCAATTTCAGGGCACAACCTCCTTTGCCTTGATTCTTGACCCTGTCTAATCACAGCCTTTATTTGGCCAACACAGTGACCTGTCACTCAACACATGCTACTTGGGGCATTTAGAGATCCTTCTTATTTCATTTCACGTTTGAGGGAGAAATAAGAAATTAAATATTTGGAGAGTCAGTATGTTTTACTAGTTATCATATATTAATATTTGAGTACCTTAGAGATTCTGGGAGACACATAATAAAGGGTCTTATTATTTAAACTCATTATAAATTTATTTTCAATGACTTTTATTAGTAAATAAGTTTCATACTTGTCTACCACAGGTTAAGTTTGCTTTTTTTCTCATTTTTTCTTTCAAGTTAAGTTTATTACTTCTGTGAATTCTTGCAAATAATTTTAAAAAGCAAAACAAGGGAATCCTTTAGTTTGGGAGTATGTTCTTTACATGTTCCATTTGTGTCCACCAGATTTCAGATATGCCAGTTTTCCTTTGCAATCCTTTCTATAATGGTGCACCAGGTTCTTTTTACTGAGGTAACTTTTATCTATTGTATGGCACTACTTGCTACTGTTGCCTCTTTCCAAAGAAAAGAAACTAATTTTAATATTAGCATAAACAAAAAAGAATTAGGAAACAGAATATGTGCCAAAATACAAATAATGTGCTTCTCAACTAAAGACAAAGGTCTCGCTAGATGCTAACTGAATAAAATTAAAAAGCTCACACTGCAACAGAAATAAGCAATTGAAGAAACAACCTATAGAATTGGGGAAAAAAATCTCTGCAAGCTATACATTTAACACAGAATTATTATTATCTAGCATTCATAAAGAACTCAAAAACCTGCCAAAGAAAACTCCATATCAACAAACAGACTGATGAGAGCAGACTGTTCTCCAGAGGTGAAGTACAAATGACCAGTGAGCATGAAAAAAAAATCAATATTCAGCTATCAGAGAAATGAAAATTAAAACTACATTAACATTCTATGTCATGGTAGTGAGACTAGCTATCATCAAGAAACAATAACACAAGCTAGCAAAGCTGGGGCCTAGTAGGGAACCTTACTTACTGCTGATAGAAATATAAACAGATGCAACATTATGGAACTCAGCATGAAGGTTCCTCAAAATAAATAAATTAATAAATAAATAAATAAATAAATAAAATAAAACCCTATGATGAATAGTATTATATGGCCCAGCTGTGCAGCTCCTGGGCATAATCCTGGAGAACGCTAAGTCAACATACCACAGAGACACTTGTACATTTGTGTGCATTGCAGGGCTTTTCACTTATCAGGTTATGGAAGCAGCTTAGGTGTGCCTCAACAAATGATTATATACACTTGGTATATATGCATAATAGAGTTTTATTGAATCATTAATAAATTATGTCATTGGCAGGAAAATGAGGTACTGGAGATCATCAAATTATGGAAAATAGAAAATAACTCTGTCAGCTATTGCATGGTGTGACATAGATACTAAAATGGTATTGTGCTGGCTGGTTTTATGTCAACTTGATACAAGCCAGAGTCATTGGAGAGGAGAGAACCTTAACTGACAAATTGCTTCCATAGCCTCAGGCTGCAGGCAAGCCTGGAGGGCATTTTCTTCATTTATGATTGAGTGAGGCCACCCCTGAGCTAGTGGACCTGAGTTCTATAAGAAAGCAGGTTGAGCTCACCGTGAGGAACAAGCCAGTAAGCAGCATCCCTCTGTGGTCTCTGCATCATCTCCTGTCTCCAGTTCTCTGCCCTATGTGAGTTCGTGTCCTGACTTGCTTTGATGATGAATAGTGATATGGAAGCATAAGCAAATTAAACCCTTTCCTCACCATGTTTGGCATGATAAAATGACATGGCATTTTATCACAGCAATAGATACCTAACTAAGACACACACACACACACACACACACACACACACACACACACGGGAGTTGCAGAGAGATTGTCTGAGGGAAATAAGGAAATTAGCAGAGGAGGGAGGGGTAAGACAGATGAGGATATGAAGGAGGAGTTGAGATGGTCAGAAGAGAACATGATGTACTCTGATAAAAATGTCTGTATGAAGACCATCATTGTGTATAATGAATATACAACAGTACTTTAAATTCAATTTTGTTTTTAATTATGAGAGAAATATGCAAGTAATGTTTCAAAGAAGAACAAGCCAGAAGTGTTCTGTGAATTACATCCAACGCCTATTCATTTCTAGTTGATTTTTTCCACCTGACACACCCTGGACATGTTTTGGAAGAGGGAATCTTAATTGGGAAAAATGATTTCATAAGATTGGCCTGGCAAATCTGTAGGGCATTTTCTTAATTAATGATTGATGTGAAGGTGGAGCTTTTTAGGAGCAGTTCCACTCCTAGACTGGTTTTTTATATAAGTTGGTCATGGTACCTTCACAGAGCAATAAAAACGTAACTAAGAGGTTGTTACCAGGGAGGGGGCTATTGTGACAAGCCTGACCATGCTACTTTATAGAGAAATGGGGAAAACTTTGAGACTTTGGACTAGGGTAGCAGTGGAGGCTGTATGCAGAGCCTGTGGGCATCCCAGTAGGAACTTGGAAGACAGTAGTACTGAGAGTGATGTGGACTGCAGAGGCCTAGCTCAAGAGTTATTAGAGAGGAACAATAGTAGTATGTATACCATTCTTGTATAGTTTGCCAAAGAATGTGGCTGCGTTTTGCCCTTGTCTCAAGAATCTGCCTGAAGTTAAACTGAGAAGTACTGTGCTAATTTCACTGGCAGAGGAAATTTTAAGACAGCCTTCTATTGACTCTGTTATGTGGTTATTAGCAATCACTCTTCTTCAGATCTACAATAAGCAGGAGCAAGTCGGGCAAAAAGAAATTAAAAATATACATTTTGAGAAGAACGAAAACTGTAAGATATTTAATGTTGGAGCCATGGCTTGTGCTGGAAGACATAGGGAGAGACGGAATGGAGTGGCACCGTTGGAGTGAGACCCTGCCTGGCTAATTATGAAACCTGTCAAAAGAAAAGGTCCACAGAGTGACTGTTCATAGTAGAGCAACAACAAATCAAAGTTTGTGCAAATGTAATTCAAGAAGAGGCCGGTTCCATCCCCAGCAGGCAGCCAAACTTGGCAGCATTAATCATGTGGTTCTAGCTTTAGAGTCACTAAGGATACAGGAGTAAAGGTGTTGTAGCCTCACTCTCCAAGGTTAAAGGAAAGCTGCAGAGGCCAGGCTTGTGGCAGTGGAGGCCCAGTAAAGGCCATGTGCAAAGCTGTTAAACTGAAGCCTGGACTGTGTTAGAGACCGGAAGCCAGGGGATATCTGTCAAAGGGAGATCCGACGGGGAGTGAGGACGGACAGAAAGATAGACAGAAGACAGAGAAGTGTGTTGCAGTCAACAAAGTTCGAATGGCAGAGGCATCTAAGCCTTTTGACATTGGAAATGGAGCTACAGGATTTTGGGTTTGCCCTGCTGGACTTAGGCCTTGCTTTGGTCCAGTATGTTCTCACTGTGCCCCAATTCTTTCCTTTTAGAATGGTAATGTATATTCTGTGCCACTGTATGTTTGAAGTGTGTAATTTGCTGTTTGATTTTACAGGAGTTTCAATTAAGAAATTACCTTGAATCTCAGAGGGACTTGGGACTTTGGACTTTTAAACTTTATTGAGACTGTAAAAGACAATGGAGGACTTTTGAAATTGGATTAAATTCATTTTGCATTTCGATGTGGGCCCAAGCCTATGGAGACCAGAGAGTGAAACGTGGTAGTTTGGATAAGAATGGCCCCTGTATGTTCACATAGTAGTTGGTCCCCAGTTGGAAGAACTCTTTCTGAAGGATTAGGAGTTGTGGTCTTGTTGAAGGAGATGTGTCACTGGGGGGGGGGGGGGCCACAGACCTTTAATCCAGCACTTGGTAGGCAGAGGCTAGTCAATCTATGTGAGTTTGAGGCCAGCCTGGTCTACAAAGAGAGTTCTAGGAAATCCAGAGCTATTACACAAAGAAACCCTGTCTCAAAAAAAAAAACAAAACTCAATATACATACACATACACACATATGTGTGAATATATATACATACATATATGTGTGTGTATGTATGTGTGTGTGTGTGTGTGTATTATATATATATACATACACACACATTCATTGCATTGCATTATATGTATTCCCACACATTGTTTTAAAACAGGAATGAATGATATTAATGACTGTTGGCAGTCCTTGCATTTACCATCAATAGCCAACTGATTTCCAGGTGGTAGAGCTAGCGTGTCCAAGCTCAATAGGTTGGGATCAGATGGGAAAAGTTAAAGTAGCATTGTGCAGGAGCTAGGGGTTTGGTTTTGTGTGTGTCTTGGTATTGTTGTTGTCCGTTTGTATATATGTTGACCTAAGGTAAATGACTTCTTAAAATCATCAATCCTATTAGCCTCTATTAGAGGAATTCTTTTTCATTTGAACTTAATGTTTTGTTTGTTTTATAACAATAAAAACCCAGTAAATACTACTAATATTCTTATTCCTCAAAAATAAGGCAAAACAGGAAGTGTGAAATCAGTTTTCAACTAAATTTTACCATAGACTGTTTTCTTCAGTAATGCAGTGCTTATTTCTAAAAGATTGTACATGACAATGATTTAATATTAGGTATTTAATAGAATGAACAAATGTTCTAATATGCTTCAATGCCCTATGGATATAGTAATTAAAATTTTGATTAATTTCTTAAATAGATTTTTTCCAAATTATAATTAAATGTTTCCTGCTTTGTTCTTCAAAGAGATAGTTGGGTAGGTACCTCCTTCATTTTGCCAAAGTGTCTCTAGTAATTACGTAAATCTTCAGATTCGTTACAAGGAATTTAGATAAAGTGATTATTTTAAAGGCTTTGGAAATATTACAACATATATCTCTAATTATCTCAAACCTTTGAGTCATTGAACTGCTTTCTACATCCCTCCCTGTTCTACAGTATCTCAGAATGCCACTGTAAAAAAGAACCTGAAACTTGAAACTTCAACTCCAAGCAATTGAATTTTGTGTTAAAGTAAATAAAGCACTCAGGTGTTGCCTTGGGTGACTTACAGCAGGAGACCTTTTGGGAAGACTCATTGTGCTTAGGATAAAATCACTGCAATAGTTTTGAGCCTTTGGGCTTCTCAGTCAACATGAGAGCTAAAACCTAAGAGGGAAAAGAGGAGCCTTCATTAATCAGCAGGTAGAATTCCATTTAAATGAACCTGGAGGGACCACAGAATTACTATATTGGATCTCTGTCTCTTCAGATTGGAAGCCAAGTCCTGCAGAAAGTTACAGGGGTAGGCTTTCTCTTTTTATTATTGCAGACAAATTTGTACCTGGGAGCAGTGGAAAGCACTTCTCCCATTCCAAAGCAATAGAGAGGCTAGCTTGCTTGGCCCTGTCCCTGTCACTGCATTTGGATACAGCATGAGAAGGTGTTAGCAAAAGTTAACATTTCTAAATATTTATGTATTGTTATAGTTTGGAATAAGAACATTTCTTAAGACATTCTCTAGTTTGGGGTAGGAAATATTAGTAATATTCTTACATTCACAAGCCAAGAGATATAATGTATTCTGTGTGCTGGAATACAGGAATGAATTTTATGTACATGATCATTATTAAAATGGAATTCTGCCTGGTATTTGCATAATGGAGAGATTACGTTTGTAATTCTTAGAGATTTTCTGGTAGACCTTCTATTAAAAATATTCATGTAATTTAAAGAAAAATAAGACACCCAATTCTAAAAGTCAGCTTTTACAATTATAGCAACAAATGTAAATACAGGTGGCAATAAGTGATCTCCATGAGGCTTCATGCAGGAGTAATAGCTCCAATTACTGTCACAAATGTTTGTAATTGTATCTATTGCTGCCAGACAATAAATGCTTTTTAATATAACAGGGCCATAAATGTACATGCTGCTGTTGTTTAAACAAAATACAATTTTCAGTAAATTTATCCTTGAAACACCTGCTATAATCAAAAAGAGGTGAATGCTATCAAAATAAACTGCCTGAATTAAGTAGACACACATACATTTTTAGAACAGCCTGCATGATTACTCAACTGCCACATTATTTCAGAATGAGGGAAAATACTCGCTGATGGACTTTTATAGCTAGCATTCTTCAAAAGAGATTGCACAAAGCAGCTATTCTTTGAGACTGTTGTATTATTTCAAACAAGATGTTATTTTGTGGACTGGAAGTTGTATTTGCAAGGTCAGCTGTTTGCTTTTGGTTTTGTATTTGCTTTGTTGCATGTGGATCGTGAATAGATACCAGATGGTGGGAAAGGTTATTGTGCTTAAAATTATACTGAGTAACACAGCAAATGAGTGGCGACAAAGTCAGTCTCCCTAATCAACGACAAGATCGTCAGTTACTTCTGTCATCGTCCTGCTGAAGGCTCTGACTATTGTTTAAGCATGGCTGATGATGCCTTCCTCTCTGTTTACCCTGAGTGTGATAAATGTTTAAACTAGAAGTAGTAAAGGGCCCATATATCACAAATTAAAATAGACGAAAGAATTTTTTGACTTAGTGATTACCATTAGCTGTAACTAAAGAGCATCAGCTGTGGTGGCCGATTACAAGGAAATAACCAGTGGAAACTACATGCTTTGTTAATATTGCAAAGGCAAGAAACCAATGCCTCACTGCCCGCAGACCTCAAACAGACACCTGTGATTGAGAGTGGTGAATTAATATATATTGATTATAATTAAAATGTCTAGACTGCCTAAATATTTCATTATTGTAAAGTATGATT
The DNA here is from genome assembly GCA_021653895.1 of Mastomys natalensis. Taxonomy (NCBI): domain Eukaryota; kingdom Metazoa; phylum Chordata; class Mammalia; order Rodentia; family Muridae; genus Mastomys; species Mastomys natalensis. The sequence continues at coordinate 260,036 of JAJTUV010000336.1, forward strand.
TAATGTTTCCCTTGAATTGCTTAATATAAAATATGAATTGGAGCAGAAACCATTTGTCACATGGACCTTCGTGCAAAATGTAGTTTTTATTGGCTTGACTCATTTTTTCCAATCCAATGTTACAGTCATTCTCACTATTCCTGTGTTTTACTTGAAATTTGAACAAAATTTTGTTCCCATGGCTTTCGTTCCATTATTCTTGACTGTTTTTCATACCAAAAAAAAAAAAAAAAGGACAAATGTTTCTTGGTTCTTTAAAAATGTAAAAGATAACATCTTTTTGTTTGTTTGTTTGCTGGAAGGATGTTGAATGTCAGTCTGAGATCTAAGTTTTGATCATCAGATTCTTAAACTTAGCTACAACTGTTGTTGGAACCTTGACACAAAAACAAGAGTCACCTGGGAAGAGAGTCTCAATGGATTGCCCAAATGTGGCCATGTCTGTGGAGAATTGTCTTGACAGTTGGTACCACTATGGCCAGTGGGACTCTGCGGAAGGTGGTTAAGGGTGTGAAAGAAAGCTGTCTGAATTCAAGCCTTCCTCCATGCTTTCTACTTCAGTTCTTTCCTGGGTCCCTGCCCTGACTTGCCAGAACAAGTGTCAAGTGTGTTCATCAGTTCTCCATAGTAGTTACTCAGTATCACATGAAATAAATACTCATTTCTAACTTGACTTGTGAGTGCTTGCCTTGTGGGATCTCTTCTGTGGGTCTTTCTGAAGCCTATGAGCCTTCAACAATGTCTGCGTAGTCATAGAACAGAACTGTGTAGTGGGATAGCCATAATAACAGGTCTTAGTTAACATGGAAAGCTTCTTAGTAGCACATGGTAGTTAGTAGTAATAACCTCTGTGCACAGTTAGAGTGTGATTGTTTAACAAGTTATCTTTAGACACTCTGGATCTCTAGTTTGAATTCAATTATAGGCAGGAGCAAGGTCGTGTACATGACTGGATGTTTCTCTAAAATGAAAAGTATATCTACAAAAGAGGAATTTCTTAAAGAAACATACCTTTATTAATGGTGATTATTCCCACACACCCCGGAAGCAAATTGACTACAATATGCATTGCACTCACATGTAACAATTGCCTCCTCGCCCACAGAGTATGTGTTCAAAGGTTGCTAGTAGACACTTGTGCCTTGCCATGGGTTTGAAATCAGTGAAAACATCCAACCATGGATTAAAACCAGGAGTCAAAAGAAAGCTTTCTTTCTCCCTTTTTAATTTAATTTTATTTTGTTTTACTTAATCACTTTATATTCTGCTTATCTCCCTGGGTAATCCCTCCTACAATCCTTCCCCCCATCCCCCACCCTCATCCCCTTCTCTTCTAAATGGGTGGGGCCCCTTGGTATCCCCCAACCCTGGCACTTAGAAAACTTTCTCCTAAGTTGATTTTTCTTTAAGTCACTTGCCAAATTGATGAGAAGCTGACTAAAGCAATAGCTTATTCCACTTAACATAATGTCCTCTATTCCATCAATATTACTGTAGATGCTAAATCTCTGTTCTTGTTAATGCTACAAAACAGTCTGTGGTGATTATGCACATTGTCTTTATGCATTGCTCCCATTTCTGTATTCTCCCACCACATGCCCCTTTCAACTTCATGCTCTCTCTATTTTTTTTAAGAACACACTAAGTCCAACTAATACTGGATTATATGTACATGGTTTAGATGACATTCACTGAACCATAGTCAACCTGCTGTGGAGCTCACTTCTAAAGAAAACTGACTCTTCTTCCCCTAGAGGCCATCAGCTGTCAATACCTGCTGTGCTAGGGGTAGAGACTTCCTTGCCCTCCACATCCATGCCAGGATGCTGTCAATGCCAGGATGCTGCCTGACTTGATTGTGTGCAGATATTGTTTAGGCAACCACTGTGGCTGCCGTGTGTGTCCACAGTACTCATGCCATAATGTGCACTGGGAGGTGAAAGGTCAACTTCATGGGATTGGTTTTCTCCATCCACCATTGCGTGAATTGCACAAATCAACCACAGGTCATCAGGCTTCCTTGCACAGCAGGAACCTCTACCCACTGAGCCATGGTACTGGTTTGATAGATTTCATTTGATCATGGTGAGTTGTGTGTATGTGTATGTGTTTGTGTGTGTGCACATAAATACATATATGCAAATATACCCACTTTGAGACAAAGACCTACTCTGAACCTGAACCTGGAGCTCACTATTTCCACTAGGCTAGCTGGCCAGTGTGCCTATGATCTACCTGTCTCCACTCACACACCGCCAATCCCAGCACTGGAGTTACAGATCAGTGCCTGTAGGCTCAGCATTTGCAGAGGCGCCTAGCTTAGATCCTCATGCTTGATTAGCAAGCACTTTCTCGCTGAGTCATCTGCCTGGCCTATTATACTTTATATTTTACTGTGATCTGTTTATATTTGATAAACTTCTTGTTCACATTAATGTTCTTTTCCTTATTTTATTGAACTGTCCAATTTTCTTGCATTTCATTAAGCCTTCTTTAAAGACATCATTTGAAATCTTTTTTTCAAACAAGTCATCGGGATGTTTTTACTGCTAAGACCTGTGGCAAGGCACAAGCGTTTTAGGGTCCATTGCTAGAAAGTTATTGTGTTCCATTGGAGGCATAATTTATTCTTCTTTATCATGTTGTATGATAAAGGCTTTTCCTCTCCCTCAGCAGCATGACCTGTGATAGCAGTTGTGTGTGGTGCATTGACGTATGTTTAACGTGGGCATGGTAGTATACTCACTGAATCTATTTTTCAGGTGTAACCTGTTTTGGGAATGCCTGTATGCATCTAAGTGGTCGCCACTGCAGGAGTATGTGGTATTGCTTGTCCAACTAAGATGCTCCTGCCTTGGATAGGGTAGGTCACCAGTGGTACCTCAGAATGATAAGCAGAATTGAAGCCAGGATCTCCATCATTTTCTGAAGGCTGCACAGAGGAAGGGTGACACAGACAGGTTCAGGTGGGCATGATATAGGAGGTTCAGTACCAAACATGGGCCACCTATAATATTATATGCAGGCTGAGTGGAGGATCAGGCCATTCTGGTGGTCCTTGGCAGATAGAGTTCCTGACAGCAGGAACAAGATGTTTGTTGGTGTTTGGTGGCCCCTTGGTCTTGACCACACTAGTGGCTTAAGAGGAGGAGGACACGCTGCTTATCAAGGGCTGCAGACATGCTTCTGCAAAGGCTGCAGTTGGCTTGGTAGAGTTATGCTTGCTTCCCGGTACCTCACTGACTCTAGCTCTCTAGCTGCTTTCTAGTGCCAAGGGTGCTTGTGTCTCCCAGCACTCCCTAAACTGTACTCAGACTTCTAAGGGATGCGTGCAAGGTTCTCAGATAGCAAATGTTTCAAGAATTCAAGGTATTCATAGGAAATTATATTGACCTCCTGTTAACCCAGTTGCTGCCATATGAAGTCCCTCTTGATTCAGGATTTAAATCAAACTAGAGAAATAAGATGGCCAATGTGTACTTTGCTCCTTCCTTTCTAAAGCCGTATCTCTGCCACATCCCTACTGGACTTCATTGAGTCTCCTCAAACAACCTAGCAGAATAGCACTTTTTTTTTTTTTTTTTTTGGTCCTTTTGTGTTGAGAAATTATGTCAAGATCCCCTCATTAGCTAACTTGCTGATGTCACCTTTCTTTTAAGTATTATTTTTTTAGTGTGAAACCAACCTTCCATTTTGAAATAAATTCAAAGTAAACATGTTATTTTTTTTTATCTTTTTCATCACTAAATTTGATTTGCTAATATTCTTTAGTATATTTTTCTTTTTAAAAGTTATAAAAGATATTAATCTATGATTTGTTGTTTGGTTGGTGTTGACTTTAGAAATCTTTGTCAAGTTTTAGCATAATGCTGTATGGTCCACATGAAACAAATTGATGCTTTCTCTCTACCTCGCTCCACCTCTCCTTACCCCTCTTCCCTCTTTCCACCACTCCCTTCTTTCTACTTGGCAGTAGACTTGTACAAGATGGTTCTTTCCTATTTAATTAAATTTTTGAGAAAATTCACTTATCAAGCCATCTGAGTCTGGATATTTCCTAATGAGAGTGCTTTTAATTGTATTTGCTGATCCTATAAACATTTTAAATTCATTTTTATGGCATTTAGTATATAGATAAGCTCTTGAAATTTTTCAGATATTAAGACCTATGCTAACTTTGTCTTATAATAATAAAAGTATGATAGCCAGCTTAGATAGAGAAAGGCTTGTTTGGGTAATAGCCCAGGAGTTTTCCATTGGCCCTGTTGCTGTTAGGAGGCAGCATATTATGTTTTACTTTTGTTCTAGAAGTGTGGTAAATAGCTTGCCTCATGGCAGGAGCATGGGAAACAGAACATGCTGGAATTCGACTGCACTTCTCACAACCCTGCACACAGCAATCCGTCTCACTAGGCCCCACTATAAGTTTCTTTCCCTTCCTAATGCCTCCTAGAAATCAAGCCCTACGGCTTGAAACTTTTAGACTCTAAAGTTTAGAAGCTGTGAAAATCCAAATTTTACTACAATTCAGACTAAAGTCATCCTTACCCCCTGTCCTCTTGTCCTTATTAGGAATTCTGTGATTTGATACTCCTGTGTAGGTTAGTGCTTGACAGTGGACCTGTGTGACTCTAGGCTTCTACTTAAAAATAACTAAATCTTAATTTCTGCATCTTAGTAGACTCTCTAAGCAAAATATATATACTGATATTTCAATAGTTGTTAGCATAATAGTTACATATAATAAATGTTATGCTTGTTAATGTTGTAGTTGTATTGATTACATTTAAAGAAACCATGGGATTCGTATGACTATTGAGATCCTATTCCACCCTAAAGCTAAGAAGCAGAAAGGCTTCTGACTAGCCAATACATATATATCTGTGTATACTTATGTACTGTGTGTATGTGTGTGTGTGTGTGTGTGTGTGTGTGTGTGTGTGTGTGTCTTAGTTCTGGTTTTATTGCTATGAAGAGACTCCATGCCCATAGCAATTCTTACAAAAGAAAACATTTAATTGGGGCTGACTTACACTTTAGGGGTTTAGTCCATTACCATGGCAGGCAGCGTGGCAGCATACAGGCAGACATGGTGCTGGAGAAGTAGCTGAGATTTCTGGATCCTCAGACAGTAAGAAGTGACAGTGACACACTAGCCAGGCTTGAGCTTCTGTGACCTCCCTCTAGTGACACACCTCCTCCAACAAGACCACACTTCCTAATAGTGCTACTCCTTAGGGATATGTGGGGATGGACCATTTTTATTCAGACCACCACAGTATGTATATATGTGTGTATGTATGTATGTGTGTGTATACATGTATTATGCATATATCAGTATTTTATATTATATATGTATATGCATGTAACATGCACATATTTATATGTGTGCATTGTATTTTATATGTATATATACTGTATATATGCATGTGTACACATGTTTTAGGTACATACATGTATATAAGTGTATATTATATGTATGTATATATGTATGTTTATGCATGTGTATAGACACACATATCTACTGAAGCTCATTTTTATAGAAAAGTCCCATAAACTGTCTGGGTAAATTGTACTTTTGTTTTAGAGCTAGTCCTTGCAGGGTTGTTCATATGGAGCAGATTAGAAGCAACAAGATTCCCCTATGTCTATAATTTAGCAAAACATCAGGAAAATCATTTCCTTCAGTGTGCATCTTCGAATAGAGAGTGCATCCTCGGGATCTCTGTTTTTCTTATTGAAATTGGGAGACAGGGTAAGAAAATAAAAGCAACTGCTGGATGTAAAGGGAATCTGTGATAGAAAAGGACATTTGGTTTCCTTTTCAATTAACAATAAACTGTGAAAATCAAACAACCTCAGCTTGTTTCCCAGCCTGTGAGTTGGAGGACAGGATTTCTTCCCTTACACCCTACAGTAATCATGAAAACGTCCAGAGAAATTCTGAATTGAAACCAAGCCGTAATGGGGAAAATGAGATTAACTGTCTAAAATAGGAGCTCTAATACAGATTTTTATATTTATTAAAATGCAACTGCAAATCAGCATTGCATTGAGATTTCACTAGTAATTATCCATAGTGGAGCTGGGACAGAGACTGAGAGGACAGAAGCGAAAGGAAGGCAGATGGCAGAACAGAAGAACCATTGTTGTCCTTGGGAAGTAGTAATTCTAGATACAGCAGCGCCTTGGGCCCTATTCTTGCTTTGAAGAAGCAAGCGCTTCAGTAGAACCTGTGAGCATGGTGGCTCTTCTGTGTGGTGCCATGGATTTCTCATATACCTAGAAGAATACATCAAAGCACACACAAGGATCCTGCTTTGGCTTTTATGTAATAAATTGTTTTGTTTTGTTTTGTTTTGTTTTGTTTTGTTTTGTTTTGTTTTGTAGCACTGTGTCTGTCTATGAGTAAGGAAGCCCAAACTGGATTTAAGATGGAAGAGAGAGTCTGACATTTTACAAGTTATATATTAATGAAATTTACATATAGATATACAGTCAGCCCTAACTCATGGTCTAATCTTTGCCTCCTTTCCCCGATAGTTTCAGAGAAAATCTTTTAGTCATTGAGTTGGAAACCTCTCCCAACCCCCACAAAAAGAAAAAGAAATTAAACTAAATCTCCATGTGCAGAAGAGGCCGGTCAGGTGGCGTTCTGAAGTGCAGCTCAGAGAACATGGAACCCCCACAATCGCCTGGCAGCTGCAACCAGATCGCATCCATTTTGATTGTGTGCTCTACTGTGAATCACCAGCATAGATACTTCCTCACAACTCCCCACATTCCAAAAGGGACTGATGCAGGAGATAATTTAGTGCCAGAGACTTTAGAGTGAGGAAAGAGGTCATGCTTACAATACCTTTGTTATTTATCCCTCACAAATAATAGAATTATGAGAGTTTGTATGAGAGGATTTTGAAAAATAACAAGCCTGAAGCCCTGGGAATAAATAACAAATGTTCAAGTCCCCAGCATGCTGGAGGCCTATGGTTCACTCATGAACAGAGTGAGCCTAAGGAAGTGGTGTGCTGGATCATTGCTGTCTCTACTCCATTGAGAGAGAACGTTTGTAAACATGGGTGAAACAAGATCTTCAACAGACTGGATAAATGCTTAAAGAACCCAAGAACATGCTTCAGAGCACTTGGTGATAGGTGGCCAGTGGACTTCTGGGGCACACAGCCTCAGTGAATATGTAACAGAAAGAGGTCTTAGTTTTAACTTTACACACTCCTGGCTGTCTGTTTTGTCACATAGAAAATCATTATATAACATGCAAAAATCTATAGGTGTGGAAGTGCATTTACCAGACACAGCGAACACTGGAAAGTCCCTATAGTCTAACATAGTTTTCTTCATTATAAACAGTATATGTGCTGCCAGGTGGTTGGCAACACATGCCTCTAGTCCCAGCACTCAGGAGGCAAAGGCAGGCAGATCTTTGAGTTTGACGCCAGTCTGGTCTACAGAGGGAGTTCCAGGACAGCCAGAGCTACACAGAAAAACCCTGTCTCAAAACAAAAACAAAAACAATGTATATATGTAATGGTCTGCTCTGGAACAAAACCTCCAAACCACAGTGCCTTACACTAACAGTAGGGCATCATCCTCAGGCCAGGTAACTGATTCTGGTCAGCTGCACCCTAATTCCTGTGAGGCCCCACACTTCTCAGTCCCAAGCTTGGGCTGAGAAACTTCTGAGTAAGGCAACCTCCTTTCTTTGGCTGATAGGACATGGACACCGTTTTAGATGGATACCTCTCCCAAGTTGTATACAGTCCACCATTCCACTGAAAGGAACCACACAGCCTTGACCAGCATCAGTGGACGAGGGAAGTACATTTCTCCAGTTACCAGCCAGCAAGTCTCCTAAAGCTCCAGAGCAGTGGCTCTCAACCTGTGGGTCCTGACCCTTTGGCAGGGTGGTGATGGAAGGTTGAATGACCCTTTCCCAGAAGTTCTATATTAGATATCTTATATATCAAATATTCACATTACATTTGGTAGCAATTACAGTAGCAATGCAACTATTCTATGGTTGGGGGGCACCGCAATATAAGGAACCATATTAAAACCACCTCAGCATTAGGAAGGTTGAGAACCACTGCTCTATAGGGAAGGGAGGAATCGATCAGAAGGGATGTCAGTGTGTACTTATCTCTGCAAACCTTTGCATTTTAAATATGTAAAATTACATTAAAGTGGCTGTAACTTAATGCATTCTCCACCAATGTTCGAATCGCTAGCATCGTTGAATAGTCCTTTTAATGTTACTTATTACTAGAACGCAGGTAGGCTTCAAGTCCTTACATATCATTAAAACCCATCACTTCTCCATTCTTACCACAAAAAAACCTTGTAAAGCTTTCAACCATCTCAGCTGTCTGTTCTCAAATGTATGCCTCCCCCTTTTATATTCATGTTTTCAATATGTTAGTTATAGTCAAAGTCACATCCCACTAGAACTATGTTAAAACCTGTTCAGGAGCTTCTTGGGGGCAACTATGAGATTTTTGTTTCCTCCCCATTTCTTCTGATAATTAATGTATAAAATTTTCTAGGAATCTTAACAAATTTTCAAGGATAAAAATGAAACTTAAATTTTTCTATATTCAAATTCATGCTTTAATATAAGGCACAACATGTATAATAGTAACGTAATAAATATCTAGTCTTTTGAGACTATTTTCTATTGTCTGTATGCTGTTAAGCATACATTTTTGCTAATCATTAAAAGGACAAGAACTTAACATTTAATATATGTTAATGTTTATAATGCAAAATACAGTTTTGAATCTCAAAAATAAAACCAGCCTCTGTCCTGACTTGGGTGTTGAGCACCCTGATGTTACCTGTGTGTTCCACTGTACATCTTCCCTCCCCTGTGCTGGTACCTACCATCCTCCAGTCTGTGGACGGTCCTTAGCTGCTTCCGGTGTTCCTGGGTATTCTTACCTGTGTCTATCATCTGAACTGTGTATTACTGAGTTCTTGGTTTTGAAGCTTATAAAAATACCTTCATACTGTATGCATTATTTTTAATTGTAGAATGAATGATATAATATTAGTAATATATTTTATGGTGTATTACTTTAACAGAAAACGTGTGCATAAATCTATGTGTTTCCAGTTTAGGTGGGAATATTTTCCAGAACTAAACTGTTGGATTAAAAGATAAGAATATTTTAAATGCTTGTTTGCTTCTTTTAAAAATCAGTTTTTTCAGGAAATATATCCATGAAGATTTTAATAAGATACATATTTGGATTTTTCTGGCAAATAATTCTAAGTCATGACTAGCTTTGTATTTTAATTGCCTATTTAAAGCTTAGAGAACTTTAACAAATCTAACACCAAATTCTTTGGTATTTTTGGCTTCCCCAAAGTCTGTCCTGTTGTTACATGTTACATGACTTGATATTCCACTCCTTTGTCAATCTAGGGCCAGCAATGACTGTCCCTCCAGTTCCTACCTCCACCAACCACATGCACTCACAAGTCACCTGCTCAGAACATCCTACCTGGAATGTCTCTGCAATGTCATTTGGATGTATCCCTCTATTCCATTCAAATCTATGTGAGCTGGACCACTGCACGGCCTTCTAACTGATGTCCCACCAGTCTTCAGAATCTTGACCCTTCCTAGTGGGTCCAGTAACCCATCACTTTTTCAAAACACAAACTTGACTTGAAAATTCAAACCAAAACCTATGATAGCATAACCTTGTCCACATGGTAGAAGCTATACTCCTCAGGGGTTAGAAACAACACCCTGATTCAATTTAATCTACCTCTTTCGTTGGTTTTATTTCACCATGATCAATCCTGTCTACCTACCACTCCATAATTTTGTGCTTTACACTTGGCCAACCTACACTGATACATTCCCTGTGTTTTTCTTGTTTGTATTACCCTTTCAACCTCAAATGCTCAAAATGCTGAGCTACCTAATTGTTAATGGTGAGGAGACAGTCTCGAAGGTCCTCTCCAGCCTTTATATCTTTAGATGTTATGTTCAGGATGCAGAACGACCCAGGGACAGGTAATGCTTGTTCGTTCCATGTTTGCCATTCTGCCTAGTGTCGAGTGGCGAGCTGTGCTCTTCTTACCCCTGAACTGGCAGTAGGCATCAGGTGGGAACTTAGACTGCTATGTACATGTCTTCAGCTGTGCCCTCTTCTGTACCCAGGTCTCTGCTTTCAGATAGGTGTGAGATTAGATGCTTCTTGAGGCTCTCTACAGCTTAAATATATTATAACTTGATGTTTGGCATGTTTGAAGCACTCAGGGCGTTTTTACACCCTGTTGTCATGGCTGTGTTTCAGAGTAAAAACGTCAGTAGAGTGAACTGTTCACATTTTTTTCTTCAGAAGATTGTATACCCACAGCAAGCAAGCCTGTCAGCTTACGCAAACAGACAGTGAGACTTAGCCTAAGTCCCATCACTGTCCTCAGTTTACCTCTGATGACGGACATTGCTGAAGTCATTTAACACTTTGACTTATAATGATATAAACTGAAATGATTTGAAGGTATCCTTAGGGGGTTACACAGTTCACATCAATTTAAAATGATTCCAGTAGCAGTAGGCTCTAGTAATCAGTATAGACTTCCTTGATTAAAGACGAAATTCAGAAGTCTTGCTGAAGACTTCTGAATGAAAGCCCATTTTCATTTCCAAGAGACAAACTAATCTTTGATACATGATATTTGAGTAGAGTTGAGAGTTGCTTCTGGCAAACATAATCGTTACTGCTTAAGCAAGTATTTCTTTGCTAATAATTAGATTTTTTTCATTTTGATGGTAGTCATAAATATTAACCACCAGCAGAGCAAGAATAATTTGTATTCAAATTACCAGATACCACTCTGTGAACACATAAAATAATTTACATTTACTTAGGACTTTTATCCTAAAGTGCCCTATGCTCTCTTTACATTCTGATTGCAAGCTATATATAGGACCCTGCCACCTAAAATAGGACAGCTACCAAGTAATCAAGGTGAAGGACACACCTTCACAACAGACAGGCAAACAGTGAAAAGGTGGTATTTTCTTTGTGCTTCATTCCTATGTGTGCTTATACAAATAGGATTGGAGGATCCATGTGGACCAAATGCACCAGCACAAGAGTGGAATCGAATCTGCTCTGAAGGAGACCAAGGTATGTGAATGACTTTACACAAAAAAAAAACCCAACAACATACATATGCTCATCTAGGCCTATTATGACAGAGCATGAAAGAAGAACAGATATAATCCTTATCTTTCTGAATATGATTAATTGAATATACCACAGTACATCTTCACAGTCCCAGTGCTTACACTAAGTGAAGCAAGCTAGTTAAATAAAAGCTACTTATAGTCAGATGTGGTAGTATATGCCTACAATCCATTTGTATTTAAAATATGTACATGACTATCACATATTACACATATACATCTAATAGTTGTTTTAAATACATATCAATCTTTCTCTTGATTACAAACGTTGTATGAAACCCAGGCTGACAATGGCTAGGACTTGCAGCTCCCCCAGCCTTGTTGCTATGGTAGAAGTGGGATTATTAGAGAATGCCATAAAGAAGCAAGCTTGAGTGAAAAGCTTGGGTCCAGGCTAAACCAGCTTCAGGTAGTCATATTATTCCTTAGCTGCTTTGATTTGGAAGTTTATATACAACTTATTGCACTGTCATAAACCTTAGGCGTTCAGGTGTGTATGAGAACAAGAGGTCACTCACACTCCCAAGCTCCTCTTTTCTGAAGATAGGCTCCATGAGTAACCCAGGGGTAGTTCTCTTGCTCCAGTCTCCAGGGTCCTTGGATTACAGGACTGAACCATTACATCTGGATTCTTTTTAAAAAGTTAAGGTGTGACTAAAGTGTTTCTCATCATAAAGTTTGTTTGTTGTTGGAATTTCAAGCTGTTTTCTTTTGCACACATTTGTGGATTGGGTTGAAGAATATTTAACTTATTTTTACCAGTTTGAAAAACTTATTCTTTTCTCTTCTAAATCCCATGGATTTCTAGGGGTTTTTGGACAAGCTCCATAATGAAATTAGCAGGACTCTGGAAAAGATTGGCAGCCGAGAAAAGTACATTAACAATCAACTTGAGCACTTGGTTCAAGAATATCGTGGGGCCCAAGCCCAGCTAAGTGAGGTAATTTAAGAAGCTTTCCAGGGATTTATTCCAACTCATGATCCTAATCCCTAAAATGCCTAAAATAATACATTTTTTTAGAATTATAAAATGGAGAGAAGGGAGGGCTTGAGGTAGATATTATAATCTAAATCCATCCCTGTGTGAAATGATCAAAGAGTATATAATGTTTAAAAATGTTCATCAGCAAAGTATATGCATTCTCTGCCCACTTGAAACCAAGAGAGGGCAAGAGAACCCCCATTTCATATGAGATAGAAATGATTATCCCCCAGTAGTCCTTAAACACACTTCTTCATTTTATTTAGATAAATACCGGTTTGTTGTTTGCAATCATGACTAGGAGGAGAGTGTCAGGATGCTGTGTCGCTGTTGAAGTAGAAGAAAGAATCACATGCGTTTCTGTGTGGCATGGGGAAAGCAGCCCTTGCCACAGTGGCTTATGGCTTTGTACCAGGAAGACGGAAAACAAAATGAATTCAGAGACAAACAATTTAAGTCAATGAAAACAATTTTTCATTCTTTCAACATTTTAGAATTTTTTTCTTTTCTTTTTTAATTTTTTTTTTTTTTTTGCTTATTCACTTTATAACCCGTCCAGTCACCCCCTCCCACAATCCTTCCCCATCTCTTGTTTTCTGAGTACCCCTCCTCCTGTATCCCCCACCCTGCCACTTTAAGTCTCTGAGAGGCTAGGTGCTTCCTCTCCCATTGAGGCCAGATGAGGCACCCAGCTAGAAGACCATACTCCATATACAGGCTGCATGTTTTGGGATAGCCCCCACTCCAGATGTTTGAGACCTCCATGAAAACCAAACTGCACATTTTGATCAGAAAATAAAATCCCTGGCTTATGAAAACACCTATTAGAATCCCAAAGCTTTCCTTGAGAACGTATAAGAAAAACCCTTTTTTTCCTGATGTTAAGGTAGAATACATGCAAATAAGGGGATTTGGCATGAGGGACTGGGAGAAGGCAGTAAGGGTAAAAATGACCAGAATACATTGTATACATCTACAAAATTGTCAGTGAGCCATAATCTTAACGAATACTTGCAGAAATAAAATGAAAATAAGTTTGAGATAACTCAGATTTTCAGAAGTTCTAAAAAACCAAGTTGAAAATAATTTTCACTTTTTATTATATTCACTTTGAATTCATTATTCCCTAATATATACATGAATTCCTGAACATTTTTTACTTTAAAAATGCCCTCTGGTTAAAGCCACTGTGTATCTACCATTAATATTGAATAATTGATTGCCAGATTAGTTTCCGAGAACATATTCTAGTTGGCTGCACTGTCATCCACTTTATTAATCCTTATTAATTGCTGAGCTTTAGACTCTACTCTGATTGATTTTTTTTTTTCATTTTAGAACTGATTTTCTCTTGCATAGCACACAAATTAGATTGACTGAGAGTCACCCTCCCAGAGTGTTTAGAGAGGGCGGAGGACAGTTTTTATTGTCAACTGTGCTCAGGCGAGTTACACAGCTGCCACAGGAAGGCTGCAGCAGTTCATCATTTTATAGTGCTTCACTTAAATGCATGGCGCCTATTAATAAGGACATGAAATAGCTACAGTTAAATGTCACTTTCATAAATATATTCACAAATAAGAGGGTGTCATAAAATGCTGTGCAGAAACTGCACACATACAGAGGTCATATTTAAATAATCTTCTTCCTGGCTAGGAATTGCTCTTAAACACAGTGTTTTCTTCTTCAGGCGAGGGAGCGCTACCAGCAGGGCAATGGCGGAGTAACTGAACGGACTAGACTCCTGTCTGAGGTACATACCAGCACTCTATGCTGCTTACCTGTCAGCTGGGCCCCAGCCTGGCAGAGCCAGACACTGCCTGAATGCTGCTGATTTCAATGAGTGTGGCTCCCAGTGTCCACACATCGACTTTAGAAGTTCTCTAACAAGTAAACCAATTATCTTTCTTTTGTTTCTTTAAGACGCCAGAGGTTGCTGGATTAAATTAATCATAAAACTTGCTGTTATTATCAGCACATTGATAACCTTCCTAATCTCTATTTAAAATAGTAATTAATAATAGAAGAGCAGGTGAAGCACCACCTGAGTAGTCGGTAGCCAAGTAATGTGAGTCTTCAAGAGATAAAGCTGTTGTCAGATTGCTGTTAATAGTGTGTGCGATCCAGAGTGCGGCTCTGTCTACAATCGAGATAACTTGCAACCTCTTCATTCCGGAACTTCCAAATATTTGAGTGTCACTGCATCTGTTTTCATGATCGTACAGAAGAGAGGACTGATATTTATTCTCATTTTTGCTTATGAGACTAAGATCTAAAACTATCTATAGTTAGAAGAAGCACAATCTTCACCAGCTTTACTGTTTGGCCAGTAAGAAATTAAGTTTCTCTTATAACGAGTATTTCGGAAATATTTATTTTACAATATAGCATTAGAAATATGTAGGCTCTAGCCCTATAGCATTTCTAGGCAGATAAAGCATTCCTCGGAAGGAAAGTACTCACTAATGTGGGCTAAATGAGTATTTGAAGGGCGTCCAGGGACCACTTAGTCCTCTGGAGTCAGTGGTTGTCCCCAGTTGTGATGCTTCAGGTGCCTGCAAGAAATTAATTTGCTTCGCCTTGATGAGCACTTTATTCCCTGGGAAGGTTTCACTCACCAGCATGATAGAAATAAAGCCTACTAAGGTACAGTAATTACAGCACAGCCCTAGATTATGTAAAAACATTCTCAAATTTTAAAGATTCAATTTTTTATATCATTTTAGAGATTATACTGCAGGCATAGAGTTCCCCAGGAGAAGCTGCAGCAGTACAATCTTGAGGTCAAGTGCAGATTCATCTGGAATCTTCTTGTCAGCACGGATGCCTCTTAGAGTTCAGAGTTCCTGGCTGGAGAGCGCAGGGATACGTATTTTTGTATCTTGTCATACAGTGTAAACCTTTCCTTACTGGCCTGGGCAGGATACGACAGTCTTCCAATAACTATACTATTAAGAAAGATCCTAGAAAGCCAGAGCAGGGTTCTGGTAGCATTGTGTTGGCTAATAACTAATAGTGAGAGAGCGGCATGGTACATGCTAGTGATAATTGCACAGTTAGAGGGCTTCATACTGCAAACAACTTGATTTTCATTCTATAATATCGCAGCATGAGAAAGTTAATGTGAAAGTAATTTGCTGGTGTTTTATAAGCAGTTCTTAAAAACCTAAAAGCTTTGTGGATCCGTATATGTTGTCTTTTATTTGAATTATGTCCACAATATTCTTAATGTTTTATTTCCTTGTATCTGCATTGATTTTTCTCATGCAGCATTCAAAAAAATTCAGGGTTCATTAAAATTCAGTATTCATAGGTTTTTTTTTTTTTCAATGAAAGGTTACAGAAGAATTAGAAAAGGTAAAACAAGAAATGGAAGAGAAGGGCAGCAGCATGACGGACGGCAGTGAGTACTCACTTAGGGGCTGAGCTCTGTGGGCCAGAGCTGTGAGGGCCAGCAGTGTGGCTCAGTGGGTAGAGATGCTTGCCACTTCAGCCTGGCAACCTCAGTTCTGTCTCAAATCCCACGATAGGAGAAAACCAACTCCTGCAATCTGTCCCCTGACGTCTACACACTCTCACACACACAGAGATGGTATATGAATAATCTAGTTTTACTTGTTTAAAGACAGATAAGTGATACAAAAATGATGTCTGATCATCAGAGTATTGTATTCATTATGAATCAACTGATAAAAATTAATAAAATTTAGATATTATTAATTCAAACTAATGATTCAAAGATAGAGTGAGAAGTATTTATGTACTTCTCCTCCAACAGTTTAAAAATATATTATTCTGTTTTCACATTTATATACAAAAATCGTAAGAATACCCCAAATGACACCAGGCCGATAACGTGATGACACTTGAGGTTTTGCGCCTCCTTTCAGGAAGCCCTGTCTGAGCTGGTTTCAAACAGAGATCCGTCTCAGTAATTACCCTCCATTACAAACTGTTCCGTTTGACCCGCCAGTGGTCATCACCTCTGGCTTGTCGAGGGTTCTGATGCTCTGAACACAGGCTGGGTATCTAGAGTGGGATGTGGGAATTTCCCTGCAATGTTTTCAATGGGCTCATTATTTGGATCTCAAAAGCATCTTTCTTTCCTCTCTAACTATTCTATTCTCTGTTCCTGTAGACAAACCTGTGCTGAACACATCCTTTAATACCCACTTAGCACTTCTTTTCCTAGAAAAGTTAGAAAATTCAGCCTGAGTACATCAAACATTGAACCAGTTCCCATCCTAAAACTCTCAGGTGTTTAAAATACCACCGCAAAGCCGTGTGAATGTCAGCAAGTCATTGGCTGTGTTTTAACCCTATTTCTGGCTTAAGGCAAACCGAGGAAAATGTCAGGCAATTCTCTGACAAACTGATACTCCAAACGAACATTTTCATTTCATGCTGTTCTTCTTCTCCAGCGCCTTTGGTGAAGATTAAGCAGAGCTTAACCAAGCTGAAGCAAGAAACTGTTCAGATGGACATCAGGATCGGTGTTGTGGAGCACACGCTACTGCAGTCGAAGCTCAAGGAGAAGTGTAACATGACCAGAGACATGCATGCGGCTGTTACCCCGGAGTCAGCAATTGGCTTCTATTAAACGCTTGGGCTTTCATGCTTCTGATTATTTGGTTTTTATATCAAATGATTTTTTTAATGTTGCATGGATTTCCAAACACAATTTATACTTCTTCAAGCATATTCAGTGGGTATTTTTGTACATGTGTTATACCATGGTGATTATGATGGCTAAAGCCATTACAATGAGTATAGTATTTAATAAAGTCCTTAAAATGATCATGTTCAGAGAAGCTTTCACTGGAATTAGCAAAGGCATACTGCTGCCTGTGGCTCATTAGTATTCCTTGTGTAAATGACCCATGTATCATGTGTATCCTGTGACACTCTGGACTACTGACGAGGACTGGTACCTCTGGCGGTGCCCAGAGCTGGTGCCATCCTACAATGCTCACTAGTATCTATGTATTAGAGGAGCTGAGACTGTTAAAGTTTTCCATAGGAAGGCAAACTTCCCCTGCCTCCTCTCTACAGTTACGTGATATTACTACCTTCCTAACTGCAAACGTAAGAAAGGTCAGTATCCATGTTAACATGTGAAATCTACCATTTGAAATAATAGTTCAGCCATATTTGACTCAGCTGCTATAATGATGAAAAAGATGCCTGTGCCTGTGTCTGCATCCCACCCGCTCACATGGAGTCAGCTATGCTCAGCACAGTTCTGTAGAAGCCGCCATGATGAGTCCCATGGTCAGCCTCCGGTACTGACACTCTTTTCTTAGGCACTCGACTCAGGAATTTTTCTAGACTAGGATTTAAATCAGCCAAGTAAGCATTATTGAAGAGTAGCTTTCTGGGCTGGGGGTCCGGCTCAGTTAACACAGTTCTTGTCTATCAGGCAGGTAGGCCTGGATTTGATCCTCAACTGTATAAACCAGTAGGTGATACACACCTATAATGTATCATTCAGGCTAAAGCAGGAGAGTCTGAAGTTGAAACTCAGAGACCTGCAAGATGGCTCAGTGGGTAAAAGCTTTTGTTACTAAGCCTGATAACTGGAGTTTTATCCCTAGGTCCTGAAGTTTGTACATGTGTCTACACCTAGACACATGTATGCACACATAGACACATATACAACACATGATAGATTAGATAGATAGATAGATAGATAGATAGATAGATAGATAGATACCCTTCATTAGTTTTAAGAAGTAAAAAGCACTTCAAAGTAAATTTTGACTTGAAAATGCTTATGTTTATTTTTATATCTAGGAAAAACAAAATATAATTTTAATCCTAATACCTTTCTTCACTAGATTTTCTTTTTCTTAGCCCTTACTTTCTAGATATATAACACATTTACACACACACACACACACACACACACACACACACATCTTTGTGTTCACTAAAACTCCCAGTAAGTTTAGTTAAGAGAAAAATTGATGTCTATCATAAACTACCACCCAAGACTGTGACAGTCAATACAATGGCAAATAACGCAGTTTATTTAATTTGCAAAGGGGACTTATCCACAGTGGGATGATAGGCAATATGGACCTCTTGCACTGTGCTCAGTGGAAGAGGCTAATAGAAAATGTGAAACATTTCTATTGTTCCCAGCTGTTGGCCTGGGAACTTCTCTGCCTAGGTTCTGTTGTAGCTGTAGATACCAGAGGCCAACATCATGTGTCTTTTTTGAGGTAAGGTTTCTTACTGAACATGGATGTCACCAATAGCTTGATTGGCCAGTGAGTTCCAGGGATCTTCTGTCTCTTCCTCTATCTCCCAGTGCTGGGTTCACAAGTGCATTTGACCACAAGAGGCTTCCTATTGGGTTCTGGGGATCTTCCTGCTTGCATAGCAAGCCATTTACCTACAGAACCATCTCCCTTCCCCTGTTTCCTAATTATATCCCCTGCAAGGGTCTAGAGTAGTGGTTCTCAACCTGTAGGTCATGACTCCACTTGAGGGTCACCTAGGACCACTGGAAACACAGATATTTACAATTCATAACAATAGCAAAATTAACAGTTACAAAGTAGCAATGACAATAATCTTATAGTTGGTGATTACTACAACATGAGGACTGTATTGAAAGGGTGCAGCATTAGTAAGGTTGAGAACCACTGGTCTAGAGGCAGGGACTGCCCAACCACATGTCTGTGCAATGCCTAGAAGTCAAACCTTGATATCTAAATTACCTACTTAGAATTTTATTTAAAAAACAAAAATGAAACCAAAGCATTCCTTTTCTGATTCCCAAACTGGGAAGGAAAGCATATATGTACCAAAAATATCTGCTCTGCCATAAAGAAAGTACTTAAAGAATGTTAGGGAAGTGTCCAATGGACACCAGATAGAGACAAGTTGAGCATCACAGTAATGAACTGTAACTGCAGAATAACCACAGGCCCATACAGATAAAACTAGATGAGTGGATAGAAAGAGGAGAATGACCTCTTTACAATAGGATGTCTGATGTGTGACTTGGATGCTGCTTTAAAAAGATACCAGCTGGCGGCTACCATACTAGCTAATTGGAGTGAGCATCATCATTGAATGCTAAAACTACTAGGTAGAAGCTAGGTGAGAAATGGGGTGACTGTGTGGTTTCATTGTAGGAAAGATAATCCACAAAGAGAGAAAATTGTCAATATACACTGGAAAATCTGGTACACACCACTTATATTAAGTTGATCAAAGTTAAAATCACCAGTCTTGGGCAACTACCATTTACCACCTGAAGAGGGCACACCATTGTTTGGGTCCTACTGGAGATGCATAGCCTGAATCTAATAACAAAGTGACAGCCAAGTCCAAGTTGAAAGGCTTGTACAAACAGCCTGTGTGCTTCAAAAGTGACAGAATGAGGCACAGCAACCAAGGAGCTGTCCATGACTACAGGGAGCAGCAGAGGCATGACAATTAAATACAACACTGCTCTAGATTGGACCCTGGATGGGCCTACAAAGTACATTTTAGCATAAAAGGAAAAAGTTGAGTAAGGTCTATAAATTAGAAAATTGCATCTTAATTTCTTAAGTTAGGTTTGAGCTGTGGTCATTGAATTTATGTAACATTGTTCACATAATGATTTAGCCATAAAGGGTCATCATGCCAGCAGTGTAAATGGTTCAGGGACTGACATTGGTGTGTGTGTGTGTGTTGTGTTGTGATGTGTGATTAAGCTTGTATACAGAAAGATGAAAGTGATAAATCCTGACTTAATAGTTCAGTCCTGATTACTTTGATTGGATTCTAGTGCACGTACAATGTGCTCCATTAATATGTACAATTAACATGTTAATTTAAAAACCTAACGTAAGTATGCTTCTTTCCTGAGTAGTTTTTGGATGCTATTTCTCAAGTCTCTTCCCAGCAGGTGCCTAAGATTATACTAAATTTAAAAGAATCACCATGACATAATATTGTTAACTAGTCATTAAAAGCTTTCACTAAAAACAATGGAAATTATGATAAATTGTTAACATCTTGAGAGTCTGGGAGAAGGATTTGTAGAAAACTGTTGGACTGTTTCAGCTTTCCTGTAAATCTAAAGTAATAGTTCGTACAGGTGACATATACTTCAGCCTCTCCCCAATCAAATATACAATCCATTTATTAAAACAATATGACCTTCCATTGAGATCATGTAGTTCACTTATAAAACAAAGTTATAATTGTATTCACTAATCAAATTGAACAAATTCTTAATCACTCCAAAAAGTTTTTCCTATTTCCTTTTTCCTTAAATTTGCAAGCAGTGCTTAGGTTTTTACTATTGTTATTTGTTTTTTAATTAGAGTCAGAAGCTCTTTTGTAAGGGTTCACAGAGAACACGCCTATGCAAATAGGTGTGATAACCATATGTAATCTGGCTCTATGTTCCATCCCTTCATGGGTTCCAAGAGCCTGTGTGAGAAGATGAGATGCCTATGGATTTGGCTGAGAGCTCCCAGCATGGATGATAAGCAGGCATTCTGTGCTTCCTAAGTGCAATACAATGTAAAGATGTAGGAGATTCACTGGTCATCTAAAATTATAAGGCCAGACGCTGTTCTTAAAACTTTGTGTACAGGTAAGAAAGGTCTCGAAGGGACTACAAGTGTAGCTCTGGCAAAATCCAAGGTTATCACGCCAAGGGCCATCTGTTGAGCCCCTTTAATAACCTTTACAACCCCCTTTAATATTTCTTATATATTTAAAACAATATTACAATAGAATTTTAGAAGGTAGAATGAGTATGACCCGTTTGTGGTCAAATTACAGTGGCTATAACCTATTTTTTTTTTTCAATTTAATGTGTCTAACAACCATAAATCTTAAACTGCTTATTATTTTTTAAATTAGAAATTTACTCTCAAATATAAGAATGATCTGAATTCATGTTTTTATAAGCTGTTTTATAGAATTTAAAATGCAAGAGAGGAGAGCAATGACCACCTAATATTAACATATCTAAGCAATGTCTCAAGCATTAGGGTTCTGTAATTGAGTAATTTTAATTCAGGCACAAAATTGTAATCTGATTTGCAGATTCACTTCTAGCACCTTATTTCAGGCCCAACATGTCTCCTTTATTATCTGTCTTTGCCCTAAGTAGGACAGACACTAACTCTTTCCAACTGGCCATCAGACTGCATCCTACAGCCATCATCTGCCCAAACTCTTGCCCTGAGCTCTTGAATGGCTTCAAGGTCCTGTGCAAAGTCCCTTTGATATAACTCAGAAGCTACCTCCTGGCTGCTACTCTCCTGCCCTGCAAAGTATTCTCTGGTGTTTACAACCTGGAAACTCCCCATGTGCCTGGGCATCAAAATCAAATGGACTGCTTACTAAAAATACCTATGTGCTAGGGAGCTACTGGCAATTTACAGCTGCTGGGAAGGAATTGATGGTTTGCATGAGAATGGCCTCCTTAGACTCAAGCTTTTGACTGCTTGGTCCTGTTGGGAGAGATGTTTGGGAAGGATTAGAAGGTGTGATTGCAGGTGGTTTGTCACTGCGGTGAGCTTTGAGGTGTTAAAAGTCCATACCACTCCAGTTGGCTCTCTCATGATCTCATGTTGGTTGTAAGCTCCCAGATACTACTCCAGTGCCATGTCTGCCTCCTGTTGCCCTGCTCCCTGCCATGATGGTCTACTCACCCTCTGAAGCTGTAAGACCCAGTAAACCCCTTCTTCTGTAAGTTGCCTTGGATATGGTGTCTCTTCACAGAAGTAGAAAAGTAACTAAGACAGAGTTTTCTTCAGCAATATGACCCCCTTGAAAAACACAGGTCTACCATGTTCCAGGAGATGGCCGTACACCAAAAAAGTTGGGCAACACAAGTCAGGCTCGGTGGGCTTAAAAAGAGAAGAAATTGGGTAAGGAGGCTGGATCTGAAGGGAGTTGGGGTAGGAGGCATGATTGCATGATTGTGATAAAAATACACTGCATGAAATTCATTTTTTTTTTTTTTTTTAGAGTTCTACTCTTTTTTTTTTATTGGAATGCATGAAATTCTTAAAGAATAAATTATTTTTTAAATATCTAAGCACTAAGTCCCCTTCTCAATATTTACGTCATAGACATCAGTGTTTTATTTTATTTTTTAATTGGGAGACAGTTATCAGGAATTAAAAAAGCTAATCAGCTAATGTTAATATTAAGTTATCTACAGATGGCCTATCTAAAGGTTCCCCCACACACACCAGGTACAAGTATCAGCTAATTCTGCTACTCAATTATCCACCGAATCACCCATCTAAACATTTCCCTCCTAGGTGCAACTAAGCAAAACATTTCAGTGTGGAAAGTCTTTTAAAGAGAACTAAAGTTATTTTTCTTCTAATGTAACCAATGGATTGCCTTAATATTTGCCCCACCTAATAAGTACCGTAGATAAATTAATACACAATGGTAAAAAACTCAAGAGAAATGAAATGAAAAAGAACAAAAGATCAGCAGCCCCTTTAGAAAACAGTTTGTTATCATCTTTCGTGTTGTAAAGAAGTTCTCCCTGCCTGGCCTCCCTGGAAGAAATTCAGGTCCAAAGCTCCTCCCACTCACCCTGTGTTCCCCACACCCTTATCAAGACCATGTATCCTGTTTCCACACATGCCCCAGGGTGACCTTTCCCAGATCCTCTCTCAAAAGCTTGTGCATTGAAGAACCCTGGCTCAGAAGTCCAGCCAACCAGATTCCAGTTCCAAGTTTGTTAGTAAGAAAAATTTTGTTTTATATATTCACAGTATTTCTGCCACCAAATATGTGGAGTTGTCCACACCAAACAGCCAGTTTCTTCTGTCTTGCACATGTCCCCTTGCCCTTCTGCCATGTCATGACTCAGCCTAAAGGCCCTGGTCAGAACAGTGAGTGGACTTCTCAGTCAGAGCCATGAGCCAAAGTAGCTTCTGTTGTCAGTTATCCAGACTGTCTTTCTGTTACCCAAACAGTGAAACCCACCAGGTCGAGCATCAGAGAGGGTGAAAATTCCCTGGCTGTTCTTGTGTCTAAGCATTTCCATGTGTTTCCCTACTTGAAAGCCTCAGAACCCCTTCATTTTAGGCTTTTTTTTTTTTTTTTTTTTTTTTTTTGAGTTTCATTATGTAGGCCTGAAAACCTCAAAAGTTCTAGGAAACTGCAAACTATTTGGAAACTGTGTGCCAACCGTTAACAGCCAAAGGTCAGACTTATTTTCTTCTTGTGTCACAATTTCTCAGCTAAGAATTTCCTGTGTGGCTTTTGAGTCACCATTCTTCCTCAGTTTATCTCTTGCAAGGTGATAGAGTTTGTTTCCCTCCTGTCCAGTCGCTTTTTTACCTTCTGTAAAATCTTCTGCAGGGAGGATGCCTTGTCTGGCATCAATAGGGGGAGAGGCCCTTGGTTCTGTGAAAGCTCATGCCCCAGTGTAGGGGAATGCCAGGGGGGGAGATAGGAGTGGGTGGATGGGGGAACACCCTCATAGAAGCAGGGGAGGGGGATAGAATAGGGGTTTCCAGGGGGGGAGACTAAGAAAGGGGATAACATTTGAAATGTAAATAAAGAAAATACCCAATAAAAACAAAAACCAAAAATCTTCTGCAGAGGAAGCTATCCATGAGTCCAGTGTGCTAGTAAAGTACAAGTATTTATCAGTCACCAGTACTGGGATATTCTAGTGCTAGAACTGCATGGTGGTGAAACTCCATGTGCAGTAGCTTGTAGTAGACTTCTAGAGTCAGCTCCTACCATCTCTGAAGCCGATTATTCGATTGTTCAATTGTTTGATATTTGGAAATTTTGAGAGCCAGGAAACTGTTGATAGTTGCCCACAGCCGATTGTGAGTGTTTACACCACAGGAATAGAAAATCACTACAGATCAGACCTTTAGACAAACAGCCATGTACTCATAAACCACTGACAACCACAGTATAATGTTCTACAAACCAGACCTAAATCAAGAGATATGCAACAGTATTTTAAGGTACATATTTAAGATACATTATTATAGTGCTAGTTGAATTAGGCCAGATTTGTAAATTGTTCTTAAAAAAAATCATTAAGTCTACATAAAGTCACTCTGTGTGTCAGCTGTGTATCCCCTGAACCATTTTATTGATACTACGCCATGGCCCTTCCTAACTATCACCTTTTACTGCTTCTCAAATCAATAGGCTAAAGCAGTCCAGGCATCTTGCTACATGGTAGATTCAAAGATCATGCTCGTACAACTGAAATAATGTAGATGCACAGCTAGTCCAATTATTTGACTATAAAAAAACTAATTTAGCTCACTGCATCATTGATCCATTTAATTGTACAGCAGCTTCCTATTGATAACAGGAAATGGCCCGCCCAACTGTGCTGAAAATGGAAATGGCCAGTTTTCCATAGCCATAAATTTAAATAAGGACTCTATCTTATGTGTGAAGACTAAAAAAAAAAAAAAATCATAACCAGGGCTTGTTCAATATTTCTTATGTTTACTGATCTCTTTGTCTTGCGTATGACCTGATTTCTTGCATACTTTCTAGGCTTTGTAAATCATTAAGTGTTAGCCTCAGTTTATGCTCATGACTGAGCGTTTTATTTCAGATAGATACATGATGAATCTAAGCCATCACGTTCATTCTGCCCTTGGGAAGCATTCCCTAGTCCCCTAGCATGGCAGAGGTTGCTGGTGACCTAGAAAAACTACTTTCTGTGGTATTTCTAAGAAGCCTCTTGGTTCAGGCGGCTCCTGTTCAGTACACATATGTAGTGTGAGTCAATAAACATTTGATAGATAACCACTTGTTTTGGTGTAATGTGAGATACTAAGGGAGCCAAATGCAAATGAGGCGTAATCACGTTCTTCAAGAGCTCACAGTCCGGTGGGAAAGATACACACACACACAGTTAAAATGCTTATAAGAGTAAATTTTATGATAGAGAGGCAAACAGAAACTGGAGTGAGAAAATCATTCTGACTTAAGAAAACAGAGAATATTTATAGATTTAGAATCAAAAGGTGATAGGAATCTAATGTCAAAGAAAATAGCCAGGCAGATAGCGAGAGATGAAATTATGAGGTGTGGGTGGACAGTGCGGGCTCACAGGGGTGGGTGTTGACAGAACACTACAAGAAAAAAACGATGAAAGGGAGGGACTTGTAGGGCAAATAACCTGGCAGAAAACGTTTACAGAGAAAACGGACGCAAGATAATCATGATAAAATGATGCACAGCACAACATAGCTGAACAGATGTGTAGAATCGAGGCTTCTAGAAGTTTCAAATTGAAAAAGCTAAGCAGGGACAGGAGGAAGAAACAGAATGAGAGAAGATGCAAGCTTAGAAAGAGTGGTGAATTCTCTTCACTATGCTAAATACGTTATTGTCATGCTTTAGACTTTAAATGTCTTTGGAAAGCTGTGTGTTAAATGCCTGCTACTCAAGTTGGCAAGAGGGCTCGATGGAGTAACAGTGCTTGCTGCCAAGCCTGATAACCTGAGTACAATCCCTAGGACCCATATGGTCAAAGGAAAGTGCCAGCTCCTCAGACCTCCACACAGTGGCACAAGTTAACTCCTGACACAAACACATACACACCAGAGGTGGAGGAGAGAAGAAGGGAGGGAGAGACAGAGGGAGATTGAGACACAGACATATATAAATAAATTTATATATTTATATATAAATTTATATATACATGTATGTGTATATAAAATTTTATATATAAATATATAAATTATATATAAATATACAAATTATATATACAAATTGTATATTTATATATAAATATATCATATATATTATATATAATATATATAAATTGTTAATGAAAGTTTGGTCTGAACCTGATACCTCAGTTGGGAGGTGTTAGAACTCTGGAAGGTGAGACCTAGCTAGAGATATAAGTGTGTTGGTGGTAAGCCTTGAAGGCTGCAGTTATCCTTGACACCTCTCTCTCTCTCTCTCTCTCTCTCTCTCTCTCTCTCTCTCTCTCTCTCTCTCTTTTAGTGTATGTGTCTTTCTGTGTGTGTCTCTCTCTGCTTTTTGTGCTTTCTCTTTTCTCCTCTCTCCCTCTCCCCCTCTCTCTTTCAAGGGCACAGTGAGGCTTTGTCTATAATTCCTTCTCTACTATGATATCCAGCCACATTTCAGACTCAAAGCAACAGAACAAACAACCACAGACCTCTGAAACTAAGTGAAATATTTTTTTATAAGTTGTTTTTCACAGGTACTTTTTTAATATAATCATGAAAAGCTGACTGACACATCTCTGGTATCAGGTTTTATTGTGTAACTAAAGGGGTGTTATTTCCATTTGCACATATGAAAATAAGATCCTGCATAGCTAAAACACAGGATGAAAGCCCATCTAATTTTGTATGTGATAAAGGAGGACACAAGTAACTTAAATTATTTTTATTTTTTTCTCAAATTATAATGTCAAAAGATTTCTCAAGTTACAATTACCTTTGATTGAGTGAATACAGTTTTACAAGGACCTTTATATATGTATTGAACCATCACAACAGTCTTAACAGAAAAAAAATTAGAAATGTCAAAATTAGAAAATTTTTCTTACACAGAAAATGCAGAGGAATTGAGGATGGGAGAGAGGAATGAAGAATCCCATCCATCATGACTGTCCAGAAGCATCCACCGAGAAGCAACCAAGGACTTTTAGATGCATTCTGTATCCACTACCATTGACTCTTCTCACGTCAAGCCCACAGCACAGGGAGTTCTATAGAAAAGGGACTGTATTTTGTGTGATGAGGGAGACCCAACCCAATGTGAATGCTGTTGAAGTCCATTGGGAGCATCTGCAGGGGTGCAGAAGAAAACAGACAAACAAAATCAAAATATCCTCCGTGAGAGGTCTGTGTGGGGCAGTTTAACATGAAAAAATGGCAGGACAACCTGACTACAAAGTTAAATGGACTATGAGGACTTGGACCAAGCTTCCACTTTTTCAGATGAGGCCAACAGAGCACCGAACAAATCTGTCCAGGTATGTCCTGAACAGCTCCAGAATCAAGACATGGAAGTCCTAGAATTTGAATCAAGGAATGACAAACCAGGGGTCAGAGTCAACCTGGTACAAAATGCAGTTTGAGGTAATGCCAGCATACAGAACAAAAGAGATGCGGCCTTCCCAGGCCCAATGCTGGGAGGATAGGAGAGTGGGCATGACTCCCCCGTTATTAAACTGTGAATGCCTCTCAGAAACCACTTGTCAGCGTGAGCTTTCCGGATGACGTAGCCGGCCTAAAAGTGCTATGTTAGTAATATTCTAACCTCTTGGTTTAAATAGATGCCAAAGTGCTACGTTAGTAATATTCTGACCTCTTGGTTTAAATAGATGCTATTTGGTCAAATCTCACTGGGACTGGCTCCAACACACACCAGTTACCCAAGAGCAATTAAGCCCCACACATTTGAAAGTGCCAGTGGTAGCTGCCGGTGGCAGGGCTTGGCCAGACTTTGTGATTTAGAACAGAGCTAAGGCTGGAGACGGATTTTATTTCCTGGAAACCACATCTTGTACTGGGAGTGAAACTGCTCTAAAATGCAAAGGGGCAAGAAGAGCTGAGAATCCCTGCCTCTGAAAGATTGCTCAGAGGAAGGAGAGGGCTGGATCCAACAAAGTGAGGACAATATGGCTTCCTAAATCATCTTTGTCATCTCCCCTCATTTCTAGGTATCACATTATTCTTAGCTTTGCCTTGTAACTGGAACAGAGCTTCAAAGGAAACCCCCTTCACTGTAAAACAAGAGCAGCGCTGCCCTATCCCAAGGAGTCACATGGGAAACCGTAGTAGCTGTCCCTGCGACCTGTGTTCCTTGGAACCACCCCCAGTGCTGGAGCCCTGCTCCCCTTCCTGAGGTTACAGTCTTACTCATTGTGATTTATTGGGTCTTTGATCTTATCATCAAACAGAAACAGGGTTGAGTGAATTGAGTGTGGGTGATTTCATCAGGTGAGAGAAAAAGGGAAAGAATCAAGCCTTTGGTTTCCAAATCAGCTTTTACCAGACAAACGTTGGAAAGGTGTTCTTTGCCTTTGCCCTTTCGTGGGTGAGAAAATTGAGGCAATCAGGGGAACTGAAATACCTTCTTCAGTTTCCTTCTGTTGCTGAGTGTACAGGAACATCTCAAAGAAGCCAGACGATGAATCATTTGGTGCTACTTATCCTTCTAATGGTGGAGCAAACCAGTTCCCAGAATCCCCCGAGAGAGATCTGTGGCTTAGCAGTTCTACTTTAGCGTGGCCATCACGCCATGCCCCTTATTAGACGCGGTTTGGTGTTCATGGTGACAGCGGTAATCATGAGTTCTGCTCCACAGACCCACCTTTCCTATCAGCTAGCTTGTATGGTTTATCTTAGAAGCCCACACGGCCTTCAGAGCCTGCTTGCTTTACACACGTTAGTTCTCTTATGGCCAGCAGATCCAGGATAACTGTCAAACCATGGAGAAGCTAAAGTGTTTCTGAAACAGTATCCATTGTCTTCCACTCTGAAGAAAGTGACAGGCTTTTGCAAGATGGCCTGGAAGCTGTCCACTTTATCTCTGGAGGTCAGGTACAGCTCGGGAAATGAGTCAGAACGTCGGGTACATTTTGTGCCACTCAGGTGCTCAGTGATAATCAGCATCTCATGCCAACTTCTCTCCACCACCACAGGACACATAGGTCCCCAGGAAGCCCACTTCAGCTTATTACGCATGTGGTTTGCACAGGCATTTACGCACTAATATTCAGACAAGGAAATTTTCCCTTTAAAATCCAGACGGAGCAAACACTGTACTTCAGTCTTCCCGGCTCCCTACTGTTTCCTGGAAACGAAGCAGTTGCGATGCTGAGTACTAAACACGGTGAAAGTGGATCTTACAAATGCTTGTCTTACCTGCTTTACTCGCCGGCATTCTCTGCCTGGTACTGTAGGCGTTTAAGTGGAATCTAGGGAATTCTCACTTGCCTACTTGACTATAAGCACTACCATAGCTACCAGATCAACAGACTCCACTTAGCCAGGCACTGAAGTAAAAAATAGATCAATAGATTATTTTCCTAGTATGCTTCCCTAAAACTCTCACAAGAAACATAGTATCAGGCTCCTGAGACCATCCACAGACCATGGGTTTATCCCCAGGAAAGGAATACATTCTGGTAGGAATGAAGCCTTGCACTGGCCCTTGGACATGCCCTAACTCTTCCAGGTTTGAGAAAAATTCCTCCCTTCCTATTTCAGTTTCATATGATAGTCCAGCTGAATACATTTTTTATTTACCCCAGAGTTTTTTAGACAGGGTCTCACTACATTGCCCAGGCTAGACTGGAACTACTCAGTATGTAGATCAGGCTTCCCTTAAACTCACAGAGATCCATCTGCCTCTGCCTCCCCAGTGATGGGATTAAAGGCGTGCACCACCATGTCTGGCTCTGAATATACTTCCGATGATGCTGGTTGCTGCTCTTGGCATATTGGCATCCTTAGGCTTTGAATTGATACTGCATTTACATATAATTGTATATGTATAAATGGGCACATATGATTGCTGTATATCCAAGTAGAAATGTAGGTATGTTAGTGGTTTGTACATTTATATGGATTAACTGAAGGCAGGAACTTCTGGACTAAACTTATAGGTCTTATTTCACAACATCTAAATTTTCTTTGTAATTTGAGAAAATACTCTGGGTAGAGATCAATAATAATCTTAATCTTTAATTGACTTTCTGCTGAACATATTTGTGAAATAAAGTTACTCACTGAGCCATGAGATGCATGAGGCACGTTCTATATTTGTGCTGGAGTCATGGACATGTTTTCCTGAGGATGGAACTGAGGCTCCTACTCAAGGACATACAGTTGTTTCAGGTGGCATCAGAGAAAAGTAACCCCCAGCCTGGAAGACCTGGCTCTTCCTGGGACTGGTGCATCCACCAGAAATGAGCGAGCATTTAAAAAAATTATCTACTATGTGAATAAACTCCAAAGTTCCCAGAGGTTCATGTGTAAGAAACTAAACCAGAATATTAAAAATGTGTATGCACTCAAAACTTCTGAAAAGTTCATAAATGTTGTGTTGGAGTGAGAGACTTAAAGCAGTTGTCAAGGTAGTCGACAATAAAAATCATCCCAGTTTAAATGTGTTCCTTTATCTTAGTAATTCTATAACCTAATTTTATAAAGAACGTCAGGCCTGAGGAGCTCAAATAACATTTGGACAGATCTGTCATTAATAGTTACCACCACACCCTCCAAGGGTGTGGATGTGAGTCTCTATCTTCCCATTTCAGTTGGCTATGTGGCACAAAAAGAAGCAGGTGTGTGTGTGTGTGTGTGTGTGTGTGTGTGTGTGTGTGTGTGTGTGTTCTTAAAAATTCTATGCCTGCTTGGTTTTAGCACTGTGTCATCCATGTCTAATTCGGTTTGCTCTCCCTTGTAAGAGGAAATGCTGACATAAAATGAAGAGGAGGCTGTCATTTCAGCCTGATGTCCCCAGAGTAGGAGTCTGATCAAAATAATAAGCTCAAAGCCCCAAGCTATGATAGAGATGAAAGCCTATGATGAAGAGAGGTTGACTAAAGAAACATTGTGTATTGGCCTGGATACTAAGATGTCTTTGAAAACATTAAAAACACAGATGTGTAGTGTTATTCGGTGGCATTAAAGCCTAAACTGCAAGGAGCAAAGGACCACCCAGGAGTTGGGCTTTCAGATTTGATTTCTGTTGTAATCATTGGACATGATCTTGAGTGTCCTGGTACCAATTTTAGCAATTCCGACATGTCACAGTCTTTCATTCTGAAGAATCTTTGAGTTTTCTGGGTTTTGTTTTGTTGCTGGTTTGTTTTGGTTTGTTTGTTTGTTTTTGTTTTTGTTTTGTTTTAAACAAGCCAAAGGCATCTGACATTATCAATCCCTGGAAAGACTGTGAGCAGTATCCTGCACGATAAATCTGTGCTTATTCAATCCTTACCACTGGTGATAGGAAACATTTATCGGAGGGCATAGCTTCCTAAACACTAGTGTTGCACTTGTAGGAACTTCACTAATCCAAGCATCACAAAAGCATTGCAGTGATGTTTGTAACAGCAAAAACTTAGAAACAAAGCCAGTGTTCATGAATAAGAAGCTGTTTGGGTAGAATGTTATACATCCATATGGCGGAATATAAGTCAGATCTAAAAAAACAAGGTAAATGTGATCTTTTATAGCAATAAAGAGTGATCCCCAGAATATACAGGATAGAAAATGAAGTAACATGAACACAGTTAAGTGTATCTACACTCAAGTAAAAGCTTTGAGTGAATATTTTCAAACATTGCACGTTATCTTACTTGATATCTATATCTGAGGAGCTGTTATACTAATGGGGATGGAACGGTAAGGAAGAAAATGGACCAAAATTCCTGACCTCAAGAAGTCAATACATATTAACTCTAAAGCATTTTTAATATTTTAGAGAAGACACAAGAAACCTGTAATGGTGGTTCCTGTTAAGAAAAGCAGAGACTGGTTCTATATTGAACTTGCGTATTTTTAAAATAGTTAAAACAAAGAAAATACAAATTAAAAATGAATAGGTAAATAGTATTTTTTTTCGTATTAATTTAATATGAAGTCGCATTGCTAGTTTGTCCAAATTTGTCTTTGATTTTTAAAATTGTTTTGGGGTTATAATATAATTATATCATTTCCCCTTCCAGTCCCTTTCATATGCCTCTCCTTGTTCTCTTTAAAACTCATGCCCTCTTTTATTTTAATTTTTGTTATACATGCACATGCAAGTATCACTGTGTGTGTCCATGTGTTCCTGTGTGTATCTGTGTCTGTATGCTCCTAATTATAGAAATACAACCTGCTTAGTCCATATAATCTTATTTGTATATGTTTTCAGGGCTGATTGTTTGGTATTTAATAAACAATTGGTATCTTCTTCCCTGGGGAAGACTGTTTCTCCCACTCTCAGCATCCTTTAGTTGCCTGTAGTTCTTTGTGTAGGGCTGAAGTCTTGTGAGCTTTTCCCATTCACACTAGAGTGCCTATTGGTGCCATCCTTGTCCAGGTCATATTGAGAAACTACGTTGAGATTTCATAAGTGTAGCTTCTCTGAAGTTTCTAGACGTACATTCTCACAGCAAACTCCCCCATCCTCTGGCTCTTACTGTCTTTCTGCCCTCTTTCACAATGATCCCGAATCTTCAATGCACGAGTTGTGTCGTAGATGCATCAATTGGGCCTGGGCTCAACAACTCTGCGTTTTGGCCAGTTATGGTTTTCTGTACTGACCTCTTTCTGTTGCAAAGAGACTTCTTGATGAGGGGCAAGAAACGACATGTATCTATCGATATAAGAATAGGTATTTAGATGTAATTAGGGATTATGCTGGTTTAGTAAAGTGATTCTCTCCCATGACTTTACTAGCCTTGGGTTGTTGTCTGGTTTCCAGTCTCAGGCATAAGTTCCCTCTTGTTAAGTGGGCCATAGGGCAATTAGAGAGATGTCTGTTACCACTAAGGGATGTGTACTCCTATTGAACCCTTAGGATGGTATTGTCATGTTATTGTTGTTTGGTTTATAAGCATCATAGTTGGGTAGAACTATTGGTTGCTTTTATGCATTGCTTTATTGCATGGTGGAACCACATTACTAGTCCTCAGGGAAGGGGCTTTCCAGTCAGCTTCAGCTCAAGTCTTCTGGGACCTTTGTCCAAAGTCAACAACAGGGACTTGTCTTTTACCTCTCGGGTCAATCAAGGACAATAGCAATAGCATATAATTAAAAAAAAAAACCTATTCTAAATTTATATGGACCACAACAGACTTAGATAGCCCAAATAATCCTGAGCCAAAAGAACAATGCTAGAGGGATTATCATCACACTTCTCGAGATACATTACTGTTATTGATATAGGATATTAACAAAACAAAAGCAATATGATATTGGCATAAAAACAGACATGCAGAGCAGTGGGAGAAAAATCATGAGTATACATAACTACAGATATTTAGCTATTTGACAAAGTGCTAAAACATACGTGAGAGAAAGAAAACATCTTCAACAAAAGGTGCTGAGAAAACTGGATCCACGTGCAGTGAGATGAAATTAGAGCCATGTGTATTACATTGTACAAAAGACCAAGGACACAATGGGAAACCTGAAATGCTGAAACTGCTGGAAGAAAATATAGGCAGTAGCCCTACTTGATGCAGGTGTAGGAAAGGACTTTCTCACTGGGACTCCGTTTTCACAAGGATTAAGGCCAACAGCTGATAAGCGGAACCTCATAAAACTAAAACAAAGAGGGAAATAAAAAGCATGAACTGTGTGGTGTGGTGTGGAGGTCAAAGGTCGATGTTAAGTGCCTTCCTTGATCATTCCCCAACCTTTTGTTTGAGCCAGTCTTTCATTGAACCTGAAGCTCACAAGTTCAGTGAGACCGACTGGCAGATGGGCCTGAGGTCCTCCCTGCCACCCAGCCAGGTCCTGGGTTACAGATCATTCTGCATAGCTAAAGAAACAATGGAGAATATGAAGTGGAAGCTGATGAGTGATAGAGAATCTTTGCTAGCTATACATCTGAGGGAGGATAAATATCCAGAATATATAAAGAACTCAAAAGACAAAGAGTCAAAAATAAAATAAACCATTCAAATAAAAGGGTATGGGATCTGAAGAGAGAGTTCTCAAGAGAAGAAATTAAAATTACTAAGAACTATCTCAAAAAATATTTGTTTTTACTAGTAATTAGAGAAATGTACGTCAAAACTATTTTAAGAGTTCATCTTCCTCTGGTCAAAATGGCAAAGATCAACCAAGCAACCAACAAAAAATGCTAGAGAGGCTGTGGCCAAAAGGGAACACTCATTCGTGTTGTGGGATTGCAACCAGGTGCAGACACTGTCTCTAGAAACCAGTGTGGAGAATCTTCAAAAAGCCAAAAATAAATCTACTATATGATGTAGCCATATCAGTCACTGGTATATACCCAATGGACCCAACATCCTACTTCACAGATACTTTCTCAAGTCACATTCATTGCTACTCTATTCACAATAGCTAGGAAACTACCTAAATGTTCTTCAACCTATGAATGAATAATGCAAATGTGCTACATATATACAATAGAATATTTTTTTAGCTGTAAAGGAAAATGTGATCATGGATTTTACATGTAAATGAATGGAACTGGCAAAGATCATATTAACTGGAGGTAACCCAGAATCAAAAAGACAAGCATCACATCTTCTCAACCATTGGAGGTTCCAAGTTCCAAATCTTCAAATGTGATTATGTAACCTGGAATAACTGCAGAAACCATGGAAGTGAAAAAGGGTCTTGCAGAAGGGTGCAGCAGAATATAGAGAGAATAACAGGCTATTTGTGATCTGAGAGGGAAATGGGGAACAACAGGGCTTTAACAAGGAAGAGGGGAAGGAGGTAAATACAAAGGAAAGAGGAGGGTAAAACAACATTAAAGATGTCTGGAAAAGACAAAAGGAACCATTACTGTGAATTATCTACATAAAATACCTATAATACATGTAAATCTGTGTATGCATATAGTGTAAATGAAATTTTCCCATCTGTGCTGATCTTCTTGATGGATTCACATTAAGTGCTAGGCCCTATTAGCATAGCCTTTTCTATGTATTTCCCTGTGGGAATTAAATAAAGTAAGGTTCTTCTTGTTTATCCCTCTAGAAATGTCCCTTTTGATTTCAAAAGCCCATTTTCATTTAATAGGCTGAAAGTCAACAAATTCTATTTGTTGCCCTCCCCCCATGCATTATTCTATAATGCTTAAGACAATTTCCCCTTTGCTTCCAGTCACCAAAGAGTTTTGATTACTGATAGCAAATGCCTTATTTCCATCAGTGTAATTACACAAATCGATTTAAAAATAAGTTTCCCTGCTAATACAAAGATGACTTGGACTCTATGCCTTCTTCCATTAAAACCACCAGCCATCGTCTTCACAGCTTCATTTTACCCATAAATGTCTTTCTCTTAGAATATTCATAAAATGATCACTCTAACCTGAGACATCCTCATACTGAATTCTTACAGTTTATTCCTCTCCTCCTGTTCTCCATCCTTCATCTGCCAACTTCTGATCAGTGTCTAGTCTCTTTACATCTGCATCTGAGGATGAGATTGTGTCTCTGTGTCCACTGTTATGCGCTGTGCTCCAGCCCAGATCTTAGGGGTACCATTGTGCTTTGTTGCCTTTCCTCAGCCATGCTTTTATCACCTTCTGCCCTTTTGCAGTGTTCAAAGCTATGTAAAACCGTCAATGCCTGTCGCAGGTGGCAAGCTGTTATTATTAAAAGTGGCCTCAGTTCCCTGTTGGCCTCTGGTATGCATGATCGCCCACATACCAACTCTGGATTCTTGTGTTTCGTTCTAGTTTGGAGGCATCTCTACATCCATTATAGATGACACCATCAAGCTCTATGCACATCCCCTGGGATGGTTTCCTATAGTGACAACTATTCCATTTGCCCAAGACTGTGGGTTTCCAGGATGAAGGACTTTTGAAGATAATTGTGAGCACTGTAAAGAAGACTAGGATATATTGCCCACCCACCTTCACCATTTCCACACATGCTGCCTACAGTACATATCCACCCCCCCCCAAACTTGTCCCCTGTACCCTTATCACAGGAAGGGCTTCCTTCCTGTGATCCAACCCTCTACACTTGCTCCTCAAAGAGCGAGAAGGAAGTGAGAGTCTGTGTGTCTCTAAGCTAGTCCTTCACCAATGACTGAAAGGTAAGGTAATTCAAGTTCTCTGGGATCTTTGACCTTGATGGGAACAAGGGTGAACATGGCTGATACTGTCTCCAAGACTCTCTGAACTATGTTCTCACTGTTTTTCCTCCACAGTGTTGTGACTCTTCCCCCAGACCGTTTCAAGTTTTCTTCAAAACTGTTTTTAAATAACCACTTCCTATTTTCAGAACCAGCATTTGGAACCTTCACTGTTCTCATCAAAACAATCATTTTTTGACCTTTCACCATCCAGTATATTGATTGCACTGTATGGAGAGTTCTTCTATGCCACATGATGACAATTGGAACTATGATCATTTGGGGGCTCAACTGAGCAGGCATCTTATGCCATGATGCTCACTCATGTGCTTGAAGCCCTTTAGTCGTCCTGTTTAGTTTACTAAGAATCTCTCATGTGGCTGTGTCAGAAAGCAGTGGGGCACTAGTCATCTCTGAGATTGCTGTAAAAAAAACTGGTCTTTATTCATTTTCTATAAATTTTCAAGGCTTCTCTTCTAATTTACTAGGAACCACAACTGTGGGCACGAAACAATGGATGTGTATGCTCTCACGGTTCTGAAAGCTGGAAGTCCAAACTTAAGATGTGTTTCTGAAGGCTCTAGCTAAAAATCCCTTCCTTGCTCCTAGCTGCTGGTGGCTGTTTGCAGTTGTGATGTTTCCAGTTTCTGTCTGTGGCATCACACGGCCTTCTCCTCATATGTCTAGAGGTTACCTTCTGGGAAGGAAACCACACATTGTATATGGATGATCTACCCCAGTTAGACTGCATTTTAATTTTGTTAAGCTTTAAAAAAAAACAAACAGTTCCTAATAACGTTGCATGCATATGTTCGGATGGTCAGGAATTTGAGAAGAATATTATTCAACTCAGTATTCTACATGGATTCTTAGAATTCTGCTCTAGGTTTTCAGAAGTGCCAAAGTGGAAGCTACCAGACCATCTGGTGAGATGTCAAGTGCTCAGAATGTCTCCGTCACTATGCTACATGCTGAGATTACCATAGACAGCAACACAGGCAACACGTTTGAACTAAAGACAATGTCTTTAAACATACCTTAAGCCTGGAACCCTTTACATGACTTTGGGCAGTGTAGAAAGAATAACTACACGTGAGACCTAAATTCTAGCTTTGCTTTGGGTTCCAGACAAAAATAATAGGTAACACAATCTTTTCCTTGCTTAATTGTGTCCCTGAGCCTCTGTTTCTTCAGATATATAATGAAGAGTGTGGACTACAGAATCTGAGGCTCTTCCAGCATCATCGTATGTTTTCTTTTGTTCAAACATCTTCATAAAGTCTTTGAAAATCTAGGAGTTGGGCAGCATGCTTTATAAGACTAGCATTCAGTAGGCTTGACACAGAGGATTGCCAAAAATTCAAAGTCAGCGTGAGACACATAGCAAGACTCTGTCTCAGACTAAATAAATAAATAAATAATACAAGAAAACAGGATGTCTTTGCAAGCATTTGATATTTATAGAAGATTAAGGAGAGAATGAGAGATCTAAAACGGGACAATTAATGAGGCTCCCGGGGAGCTTCAAACTGTCTCTGCTCTCCCCTTTGGCCCTCCCCTTAATTTTCATAAACTTCAATTTGTGACACTTCCCCAAGTTGTTAATAGACATCTGCCCAGTGTGTGGTTTCCATCTCAACTGACCCATTTGGCAGGAGTGGCAGGCAGCAAGTTTGATCTGGGCTGACATCATATGATTTTTTTTAATCGTTTCAATCTCTAGCATACACCTGTTATAGAGAACAGCAGGTGTTGGTCAACAGATGTTCTGGGAATTTGCAGAAAAAAACAGGTAACTGCTCTTCTGGGCATCTTAGAATGAACACATAATGATGCCCATTAATGTGCCTTCTTGGGAGGGTCTTAGAGATCAGCCCATGGCAGGCATGTGTAAGCTCGGAGGAAAATATAGAAGAGAGTTTTTGTATTCTGTCTTTTTGTTTTGTTTTGTTTTTATAATATGTGTTAACATTGTTTTGAATAAAAATCTATAACTGTACCAGTGTTAGTTCAAACTGGAGTTAAGGGACCATGTGTATCACGAGGATGGGGATGAATCCAAGTACAGATTTCTAGGCTAGTCTCAGACAAGAGCAACTCCTGCTCATTTCCCCAACATACACTGAAAATGATTGTCTCTACTAGCATCTTCCATGCAATCCTATTACTCCATGCTTTCTTCAAGGCCTCTTGGATTTCAGGCCACATACTCACACATAAAGGAATTAACCCAGCAGACATGATCACCAAGAGCATGCCACAAAATCCAAGAGTAAACCATGAACAGAGTCTGAAGAATCTCATCAATCAAGTAGGTCCCAACTTGAAGGCAGGAAAACTAGGAACCTGGTGATGGTGACCGGGACCAACTGCTTCCTGCTGCCATGTGCTCAAAGCCATTGAGGAAATAGAAAGGATTGTATGAGCCCTTCAGAGTGATATTCGTCAGTGGAATATTTGAAGTATGTTTCAAAAGTCAAAGGTAGATTTTTGACCTAGAAAGAAAAATTAAATTCCTTGAAATTGAGTATTGTTACTCATGTTTAAAGACAAAATCCCTACTCCAGGAGACCTAGTAGATTAGGCCCCACCACCCACCAATTAAAGAGACAAGCTGTAGTGTGAGGCAGGGAGAGAATTATTTTATGTCCTCACATTGGAAAATATAGATAAAAAAAGGTCTAGTGACCCCAGTTCTATCTTT
Source organism: Mastomys natalensis (assembly GCA_021653895.1). Taxonomy (NCBI): domain Eukaryota; kingdom Metazoa; phylum Chordata; class Mammalia; order Rodentia; family Muridae; genus Mastomys; species Mastomys natalensis. The sequence goes on from JAJTUV010000336.1 coordinate 298,750, forward strand.
GTGCTACTGGCATGAGCTTGAGGCTTAAATAGGGGAAGAATACTGACAGAGCAAGAGGCAAGTATGGTAACATACTCTTGATAAAAGCATGGTCTGGTTGCTTACTAATTCAGCTCTTGTTCAACAAGGTGGTCCTGCAGAATCCCTTACTGTTTGAGGATTATGCTTATTTCTATGACTGCTCTTGCTCAGTGAATGTCTAGAAATCTCTGCTGTTCCTGGAATCTAAGATAGCTGTAGGTTTAAGACAATGACCAGAAACATCCAGGCATAGTTGTTGAGGTTCTGGAATAGGCCAAAGGTGATGCTTAGATATCTGGATCATACCACCAAATAGAAGATGGCTTACGTGGCTCATGTTGGAATACAGAGTTAAGAAGATTGGGAAAAGAGGCTAAGGCAGGAGGATTACAAGTTCAAGGCCAGCTTGAGTTATAGGGCAAGGCTCTGTGGCACTAAACTAACCCAAAGGAAAGAGAAGAGTGGGTTTGAAGAGAGGATAGGAATTCGCTTTGGAGTGGATTGAGTTTGAAGTGTTTCTGAGACATTGGAGTGTAGGTTTTTAGAGGCGACTGAAATGGGGGAAGTCTTTGGCATTTTGAAGGTACCTAGACACTGAGAGTGACTGAAATCACCTCAAGGTCTCTACACAAATGAATGGCAGCGTGCTACACTGGTTCAGAGCACAAAACCTGAACTAAACAGTTTATACTTCTGTGCACCATTGCTGCTTCCTTGCCATGTGAACCTGGATAAAAAAAAAAAAATACTAACATATCCTAAATGAAATTTCCTTTATGTATAAACCAGAGACGAAACATTCACTACTGTTTTTTAATGGTACTGGGAGTTCTAAATGGTATGGGTTCATTTAAAAGTTGTAGCACAGTTCTGAGTACCTGCTAACTACTTTATCAATCATTCAATAACAGTAGATGTCTGCTTTTAGAGAACACAAAGTAAAAGTGACCCAGGGCCAAGTGTTGAGGAAAGCCAGTGTTTCATTGTTAGCTAAGGAAGGATTGGTGTATGCTAAACTGCATCTACAAGCAAGAAGCTCTAGTATCCAAACCAGAATCACTACAGATAACAATAATATATTGCACATTTCAAAAAGCTAGAAGAAAAGATTTTAAAAGTTTTCCCCATAAACAGAGGACAAATGTTTGAGAAGACAGACATGTTTAAAATGATTTAAATATTATATAATGTATGTAAGCATTAAACAGTAACTAGCAATTTATCAATAATTTTATGTCAATGTATCATTAATGTATTTTTTAAGTCACCTATGTTACAAAAATTCTATCCTAACAGTATGAATGTTTTTATACTAATACCTTGTTTTAATATGTTATCTTTTTTTTTTATTGGAAATTTTTTATTGGAAAATTTTTTTACATTTCAGATGTTCTCTCTTTACCCCATTTCCCCCCTCCCTCCCAGGAACTCACTATCCCTTCCCCCCTCCTCCTGTCTCCACGTTGGTGTACCCCACCCACCCTCCCCTGTACCTCACCTCCCCACCCTCAAGTATCCCCCCCCCCACGATGTCCAGCCTTCATGGGACCAAGGATCTCTTCTCCCACTTATATATAGCTCCCTTGCATATATAGCTGGAGCCATGGGTCCCTCCCTAAGAGCTCCCAGACTTGTGGTTTAGACCCTGGGGGCTCTGGTTGGTTGGGATTGTTGCTTTCCTCATGGTGTCTCGAATCCTCTCAACTCCTTCAGCCTTAAGGGGTACATTGTTTTCCATGTTGTATTATAGCAAATAAGAACTTTTTCTTTGATCTAAAACCCAGCTGAGAGTGAGAGAGTTTACACTATTCTAGAAATGTTTATTGAGATGTTGATAATGTTGGTAGTAATATCTAATCATCATCAGTAGCCTATTCAAATATAATATCTTGAGGAAGAGATAGAAAAAGAAAGAGAGAGAGAGAGAGAGGAGAGAGAGAGAGAGAGAGAATATGGAATGACAAGAAAACTTAATTAAAATCAAATTTGGCTTGGCATCAAATATATAGCAATAGAATTGGTATTAATAAACAGAGTGTTGATACTAGTTCATTCTCCAGGAAGTCTGTTCCCATTATAATGAGAGCTTTTATTTTCCCATTAGATTGATGGCTTGCTGAAGGGAGCAAAAAGTGAATCTGTCTTGGTAAGCAAATCTCATTTTACTGCATGTGGATTTCTTTGGGTCAGGCCCCGATGCTGAGACACTCAGAGGTTGAATATTGAGTGGTCTCTAGCTTAGGTCATTACCAAAGGCAAGCATGGGGCATGGCGTACTTGTTTAAAGGCAAAACCAGTATTGCCTGAAATATAACAAAAATCTTGAGAAATATCTAAAGAGACTAAAAGCACCACTAAGGTTTTTTTTTCCCCTGAACAGAAATGCTTTTCTGAAAGGTCTTCAGACTGACACTGTCTGTTTACTTATTGATTGCCTGGTTTCCCACTGTGCCAACCACATTGTGGCCACAGGGAATGCTGTCAGATGCAGCTCTTTCATTTCCTTAATCAGGACAATCTAATGTGTTAAAGTCAGGCAGCTACTGATGAGTAGCTCTTTCCACACCCACTCACAGGTATACACATTAAGGATCCGTCTTCCTCATTCCCAACCTCTATGCTGCCCTGCTTTTCTCCAGGAACTCGTGCTTCTGTTGGGGTTCGGGGGCAAGGCAAAAATCACTCATCCAAAGCATCATGTCCCTTGTGGTGATGGACCTGGCCAAAGGAAAAGGCAGGGGACCAAGGGAAAGTATCTGTAGAGAGACCATCTTGTGTATTGCATGGATGCTTCATCTGTAAATTAGAAAGCCTATGGCTTAGACAAGAAATAGAGGTGGGTCATTCGAAGAAAAAAGAATTCTGGGAGATAAAGAGGCAGGGAAGGAGCCCAAAAAGAGGTAAAGAGAGGGACACATGGTACCTGAGCACAGGTAACCAGTCACACAGAAAAAATAGGTTGAAATAAATAGGCATATTTCATTATGATCTAGTCAAAGTAGATCTTAGCTATAATGTCAAGGTATTTGTGAATATAATCTTAGTCTAAATCTTATTTCTGGGAGCATGGGGCTGAGAGGCAAAATCAAGACCTAACAAGTATTTGCTTTACTGTGTTTGTGCAGGATTGGGCAATGTGGTGTGGCATTGACTACAGGGTTGGCAGGGCACATTTCACCAGAGAGCACAGGGCTATTACTTAAGCCATGCAGGAAAACCAGCTGAACCCAATTCCTACGGCTGTACACCAACGTCCAATGTACCTCAAAAACATGCCTAGTCACCCACCTACATGTGAAAAGCTAATTTCAGAGATGGAACTAGAGGATATTTACCACAGACAACTTGGGACAGGCTTGTATAACTTCTAAAAGACCCAATAACAAAACTAAACGAACAATGACTCCCCACCTCCCCAGAAAACAGATGAGTTACCTGGGAAAGGCAACGGTGCCTTGTCCAAGAAGGGCCCTGGTGATGTTGGTTACATTTGGAGACAGTCTTGTATTTTAACAGAAGTATCATGCTGCCTTTACTTTCTTCTCTTTCACATCGAGCACTGTTTATAGTGGGGTATATGGATGACCTAGAGTTCTATAAGGGGCACGACATTACTGAGGTAAAGTTTAATTCTTTTTTAGGGTCACTGTCTTGGTGCTATGAACCTTCTTTTTCTTTGGGAAACACAGGATTTCTAGAGATTGGCTAATTCATCTTCTCGATGAAGCTGATGCAGTTTGCTGTAAATGTGTTTTGCTCTGCAGACAATAGTGCTGTGATGGAATGGTTAGTCAAAGAGTCTGTGAATAAATGAATAAATCGCACACCTGTTAAATCATGTGCTGTACAGAATGAAGGGTTTGTGATCAGTTTTTTTTTTTTTAAAGCAAGATGTTTTTTCTTTCTATTTGCCACTCCTGAAGACTTTCTTAGTGCAATGCCTTGTATATCTCCTTTTTTAGTGACCCTCAAAATACTTCATAGTTTTTACATGTATGTAGTATTCTTCTTGTTGATAAATTGTTATTATTATTATTATTATTATTATTAGCATTATTAGACAGCATCATGCTATGTAGCCCTGGCTATCCTGGTACATAGTATGTCATCAAAGGTAGGCTCAAACTTGTCCTAATCCTCCTGTCTCAGCCTTCCAAGTGCTAGGATTATACGTACATGCCAACATGCCTGACTCGTGATGGGGATTCTAAATTATTGGTTCATTCATTGGTTCCCCTCACTTTTAAGACTTGCAAATAAGAATACTAATCCATGTTTTCATCCTGTTCTGGGTCACAGTGTACGTCAAAGATGGAGAAGTAGAAGCAAAGTGATCTGAAGAGGTTCCTGAAACAGGCTACTCACTTAAGAAAGTGGACCCATGGAAAGCCATGAGGTATGTCAGGGTAGAGCAGGGTAGAGGACTGCACCAAATCCTCGGAACTCTAGAGTCTAGCTCAAGAACACTGACAATGGATGGCCTCTCCAGACCAAGAATGCAGGCATTCTATCTACCCAGATCAGTATAAGAAATGCAGCAGGACTGCTTGGTGTGGAAATCTTTGTATGCTTAGCTTCTGGGTTCTCGTGCATGTCTTATAGTTTTAACAACAACGCTCTCATGCTAAGCAGAAAAGTGTACATCATAATGAAAACACTGCATCATTATTATCCAAAGCAAACAATAAAGACAATAAGACACGTTGAATGCTGGGGATGAGACCCAGCATTAGAGTTTCTACCTGGCATGTGTCAGGGCCTGGGTCCACTTTCCAGCACCACAAAAATAATTTGTTCTTCACCTATTTTGTTCCTGTTATCTCCCAAGATATAAAAGAAAAAAAGGGGTACAGGCTCTGAAACCAGACTGTGTAACTTAAAATTCATGCTCTGTATTCTAATAATTTTTCACTGTCAAATCAATTAACCTGAATTTGTTTACCAATTCTAATGACACGGACATGAAATTACTAGAGTATAGTACTCTTGGGGGAAATTAAGTGATCGGTGTATCTGTATGTATGTGTTAGGGTTTCTATTGTGTTAAAATGCCATGAACATAAGCAACTTTGGAAAAAAAAGTTTATTTCCTTTTTAATTATTTTTTAATTTTATTTACTTCCACATCACAGTTCATCATCAAGGGAAGTCAGGGCAGGAATTCACGTAGGGCAGGAACCCAAAGGCAAGAACTGGGGCAGACGCCATGGAGGAGTGCTATTTCTGGTTTGTTCCTCATGGCTTGCTCATCCTGCTCTCTTATATCCCCTCAGCAAGATCACCGGTCCATGAGTTGAACACACAATAGGTTGGACCCTCTCGAATCAATCACTAGATAAGAAAACCCCTCTAGCCTTGTTTACAGAGACAGATCTTATGGAGACATTTTTCTCAATTGAGGCTCCCTTCTTTCAGATGAATCTAGCTGTGTCAAGTTGACATAAAAAGCAGGCAGTACGGTGTATGTGTGAAATATGTACTGAAAGAGAGCTACAGTTAAGAGTTTTTGACTGGGTTTTGTGTACTATGTTATTTGTAGTATACCACTTCCGTAGACAGTTATCAACTAATGTACTGGAAAAGCCAAGAGAGAAGACAAAGAGATGGAAAGATAGAGGAGGAAATGATAAAAAAAAAAAAAGAAGAAGAAGAAGAAAAAAACAAGGGTGGGGACAGAAAGTGACTGAAGGGCATTTACTTAGCAACACAGACCTTAGACACATTTACACTGCTGACCTCTGTTACAGACAGGGAAGTTCTGCATAAACTGCAAACCTCACTAGGAATTCCCAAAGATTCCATGGGAGTGGTCAACAGCATACTCTTTGGTAGGGGGACAGGTTTTCATTACCCAGCAGAGCCTTCCCTGCATGCTCTGGGAGGCTGAATTTTTATCCACTCATATTCTAATCCACCTCCTCCAAGTTCACTTAACTCTCTGAGCCCCATCACTGTTCTATAGGGTTGGTGCCTATAGTACAATGAGTACAATGAGCAAAAACGCCTACATTTTGCATACCTAAGATATCACTGAAATGCTTCTCTGTCTTTCACTTCTTGAAGACTTGTGTTATGGTTGTGGCCATGGGGATATTTTATTTTTGTTTCTGTTTTATGCATCATTTTTAGTAAAAAGTATTACTTCAACGTATAAAGCACAGACCCTGTCACTGGATAAAACAGAGACACCAGACTTGAGGAATATTTTCTATGTATTGAAAATACTTATGACCAGAGCAGATCAAGGTTATGTTCCTTAACCATTTACCTCTAATGCTGAAGGGGCTTCTAACACACTTAAGGGATTCTTGAAATCTGTAAGTTTGTAGTGGTATGTTCAGAAGTTCATCAGCAGGAATTTTGAGGCTTATCAAATAACTAAGTAGGAGACATCAGGAAATGCCATCTGGCCTTTAAATACTACCTGGCCTTCCCCTAACCCATCATATTCCTATAGTTCCTGAGATCTTTAACATTGTCCATGTGTTCTTCAAATGTTTTCTTTAAGATCCTTTCAGCAATCAATCAAAGAGCTGACCATCATGAATTAGTATAATGATATGTGAACATTAAAACACATGAGGCTGCACACAGGGCTCATAGCTGAACTAGAAGGGGGGGGGGCATTTCCCCAAGTGATCTCATTGACAGGTGGCAAGTGCCTGGCAGAAAACACTCACAGGCCAGCTTTGGTGGCAGCTTCTAACCCAGGAAATGGGGGTTAGGGGGGGCCGTGAATCTTCCTAAAGGAACAAATATTTTCCATCAATCTCATCTTGGGTTTATTTATCTTTTAAAAAGTAAATACCATTTTCTAGAAATGCTATTAGAACAAAGGAATTCTAGACATATTAGCACACATTAATGTCCATAAGTCAAGGTCCTGAGTTAAGTAAATATTAGAATCATTACATTTTAGATGGCACCAACAGAGAGACCATGCCGAGGCTCTGTTTAAAGAGCAGGGAGCTATTTCTGTAGGGGAGTTTTATCTGAAAAGGTGACGTGCCTGGTGGTGCAGACAGGCCAAAGCACTGAAACAACTCACAGATTTGCCTAAAGCCTGCACTAATCTTGAGCTCTTCCTTACTCTCCCATTCAGCAGGGAAAATACTCAACCGGGCTTCCATAGTGGAAGTGACGTGTAAGGGAGACATGGCTTTTAAAAATCTGATGAAGTCTCTACAGTTGTCGTGTGCCAAGACGAGTTTGCCTGGAAGTTTTCCCATTCTGACATCCTTCAGATGGTCTCTTGGATCTTTCCGTATTGTAGCAGCACTTGTGTGACTGGAACCTCAGCATGAAAATTCGTCATCCTCTGCTTGACAGGAGCATGTTCCAGCACCCGTGGGTCCTCATTCCCACAATGCTTCAAAAGAACCAGTAAACGAGTCCTATATTTATCATCTACAAGCTTTCAACTAAAAATCACCACAGTGTAATTACATAGGCACTTGGAGATGTAATACACAACCTCTAACCCCAACCTTAACCTGTGTCCCTTTTTTGATCCAATTTGAAACTCTTGTGGAAAGATTGACTGCAAAGGTGCCCTCTATTAAGCAAGTTCTAGAAGGTGTTTTCTGCAAAATGAAATGTGTTCACATTTAAGCTATCCCTAATAGGAATTTTGCTTCTACTCAGCCTCCTGCTGTGAGTGAGGCTACAGGCCTATGAATCAGGACCCTCTCCCTCCCACCTTCAAGGAAATCCAACTTACAGTTGGCAGTTCTACTCTGCTAAACAAAGATCTGTATTATTGTGCCTCAGTGTGAAACCTGTGGAAAGATTTCAATATCACTTCACAGTTTGGACAACATTCACTTTAACCCAACAATAAACCTGTGAAGAAAGAAGACTGGTTACATATGTCACTCTGTTTACCAACTTTACTCTGTGGATCAACGTCTTTAAAATTGAATCTATTGTCTTTAAATAAAACTGAATCCATCTGTGAGAAAACAGTACCTGGACCAGCAATGATGCTGGAATACTTATTACTGCTTTTTGTAGTGTTCACCATCAATTCCTAGCATTTGAAAACCTTGTTTGAGAAAATTTTTCTAAACATCATTAACCTCATTAGGTCCAATAAGGAAGTCCAAGAGCTGTGAGATGTTGAATACAAGGTTACCACGGAAAACACAGTTTTTAAAACGAAAATGAAAAGCTGGAGCGATAGTATAATGAGTGCACACTTGCTTGCAGTGTAAGTATGAGGACATGAGTTCATATACTCAGGACCACGAGAGGCCAGAAGTGATAGCATCTATCTGTAATCCTCTAGATCACGGACCTCTCTTAGCCTGCCATGCCCCTGCACACACACAGTTGAAAGTGTTGAGGAAGAAGAGTTGTTTCCTGTGAATGTAGAATGAATTATCTAATAGAGGGATGTTTCTGAGAGACTAAAAGCACATCATCCAACACACCAGCATGGCACTCCTGGGCTCACGGATAGTGCCAGCCAGAGGACGATGGAGACATTGGAAAACTTTTGGACAGTTGTGTATCTGGACACTTAGTGGCTACCAGCTTCAAATTAATTCCAGGAGGGCTTAATCCCTAGGGAAGGCAATCGTCTGCCACCATAAATTTCCGTTACAGACAAATGAGAATGGTTTGGGGGCTTGGGAGTTGTTATGCATATTCAAAAGAAATAGACGTTCAATATCTTCAGTATGCTAAGTATTTTCTATAACCTCTAGACATATATGGTACAGAATATATATGAACAAGAACACTAGCTATGAGTAAAAGCTTTGAAAAGTGATTCAGGCTCCTGCTCCTGGAAGTACGTTTAGGGGAACCAACGTGGCAATTTTCAAATTTCCCATAAATGACTCCACTTAAAAGCTAGTTTTAAATAGACTCTAGTGTTAGTATTCTGATCTGATGAGGAAGCTTGGCTGCAAAAGGCTTTATGGGCTTTCCCCAATAGTCAGAGGTAGAATGAAAATTCAAACCACTGCTTTCTTCAAACATACCCTGATTATTTATGATTTCTATACACCCGAAACGCAAACACATAACACACACACACTATCCTTTCTTACACACACAACACACACAACACACACACACACACAGTATCCTTTCTTCAGCTATATGAAGCAAATGTTAGGAGACAAAATCTTGAGTTGTTGTACAGAGGATGAAGTGCTTCTTCTGTCTAATAGTTTACCATGTGTGGCTAAACATCATGGTGTCTACACTGAGCATGTTATTAGTTTTTGTATTCAATGAAAAAGCTCATGTAGCATGAAAAGGCTGTGGATTTGGGCATGTGACTCATTTAAAGACCTGAAAATGATTCAGAATGTCGGTAAATTGTAGTAAATGTGTTGTGTATTTTGAGGTGTTGTCAAGTGTGGGATGAAGATTTCAGTTTCTGCTATTTTAAGTATAACACATTATTAGTTTAATTTTTAAATTCTCTTTTAGTTTGTGATACATTGTTTTTGTAAACTACATGAGGAATAGTAAGACACTAACAATGTTTCAGCTTAAAACTATCCACTGACTAGGTTTTAAAACATTGCTATACTGAAAATCAAAAATATTTATTTTTGTAAAAAATCTCTCTTGAGAACTATCCTTGTCCAATAATGTCTAATAAATGCAGAGAGATGTATTTATATTTAGTTTATTTTTATCAGATAGTAGGGATTAATAGAAAAATGAACAGAGAATATTTTCCATCCGTGCTCAAAAGTATCTGAGGGGGTGTTGATTGTCCAGCAGCTAAGAGAATTGGTCACTCTTCCAGAGGACTGGGCCTCAATTCCCAGCACCCACATGACAGTTCACAACTAGATCCAGCACCCTCACACAGACAGAAGTGCAGGCAAAATATCAATGCACAAAAAGTAAATGCTAAGTAAATAAATATTGTTTTAAAAACAATATCTGGGGGTCATTTTCTATCTAGAATATTATTACATCTGTCTTTTAGTCCCAAGTGGCTTTGTGTACCAGCTTATATCCAGAAGACACTCCTAACACTCTCTATATAAGTGCCTCTTACCACACAGGAAAAAAAAAGAGTTGCATTAATTTTTAAAATAAAGACATGATTCTGCAATGGTTCATGAGACTTAAATGGAATCTCCTTGGAGAGAGGCTGGATTTCTCTAGCACTGAAGGAGGCAAGTCTGGAATAACAAACAGAATTCTACAGCTACAAAAGAAGCAATAACTGAATCGTAAAGATTCGTAATTACAAGTCTGAACCTATAAGCTCTTGTCTATTATGGTCAATAAATATTTAGGTTTTTAGGGTCTTAAAGCATCTCACTGATAACTATGTATGGATAAGTAGGTAATCTAGTAGTTGATTTTGTGTATAATCCTTATTATAGCATTGTTTCTAGGAAAATTGTTCTGGCTTCAAACAGATGTATAATCTTCTTTTAAAAGGAACCTAGCATCTATTTTTTTCAACAAACTCAAGTGTTCATTTTCATTGCATTACCCATAAGCTCAAGCAAACTTTTGCTAGCACTCTTACACACATGTACACACAAATACACATACACAACACACACAGACACACACACCTGCTCAAAGACCTATACTTGCCTAGTGTTAGGATGATAAATTGGTTTCATCTCAGGTGTCAGCATTGATAGATGGGTAGTGGCTGTCTGGATCACTGTGTTGAGAATAATTTTGAAGCAGACTACGAAACTTATAAGGAAGAATGTTGTGATCAATCGGCCAACTCTGCCATGGATATGAAAAATGGGGTGACACATTTGGGTTTTGTAACAGTTGGCCTGAGCCAGCCTGTTCAAGGTTAATTGTTCAGTCTGGTGTAATCCTTTGTCTTCTGTTAACCCTTCAGGTAGGAGTTAGTATCTTCAAACTTGGGGATTTAGTCCCTAGGAGATCTCCAGTTCACAAACTAGGAAGTGAGAAGACTCCATCTAGAACAAGATCCTACTGGCGCATTTAAGCTCCAAGTGTAGAGAAAGGGGCCTGATTTGCGATAACTGTACCATGCTGTGCTGCTGTGGGAACATGCCACTTGCCCCTCCCTTCAAGAAAATTACCATTCAGCTGCAATCAGTGCATTAGGTGTGCTGGAGCCAGGGCCCAGCTTTAAGAGTGCATACTGCAAGCAAAGGGCCCATACTCAGTTCCCAGAACCCAAACTGGAAAGCTTACAACTTCCTGGAACTCCAGCTCCAGGGCAATCCAATGCCTTTAGCTCCCTTGAATACCTGCCTTCAAGTTAGTGCCCCACCCCACCCCACCCACACACACACAGTTTAGAAGGAAGGAAGAGAGAAAAAAAAAAGAGAGAAAAGACATCCCAGCTAGCTGCAGCCTCTAGTGACAGTGCAGGGGGAATTCCCCTCAGCTTTCACACCAAAGCCATGGGGTGTCTGGAAAACTCAACATGGACAGATATTCCTGGGTGCTCATGCCCAGGCCTTTCTACCTAGTGTGGGAATCAGCCGCAGACAACTTTCCTCTGGGACTCCTGTGTATTGACTAATGTCTCATTAGATCTGCATCACAATCCCAGGTATTCTCAGCCCATGTCTCCTTCCTTCTACCTCTCCTATAACTGACAAGTAATTGACAGGTAGGCATCTGTGGCCATCTGACTCATTCTCCATCATGCCTCACGCAAGTGAACTTCTCTTCCACAGACACTCCTAACTCCATTAAGGATCTCTGCTTTCTGTAAAGTCCAGACTGGAATGCATACCTTTTGCTTCGGTTTAAATCTAAAATCAGCCCTGATGCTCCTTGTTTTAAAAGCAGTGAAACTTCAAGAAGGGGATAATTTTATATCACTGGAGCATATTCTGGAGGGAGACTGTAAGATCGTTGATTGTCTTCTCCTTCTCTTCAGTTCCTGGTCATCATGATGTGAACAGCTTTGCTCTCTGTGGACTCCGAATTCTAGCATCAGGACCAGGCAACCACAGACAAAGACTTTCTAAACTGTGAGCCAAAAAAAACAAACAAAAAAAAAACAAACAAAAAAACCCCAAAAAACAAAAACCCATATCTTCCTCTTTATAAGGAGGCAGTGTCTTCTTCTTTCAGGCATTTTGTTACAGTAGAGAGCCTACTATGGAAACTCCCCTTAGATCTACAAAGCTTTCACATCAAACGTACAACATGCAAAACACAAGCCAAGTGCTAAGTCAGCTTTGATATTAAAGAATATTGATTAAATCATAGACATATGTCATAGAGCAGCTCAGAACCATGCATCCTTGACTTTAAAATAAGAAAATTACCAGCGATATTTAATAGAACTCTGTAAGGATTAAGGGAGATAATATGCATGAAATTGATTTCTAACTATTAGGCACCATATATTTAGTTATTAGTATTACTAGTATTTCGCTTAATTTTCTATGAGTGTGCGTGTATGTTTGTGTGTCAGTGTGTGTGTGTGCATGCATGCGCAGTAAGTGCTTGTATATACCAGGATATGTATAGCCGTGTATAAGTGTCAGAGGTCAACTTTGAGTGGCATTCCTCAGGAGCCATCCATCTTGTTTTGTAGGGAGAGCCTCTCTCGGTGGTTTGTGGCTTGCTGATTCCGCTAGACTGGCTGTTCAGTGAATACTGGGAATCCACCTGTCTCTGATTCTCCAGCTTTGGGATTAAAAGTGAGCACCATCATGCCTGGCTTTTTAATGTGAGTTTGAGGGATGGAAATTGGGTTCTTCTGTGGCAAGTACTTTGCCAGCTGTACTATCGCCCCAGCTCTTTCCAGGAATTTCTAATAGCAATTCCCAGCAGACCATTTAAATTCCTCTACAAATGTGTGTTCGGTCTCTCTAGGGCGCTAGGATGACTGAGAAAATGAGAAGGAAAAGAAACCTGCTCTAATGGAGCTTACATTTTCTAAATTAACCAAGTAAACACGAGTCGGATAAAATTTACTAGTAGGTTAACTATAGTCCGTCCCTAACAGCCTGAGTTCTGGCTTTGTCCGACTCTAACGGTAGTAGCATGGCTTCATTCCCGAGATTTGTATCTGCCGAGCTTTCCAGATGAACTGCCTTGTCTTTCCTTCCATTCCACTACACCCGATGCTGTGAGTCCTGTGGAGCTTAACAGCCTCCTGTGATGGATTCTTCTACACCCTCAGCCCAGCAGGCCCAGCTACTTGTTTCACGCATTTGCTATTTTTCTCCTGCTCTCTGGCCCTCCTCCTCTTTGCCTGAATGTTTACTCCATCTTACCTCCCTACCCTCTACTTTCCTCAGCTGCATTTCAGCTCTGCTTCTTTGCTGTCACCTTCCTGAGAAGGTGTACCTTCTTATGGCATCAATGTCTATGCATGGGAGCTGATAGATACTTCCTGGCAGCAATCACAGGAAGACATGTACCCCGGAAACAGAGCCTCTGATTCTAACACTCTGCCAACTGGTAGCCTCAGGAACTGACTTGAGTCTCGGAGACACTGAGATTAACTCAGGTCTTAGCAAGGCAGGTGCAGATACTGCCATCCTTTACTGACCATGGTCCCCATTCACTAGAAAGATGGCCAGACTGTTACTAAACTGAACAGACTACTCCACTCCAAACCATAAAAGACTCAGTACACTCCTCATTTATCATTTAAAACACTGGTTGTTTGTCATTGTCTAGTAGCCTGTAGATCACTGGCTATCCGACATTTTATCATGTTCTATACTTAGCAATAAATATATATTCATATAAATACATACAATGTGCATATTTATATGCATTTAAATATTTATATTCTTAAAACAAAACTTGCACAGAACATTTTCCCTTGCTATATGCAAGATTCAACTTTTATAATTCATTTTAACATCTTCTACTTAACCTAGTTTTGATCTAGAGATGTTTAACCTTTTCAGTGTGTGTGTATGCTTGCCATTTCTAACCAATACAATAAAGACTGTGCATCCCTATTTTGAATGTTTAAAATGTATAAAATAAAGCTCACAGTATCACAAAAAACAAGTATATTAAAACTCAGTCCCTTTCCTTAGCCTTGGAAAAAGGGGTCAGTATCACTAATCCTCAGGTTAAGAACCCCTGTGTGATTAAACTAACTTCACAGCTATCTATAGTGCCATACCCTGGAATATGGAAAAGTTGACTGTAAATAACACCTCAGAACACGTTGTGGCAATTAAATATTTCAGATACTTATCAACTTGTCATGGCTTTAACACGTTCTCCCCCACCTACCTTTCCCTCTTACTCCTTCTATCCAGTTACACATACATACTTCATACGCATACAAAAAGCACAAACATATACTCACATACACACATTCAGGTTTATGTCATGTATATAGAGTGACACAAAGCACTAGGCTGTTGCATCAAATCCTTCCTATGCTTTTAGCCATGCCCCCCGACTTCCCCTCCCTCCCAGCTCTGACTACCTCCTTTAGGGTTTATTATCTCTACAGGACATTGCTCACCACCCTGGCACAGCATCATGAACTGATAGCTACCTTCTGCCCTGGAATAACGGTGCAGAACAACGGTAGCTCAGCCCAGAGGCTTTGACCTTCATTTTCTCAGGCTTCAGTGAACGTTCTGTGGCAGGTGTTTCCCTCTGATTGGCGGTTTCTGCCTCCCACCAAATGAAACATGTCCACGTGTCATGCCCAGCCTAACGGTGGAAGCTCTGGCTTGGCTCACAGTGGCCATGCTGAACACGCTGTATCCCCAAGATGAGGCCGCTTATTAGCCAGGGGTTGCAGGGAGGAAATACAGTAACTGTCACAACTGAATTATGCAGGTGTTTCCCTAACGGTTTGCTACAGGATTTCCTGCTGCCATAGCAAAGTGCCCTCAATGGTTGGTCTTCCCCTTTGTATGTTGGAAGAGGAGGACTCTCTGAACAGATTCTGGGTAACAGGTAGGGAGTCTCTTTCCTGTGAGTCGTGTTATGGGGTACAAATTAAATTGGATGTCTTCCCAATGATATGCTAGAATCTTGACCTCCATGTTTCAGAATGCAACCGGTTTTGGTGTAAGGGACTTAACAAAAGATAATCAAATTAAAAGAAAGTTGTTAGAACTAGTGAGATGGCCTTTCTTAAAATAAGGTAGCAGTCACAGTAGACTAGAGAGTTTAGTGAGATCCTTTAAAAAATTATTACATGTAGGGGCAAGAGATGGCTCAGTGGTTAAGAACACTGACTGCTCTACCAGAGGTCCTGAGTTCAGTTCCTCAGACACCACACTGGTGGCTCACACCTATCTGTAATAGGATCCTATGTCCTCTTTTGGTGTGTCTGAAGACAGCTACAGTGTTTTTATCTTACATAGACATTAAATAAATAAATAAATAAATAAATAAATAAATAAATAAATAAAATCTTTTTAAAAATATATAACTACATGTTATGCATGTACTGTTTGTGTGGTGATGCAGGAAAAGCCACCCTGCCATTGAGCTTAATGACCTGAGTCTGACTTCAGGGACCTACATGGTGGACTACAGAACAGATTCATACAACTCGTCCTCTCACCTCCATTCCCAAGCCTTGATATGAACACTCATCCCCACCCCCAAACACACACAGTGAATAACAGGTAATACAATTTTTAAACAAGGTAGCCACAATATCTATTTTACAAAGACTGTTATATTATTTGAAGAGTGGGCAAGGTTTGAGCGAGAGGCAGACCCCTGAAGAGTGAACTTGTCACAGAGGGACAGGGAGAAGACAGAAAGCCATCCATGAGCCAAGGAAGGAGAGGCTTCAGGAGAAACCAGCCCTCTTGATACCCTGGTTTTGTGGCCTCCAGATTGTAAGCAGCTGCTCAGTCTGTGTCATGTGACTCTGAGTTGGGAGTGCGGAGCAGAATGGTTTGTCTCTCAATCTGCACGGAAAGCGGCCTGGAGTTTCAAGTGACATCTATATTCATCACCTACTGCTCTAAGAGAGGCAGGTTTTGTCTGGTCAGGATTCTGTGATGAGAAAAACAATTAACGACTACCGTATTTGAAGAGGAAGCAGTACAGGAAGAGTTGTGTCACTTCCTCTTCTGGGTGAGAATCTAGAATTGAATTGCTCTAGAATAGAATTCTATTACCACAATTCCCAGAACACAAACAGAAATACAAACGTTTGTACCATACCTAATGTTAGGTTTCAAACGGAGGACAAATGGCTGAGGTGCTTAGTTAACCTATCAAAGAGAACTTGGCTGCCAGATTCTCCTTGTATCCCCGTCCCTACCTGTCTACAGGGTCCTCTGGCTAGCATACCCCGATGTCTACCCTGAACTCTCCAGCCCCGGGACTGGGCTGCTCTTCTTTGTAAGTTCTAACCATTTTGGTTACCTGCTCTTTCTATACCTTTGGGCCTCCTGGCTGCTGCATTTGGGTCCCCTCACCTTCTCTCTTCAGCTCCCACCGTGGCCCAGCTCAGGGTCATGTCCGCTCTGGACTCTCTCAGAGGTCCCAGCCTCTGGCTATGCTTTCTCACGCATCTATAATACATCTTCTCCTCCACCATTCCTAGGGGCATACCATGGTATCTTTCCCTTTCCTTTTTTATTTCTTTTCTTTTCTTTTTCTTGTTCTTTTTTTCATTTATTTACTGCAGTGTTAAAGATAAAATTTTGTGGACTTGACCTTAGTGACTAACAGCCTCTAACCAGAAATTGTTTTCGTATTGTACAATTATAAACCTACATGTAGTCTAAGGCTTCAGATGGGTTCGGTTCCATAATTTCTGTAGGAAGAAAGACACTGAGACTCGGAGAAGAGATAGACTTGCTGAAGGTCACAGATCAGGAAAAATACTCCAACCTCTGGCTCCATCCTTGAGTATCCAGCAGCACAGACTGAATGTCTGTCCTACTAAAGTCAAGGTAATCTTACCACTCTTCTTTGTTCATGCAATGATTTGGAAGTTAAAAGGTCGTGAGCACTTTATAAAGTCAGCCAAAATAATTAACAAGACAATCAGTAACAAGAAATATTTATTGTAAAGCCTTTGATTTTCATAAAGACAACTTTCCCCTCAGGAAAAGAAAAAAAAACCCTCCCCATACTCCATACCTCTCTAAATGTGCCCAGACATTCCTTTTAAATCTACTTGATACAGTGCTTTCTTAGTGCACATAATTACCCTTTAATAGATCCTTTTTTTAGCCAATGAAATTAGCAACCTTTTTCTTCTTTACTTTTAAACCTCTTTGTCCTGTATCATAACTTTCTTATCCTTCAAAACCCAATTTATAAAATGTATTTTTGGAGCTTCCAAACAGTTACTGTTTGTGTAGTCCACAAGTTTCCTCTGGATGAGAAAATGCTTATTTCCACCCAATAGTGTCATTGCTTTTATTATTCGTGTTACAGAACTGGAGAAGACCATTCATCAAACAATAAGACTCTCATTTACAGCCACTGGGGAGCTAACCTGAAGGTTAGTGTGAGCATCTGACAATTGTGTGCTTTTACCTTGGACAGGCTCCATCCGAGAAGAACGGCACTGCAGAGTCTGCAGACCATGGAGCCTAATCATCCTTACTCAGAATTGGTGAAACTGAGGCACACAAGCAGCCCCCACCCCAGGGCTATACACCTAGCTAATGCCTCCAACCCACTGGGTTTTCCACTTAGCAGGAAATTATAGACATTCTTTGTAACACCTCGAGTTCATTGAAAGTTGGATCTTGTAATTGTTTATATTTATCTTAGCAATATGGAGGCATGACAACACATGGATCCTGCCTTTATATAATATTGCACAATCTGCTTGGTTAATTTTGAGTTGCTACAGTTTTAACATTTAAATGGTTTCACAAGTTTATCCATAAATCAGAATCCAGAAGCTGTAAGCATGATAGTATACACATGGCAAGCTATTAAAGTCCTTTGCCTCAGTTTCCCCTTACTTAAAGTATTCATTTATACCCCTTTTGAGATATGACATAATACACAGAAAAGGCTTAGTAACTGTAAACAACTCAGTAGATATGAATGAGTTTTATTCAAACTACAAGTGAGAAGATGTTACTCAATGGTAGTTTGATAATTTTCTGCATGGAAATGTAGAAGAGTTATTATTATACTTCTAACAATTACAGAATGAAACAATAGAAATCTTGGACTCTGAATTGAGGAAGATAAGCCACAAATACATCCCTGCCATGAAGGAGTTTCTGACTTGGGAAAACTATTAACCTTTTTAGGTCTCAGTGCTTTAATCCTAGCTCTAATGCTAAATTCTCCAAGAAAGAAACCTTGGGAAGTACTGACTCAGGAAGCAGCCCCACCCTGCTGAGAGCTGTTGTCCTTCCTGAAGTGAAGCAAGAAGCTTCCTTGGTCTCCATCCACAAGAAAAACAGTTCCTGCTCCATTGTTCCAAAGCACCCTCTCCCCAAAGAAAGAATTATCCTAGCCTTTCCCTCAGGGGAGCCAGTCTGCCCAAGCTCAAGCCGGAGACGGAGACTGAGACGGGAGCAGATGAACAATGAACATCAGAGCAATTAGTTTGGGCAATTAGGCAGGCAATTAGTTCTGCAGTGTGTAGAATGGGAGGAGGAGGTAAATCAGCAGCCTCAGAGGTGATGGGAAAGGTGAGTTGGCCTCGGGCTCTAGTGACACCTAGGTGAGAAGGTCGGGTACTCCTCAGCCTCTGTTCCTCTCCCACTATCAGGACCACAGTTGCTTTCCAGGAGCAAGACAAGGGCTCCAGGCTTTCAGCTCCATTCTAATTTCTTCCTCAGAATGTCACAAGTTCTGAGTGGCTACTCCAACAGAGTCCCTGTTGCTTTCTCTCCCAGGAATCCTATCTGCAATGTTGAAATTCTTCGATGCAGTTTCCTGAGGACTCTCCTAGCAGAGTTGGTTGTTTTGAAAGCTTGAGAAGGTCTCTTCTAAAGGGCAATTGATTTCTCATTTATCTAAGGGTGGAGGAGATTTTACACAATTTCTCGATACAGTAAGGGGACACTTAAAAACAGTGCTTACAAGGCAAAGCCCTAGGCTTGGGTACCAGCTGTGCCTCTTAGCAAAGCAATGGCCTTTGGTTTCATCTGCTCCAAATTGGAAGAATGACAGAACAATCTGGGAACATGCACGGCACTTCAAATGTCTTGTCAATTCCTATTTGGGGAACACATATATTAAAAATTATTTATGTTTATCTGAAATCCAAATGTATCTGGTCACTTCTTTTCCACAATTCTAGATATTAAAAATAATAAGACCTTTCTCGAACATTATTGAGGTTAAATCAAACACCATACAACAAGAAATTGGGGGAGGGATCAAAAACCAAACAAATAAAACAGGCTAATGTTTCTTTCTCTCTCCTTTCCTCCGCCCCTAATCATCTCATTTGATTAAACTTGTTCTACAGAGTCCTGACGTTTAGATGAACAGGAAAGGCAGCTGGCCGGTTTTTCAGAAAAGGAATGTCTTTCTATGAATTGCCTGCATCAAGAGTTTTAGGTGAGGCTAAAGACCTCTCAAGTGAAGGGAAGAGTAGATGAAGAGTGTCTGGACATGATGGAACTCTGCTTCTCTACCCTGATTTTCTAAATCAGTATCTCCAGCTGTTTTTCTTGTGACTAAGACTTCCATGCCACTTACAAGGCCAGCGAAATCAGGGGATGTGAAAGCCAACACTGACTACAGCAGCATTTTGTTTGGTGCATTCACAAGACCCTTAGGAAAAGTCAGGAGTGGGAGCCAGTGGGAGCTTTCCAGTTCACCGTGCATAGCTGGTGCTCCCGTGACCCACCTAACCAAAGGCACCTTCAGATGTTGTGAGACATGATGCTGAACCAATTATAGGAACCCTCGTTAAGAAAAAGATGCAGAATTACAAATACAAAATTAGACATGAAACTGAATATTTACTTAGAATGAGAAATTATATCATGACAAATTACAGGAGTACTGGAGAATCAGGCCCCTTTCTTCTAAAAATCCCTACAAGTGATTTGCTGGAAATGCTGACACAGAAAATGTTTGCTGATTATAACCCGCCTTTCTCTCTCCACCTGGAACCTTGGCAAGCTAGGCACTCACACCAACCACCCTGAACAGAAAGGGACCTATACCCTATACCTTATTAGTGTCATTATATATCTTCTTCTAGCACTTAACCTAGTACTTTTATAGCCATGCTTATTGTACAAGCAATATTGTAAGTGTGTTGATGGAAAACAAAAGGTGGGAGGGGATTCTCACGTTTCTGCCATCTTAATTCACCATCTGTTTCTTTTCTCTGTATTCCTCTTAAACTTTCACTCACATACACTACTTATAAGCCCAAAACCAGGATACTCTCGTGCGTTTTAGGCTTCTGTAAGATAATACTGCAGGCTGGGTAATTGATGAACAATAGGAACTATGGCTCAATGGTCCAAGAACAGGTTCTGTCATCTAGCTGCTATGTTATAATGGGCAAGGAGACTAGGCGCAAACCCAGTATACGGACAGGGAGAAAGACCATTTCTTTCACCAAAAGCTCACTTCAACAGTAACAGTATTAATTCATTCATGAAAGACTTTGTGACCTAAACACTCCATCCGTGTGCCACCCCTTAACCCTGATTACAATAGCATCAAATATGAGCCTGAGCTTGAAGAGTGCCTTGTATCTAACACACACCATTGGATCTCTCAGGGTGTTTTTCACTTAGCACAGTATAGGTTTTCTGTTTCTCCACACTCTTCCTCACTGTTAAGTTTCAAGGCTGCATGATCACTCCCTTGTCCTTTGTTAAGAAATTAGAGAAAGGGGAGCTGAATTTTAGGTTCCTGTCAATAGTTTTAAAGGTTAAAAAAAAAAAAAAAATATCCGCTTATCAGTGAGTGCATACCATGTGTGTTCTTTTGTGATTGGGTCATCTCACTCAGGATGATATTTTCTAGCTCCATCCATTTGTCTAAGAATTTCATGAGCTCATTATTTTTAATGGCTGAGTAGTACTCCATTGTGTAAATGTACCACATTTTCTGTATCCATTCTTCTGTTGAAGGACATCTGGGTTCTTTCCAGCTTCTGGCTATTATGAATAAGGCCGCTATAAACATAGTGGAGCATGTGGCCCTGTTGCATGTTGAAATATCTTCTGGGTATATACCCAGGAGGGGTATAGCTGGGTCCTCAGGTAACACCATGTTCAATTTTCTGAGGTATCGCCAGACTGCTTTCCATAGTGGTTGTACCAGCTTGCAATCCCACCAACAATGGAGGAGTGTTCCTCTTTCTCCACATCCTCGCCAACATCTGCTGTCACCTGTGTTTTGGATCTTAGCCAATCTGACTGGTGTGAGGTGGAATCTCAGTGTTGTTTTCATTTGCATTTCCCTGATGACTAGGGATGCTGAGCACTTCTTTAGATGATTCTCAATCATTCGAGTTTCCTCAGTTGAGAGTTCTTTGTTCAACTCTCTACCCCATTTTTTAATAGGGTTATTTGATGGTCTGGAATCTAGTTTCTTCAGTTCTTTGCCCCAAAACACACAATACCTAAGATGCAACGCATAAACCTCATGAAACTCAAGAAGAAGGAGGAAGATCAAGGTGAGGGTGTTTTTGTCCTTTATAGAACGAGTATCAAAAGATTCAACCAGAGCTCCCAGGAGCTAAACCTCCAGCCTGAGAACAGACCGGCAAGCTGTCCTCTGAGAGGCTCTAACCAACAGCTGACTCAGACAGATTCAGACATCCAGAGCCAAACAGTGGATGGAGCTTGAGAACTCTTAAAGAAGAATAGGTGGAAGGATTGTGGGCCCCAAGGAGACAGGAACTGCACAGGAAGATCAACAGAGTAAACGAACCTGAACCCTTGGAGCTCTCAGAGACTGAATCACCAACCGTGGAGCATACCTAGTCTACACAGATCTACCTCCATGGGCTGAACCTAGGCCTCCCTGCACATATGTTGTAAATGTGCAGCTTGGTTTTCATGTAGGTCTCAAACATCTGGAGTGGGGGCTATCCAAAACATGCAGCCTGTATATGGAGTACGGTCTTCTAAAAAAAAACAGTTGTTCAGTTATTCATGGATTATTATTTTTTATATCTCTTGTATTCAGTTTGCAACTACTTCATTGAGAATTTCTGTATGTATATTCATGAGGGATACTGGACTATAATTTATATATTTTGTTGGGTTTACACTTGATTTCACTATTTCAATATTATTTGCTTTGTGAAGGAGCTTATTGTGGTTCTGAATTTTTTTAAACATAACTCAAAAAAAAAAAAAAAAAAGAAAGTTCCTTGGCATCCAATTATTTTTTTTTTTAAAAAAAAATTAAAATAAAAAGAGTATGATTTTAATAAAAAAAAAAAAAAAAAAAGACTTTAGCAACATTGTAACTCAAACCGGAGTAAATAATCTGCCAATTTAAAAAGAAAAAAATAAAAAGTCACTTCAACCTTTTATTAGGTGTGGGCTGAAAAAGAAACTATCAGCAGGCTGGCTTTCCACTTTTCAACAAATTTCTTCAGTAAGGTGATTCGAGTCTGTTGAGCATGCCCCTCCTCATGAGAGAAAAGAATAGAATAAACAGATTGCCATGTGACTGGATACTCGAATGGACATTTTTTTTTTTTTTTTTTTAAGAAACGTTTCCTGGTGGGTAGGAACCACTGCTAGAGCCACACCATGCCGGTTCTATGGCAATAATTTAATTATGCCAATTAGAGTACACATTCCCCCAGAAGGCATTATGAGGACCCTCTCTGGGAGAAACATGGGAACAAAACATTTCAACAGTGTTCAGTGGCTTTCCCTTCCTGGGTGAAAATTAGGGAGTTGAGTACACTATGATTCATAACTTCACAGAACAGTTCGTGTGGGTGGACACCCGTCACTCTCGTCCTCCTTACAAGCCTAAGGCTACACCCCCTACCTTTTACTTTCTGAAATTCTCCATGGGGTGCAGCAACCGAACCACTCTGTGCAATTTTGACTTTTAAATCTCCAGGATAAAGATCTAGAGCAGAAGAAAAAAAAAAAAAAAAAAGAAAACCTCCCATTTGAGATTCTCCGAGTGTCATGTCAGGCAGCAAGCTCGGAGTGGCAAACGCCTTCTCTGTGGCTTGGAACTGTCTCCACAGCCCATCGAATTTATAAGTAAAGGTGATTATGGCTCATCACAACTCACTTAGAGCAGCAGACCAAGATGGATATGAGCTACTAAAATCACGGCTAAGGCAATTTTAGAATGAGCCTTCACATTAATGGCAGTGACTCATCTTGTTCTGTGGTTCCTAATATATCAAAGGTTGTTGAAAGCGTCCCCTCTCTGCGTCTCATGTTCTCTCATATAGGGCAGGAAAGAGGTCTAAGAAGATAAAGGGGAAGGTGGTAAGCCAGAGCCAAAGGTTGATCTGTTACCACAGCGGGTAGATTAACTGCTATGTTCTTCCAGTGGCAAGGCTTAAACCCTCCCTAGTCCTCGGCTTGTAACATCCTCGCAGATTTTATGGCTTAGATGCCTTGGGATGAAAGGCAGCGTGAAGGTCATCACAAGAACAGTTCTGACCACAGCTCTTCAGGCATTACCCTTACTTCTGAAGCACTGACTCACCCATCACCTAAGAATCGGGCTGTGCAAAAGACTTCTGCCTGCCCGCAAAGACAAAAATTAAAAAGTGTACTTTTTTTCCTCTCTTAATTTTATAAAAGCCAATATCTATGTGAACCAGAAACAGGGAATGACATTCTGACCAGCCGATTTTCTCACTGAAGCTTTTACAAAATGAAATTTTCTTTGCTTCCTATTTTCATGCTGTCTTCTAGCGTTGCTGGCACGGGTAACCATCATACTTGGCGCTTCTGTCTTGCTTGTCATCCAATGATTTCAAAGTGCTCTGCCGCAGGATTCCATCCTCTCAGTGGGACTGGAGAAAGGTCAGCTCTGTTGTGCCTGATGAGCAGGTAGGATGCAGAGAGGTGGTGAGGCTTAGATGCCTGCTCTGCAGAGCGTCAGTGGCAGAAGCAGGTTGTGCGTTTCTACTCAGTCCGCTGTTCACTCAACCTAGCTGCTGTGACCTCAGCTTCCGGGGCTTCCCGGGGCCAAACCCAAGGCTCACTACAACAGATTATGAACAGTTTGCTAACTGTCTGACCTTATAGAGAAACTGAAGAGGCAAATCAAAGAGGCTTGATTTGTTTTTGGGATTCGATTTTTGGGCGTTAAGTACTTGGACAAACAAGCCTAAAACGTTGGTGAGGATCCACTGGGTGAAAATGGCTACCAGATTTCAGTACTTGAAAATATCAAAGTATTGGCACGAAGCTCAGCAACATGATCTTAAAGTCTGCAGTTGGGGATGTAATTAGTACAACCACTGGAAAAAACACTTAGCCTTGTCTTTTAAAAACAGATCGTGCACATAACGCTTCACCACAGTAATGTTACTCCTACATGTAGCCTGGAGAGAAATCCTCACCTATAAGCTCCAAGAATATGCACATAGATATTTATAAAATGAAATATTATCCACTGGTGAAAATGAATGGACGGCGTCTTCCCATAAAATCTGGATAAACTCTATATCCATGGGGGTCGAATAAGCCAGAGATAAAAGATGAATTTTTGTGAAGTTTTTTTATTAAGCTCAAAAATAGAAAAAGTACACATATGATTAGAGAAACAAACATACATATCATAAAACAGAGGTGGGATGGGGTGGGGGTGGGGCTAGAAGCAAAGGATCAATGACAACACAAGAGGCATGATAGGCCCACCTTGGAAAAATCAAGGCTCTAAGAGAGAAGCTACTCAGTAGAGTGATGCATTCAAGCTCTGGGTGGTAGGTTCTGCTTCATCACAATTTAAAATTTGTGTTATTTATTTACATTCTAAATGTTACCCTGCTTCCTCGTCCACCCTCCCAGAGTTCTTCAACCCATCCCCACTCTCCTTTGCCTCTGAGAGGGCACTTTCCCCCCATCTCCCCCCCATCCACCCACCCCCTATCTTACTCCCCATCCTCTTCCCTGGGACAACAAATCTCTACAGAATTAGGTGCATCCTTTCCCACTGAGGCCAGATCAGGCAGTCCTCTGCTACATACCTGCCGGGGATGGGGAAGGGCACAGACTAGCAACCATTGAACTGAGGTCATGGACCCCTCTGGAAGAGTTAGGGGAAGGACTGAAGGAGCTGAAGGGGATGGCAATCCCATAAGAAGACCCACAGTATCAACTAACCCAGACCCTTGGGAGCTCACAGAGACTAAGCCACACCAACCAAAGAGCATACATGGCTGGCATGTGATATTTTTTAAAGCATTATAAAATAATTTAAGTCAGTGCTAATGAGCTAACAACAGTAGAGAAAGGAGTCTTCAACAAAGGTATATGTTTAGCTCGTTTAAAGACTATAAACAGTTAATATTTTTGAAGGATAGCATTTTTTTAAATGTCTGCCAAATTTAAGTCAAGAAAGTGTTCAAAATAGGGCTGTCATAGGAAGATTTATTATAGTGAGTTTGTAACTCGTTTACGTAAATGAGGAGCAAGATCTTAAAACTCAATCAAAGTTCTGGGGAAGTGTATGAACAAACAATTTCAGGAAAATTCAATGAGGAAGGGATGAAAGATGCTTGAACTGCGCTAGTAAACAAAAAAATAAAGAATTGTGTGGGGACTGTTTGCTCTTCTTCTTAACTCTAAGGCTGCTGAAAGTTGAAAACCCAGGTATTAGCAGTAGTCAGGTGGATGTTGAACTGGGAGGTACAGCCTTCCAAGAGGCACTTTAGAGAGAAGAATACAATGGCTTTTAATTATGCCTCCAAGGCTTTTTTCCGAGAAGGTCCCGGAAGCTTCTCCAAAAGAAATCATTAGAGTCCTAAAAATATTCACAGCAACATTACCTTTAATAACAAAAATTAGCCTAAATATTGAACAATTGGAAAGTGGTTAAGTATTGAGTAGCCTCATTGGAGGCCACACAACCATTAAAATTGGATTTTAAAAGATGCTTATTGATGGGAAACTGGCCCACAAACTATTTGTACTGCCAAATTTTGTATTCATAATACACACACACACAACACACAGAGAGACACAGAGACAGAGACAGAGAGACATGTGGAAAATGTGGAGGGTTTAAATAGAGCTGAATTATAAGCTCTGATACGGTTTTGTGTTTCTACTTTTTCCCTGTCACAGTTTCAATAGTCAATTTCCTAGATGAACATCATCATATGAATATCTTTTAAAAGAGTAGAAAGTATCTTCCATAGGGAAAGACGCTCTGTAGTTAACAGGGCTGAGCCATGAAATATTCCTTGTTGAGTGACCAACTATCCAGGCATGTCAGGGATTCTCTGTTTCAGCAAAATCTTCCAGTAAGTTGGGAGCTTCATTCTTAAGGAAAAATTTCCTCTTCAAATTTCAACCTTCATCTTAGTAATTCCTTCAATCTCGGTACAGATATGGCTACTGTGATCTAGCAGACTTCTGTGTAAGTTACGTCCAAAGGCACGGTTGATAATGCATAAACACCATCCATCCACTTTTTTGTACTCAAAAAAACTCACTCTTGTGTTGAGGAAGAGGAACCTGTCTGTCTTATTCTCCGCACTGTGCACACACACTTTCCTTTTGTCAATGTAAGTGACACTTGCATCCAGGGGAAAGCTGAGCCCTGAAAAATGCAGTTAGATGTGTAAATCAAGTCCCACCTCCCCATAAGGCTCTGTGGAAGAGTAAAGAGTCATGCAAACACCGCCTTTCCCACAGACCTTTACACAACTGAAACAAATTCTCTCCCATAGTAGGTCTTCAGGAAGCTTTTCTATAGCTCTGTGTGATAGAACCAATGGGAATCTCTGCCGCACTGTGAGGCACAGTGAGTAGCGGATGAGAGGGCACAAGGAACCAAAAGGAGCTGCCTCTTTCAATTTCTAGTGATGTGAGTACCTCAGAACCGGAACACCTGCTTATGCGCCCTCTTGAGTCTCAGTTTCCCCAGGAGTAAACTGGAAGAAGGTTGTTGTTGGCATGTACACCAGAAAGTTATAAAGACTGGATATGCATCAAGAGTTCAGATCAGTGCCTGAAGATGGCTATGGAAAGCTGCTCTGAAATTCTGAAGCACCAAGGGCCAGGGAGACAAGAAGGCAGTTGGAGAAAAGTGGGCGATTGAGCTGGGATGAAGCCTTCAGGAAACCTCCAGGTCTGTCCCAAGTTGGGGTGGGGGTGGGGGTGGGGCAACTTCCATACCTCTGCAAGCAATAAGAAGACAGTCACCAGGAGAATGAAATGGGGGCGTGGTGTCACCACCTGGGTCTCCTCCCGAAGCTGAGGCACTGGGATCTATGATCCCTCTGTGAGTTTGTATCCAGGCAACTTTTCCTACCTCTGCTTCCAGCTGGCAGGATAATCAGGCAGGCCCTGTCCTGGGGGGTGGAGACAGATCTGTTAGATGACGTTGCCTAGAGATGTCCTTTATTGTTTTACTATGTCCTTACACTCCTCAGTGGCCTAGATCCTTCCTTTCAGCCTTTTTCTCCTTCTCTTACTTACAATTAGCCTTCTCCAGCCTCCTTCATGCTGGTTGTGAAGAGTTAAGTATAACCCTAGTCTCCCTTCAGGAACAATGTTTAGCTTTGGCTTTTGGGAATTATTTTTGATTTTACTTCTTGAATATACACGATCTAAAAAAGAAAACTGAAAACAGTAAGCAAACAAACAAAATTAAGAAGCGTACTCTGAGAACTCTAGCGGCCATCTGGAAAGACAGAAAACAGGATGGAGGAGTTGTTCTGTGAAAGGAGAGTGAAGAAGGACAACAATCCATTGGGTCAGGAAAAAAAAAAAAAACCCTGGCAAACGGAAAAACGGAAATAAATCTGGGTTAAGAATGCTGTCAAATGTCTGAGTTTTTCTGGTGATCCTTAAATTTTCTTTAAAGATATATTTAGGGGAAAACTAAAAAGTACAGACTGGTCAAATTACCTGGTCCTTAGATTCTTATTATTTGGAAGAAACATTAAAGAACAAGGACGACCAGATGGGGAGATGGCTTCACTGATAAAGTCCTTGCCTTACAGCATGAATATCTTAGTTTGGCCACCAGAACCCATGTAAAATCCAGGCATGGGGGTGCCTACGTGTAATACAACAGGGAAGAGGCAGGTATTGACATGTGTCTAGGGCTTGCTGGTTTGTTTGACAAGTTCAGACCTGTTGGAAGCTCAGTCTTAAGGGAAAGATGAGATGCCTGAGGAACAATAGCCAAGATTATCCTCTAGCCCAGTGGTTCTCAACCTGTGTGTCAAAGCTCCTTTGGGGATTGCAATATCAAATATCCTGCATATCAGTATTTACATTACAATTCAAAATAGCAAAATTACAATTGTGAAGTGATAACAAAGTAATTTTATGGCTAAAGGTCACCACAACATGAGGAACTATATTAAAGGGTCCCAGCATTAGGAAGGTTGAGAACCACTGCTCTAGTCTCTAGAAGCCCAAGCACACACATGCATACACACACACTTACCATGAGACTCACATGAGTTTATAAATACACATACATACACACAGAGAGAGGGAGACACACACACACCACACACACACACACACTCACACAATGACACTCACATGACCTTGTGAATACACACACAAACACACACACAGAGTGGGGGAGAGAGAGAGGGAGAGAGAGAGAGAGAGAGAAAGAGAGAGAGATACAATGCCATCTAAGCCTACACCCTAATTTTTTACAAGTGAAGCTGGAAATGGTGAAGAGAGACTCTGGGAGTTAGTTAATACAAGACACTGCTTAATTCTCAGTGCAGACAGATAAGTAGGTATGTGATTCTTGAGCACTTGGAAAGGAATATAGTGATCACTAAGAGACAACATATGTTCATTAAGCATGGGTCATGCAAAACATCCCCTCTTATTTTTCTCCCAGTGGGGAACATCAAAGGTATCAATTCATCTAATTACCCAGAGTATTTGAAAAGGCTGATCATATTGGCTTTATAATTAAGCTGGAAAATATAGTTAAATTATGAGCTGAGTGCCATTACACCTTCTAGTCCTTCCATTTGTTCACACCTTTGTTCAGTCAGCATTCATTCTGTATTCCACACAGTGCCAGAAAGCCGGAGCACCCTGTGCAATCTAAGGAGCACATTGTCAATTTCAACCTAAAGAAACTTTCTGAAGATGCTTCTAAAATGTGGCCTAAGACCAAAAGCATCAGAATAGCATATGGTGCTTGTTAAAAATGCACATTCCTGGAGTCACGTCTCAGACTCACTGAATCCAAATTTCAGGAAATGAGATGCAGGGATCAAGCGCATTGAACACATGTCCTGAGTAATTCCTTAACATGAGTTTGAGAACCACTGTGAAGTCATTCTTCACCCTCTGAAAATCAACATTTTAATCAGTTAGTCGTTTGAATTCTAATATACACCTGGCTGGCTGGGTGTAGTGACAAACACCTTTAATCCCAGCACCCAGGAATCAGAACAGAAAGATCTCTGTAAATTGAAGGGTAGCCTGGTCTATACAATGAGTCGTAGACAAGTCAGTGCTAGATGGTGAAGTACTGCCCCATATAAACAAAAATGACAAGAACAAAACAAAAACTCAGACTATCAGATTTACATAGGACTGAAAGTTGATAAAAGTAAAGCTGATAAAACAGATTAAAAAATCAAACTTAAGTCAAAAGACCTTGAAAAGGAGAGGAATGGAATAAAATTAACAATACACACTTAATAGGGTTAAATGTTAAGTTTTGCATCCGAGTTCAAAGAATCAACTGCTTAAATATAAGGTAGGAAGGCTTCAGATTGACAGCAGTTCACTTGATAAAGATCTAAAGTTCAGTGAGAGTCAAAAAGGGGCCATTATTTTTAACAGAAACTCCTACAAATTTTAGAAGGCATTAGCAGAAATTAAACTTAAGCAGAGGAGGGGTAAAACTGTGCCCATCACTTTGTGGACTGCTGAAGCACAGCTACTTTGGAATATTGAAAAATGTAAATAGATTAAAGGACTTTGCTATAGTTTGGATGTTGACTATCTTCCACAGGCCAAGCATATAGTGAAGGCTTGCTCCCCAGGGTGGTACTGACAGAAGTGGTAGAAGCATTAGAAGGCGGAGCCTCTAAGAGGTTAGTAGGTTATGGGATTTGAGCCCTTGAAATGATAGGCCCATACTATGTCTGTTTCCTCCTGTTTACTGACGCATGGGATAAAAACTGTACTTTGTCCTGCATTTCTGGGTTGAGGAATGTCAGGAATGTCACCCTTGCTATAGACCCTCCATCTTAATTTTGTACTGGAATCTCTGTAACCATGAGTAAATCTTTTCTTTGTATAAATTAGCTGCCTCAAGTACTGTTATGGTGATGAAGAACTAATACAATCTATTTATTTTTATTATTGTTATTATTACTTTTTCATTGTTTTTCATTTCTATATACTTTGAGTTAAAATAGAATTATATTACTTCCCTCTTTCCCTTTCCTCCCTCTAGTCCTTCCCAGGTATCGTCCCTACAAACCTTTCCATACACCCAACTCCCAAATTAATCTTTTTTTCTTTATTATTGTTTGTAATAAAAATATATATGATATTACCTATTATTGTATATTTAAGATATACAGATGTTATTATGCAAGATATATACAATATAAGATATAATATATACATATATGCACATAAATATAATCTCCTGAGTTTGTTTTAGGTGTTTCTTCAAGGATTATCATTTTTTATTGCTAACCAATACGGGGACTCCACCCTGAAAGAGCCTAATTCTCCCTCCCTGAATAGCCAGAAATTAGATATAGTTTTTTTGTCTAGGTTTGAGACTCTATGAAATTTTCCCTCTTTCACATTAACAAGTTTATTAATATTAGCATTGTTCTGGTCTTATTTATGCAAACATTTCTAAGATAGACTATTCCACAGCTGACTTCCTGATATTCTGGCTCTTAGAATTTTTCGTTCCCTCTTCAGTGATATCCCCTGAGCCATAGAAGCAGGAGCTGTGATGTAGATTTATCTACTAGGGTTGGGATCTCGCCACAATCTGTTGATCTCTATATAGTGTCCAGTTGTGATTGTCTCTGATGGTCTTCATTTGCTGTAAAGAGAGGCTTCTTTGATGAGGAATGGCAGCTACACTGACCTGTGGGTATAGGATATGATTTAGAATGTAGTTAGAAATGTTTCTGGTCTAGCAAAGTGGGAGTAGCAGATTCTTTTCTGAAGTCCATGACCTCACTAGCCCCAGGTTGTTGACTAGCTTTCCAGGAGCAGGCAGGATTTCTCTCCTGTTGAGTGCTCTTAATTCCAATTTAATAGCTGTTGGTTACCACCAATATATGAGTGTCATTTATGTACCTTTGAGAATATATTACCGTGTTGGTCATTGCTATGGTTCACAGGTGTCACTGCTGTGTAGAATTATTCATTGCTTCCCTCCCTTGGCAGCTGATATAGGATTTTACTACAGAAGCTAAGTTGTCAGTAAAGGGGATTTCAGGTTAGATACAGGTCAAATGTGTCCTAAGTGTGCAGTCTTGTCTTAGAATTTCCATTGCTGTGAAGAGACACCTTGGCCAAGGCAACTCTGATAAAAGACATTTAATTGAGGCTGGCTTACTGGCTTTGAGGCTTAGGCCATTATCATCAAGGCGGGAACATGGCAGCATCCAGGCAGATACAGGGCTGGAGGAGCTGACAGTTCTATTTCTTCATCCAAAGGAAGCCAAGAGTAGCATGACATCCAGGAAGTTAGGCGGAGGGTCTCAAAACCCACCCCACAGTGACACACTTATTCAAACAAGAGCACACCTACTCCAACAAAGCCATGCCTCCTAATAGTGTCACTCCCTAGGCCAAGCGTATTCAAACCACTGCAAGTCACATCAGGACACTTGACTGTTTGAAAGGAGGTTTCTCCTGACTGGTAGTGGGGCTTTTGTTAGACTTTGTTTTTTGTGGGGAGCATTATCAACTCAAGTGACATTACTTCCCTCAAGATACATATGTAGTGTAATTTTAGATAAATTTTAAATAATTGATTTCTTGAGGTTTTATCCAACAACCCAGTTGTTATGTGCTCCCTGTCTCTCCTCCTGTGTTGACTGACTAATTCATCCTACAATTTAAGAACTCGTGTTGAACAGTATCTGTGTAAGAGAAGGTATCTTCATCATGTTTTGTTGTTGTTTTTTTTTTGGGGGGGGTTGGTTTTTCGAGACAGGGTTTCTCTATGTAGCCCTGGCTGTCCTGGAACTCACTCTGTAGACCAGCCTGGCCTCGAACTCAGAAATCCGCCTGCCTCTGCCTCCCAAGTGCTGGGATTAATGGCATGTGCCACCACTGCCCAGCCATGGTTTCTATTACTGCATCGAAACACCATGACCCAAAAGCAAGTTGGGGAACAGAGGGTTTAGTCGGCTTACACTTTCAGATCCATCTTTCCAGATAGTCCATCACTGGAGGAAGTCAAACAGGGCTGGATCCTGTGGGTAGAAGCTGACGTAGAGGCCATGGAGGAGTGCTGCTTACTGGCCCACTTCTCCTGCTTTCCCAGGCTCCTTTCTTATGGAACCCAGGACCACCAGCCTAGGGATGGCACCATCCATAATGACCTGGGCACCCCTGCATTGATCACTACTTGAGAAAATGATGTACAGCTGGATCTCATGGAAGCATTTCCTTCACTGAGGCTCCTTTCTCTGTGATGACTCTAGCTTGTGTCAAGTTCACACACACACACACACACACACACACACACACACACACACACACACCAGCCACAAACCAGCCAGTACAGAAGGCAACTGGGTCGTGAGGTGTTGTCTGTGCCCTGGACAGCTCTCCTGGAGCTGCTGCAAGCTCCTTTAATATCCTCCACCTGTGCTCCCATTGGTCCCAAGAAAGCATCTCTTCTTTTTGTTTACCCCCCCTTCCCTTCACCCACTTTCTCTGGCCCCTGGTCACTCTGGTCCTGCTCTCTCTGGCCCAAAGTACAATGTAGCTGCCTTCAGACACTCATATGAGGACATCAGATCCCATTACGGATGGATGGTTGTGAGCCACTATGTGGTTGCTGAGATTTGAACTCTGTTTGGCTGAAATTATTTGCACCAGTAATCCTTGGTCTCTCAGGCAGGCCTCAATTAAGTCCTCCTGCAGGAGCTGCTTTTGTGGCTTCGCGGGCCCCGGCTTTTACACAGAGGCAGTCCCACTGTTCCTGCTACAGTAAGGTATATCAATCCCACATTACACTAAGAATTAGTAAGGAAACAGACTGTTTCACATGGGAACGTGAAACTCAGGTTTCATAGTAGCTAAACTGATGGAGTTGAGATTCTCTTTTGAAGAGGGAAGAAACCGACTTTTCCTGTATGGTTCCACAAGAAAGACCCAAGATCCGAAAAGATTATTTTGGCTTGATGTTAAAAATAATTTTCTAAAAATTAGAGAGGTCTTTGTGTGGAGTAAGATGATGCCCTTATGAAATAGTGATTTCTAGGAGTCAGTTAAAATACCCATGATGCATCTTGTGGTGAGCATTTTGTCAATCAATCCATCCATCAATCAATCAATCAAAGAAGATGCTGTAGTTGGAATGTTTCGCCCCTGTCCAAAATTCACACTGAAGTTTAACCTCTGTGTCAACACAAAGAAAACTGTTTTCCATCTACTCTCGCTCACAGTCAATGCAGAATTTCTGTGGCCTCAAAACATGAATTTTTCCCAACCAGAAGGCAGTTCTGCAGCAGTGGACAGCAGCTGCTCTGCTCTAATCCAGATCCTCCTCTCTAATCCAATTTAATTCTGACACCATCTTTCTTGAAATAACATCAGGGCTTACAGGTTGGGGCTCAGTTCCCAAAACTGCTTTGGATTCCAGTCACACAGCCAAGATCACTCCACCTGTGCTTTGAGTAATAGGGAGAGAGCTCCGATGCCTCTTCCTGGAATTTGATTCATTCGCCTGCATCAGTCACAGAACTTGGGGAAGCATTGATATTTGAAGGTGTGTTATTCTGAAGGATACAAATAACTATCTGCACAGTGAGAGTTTAGGAGCTAGGGACCCTCGCTTCCAAGCCTTCTCCAGCCACTCTCTATGAACGTTACATGTGTTCAGTTAACCAGAAGGTCTCTGAACTTTGTCTTTGGGGATTTTATGAAGGATCCTTACACAGGCAAGCTTGCTCAGAGGCTGGGAGAGGAAACCCGATCTAGAGAACTAAAGCAAAACTCTTCTAGAATATGGAGGGTATTATCACATTGAGGCAGCTTGGAAATTTTCTTTATGGCTAACTGAAGGTGGAGGACGATTAGAACTTTAAAGAGCCACCACGGCTAGGAATTTATAATCTGAGAAACTTTTCCTTAGGAAATATAATCTAGGAAAGCCATTTCTGCTCAATATAAACATTCTCTCTTGGAGACAGGAGGGAGGCACCTAAGATTCATGAAATAAAAAAAAAAAAAAAATATACAATACTCAGCAAGTTTTTAAAACTTACAACATTTGAAAAACCACCAGTGTTGTACTTTGCTTTCCTGTTATGTGATAAACAAGAGGACCTGGGAAGGAAACTTAATTTCCTGGTTTTTATCTAGCTCTTGCTCAGACAGATTTCTTAAGTAGCCCAGGACCACCTGCACGGGGCGGGGGGTACTACTCATGGTGCACTGGACCCTGCCACATCTGTTAGCAATCAAGAAAACGCCCCACAGACGTGCTCACAGGCCAGTCTGATGGAGGCAACTCTTCAATCGAGATTCTCTCTTAAGTATGTCAAATTGACAACCAAGATTAGCTATCATAAATCTACCCCTTGTCAGCTTGACACACAAACACATCACTGTTAAACTATAACTTTGCTTTTTACCAAGGTTGCATGTTAACATAACAATATAAAACATCGCACAGCCTCTAAGGTCCCATGGTCTTTACACATTTCAACACATAAAAGTTCAGTGTCTCTTTAAAAAATCCAAAGCCTCTTATTTGTGGGTATCTATAAAATCAAAATTAGATTGCATATGTTCTAATTCACAAGGGAAGAGCCGGAAAGAGTTCTAATCAGAATTAAGTAAACCTAAATTCCAACAGTATTGTTAGTTCAGTATCTGACATCTGGGACTTTCTCGTGATCTCTGGCTTCAAAGAGCTGAAGAGGATCCCTTTCTCTGGCTCTGCCACCTGAAGCACACACATCTAGGCTCCGATGGCTCATTCTATATCCATCTCTGCTCGTGGGAGTTATTCCACAATCCTGGCATCTATGGACTCCATCTTGGGGTCTCCATCCCTTCACTTTTACCAATGTGAAATCTCCTGGCTTCTCCAAGGACTCTAATCCTGCCACATGGTTCTGATCCTCAGCTTCTTCCCATAACCCCTTCAGTCTTGCAGTTTCCATGCAGAAGCCGTCATCACAGGAGGGACTCTCAGACTTTGTCAAATTAGTTGCCAATTTAAGATGTATCCATCCTTGGTCCTGCTGGACCATAGCTTCAGTGTGCTGACTCTACAAAAATGTTCCCCCACCCCCGGTTCATCATTGAGCCAGAAGACTTTGAATCAATGATGCTGATCTCTTATTAATCATAACTGATTCTTCAGTCCCAGTGGACTGACATCCATTATCTCAAGGAAGCGCAGGCTTCCCTTGCACAGTCTTAAGATAAAAATATCACACAAAACAAACAGCCTTGGTAGAGGTTTTACTTCCCTTAAAAATGTCACAACTCTACCTCCATTGTCTGTATTTTGCTCAGTGCTACTATTATTTAAAATTTCCTCTTCTTCTTCACCTCCCCTCACTCCTGTAGTTCCTTCCTACCTTCTTTTCTACCCAGATCCACCCCTTTCTGTCTCTCATCAGGAAACAAACAGGCTTCCAAGGGATAAAAATAAAACAAAATAAAATGTAGAACAAAAGACAAAACAAAAACCAATACATGGGAATAAGACAAAACAAACCGTAGGAAAAGAGCTCAAGAAAAGGCACAAGAAACAGATAAAGACACAGAGTTGCACATTCAGGAACCCTATAAAAAAAAAAAACATTAAACTGGAAGTTATATATGCAAAGGACGTTTAGGTTAAAAGAGAAAAAAATTAAGAAAAATAAAATAAACAAAATTAAGATTAATATATACCAAAGGAAAAAAACCATGAAATGGCATTACAAGACAAGGAACCTCCAAAGACCCCATTGAGTTCTCTTTGTGTTGGCTGTCTACTGCTGGGCACGCACCTACCCGGAAGAGTAGTTTGTTTCCTCAGTGAGACTACCTTGAAGAAAACTAAATTCTTATTTGCAAGTGGTTATCAATTGGAGATTGCTTCTGGCTAAGGATAGAGTGTGGCTCACTTCTGTCAGCTCTGGGGCCCCATTTGGTAAAGACTTCTGCAGGCCCTGTGCATGCTGCCTCAGTCTCCGAGAGTTCATATGTGTGTTCATGATGTTGATTTTTGGTGCCCTCTTATCCTTTCTGGCTCTTACACATTTTCTGCCTCCGCTTCTGCAGAGTCCCCTGAGTCCTGAAGGGAGGGATTTGCTGGAGATATCCCATTTAGGGCTGAATGTTCCCAAAATCTCTCACTGTGAATAACGGCTGGCTGTGGGTCTCTGTACTTGTTGCCATTTGCTTCAGGTGGCTTCTCTGGTGATGGCTGAGTAAGGCACTGATCTATGAGTATAGTAGTAGATGGTCATTAGGAGTCATTTTACTGCTAAGCTCTGTTAGTAGACCAGTATTTGGATTTATCCTAGGTCTCTGGTTCTTGGTCACCCAACAGTGTTGGATGTTGGGGATTTGATTTGTGCTTACATGGGAATTTGCTGAGGATCCCTAACAACAGTTGTTTTCTTGACTGGCAAATAAAGAGCCAGCAGCCTACAGCTATGTAAGGGAACAGAGGTGGGACTTTGAGGATGCCCAGAGAGGAAACTCAGGACATGGAGAATGAGAATCGCCAGGACAGAAGGAAGGATAAAGTATAGGTATTTAGAAAATAATAAATTAAGAATATCAGAGGGGAGAATGTGTTAGCCGTACGGGGGAGGGTTTGGGAGTGGCCCAACCATTGAGCTAGCTAAGGCATATTAAAATATAAAGGTTGTATGTGCTTGTCTTTCATTCGTGAATCCAGAGCTCTTGGGTGCGTGCAGAGACGCATACGGACCATTGAGGAACATAGAGTGGACATTAAATAATTGCCACTACAGATGACACTCAACCTATTAGGCTTGTACTCATTATTAAAAATTAGAGATTACCGAGTGCAATACACATGCGCCATGATGTAAGATTAGAAGTTGGGGAGAATTGGCCTCTTAGCAGGCTGCAGATTTTGCCCGAGCCATGTGGGGGTTTCTTCCTGTGGTTTGGACTAGTACAAAACGTTTGGCCTCAGAGGTGCCAGAAGCCCCTATTGTGCAAAGAGACAGGCAACTCCAAAGGCACATGATGAAGCTGCCTGCCTCTCACAACCAGATGATATAAACAATAAAGGTGAATGAACTTTGACTTAATTGTTTTTAAGGATAGAAAGGAGTATAATGATATTGTTTAAGTGTTTTTAGTATACATGGAATAAAGGAATCCAGGCCTTTGGTATCAGATGTAGGAATCAAAGGTCTGGAGATAGAGAGAATATAATGAATGAAAAATATGCATTAAAAGAAAATTGAAAAAGTCTTGCTAGACCAACCAGAACCCCCAGAGCTTCCCATGGACTAAACCACCAACCAAAGAGTACACATGATTGGAATCCATGGCTCCAGCTGCAATGAAGCAGAGGATTGCTTTATCTGGCATCAATGAGAGGGCAGGCCCTATGGAGGCGCGAAGCCCCAGCATAGTGGAAATGCTAGGGTGATGAGGTAGGAGTGGGTAAGTGGGTGGGTGAGGGAGCACCCTCATAGAAGTAGGGAGGAGAGGGAATGGGATAGGGGGTGTGCAGAGGGGAAACTGGGAAGGAGATAACATTTGAAATGTAAATAAATAAAATAACCAATAAAAAATAAAATCACTCTGATTTGGGTAAGATGAAAAAAAAAAGATCTTGCCAGGGCATACTTGGGATCTTTGAATGTGGTCTACATGGGATTTCTGGGATTGCTTAGCCTGATATGACAAATTTAGAGCCTGAAAATAGACTTATACAGTAAGTAGAAGTTAATTTAATTAAAGTTTAAAACATAGATGAATGAATAGAAGCTTTTAATCAAATTGTAGGTCAGAAGCAGGAGATAAGGAGAAGGACCATATGTCAGACAGATATTAGAAACTTAGGTAAATTCAAGTCATATAAAGAGAAAGGAGACAGATGTACACACAGAGATATTAATCTTCATAGAAGGGAGGATTTAAGTATACATAGATAAATAAATAATTTAAGGCTTTTGATCAAATTTTAGGTTAGAAGCAGCAGATAAGGAGAAGGACTTTATTTCAGACAGATAGTAGAAACTTAGGCCTTGATCTCATATAGGTTGGGGCAGGACATGGTGAAGAAGCATTGTCTCAACAGATAATAATAATTGCTTGATTGCTTTAATTTGTTTGAATTGTAAAAATGAAGATGATTATAAGTTTTGTGGAACTTATGATATTAAAAATCCTCTGGGAGAGTGTTCAAGCTACTAAATGAAATCAATCTATACCTTTAATAATTTCGAGTGACTGGACCAAGAGCATGCTGTTTTGGGAGAGAGGCTTTGTATTTGTGTTAACAGAAAAGGAGACGAAGCTCTGGACTCCTTCCAGAGTGGTATGGATCAGATATGATGGGGAAGACCCCTGAAGATCTCAGCTACAGAAAAGAAAAATATGAGAAAATCAAACACCACAGGCAACTTCTGCTGATTCTTTAACATGGGAGCAGCCTTATAACTGGCTTAGACATGAAAATGTCTCTAACCAAAACTTCAGCTGAAATTAGACAATAAATCTTGTTGGTTGTGGAATCCTTAAGATTCATCATGCCATCCTTCACATGGCATGAATGAAGATTTATTACAATTGGATGTTGAGCAGATTAACTCATAAAAGGATAGTTGTCTTTCAACCTGCTCAAATAAAGGAGAAAAATCATCTTTAATTGATCTGTGTACCTTGCACAATCAATATGAGTATCTTCATAGTGTTAACATTTTGTTTGTGAAATTCATATATTGAAGAATGTACCTCTGGCAAGATTCATCCTCTGGGATGCTGATATGACCTGGAGTTCCAATCCTCTACTTCCTAACCTTTCAGACAAATCCAGTCAAAAATTCAGTCAATCCCTGAGCCTTCTAAACATACAGAGACTGAATACAGATGCTAAAGCTAGCTTTCTTAAGTATAACCAATTTTTCTAATTTTCCTACCCATCCCCATCACTTTAAGAAATTTTTCATTACCCCTATTCAAAGGAAGAAGTTGTGGAGAGTCGCAATCTTAATCCCTTGGGTTTGGGTGTCTGATTATGGTTATTTTATAAATTATAGATAGATTATTATTCTAAGGGATAATTTGGAAATGGTCATGATTTTGAACATGGAGGAAATAGATGGGATGGATTACTAAATTTTTCCTTGAGCAAAGCATTGTATAGCTAAAATCTTCATTGGTAGAAATCTTTATATTTGATGCAAACTTGATGTTATAATTTCTTATATTGGTGCAGAGTTAATATATTGATACAGATTAAGTTTTTCATTGGTATAAACTTTATATTGATACAAAATTTGAAATTAATATTGTTACTCTTAGATAGACATTGTGCCTATGAAATTCATTTACGAATACAAGGCTTTGACCCAGTCCTTCTATAGCTGCTATTACAAACTATTTAGGATGATTAAGTAACACAAGTTAAGGGCCAGATAGTAAACTCATGGTTTTATTAGATTCTGATTTAATTATAATAAAGTGTTTCAATATCATTCAAATAGAAATAGCTAAGATAGTCAAGGTTTTAACAGTTTAGATGCACTTTATATAGATAGTGTTCAGAAACATCAGAAATCCACAGAATGACATTTAATATCAATTCATTATTAAAGATCATTTGACTAGAGACATGTTGCTCCTGACAGTACCCCCTTCACGTTCAAAGAAGATATGGAGCATCATAACCTCCATATTGGGGTTACTCCAGTTATGGCAAGGTAGCCACTGGTCAAGAATTGCCCTAATTCATTGCCCTACAGACAAAAAAAAATTACTGTCTAAGAAAGGAACATACAATATAAGATAGTTGACAGCTTAGCTCTGCCAAGACAGAGTAAGCTAGTCCTTCATAGTTCCTGCTAATTTAAAGCTTGTCAGATGATCCTGGACCAAAAGGCTGAAGACAGATGTTCCAATATTTTGAGAAACAGGGGACTGTCCAAGTAGTCAGCTGTCTCTACAATTTGGTTAAGCTTTGGAAGCTATGTTTTTGTGCTTCCTATATATTCAGGTAATATTTAATTCATTCTTGGATTTCTGACTGGGTTAAAGAATAATTATAGTCCCATAATCAAACTTAAGTTGTTTAGCATTGAGGAAAATGATGTTGATTTGAGAGGATGGTTTTCAGGTGCAAGTTAAAATCAAAACATAATTCAGGTATAGAATTGTAAGCTCTCTAAGTTAGGATAGATTTTAGAGTTATATATATATTATATATATATATATATATATATATATATATATATATAACACACATGACTTGCTAGCTCAATGGCTGGGCTATTTCCAAACTTCCCCATGGCTAATGTATTCTCCTCTCTGATATTCTTGAGATATTACTTTCTACGATGTATACTTTATCTTTCATATTATATATATATATATATATATATATATTACATATATATTAACAAAATTAATGGACTGGGCATTATTAATATAGCATACCTTATAGTTTACAGAACTGATGACCATATTCAACGGATATATGAAAGAAAAGGGCTTTTTAATGGATGAAAAGGGTGAGATGTTGGGAATTTGATTTGTGCTTACATGGGACATGTCCACTGCAGGTCCCTGCAGCAGCTGGTTTTTTGACTGGTAAATAAAGAGCCAGCAGCTAATGGCTGGGCAGGAGGACAGAAGCAGTACTTTGAGGATTCTTGTAGAAGAAACGCAGGACAGGGAGAAGGAGAATCGCCAGGACAGAAGGAAGGAAGAAAGTACAATCATGAGAGCTGTGGAAGACAGAAAACCAATCATGTAAGAATCAGGGAAAAGTGGCCCCAGGAGTTGATCCCTTGATGAGGTCTGATATAGGAAAGATAAAGTATAGATCGTAGAAAGTAATATCTCAAGAATATCAGAGAGGAGAATACATTAGCCATGGGGAGGTTTGGAAGTAGTCCAGCCATTGAGCTAGCTAAGTCATATTAAAATATAAAGGTTGTGTGTGCATACCTTTCATTCTTGAATCCAGAGCTCTTGGGTGGGTGCAGAAATGCACATGCACTCACAGGGAGCATAGAGCAGACTTTAAATATTTACCACTACAGTCAGATATGGGTTTCATCTCCTGGAGTGTCAGGGGCAGCCCTGCTTATACACTGAAGGCCTAAAATCAGCAATAGGCCTGACATACATGCCTGCTAGCACCAAGTCTTGGGTCTCTGTGGAAAAACACTGAAACAGATAGCTATAAGCTATTGTAAACAAGCAGCTTTGGTAGAAGTCTGCCAAGCTTGAGTAGTCATAGACCTTGCAGATAGGTAACCTTGGTGGATAGTACCAACTTAGATAAGGACAAGTGAATCATAGTTAGAGTCATAGTGACATGTCCCCTGAACCTTCATTCCCCTGATACTCTGTTCTGGAAAATATCTGTACCTCCCCTGAATACCCACATTCCTGTGTCATCCCCTTCCCCACATCCTGCCTTTTTTTGTGTATATAAGCCCTGTGTGAAAAAGTAAAGATTTTGATCTGATCAGACTATAGACAGATCGTCATTCCTTGCATCTTTTTGCATCTTTGCCTGTTACCCCCTGCTCTCTTTCAGGTGATCTCCCCAGACCCTGTTTAATGTCCTGCTGGACAGGACACTGGAGTGGGCCTTAAATCAAGTTAGATATTCGTTGTGCCACCATTGCACTAGCCTATCTTGCTGGCAGGTCATGATTGTAGACAAAGAGTTTGTAGCTGAGTTGGTGCTTCTGTTTTTCCTTTCATAGCATGCAAAGTGCCTCTTAAACCAAAGATTCTCGCCCTTAGGGGTGAAGACTGTATGTAGGACCAGCTTGACCTCTCCATACTCTAGGAGAATACTAGGAGTAGTCTTCACCAGTGGAGCCTTGCTATCAGTTAATGGAGAGCAACCTATAGTTTTTACAACAGCCTGGGTTGTTTGTAGGTCCATGAGTTCAATAACTCAATTACATACAACCCATTAATAGTATTGGAAGATTCATTTGATATAAAATTCATTGTAGTAAAATTCATTTGGGGATCTTTATTTCCCATTATTTGGTAATTTCATTTAGGTTGTCAACTTTTGCTGTACTCAATTTTCATACTACCCTTCAAATGACCCTTAATTTCAGCCCTCTTTGCTGGATTTCCTCCTCCTACTTGATTCTAGAGCCCCTACCATCCATCTATAACTATTTATTCTATTTCTCTTTCTTAGGGAAATTTATCTGTCTCCTAGTCCTTTACCTAACCTCTGTAATTCTATGAATTATAGATTGGTTATCATTGATTTAACAGCTAATATCCACATATGACTGAATATAAAACCATATTTGTCTTTCTGTCTGGACTAGCTCACGCAGGATGAAGATTTCCCCCCTAGGTCCATCTATTTATCTGCAAATTTCTGTTGTCATCTTTTTTTTTTTTTGATGGCTGATCAATACTACAATGTGTAAATAAACCTCAATTTCTTTAGCCATTCTTCAGTTGAGTGAAATCTAGGTTCTTTCCAGTTTCTGGCTATCATGAATAAGCAGCAATGAACATTGTTGTATAGTGTCTCTGTGCTATGATGAAGCATCCTTTTGGTATATGCCCACGAGTGATATAGCTGGATCTTTAAATACATCGATTCCCAGCTTCCTGAGGAATCACCACATTTCCATAATGGCTGTACAACTTTGCACTCCCAACAACAATGGGTAAGTGTTCCCCTTACTTTACAAACTCACCAGCATGAGCTCTCTTTATTGATTTAGCCATTCTGACAGGTGTAAGATAGAATTGCAAAGTAGTTTTGATTTGCATGTCCCTGATGGCTAAGGATGCTGAACATTTCTTTAAGAGTTTCTAGGCCATTGGAGGTTCCTTTATTTTTATTTTTATTTATTTTTTTTTTTGAGAATTCTCTGTTTAGATCCATACTCTGTTTTAAAGTCAGGTATTCTTGACATCCAGTTCTTTTTGTTGTTGTTTTGTTTGGTTTTGGTTTTTTTGTTGTGTGTTCTTTGTGTATTTTGGATAGTAGCTCTTTATTGGATATAGTTGATAAAATCTCCCATTCTGTAGGCTGCTCCTTTGTTTGAATGGCGATGTCATTTTGAGTTCAGAAGATTCTAGGTGTCATGAGGTCCCTTTTATTAACTGTTCATCTTAGTACCTGTACTAACAGCATTCTGTTCAGGAAGCCTTCTCCTGAGCTGATCAACCACAACTATTCACCACTTTCTTTTCTATCAGATTCAGTGTATCTGGTTTTTTTTTTGTTGTTGTTGTGTGAAGTCTTTGATCCATTTGGAGTTGAGTTTTGTTCAGGTGTTAGGTGTGAATCTATTTGAATTCTTTTACATACCCCCATCCAGTTTACTATTTGTTGAAGATCTTTTTTCCAGTATGTAGATCTAGCTTCTTTTTTAAAAAAAATGAGGTGTTGATAGGTGTGTGACTTTATGTCCGGTCTTCAATTGAATTCCATTGATTACGTGTCTGGTTTTGTGCAACACTAGCTGTTTTTATTAATTTAGCTCTGTAGTACAACTTAAAATCGGGAATAGCAGTACTTCCTGCAGTTCTTTTATATTCAGGATTGTTGTAGTTATTCTGAGCTCTCTCTCTTCTCTCTCTTGTGTGTGTGTGTGTGTGTGTGTGTGTGTGTGTGTGTGTGTGTGTGTTTCCATATGAACCTGAAAATTGTCTTTTCAAGATCTGTGAAGAATTGTGTTGGAATATTGATGGGGGTTGAATTAAATCTAGATTGTTTTGGTAGGATAGTCATTTTTACTATATTAATTCTAGCAATTCATGAGCATGGGAGAACTTTGTATCTTCTGATACCTTTTGTCAATTTCTTTCTTCAGTATCTTTTATCATACAAGTCTTTCCCTTGCTTAGAGTTATCCCAACATATTTTTACATTATTTGAGACTACTGTGAAAGGTGTCCTTACACTGGTTTCTTTCTCAGTTTGTCATTTGTATATAGGAAGGGCATTGATTTTTTTGGGCTAATTTTGTATTCAGCTATTTTGCTAAAAATATTTATCAGCTGTAAGAGTTCTCCAGTAGAATTTTAAAGGACACACAACACACACACACACACACACACACAATCATATCATCTTCAAATAAAGGTAATTTTACTTCTTCCATCCCAATTTGTAACCCTTTAATCTCCTTCAGTTGTCTTATTTCTCTTGCTAAGATTTCAAGTATTATATTGAACATGCATGGAGAGAGGAGACAATATTTTCTTGTTCCTGATTTTAGTGGAAATGTTTGAGTTTTTCTCCATTTAGGTTAATGTTGGCTGTGAGCTTGCTGAGCATTGCCTTAATTACATTGAGGTATGGCCCTTCTTTCTCTAATCTCTCCAGAACTTTTATCATGAAGATGTGTTAGATTTTGTCGAAAGCCTTTTTTTTTTTTTTTTTGCA
Organism: Mastomys natalensis; assembly: GCA_021653895.1. Lineage (NCBI taxonomy): Eukaryota > Metazoa > Chordata > Mammalia > Rodentia > Muridae > Mastomys > Mastomys natalensis. Next base: position 343,597 of record JAJTUV010000336.1, read on the forward strand.
TCTAATTAGATGCTCATGTGGTTTTTTTCCTTTCTTTCAGATCGTTTATATGGCAGATTACATTTATTCATTTATCTATGTTGAGCCATCCCTGCACATTTAAAATGATACCTACTTGATCATGGTGGATGATTTTTTTCTATGTGTTCTTGCATTTGGTTTGCAAGTATTTCATTGAGTGTTTTCACATCTATTTTCATAAGGCAATCTGCTCTGTAATTCTCTTTGTTGGATCTTGATGTAGTTTTGGAATCAAGACAACTGTAGCCTTATAAAATGAACTGGGCACTGTTTCTCCTATTTCTATTTTGTAAAATAATTTGATGAGTATTGTATTGGCATTAATGCATTAACTCTTCTTTGAAAGTATGGTAAAATTTTGCATGAAAATCATTTGGCCCTTACTTTTTTATTTTTATTTTATTATTATTATTTTTTTTTTGCTTGAGTGACTTTTAATGACTGCTTCTATTTCCTTAGTGTTTATAGGTCTATTTACATTGTTTATCTGCTCCTGATTTAACTTTGGTAAGTAGTACCTATGGAGAAAATTATCCATTTCTTTTAATTTTTTTCAATTTGTTACAGGTTTTTAGAGTATGTCCTTCCGATTCTCTAGACTTTTTCAGTGTCTTTTGTTATGCCCCACTTTTCATTTCTGATTTCGTTAGTTTGGAAATTCTCCACATATTAGTTACTTTGGATAAGGTTTGCTCAATCTTATTGATTTTCTCAAGGAACCAACTCTTCCTTTCATTGATTATTTGTATTTCTGTTTATTCATTTGTTTTGATTTTTTTTTTGAGTTTAGCCCTGAGTTTGATAATTCCCTGATGTCTACTCCTTTTGAGTATGAGTTCTTTTTTGTTTTAGAGCTTCCAGGGGTGCTGTTAGTATATGCGATAATTCCAATTCTTTTATTTTTTAATGTAGGTGCTAAGAACTTGTCTCTTAGAATTGCCTTTATTTTGTTTCCATACATTTGAATATGTTATATATTCATAGTCATTCAATTTAGAAAATCTTCTATCTTTTTCTTAATTTCTATCTTGACCCATGTTTTTTATTCAATAGTGAGTAGTTTCATTTATATAAGTTTGTAAACTTTCAGAGACAATGCACAGTGTTATTTCAAGTTTGTTTTTTTTGTTGTTTGTTTGTTTGTTTTTTCTTTTTTTTTTTTTTTTTATCTGTTGATACTTGTTTTGAGTTTGAGTGTATATTCAATTTTGGAGGAAGTTCCATGAGGTGCTAAGAGGAAGGTATATTCTTTTGTGATTGGGTTAAATCTGTAAATATCAGTTCGGCCCATTTGACTTATAATGTTAATTAGTTCACATATTTCTCTATTTAGTTTTTTCTGAATTATCTGCCTGTTGGTGAGAGTGGGATATTAAAGGCACCCACTCAGTATCTGAGGGTCGGTATGTGATTTAAGCTATAGTAGTGTTTCTTTTACAATTTTGGGTGCCCTTGTGTTTGATGCATAGATATTAAGAATTGCAATATCCTCTTGTGAGTTTTTCTTCTTCTGATGAGTATGTAGAGTCCTTCTGTATCTCTTTTGACAAGATTTGGTTTGAAGCCTATTTTGTTCAGATAGTAAAATAGATACTCCAGCTTGTCTCTTAGGTCTATTAGCTTGGTATATCTTTTTCTATTCTGTTTAACCCAGAGATAATGTCTGTCCTTGATGTTGATGTTCTTGGGTGAAGCAGAAAGATGGATCCTGTTTTTGCATCCATTCTGTTAGTCTCATCCAACCCACAGGGAGTAGCATTAAGCTCTGAGCCCTCAATGGCTTTTCCAGCTCAAAATTTCAAACATTTCCACAACATCCCCCACTCCAAACCAACACAGTCCAGTCCATCAAGGCAAAACTCCATGTGTCAGGTACCAATTTCAGTTCTTCTGTAATGAACAGTATGACCGAAAGAAACTTGGGTGGGAAAGGGTTTATTTTAGATTACAAAGTATAGTCCATCATTGAAGGAAGCCATGGCTCAAGGTGGAGACTAAAGCAGAAACCACAGAGGAATGCTGTCTACTGGCTTACTCCCAGGTTCAACTGCCTTCCTTGTACAACCTAGGCCCACTTGCCCAGGAATAGCACCTCCCACGGTGTACTGGCTGGGCCTTCACACATCAATCACCAATCAAGAAAATGCCCCCGAGACATGCTCATAGGCATATCTAACAGGAGGAAATTCTCTTAAGATTCCCTCTTCCTCCATGTGTCAACTTGACAATCGAGGTAAGCCATCACTACTCAAGATTATAAAAGCAGTTAAAGCTATTTCTGGGGAGAAGAAAGTCACTGACATATAGACCTGCCTGCCAGGAAGTCAGGGAGCTCCAGGGATGTAGTGATCCTAAATTGTCACTCAAGCTGGGGGAGGGGTGCAGGTGATACACCTACTTTTGAGTCATCTATGTTTCTATAAGTAACCCCTCACCTACATTCCTATAACTCACTCCAATAATCTCACTGCTCTACTAAGCCATATTTAGGGGAGTAATTGCCTTGGTGTGTGATCAGTTCCCTACCTGGAACTGGTTCATCAGGGAAAAGTCACAGAATACACTGCTCAAAGTAAACCATGTATTGTATCACACTCTCCAATCAGAAGTACTAAGAAATATGGTCTATAGGAGGCAACTTGAGGGCTCTGACCTTGGTGACTAGAATTACCTTTCTTATGTATGTGAAGAAATCTCCCTTTTCCATTCACACACTTGAAGTTACAGTGCCTTCCCTTCCAGAGAATGTCACAAAGCAACACAATGGATGCATAGACTTGACTTTTAGCAGACACTAAAGCTGCTGGGTCTTGATCTTGAACCCCCGGCATTCAGAACTCTGACAAGTATATATTTTTTTCTCTTAAAATAAATATTTTAGTAGCAGGTATGTTGTCATAGCAGCACGAATATTCTGAGGCAGAGAATTCTATTAGCACATAGTGATGGTGGGCTAGGAACTAAGGATTGTATGTAACTTCACGCTGTAACAGAAATTAAAAAAAAAAAATAAAACCTTTAAAAGAAGACATGTAAAACAAGATACCCACAACATGCAGGAGTCTTTATTCAGCTAGAGAGTCCATTCTTTAAATTGCTTATAATTTTCGTTTCAGTGCTAAGCCTTTGGCTCTTTATCTTACTCTGTCACTAATTCACTAGTATCTGACATCTTTCAGAGTGAGTCAGGATTCCCATAGACTATTTCCAGTGCAGAGGAAACATGACCATAGTGGATCCAAAAACTGCATGACTATCATCCTTAAACTGTGGCACCCTTCCTGCACACCAACCCTTTCCAAAAGCAGGCAGTTGGCTCAAGGGCAAACAGCATGTAGCAAACAAACGCCCTCTCTGCCAACATGGCACCAAATCTATATGAACATGGGGGTAATTGTGGTTCAATGAAGGGATTGTTTTCTCTCTTTTGTGGCGTTAGACATTTGACATACAAATTTATTTAGACAGTTTGGATATGAAATAGGAGCAAAAGCTAGAGAGAAAACTGGCTTCCAAAGCTAATAGAAAGACATTAACAGAAAGGTGACTATATAGGAAAAGGAGGGGGGCCAGTTGGTGGGGAAAGGAGGAGAAGGGACACAAATGGGATTGTGAATATGATTTAATTACATTGTGTATATGTGGAAAGATGTCCTACTGAAACCCATCTTGTACAATGAATGTATACTAACAAGAAGACCTTGTGTATACTAAAATTAGAGAACAGAGCTATAAGAAGCCCAAACCAAAAGAAATGTAGAGTGTGGAAAGACAGTCAGCTGGTGGGCATAGGAACCCTTGATGCTGATATAGAGAGCCTTATCAGAATTCCCTGAGGGCAAAGGCATGAGGCACTGTGCTGCTGATGGGGTGTCATGATAACACTGTCACCAGAACCACTCAGATATTGAGCTAACTCAGTTCCTCAAGCGGGATGTCAGTCTCCACATTGGCTTCTGTGGGGCGGTAGCTGCTGTGTTTGTTTCTGTGTGAATCCTGCGTGCCTGACTTTCCCTCTTAAACAAAGAAACAAACAGAACCTGTGTGACTGGCAGTCTGGGACAGAGCCCAAGCAGCTTATCACAAGCTCAGTATTTCTTTGCAGTCTCACGTTGCCACAATCTTTAAATTTTCATGGGAAATTTGCATTCTTCTCCTACGAGTATCTGTACTAGTTTTTATACAAAAAAAAAAAAAAAATGATGTTTAATTCATTGGCTAAAATAAACAATTTAGGGGATCAGCTACATTGTTTACTCCAGTTGCTTCCCATAATTCTCAGTTTGAGATAAGGGCTACCTCAGTTTGAGAAACATGGTCTCATAATAGATTTTGTTCTCCTTGAGTTTTTCCTTATGAGCCAGACAAACGCGGTAGCTTTCCGGAAATGTGTGTGTGAGAGAGAGAGAGCATGTGTGGGTGTGAGTGCTGTATGCACATGAATGTCCTTACTGTGTTATAGTACATCAGCTGATTACAAAGTCGGAAGGCAGCTGTTCTACATATTTAACCACTGATATTTGTTATTTTGTAATAAAATTAAATACTTGCTGCAAAAAGTTGGGATCTAATATCCAAACGCAAATATGCTAATTTGTAGACATTTTAAATTTTCTCTTACATTTAAAGGAGCTATGCTTTTCTTAAGCCAGTGGCAGTTTCCCTAATTAATTGCAGACCTGAAGGAAGTCCATTTTCTTCCACATAAACCTTACTAAAGAACTAATAGAAAGAGAGAGAGAGAGACAGAAAACAGAAGATACAGACAGGACAAAGACAAACAAGGATGAAAATTAGAATTAAAATTTAACTAAGGAGTGGATTTTGTGTAAAGGACTTATTTTATTTAAAATTTAATTATGTGAAGAATTAAGTGTTTTATATTCTAATTTGTTCTTGATAGTTATTTAATGTTATTATTTATTAAAATCTGAAATAGAAATTAGGTTTTTTTTAAATTAAGTATTGACTCCCAATAAATCAAATCTAAATAATTAAGCATAATATTAATGGTGAGAGCGTTCAGAGGGAGGAGGGAACCCAGTGTGGAAGCCACTTCTGGTGAAAAAGTTGTCCATGTAAATGTTATGACTTTCTGAGCTAGAAATGATGGAAGAGACACACCCTGCCCTTCAGGAGCCCACAGAGAGGTGGGAAACAGCAAGCCCAGCTCATGATGCTGTATGATACAGGCAAGAGTGAGCGTGAGCAGGCATGAAGGCAGGAGGTTGAGACAGGGCACGCCTGGAAGAGTTTTGAAAAAATGCTAGGTAATACTGTGATGTGGACTTTTGTGCAGGACTTTTTGTGTGGGCTGAAGCAGTTCCTGTCTGCAGAGGTATAAAGCAGCACTGTGTGTGTGTGTGTGTGTGTCTATTGTAGGTATATGCTGTATATGTGTCTGTGTGTGATATGTGTGTGTGAATCTTGTGTGGGTGTGTGTGTGCTTGTATGTGTGTTTGTGTATCTGTGAGTGTATATGCTTATGTGTTGTGTTGTCTGTAGTATTGTGTGTGGTATGTATATGTGTGTGTATGTTGTGTGTTGTGTGTATGTGTTATGTGGTATGTGTATCTGTATGTGTGTCTGTGGTATGTGTGTGTGGTGTATATGTGTATGGTGTATGTGTGTGCATGTTGTATGTGTGTTGTGTATGTCTATATGTGTTGAGTTGTGTGTGCTGTATGATTTGTGTGTGTTATGTGTGTTATGTGTGTTATGTGATTATTATGTGTGTGTATGGTGTATGTGTGGTATGTGTGTATGTATGGTATGAGTGTGTGTGTTTGTGTGTTTTGTGATGAGTGTGTATATGTGTATGTCTGTATGTATGGAATGTGTTGTACATTTGTATGTGTTGTGGTGTGTATGGTGCATAGGTGTGTGTATGTGTGTATATGAGTATGTGGTATGTGTCTGTGTATGTATGTGTGTGCATGTGTGTGTGAGAGAGAGGAAAGACAGGCGGAGAGAGAGAAGAGAGAGAAAGAGAGAGAGAGAGAGAGAGAGAGAGTTGTCTGAATGTAAAAGAAGGAAAGGGACTAAACTAGGAAGCAGGAAACTCATCCCATCTGTCTGCTAATCTTTGACACCAGGAGATCATGATGCACATCGTGCCTTCTGCAGTCACTGCTACTACTTTTCTTTGACATCCCTGAACTTTGTCCCTGAGCTTGATGTTCTCCATCCCTCCACCAGGGCACAACTAGAAATTACAAGTGCTCTTCCATCCTTTTTCACCACCCACACGCAGGCAATCACACTCTTAAGAAATGTAACTCCAAAAGAGTATCTCCTCCTCTTCTACTTCTACTGTGATTTCCTCAGTTCAGGCTCACGTGGTTTCTTGCAACACACTTGTAGTTATCTAATTATACTAAGTTACAGATCATCTCCAGGAAGCCTCTTCAGAGACTCTATACCTTGGCTCCTGATTTCTTTTCCTCTGAGATTATGGCCTGTCTGCATCCTAACACCAGCAGCATGACCAGGGTCTTGATGAAAACGCAGAAACTGGGACTTTAAGCCAGAACCACCAAATCAGTATCCACATTTTAGCTAGGTCACGAGGCAATTCTTATATGTGTGAAATATTTAAAATCTAAATAATTAATTTAATCATTAATTAAAGTGAATGCAACCTGTCCTTACTCTCTTGAAATGTCATAGATAACACTAGTATCTACAGTCACATTCTAAACTTCCACATAGTGATTTAACTATGTCAAGCAAATGGGCAAAAGTAGCGAAGATTGCTCGGTTAGTAAAGTCATTACTGCATAAGTTTGTGGACCTGAATTTGAACCACAGCACCCATGTGAAAAGCCTGGTGTGTAGTTTCAGTGCTGGGAAGGTAGAGACAGGAAGATACTTGGGTTTGCTGGCCAATCAGTTCAGCTGAACAATCTATAACTACCTTTGGCCTCTATGTGCACACCCACGTGCAACACACACACACACACAGGAAAAAAAGAAAAAGGGCAAGCAACATGTTAAATAAATTTTCTGTATGTGCATCCTTGGGTACCATTATAATAAGACATAACTCAGGCCGGATGTGATGGCACAGGCCTGCAATCCAAGCATTCTAAGGGTGGAAACAGGAAAATTGTGTGATCTAGGCTAGCCAAGGCTTCAGAGCCAACTAGAGATGCATAGGGAGGCCCTATCTTAGAATAACAAAACACACACACACAGGATATAACGAAACAAAGTTAAGAACAAAATGTTTCCCTAGAAGCACTGAGATTTGTTGGCTCCAAATGGAGATTGATTCAGATGCACTATGTTGGGGAAATAGATTCTAAGAACCAACATGTTACACGGTTCTATGAATTTTCAAGATGGTGAACAATTCCTGGCAAGGGTCCAAAGACAGCAGGACCAGAATATTCTTTTTATTCACAAAGAAATTATTTTCCTAGAAAATGCAGTGTTTTCTGAAGGTGTGTGGTGCATGCTCTGTGTTCACACATGACATGGGTTAGGTGTTAGGCTGTGAAAATTATAACCAGATATTCACCCACATGAATGTCTGGGGTACATTTCCCCATCATGCTGGGATGTGGAACATTTTAAACCAATCACAAGTACATAGATCATCTCTGGCCTTTGCTGACTGTATGATAGACATGTACTCCTGTTAAATGATGAGAGGAAGGCCCCCTAGAATGTCCAAACTGTCTAAAGGATGCCATTCTTGCTGAGAACTGCTACCCTGACTGCTACTCTGCAGCTCCTTCAAAGCTTCAGCTGTGTCCTGGTGCTCCCTGGCTCTTCCCCTCCCTCTTGCTCTCAGTGTCCCTCCCCACACAGGACTCTGGTCCAGCTCATTAAGAAGTACAGCCACCTGCAGAGCAGAAAGTCTCCTAATCATCATATTGTTCCCCAGCTATCACCTAATATGAATTCAATAAATGCTCAATAAAATTGTCAAAAGAAATGCTAGAAAGCAAACAAACAAACAAAACACCAGAGATAAGAACAGCCCTGAGAATAGATTGTAGATATTGTCATCCAATCTAAATGGGAGCTTCTCCAGCAGACCTATTCTAGATGAAGACACTATGATAAAAAGGGACATTTGATGATCTTTTTTCCTACTCACAGCACCTTACATATTTCTCTATAGTCATTAGTCTTTTATTCAATGAATTCAGTACCAATTGTGTGCCAGGCACTAAGCTATACTTTCTCTGACAGATTCACAATGCATCATGAGCACCAGCTAAGTACAAAATGTGGTATATTTAAATGTGACATTATGCCTTCCTGGTGGTACCATTGTGGGGGGGATTGTGATTAATTCTGACTAGGGCATGGGGGAGGGCCTCTGCAGAAAATGGGATCCATACCTTCCATATATAATGATGCAAAGGTTCCTTGAGAATCTCATAAAAGGGCACTGGGAGGAAATATGTGATTTATCCACTTCACTTTTCAGTGCTTCTCAAAACATAATGGAAGGCAAGTATCAAACAAAGGTTTACTGTTTTGGTCTAATGTACTGGCCATTTTTTGAGCGACTCCGGGCACTTCTGCAAACCTGACATCAACTGTTAAAATTGACTTTGCCTAACAGAATGATGCAATCTTAGCTCTTTTCTCAAACAGACATGTTAACATTATTTTCTTTCTTCCTTTCTTCCTTTCTTTCTTTTTACCATTAATGTATTGAGTTTGGTACTTGAGCCCTGAGGTAGTAAGTTCATGGCTGAAACATAGTTCTTAGTTCAAATAGTCAATAAAGTAGACTTTGAATATATTTATGCTTTCAGGGAGAGTGGTGAGGAAGACAGTAAAAAGAAATCAAAACTGAAATAACTGAACATATCTAATATTTAAGAGCTTCCATGTACAGACCCGCCTAATTCCTTGTCTCAGACTGCTCTTGGGTAAAGCACGCAACTAAAGGTTGTCAGAAGAGTCAAATGATTTCTATTTCTATTTACTCTGAGCCTCTGAATTTTCCTTAGATTGATTAGATTTTAAGAAAGTAAAGTACATTAAGGACACCAGTCGGGAAGGTTTGCTCTTCCCCTCCCGCAGTGAATACTGTCTTTCAGGCTTGAAGGACTCAAGGTCAGGGAATGCTGTGACCTTCCGAACTTAGCACAAAGGTGGCTTTTTTTTCCATCCCGCTTTCTCTTCACTGGTTTTATGAGTCGGTGCCAGCTGAGTCTAGATGGTGCGAGCTTTACACTTGAATGAAACACTCCCTGCCCTCAGTTCTGGGAGCTCCACTCTGCTGCCTCCATCTGCTACCTCTGATAAATGCTCATATTTTAAATATGTTACAATCAGCATACGCCCAGTGCGGTTTTGCCTGCTCTATGCTGTAAACAGCTCCACAGAGGGGGGGAAGGGTGCCCTATGCCACAGACAAACCGCACTGGCTCGGCTGCTACCTGGGTGCAAAGAATCAAGGCAGAGGGAAGCCAGCTCTCAGTGTGAAATGCTAAAGGAAAAGGGAGAAAATTACGATTGTCAGAAGGAGTCTCAAGCAAAATGGCTATCAGAATCCAAACACAGTTTGGGAGATCTCCGAAGACGGTGAACACATCTGAAGTTTGCTCATCTTGACCACATGGTGGACGGAAGTGAAATTAACATTGCTTCCCCTTTCTCGCGTCAGCATAATCAACCGACTGCTTTTGGGGAAGACAGAGTAAGACAGTGTGCAAGGTCTCTCTAAAGAGGATGATCACAGCAGAAGCTGTAGGGAATTGAGGTGTTACCGTCGCACAGTCATGTGATCAGAGACTATTAGAGCCAGGCAGAGAATCAGGGAACATCCTGTCCAATTCCTTTTTCTTAGACACATCTTAAATTCTCATGACTCAAGCTGATTCCTAGTGGCCTTTCTCCCACTTATCTCCCTTCCTCATTTCCCTCAGCCCAGCAGAGCTGACTCCACCTCTACTCATAACCAAATACCACAGAGTTACATTTCCTCCTGAATTTCTCTACTACCCCACATTTGGTTGACAGTTAATGCTATTGGTTCTTCTTTCTACATACAGAACTTTGTTCCTGGGTATTATCTTCTCTTCTACAGCTGAACTTTTATTTAAAACAAAAATCATACACAACAATACACACACAGCATGTATGGGATATATGTGTGTAAATATACACATATACATACAATATACATACAATATACATGTAATATACATATCTCAATCCCAGTTAGTGTTTCCTATATATACACAGGTTTAGGGCTAACCTTAGGCTTGGGCAACTTATCAAAGGATTCATCCACGACGGAACTAATTTTCCCTCCCTCCACAGCCATTGACTGGCTGTATTTCTTCCTGTAGTATATGGGCACAGGGGTCTTTGTGCTCGAACACATGCACTGGGGAACCTGGAATGTTAGGTACAAGAGGTACTTTCCAGGACAAGAATGTAAACCCTGTTTTCTGCCTGTAAGGCTGGAGCCGGTGTGCTTTCTAGCCTGGTGACCTTTGAGCAATCTGTGTGGCTGGACACTTTCTCTTCCGGAACCCTTCTTATGGATTTGTTTTTCATTCAATCTTTAGAAGCCATCTTTATGGATAGTGCCACAGGTACTTTAACAGAGAGTTTTCGATGCAGTCATGTCATGACTTATCTATATTTAGCTTACTTTGTTCCTCAAGGAGATTTATGCATGCTTTGTTGTGCACACAGGATTGAGTTAATTATAACAAGATTAGTTTCTACCAGATTGTGCTGTGTTTAAATATGTCTACAATAAATCACTGGGGTCAGACTCTTGAAGTCTGAACCAACAGTAGTTACTGAATTGTGTTACACTCAACTTGCCTCCGGCAGCTCATCACTCTGCTGCCCTACACGCACGCACAATGTAGTAGTGGAGACTTATGAACTTCCCCCAAATCCATGTTCGTATGTCAACTGATGTAGTCTTATTCAAATGTTCTGTGGCAGCCATATTGTTGAGAGTTCATGGATACAACATTCCTGCCAGGTTCAGAGGCACTACTTCACAGCCTTTGTCCTGGTCCTCTGGCTTCTACAATTTTTTTTCGCCATTTCTTTCTTATTTTCCCTGAGTAGATATCAGTTGGGGTTGGGCACCCCTTGGTTATTTGACCAGTTGTAGATCTCAGTAATAGTCTTCATTTGCTGCCAAAAGATTTTTGATGAAGGGCAAGAGCTGCACTAATGTATATATAGCAGAATAAATATTTAGAAGGCAAAGTATATTAATTTTACAAAATAGTAGCTATAGGTTCTCCTTTAGGGTACATGACCTCTCCAGCATCAAGTTCTTGGCATACAGTACCAAGCATGGGTTCGCTCTTACTGAATTAGCCCTAAGTCTAATGAGAGAGCAGTTGGTTATATCCAAGATGTAAAAGCCACATTGCACTGTTGGTGATATGATGCTCGGCTTATAATTATTGTGGTTCATAAGAATTACAGCCACATAGGACTGTTGATAACTATTCTCCTTTGACAGCTGTCATAACAGCTTCCAACATTATGGGAGGAGGAAGAGACTTCCTGGTCAGTACTAGTTTAAATTCTTCAAGTCTATGACTATGATTGATATCTTTTGGAATGGGATCTTACCATCATGTTTTGGGAGATATGCAAGAGCAATGGCAATAATCTTCATTTTCTGTGGGTCTCTTGGCCCCCTGACCAATAACTTGAAGAAAAATATCCCTTTTCTGACACTGGAGCTTCTGTTAAATAATCTATGGCTTCTGTGGAGGAACACATAATCTTTTTGTGTAGGTAACTCCAATTAATCTATATACATATATAACAGATGTATCTACATATAATATATATGTATTTTAAGTAAACTTGTAAAATAATACTTGCATTTAAACAATTTTCTAAAATCTCTCCCTTGTATCATTGCAATGGCACAAAGGTCAGTTTGTGCAAAATAAAATAGCTACTGTTTTAGTGACTGACATTTTAGTCGTCCATGGCCACAATTTATTAGCTAACTTTGTCAGTATAACAATAGAAGATTCAGTACACTCAAGAAACCTCCTAATTGAAAATATTTACCATCTTTGGCTCTTTATTGAGTTTTCCAACACGTGTAACAGCCTTTAAAAAAAAAAAAAACAACAACAACAACAGTGTTCTATGTAGTCCAGGATAGCCTCAAACCTGCTATATATCTGAGGTTGCCACTAATCCTCTTCCGTCTACCTCTTAAGTCCTAGGATTACAGGCCTTATACCATTCCAGGATTTTCACTGAATTGTCAGTTGGGAGATACCACTGTTGGGCTCAGAACCTCTCGTCAGGCTAAAAGTTAAAGTCTAAAGCTGAGGAAGTCTTGCATGAACTGGAGTTCCATTATCCCTCAGGCCTAATCTTCTTACTCTCTCTCTCTCTGATCTAGTGATGGTCTGTCATGCTGACCACCGTTGTCTCAAACCTAACTTTCCTCAAATAACCCAGGCATGTCCTTGAGGCAGACCCTTGCATTTTCTGCCTCTACTACCTGAATGGACCTCTGGAAGCACCACAAAGATAGATTTTTATATAGTTTTCTTTCCCTGACACACCTACGGGACCTGGGCATGACAGATGAGCAACTCCTGGGAGGTAATGATACCACATTCCCAGTGGCATTTATTCCCATCCCAGCAATGTTCTGTAAATGGTCTTGCTTTGAATGCTAGGAACTTCAGGCACAAATAACCTATAGATTTGTGAAGGCATCTTGATGTCTACCTTCACTCTTGCTTCCTTCATTCTACTTCTTATCTTGTAACCAGTGTCTCATGCCATGTCCTGAGTCTCTGGATTTCTATAGTTCTTTGGAACTTACTCTATACTCTTCTGCCTGTTGTTATTAAAACATGACTCCCTAGTTTCTATTACCTAAAGACTCTAGCACATGCTCTTCTAAGCTGATAAACTCATTAGAGCCCAAATATTAATGAATAATAATGTCTCTACCGCCTGGAAAATAATTTGCATTTAAACAACTTTTAGTGCCTGAATGCAAAGGGGTAAACGATGGGGGAATTTCTCAGCAGGCTCTAGGCCTGGGCCAGCTAGGGCAACTACAGAGAGGTCCCTGAAGAAAAATCAAAGCATAGCCCATACATAGCTGTCTACTGTGAGTCTCTGCAAGGTGAGTCTAGCCATGTATATTCCTCAGAGCATGCATGCCACAGCTAGGCAGGGTGCCAATTAGAGGTGCTGGGAACATCTTAACTTGCATAGAAACAAGCCTGTAGTTTATGATAGATGGACACATTTACATATAATACTATCAATTCCTCCAGTTAGTGTTTTCATAGATTTTCATCTAGCTTTCAGTCCTGCTGGCACAAAACGTTTCTTGGGAGAGAAAAAAAAAACTGTATATGTATAGGCTCAGTAAGAGAAAGAGAGAGAGAGAGAGAGAGAGAGAGAGAGAGAGAGAGAGAGAGAGAGACATAGTTCAGTAATTGGTCAGATAAACATATCTCTCCAGTATTCTCAAACAAGAAAGTCACTTGAACAAATGAAGGATGTATCCACTAGCAAACATCGTGCCTTACTCCATCTTTACTGAACCAATACTCACACTTGACCTGTCTAGAATGCTCCCAAACTTTCTTCAGCAGAGCAGGTTAAGCTAAGCATTTTGCCTGATTTCTCAGAACAATCTCCAGATAGTCTGGCAACCATGATTGTTGAGAATGAACAAGTTTTCTTTCCAATTATAGTGGAGGATAACTTCTTTCTGTTCTCATACACACAATGCCACACAGGCTTCAAAGCTTGCCACTGGGTGGAATGGATATTATTGATCTGCCATCCCCCCGGGGATCCTGGGTCTTGTTTATTTCATTCCTGGACAAAGGTGTCACTTATAGAAGCTTTCCTAGTTTTATGAAAATGTCATCGTCTAAGTGGAAACTCAGGAGACATTTGTGAAGATTCAGTTACGGTTTGTTGATGCCACACACAACACACACACACAAAGCTCTTGTAACTACAGAGAACCCTGCCTCCCAAACTGTCTAAACTGATTATGGAGAAAGCACAAGGATTCTTCATGCCACTTGAAACACACGTTGCTTTCTGTCAGAACAGACATGGAGTCTGCTCCTTCAGCATTAGATGCTAGAAACCCTGCTGTTCATAGAAAGGCCTCCCTTGAGGTTGACTGTTTCAGTGGCTGAGTTTTTCCAAAGCCCAAGACATTTGCAGATGGTACAAAATGCTCAGAAGGCAACGAGAACTGAGGTTCTGTACTCTACCATAGGACTCTCCCACTGAAACAAAGGGCAGAGAGAAGCTGGGGACATTTGAATACTATGTATCCCTCTGAAGGCAAACCATCTACCTTCTTAGGTTCTACTCCAGGCCAGAGGTGGGTATGTGTCTGTATCTGGAATTCCTTGGAAGACTTGCCAAAACCAAAACAACTCCCAGAGTGTCTGACTTAGAAGGTTGGGTGCAGGGCTCAAGAATGTCATTTTATAGCAACTTCTTGGGACAAACCTGCCACTTGTCCAGGTGCCACCCTGGGGAACCATACTTTCAGGTCACACTCTAACCACAGTGGTATAAGAAGATGTGGTGGGTGAAGAGAGCAGAGTTTCAACATCTGCAGCTGCAGTTGCAATTGGTGGGGGGTGGGGAGAGGCATCAGCCTATGTTGCCATTCAATGCAGATAAGAAAGATTAAAGAGACACGGACCCACCAAGTTTTCTCCTAATTCTAGATATTGGGATCCGTATCTGAAAATGTGGTTTAGTTCATCCAGTTTACTTTCACAGTGATCTCCTGATGATGTGTGCCTTGCTCATGGTGTCTCTTTATAGGAGCCTAAGAACATCCATGCTGCTGGTCCTGGAGAACTGGACCCTCAGCAGTCTTGAAAGTCAGGTTCTTTCTATGTCTTAGCCTTAGAGGAGGAGCTTCAGTGAACTAAAAAGTTGCCTTGGGTTGGCACAGAGAGAGAGGAACCTTGACCACACAGAGTGGTTTGAGTGGTTATTGAAGGATGCTCATGTGTAAAAGAAAAGAAGCTGGGAGTTTTATTCAACTGGGGATATCTCTGAAGAACAGGACTGTGGTTGAGCACTGCACGCGACATCTGTCAGGAAATATGACATGTTTATTTATATTCTTGTGCTTTCCCTGGCAGGTCAGCTGGGGCTCCATCTTCTGTTTCATCCTCACTCCAGGACACCACCCCAGGGAGCAGCAATACTCAGGGTCTTACACGATTGCCATGGTGGAGAGTTGGGGGGGGGGGAAGAAGAGAGAAAGAGAGAGAGATTAGTGCTAGGGACTGCAGCTTTTATTCAGAAATAACACATTTCACTAATTATCATTAGTTAGTATTAGTTAGTGGGCAAATTCGTTTCCACCTAGAACCTTAGATTATGGTTTTAATTTGGAATGGTTCCATTACAGTTGTATATGACTGATATGAATGTTATCGAATTAGATATCTGAATCATAGTTGTATTGACTTAGATGATCCTAAAACCAGTCATTGGTATCTTGATGTGTGGAAGAAAGGACATGGAGACAAAGGGCATGTGCAGACAGGGGCAGAGACTAGAGGGCTGCAGCTCAAGTCAGAAAAGGCCAAGTCTGCCAGGAGGATCTAGGAAGAAGCAAGAGTTGTGTGTGTGTGTGTGTGTGTGTGTGTGTAGGTGGTAGGTGTCCTCTCCCTCAGGAGGATCAGGGCCTAGTTAACACTTTGATTCAGGACCCGTGGCCTTCAGAATTTTACACAATACTCGTCTCTGACTTTACACCTCCCTTTTATGGTAATTCGTTTTGCCAGCCATGGAAATGAACAACCTTGGCACAACTAAATCCTTAAGAGTCTTGGGGGTGGTCCTGAAGGGATGATGGGCTCCTTCAAGCCCTTTACTCCTCTACCCCGTGCCCTGTGCCAACCAAGCCAAACTTAATGAATTTCTCCTGCACCCGCAGCCTCTTCCCCTCTGGTTTCTGTTTGAGACTTGCCAGTAATGAGAGTTGGGGACAGGGAAAGAAGTCAGTCTTTCTTGCCACCCTTCTGCAAAGCCAGGTCTGGCTCTGTTTGCTGGAAGATCATGGCTCCTGTCTGCAGCCTTGCTTGAGTTCCTACTTTTTCTCTTAGGTGTCTGCTGATTCTTTCTTCCCTGTGTTTCTTCACAGCTAGGGTGCAATAGCTGGTACCTACCAAGGTGACTGGCCTGTCTTCTTGGTGTTCCATAACTCCACCCCACAGCCTTGTCAACAGTCCTGTTATTAATCTCTCCGTGGTAACTTCGTTGGAGCATGATGTTTTCTGCTGGGACCCAGAAAACACGTGAACAGTGTGCCTCCGAGGTGAGCTGCACATCGTGAGTGGACAATGACAACCTTCCTAGGAACAACAACAGTGAAAGAGAAGAGGGAGAAATGGTCAGAGCAGCAGGCCTGTAGATCCCCTGGATTTTTCTCTTCTCCCATTCTGACTGACTCAGGATCTTTGAGTCATGATTCAAAGGCCAGCTGTAGTACTTACTAGGTGTCTTAGTCAGGGTTTCTGTTCCTACACAAACACCATGACCAATAAGCAAGCTGGGAAGGAAAGGGTTTATTCAACTTACACTTCCATGTTGCTGTTCATCACCAAAGGAAGTCAGGATTGGAACTCAAGCAGGTCAGGAAGCCGGAGCTGATGCAGAGGCCATGGAGGGATGTTACTTACCAGCTTGATTCCCCTGACTTGCTCAGCTTTCTTTCTTATAGAATCCAGGACTACCAGCCCAGGGATGGCACCACCCACAAGGGGCTCTCCCCACTTGATCACTAATTGAGAAAATGCCTTACAGCTGGATCTCACAGAGGCATTTTTTCAACTGAAGCTTCTTTCTCTGTGATAACTCCAGCTTGTGTCAAGTTGACACAAAACCAGCCAGTACACTAGGTGTGGTACAAAACTCCCAGAACCTCACTTTCTGTTCATGAACAGCAGGTATAACTCTGCTCCTCTCTGGAGAATGCTATGAGAATTAATATGAGACAGACATATATGAAAAAGCACCTATCTATAATTAGTAGAATAATGTCCCTCAAAGCCTTCTAAGCCCAAATCCCCAGGAGTAAATGAATGTGTTAGCCTGTAAAGCAAAAGAGACGGTGCAGATGTGACGATGGTTCCAGATCTTACAAACGGGAAGTATCCTAGGTTACAGAGTGGGCGCCATCCAATCGCTTGAGGACTTAACAGGAAAAGGCAGAAACGAGGTCTAGCAATGAAAGACATGGCAAGAACAGGGGAGACCGGGGCAATGGAAGAATCTAAGGAATCAGTGTGCCAATGGAGTTCTAGGGGTTTAGAGATGAAAGATCTCTAGGCTGTAATCAACAAGGAAGCAGGGACCCTGGTCCTACACATGTTGAAGTCTGCCTGTCTCTTGGATGAAGCTCGGAATAGATTCTTCCCTGGAGTCTGCAGAAAGGACAGCAGTCCAGCCAATGCCTTGACTTCAGCCTCATGCAACTCGATCAGTGAAACCAACTGAGCCCCTTGGATTTCTGTTCCATGGAACTTTTAGACAATGTGGGATTTTAAACCCTTAGGTTTACTGCTCTTTGTTACAACAGTAATGGAGAAGTAAACACGCTTGTACACAACAACTACATGTATGTCGTCTACCCTCAAAATGTAGAGTTAGAAACCAAAGGCCTTCCAGACCCCAGACAGTATCAAAGACCTGTACACATTTGATTATAAAATCTACCTAGAAGCTGACTCTGTCTCCAGTGAGTTTGTACTTCTGCGACTATGAGCTCCCCACATGGCTAGCATCAGTGGCAGGAAGAACAAAGCAGGAGCAAGAATCACTACCTAGCCATGACCAAGGAAAAATCAAGCATCTGATAGTGTGTGCTGTGCAGAGGGAAGTGCACAGAAGTTCAGCTCACCACCTCTGTATCCTCAACCGTATGCTGAAGCAGTTTCTCTTCCCAGTATTTTCCCCTTAAACTTAAGTGATTATGCCACTGGCTTATAAGGTCGTCAGGGGATATTTATGAAGACATTTTGAGAAGCGACTGCCACGTGAATTGATATGTAGAATGGGCATCAGCTGGAGGCCAAGAACCAACAAAATGGATGCAAAGAGGTTTCAATGTCTTTGGAACTGGGACACTTCACTTCTCCTGAACTTGGATATCAGAACTCCATGTCTGCTGGCCTTCGGATTTCAGCAGTGACACCAGAAGTCCACCAAGTTCTCACATCTTCAGCACTGTACTGCGAGTTACATCACTGACTTCCCTAGTTATGGGGAGCTGAAATTTGGGACCAGCTTCTTGGTTCTTTAGCTTGCAGAAGGCCTATCACAGGGCTTCCTAGCATCTACAATCATAAAATCCTATTCCTTTAATGAATTCCCCCATTTATCTGACAATCTAGCTATCCACTATTCCATACAGCTATCTATGTACTTATCTATGCACCTACCTACACATCCAGAGTAGACGCTTTGTATCCATGGTTCTGCATTCACACATTCAATCAGCACTGTGTGGAAAACATTCAGATAAAGATACTGTGATTTTACAAACAGGTACAGCTTTTTCCTTTCATTACTTTTTTTTTTTAAAAAGAATACAGATAACATCATTTACATTATGTATCACATACACTATATATATATAATATATAATATATTACATATATGTGTATATATTATATATAAATATATATTTATCTAATCTAGAGATGATCAAATAAGTTATATGCAACTACATTATTTGTGTTGAGAAACCTGTCCCTGACCAATCTACAAGGTTGGATGTCTCAGCAGCCTCAATCTAACTCTGAAATCCTGGAAGATTCCTGAAGAGCTTCTGGTCTTTAGCATGTTGAAATGCCGATAAAGTGGGATTCTGGTGCAGTGAAGGACAGAAGCAATAGCAGCAGCAGTAGCAGAGTAAATGAATTCACCAGCAAAAGCCGGCAAGCAAAGTACCACTGTTTTTTCCCTGAGACCTGTTTATAACTGGGTTGTAGCCCAAAGGTGCTACCCATTCTGCAGGAGAGTCTTCCCTCCCTGGTTAATTCTTCCTAGAAATGCCCTCACAGATCTTCCCAGAGGCATGTCTTTCAGTTGATTCCAGATCCAGTTAAGATGAATCATTATAGTGTGTTTTTATATAATCTATACACACTCTCCATTTTAGGCTTCCCTGTTCCTATCATGTGAACCATTCTAATACATCCCTTTTCGGAATATTTTTATTCTGTTGGTTCTGTTTTTTTAGAGAACCTTGACTAATACACATTTTTATATAAAGGATTACATAGGTTTCAAAGTCCTGTAACCAATCTTTCATAAATACCAAGGGATAAGTATATGACAGCCTGTCAGGTCTGCCTCTCTGTATAACACTAATACAGAGATGCAAACATACCTAGGACAAACTCTTCTTGAGCTAATGTGGTAGAGGAAGAGACACATATATAGAAATAAATATCTATTGACAAGGTGAACAAAGAGTCAGGGGACAGGTAATTAGATCTGTGAAGTAACAGTGAGTTATGGGACAGACAATAAATGGGGTTAAGAAAGACCTCTTGAAGGTAATGTTTAATGTCAGCTTTGAGGGATGGTGTGGAATGTATTAGGTGAGGAGAGGAGAGAATTCAGGAAGAACACATGAGTAGAGGGAGCAATGTGAGGGGAACACAGAGGCTAGGAAGCAGAATCTTCCAGGCGTGGAGTGATCCACTGTTGCTGCTGTAAAGTGCCTGATCATAAAATAATAGTGGGATGACAATGGCCTGTCCTCCTTTGGAAAAAAATAAAATAAAATCAGACAGGTGGTTGAAAAAATTAAGTCATGGAATTGTTTGCAATCACAAGGACCCAAATCCCACTTCCAGAATTGTCATGTGACGACTAATCTTGGTTGTCAACTTGACTACACCTGGAATCAGCCAAATTCCCAAGCATGTGGATATGCCCTAAGGGATTTTCTTTTTTTCTTTTCTTTTCTTTTCTTTCTTTCTTCTTCTTTCTTTCTTTCTTTCTTTCTTTCTTTTCTTTCTTTCTTTTTTTAATGGTCATTTGACTTTGTAATTTTTTTGTTGGATATTTTATTTACATTTCAGATGTTCTCCCCTTACCCCATTTTCCCTCTTCCTCCCAGGAACCCCCTATCCCATCCCCACTCTCCTGCTTCTGAGGGTGTGTCCCCACCTACCCCCCCCACCTCACCTCCTCACCCTCGAATTCCCCCCACTCGACGTCCAGCCTTCATGGGACCAATGATCTCTTCTCCCACCTATACCTCCCTTGCATATATAGCTGGACCATGGGTCCCTCCCTAAGTGCTCCCAGGCTGGTGGTTTAGACTCGGGGGGCTCTGGTTGGTTGATATTGTTGCTCTCCTCATGGGGTAGAGAATCCTTTGAACTCCTTCAGTCTTCACTCTAACTCCTCTGTTGGGAATCCCATGATCAGTTTAATGGTTAGCTGTGAGCATCTGCCTCTGAATATGTCAGACTCTTGCAGACCTCTAAGGAGACAGCTATGTCAGGCTCCTGTCAGCATGTACCTCCTGACATCCACATCAGCATCTACCTTTGGTGACTGCATATGGAATGGATACCCAGGTGGACTGGTCTTCAGATGGTCCCTCGTTCAGTTTCTGTCCTGCACTTTGTATCCATATTTGCTCCCCCAAGGGATTTTCTTAATTTCACTATTTGAGAGGTGAAGACCCACCCTAAATCTTGACAACACCCTCTCATGGCAGCCCCCTGGAAAGGATGTAGAAGAAGGATGCTTTTGCTTTTTGCATGTTTGCTCTCATTCTCAATGGCAAGTTCATGGACCCTGCTGCTGAGGCATTCCTTCACTGGTTTTGGAAGCTATTTCTCCAGGATCCCAATACAGGCAGAAGACCAGCATCTCTCTAGGACCTACCTGGGACTCCAGCATCAGAATAAGACTCCTGGACTAAACAACTACTAGAGTTTGGTCTTTCTGTTGGGAGACTGCCATTGTTGGAATACCTGGCTCACAGCCTATACACCACCCTAATAAGTCACATATACAGTCTTTGTAAACATCAGGGCTGGCAAAGTAACCATCTGTGTGAAGCAAGAAGGAAGTTGGATTCAGGATGACTAAGTAGCTAGTGATAGTTCAAACTTAAAGAGCCTGACCCTGGGCAGTTTATTTTAGGCATATTTAAGTACAGTAAAATCTGGGGAAAGATTTCCTGATGTAACACAATGCCATGTGTACACTGGATTAAATTACATTGAAACTCTTCTTAAAGCACTGTTACTTCTTCCATGAAGATGGGTTCTTCAGGTGAGCTACCTGTGTTATTTTAAGGCCTAGCAGAGGATCTGGTATGGTTTTAGCCAGACAAATAGTGCAGAGGTCATCTAGACTACTAGCTTCCTCAAGCCCTGCTTGTGGGAACTTGGGAGAACCAGGAATGGCCTAGCCCTACAGATAGTGCAGGAGCAGTCACTTAAGCTACCCGTCACCTCCATTCCCAGCCTTCTGGGTGGGGAACAGTATAGATTCTTTGAAGAGATAGCCCTGAATGTTTAACATTCCTGGTTTTTCTAGAGATTATCTGTAAGCATAGATCTTTTAATGGTGTCTTGGAATCCTAACACTGAGGAAGAGGAGACAGGTCGATCCATGGAATTCCTGAATCCAACTTCCTTATTGCTTCACACAGTAGGTGACTCTGACAGCTCTGATGTTTGCAAAGACTGCATATGTGACCTATTAGGGTGGCTTATAACCCATGAGCCAGGTATTCCAACAATGGCAGTCTCCCAATAGAAAGGCCAAACTCTAGTAGTTGTTTGGTCCAGGAGACTGGCTATTGCAACAGTTTCAGTCTGATTCTGGAGTCCTCAGGGCAGTCCTAGAGAGATGCTGCTCTTCTATCAATGGCTAACTAGCCAGCCTAGCCTTATGTGGCAAATTCCAGGCCAGAAGTGTTAAAAAATATAATCTTCATTTGAAAGCTAACCAGAATGTCTGGGAAGATGTTTTATCTTTAAACTTGTATTTTTTAAAGGTATAGACACCTTCCTAGAAATGATACACAAAGTAGTTCTTTAGTCTCTATATGTAAGCACAAACATGTGCCCTTGTACCTGTACATGTATGAACATGCATCACCCACATACATCAAGGACATATAAGTAACCAGAAGCATCAAGATTAAGTATATTGCTGTATCTACATAATATTTTAAAACTCAGAAGCAGATGTAATATTAGGAGGAAAAGGAGAGTTGATATGAGGCTAACCATGAGAGAAGAGGAACTAGTCATGATTTGAGAAGGAAGGCTGAGAACTCCACTGGCCTTGGGGTAGCTAGATGTCTTATCATAGATAGCGACTTCTCTAAGCTTGTAACCAAGCTACACATACCTCACTATAAGGTCAGAAGTGATTCAGAGGAAACCACATGTCTGATGAAAACCCAAGGAAAGGGCCCAGGTGAGAACTCCAGAGAGCACTGGAATATGTAACTCCAGGACACCTGCCCATTGTGCCTCTTCTCCTGTTTCCTTATCTGAACTGGGTATGACAACACCTTACCCACAGCCTGTGTGGAGACTCTTAGTTAACATAGTTAATGTGTGCTACCTGTGTTCAAAATGCCTAATGTGCACCCATCCCCTCCTCTCTCATGCCAAGCTCAAAGTCTGGTTAAAAATGCTTGGATCAATTGAAAGAGAACTTCTGAGGACTTTAGGTTCTGGACTTGGAGTTTAGTTATCTCAAAGAGAGAAGCTATCAAATCTGAGGAAGTTGCTATGCGATTTTTCTGGGATAACCCCAACCCATGGCCCATCTCAAATGCGTGAGAGAACAGATACCACCCACATGGCTTCTCATCCACCTGACTTAAGTCCATTTCATTTTCTGTCTCAGTAGCTCCCAGCATAACACAGAGCATCACTGAATCTCCACTTCTGCAGGTTGGGCACAGTCTTTTCCAGTCTCTAGTCAGTTTTACAGGGTTAGTTGTATCCAGGGACAGCTGGCAGCCTTTTTTAGCCATGCAGCTGCTCTCTGATACACAATGTCCCTAAAGCTCAAGGTCTGGTGAGCGATGATTGTTTTGTATCCATATCAGCAGTGGGTAAACTAGAATCAACCAGTTCCTTTGATAGCCTCAGAGTATCTAGGCTGCCACTGAAAACCTTGACCATCACTACTCTAACCCTTAAAACACATCAACACATTTACTACACACTTACTGTATAATTTCCATCACCTAGATCAATGGAAAGAAGAGAACAATTTCTGGCTTTAAGGAATTGATAACGTGGAGAAAATCTCTCTCTCTCTCTCTCTCTCTCTCTCTCTCTCTCTCTTCTCTCTCTCCCCAACACACACACACACACACACACACACACACACACACACACACATTTATATACTAAAGGATGTTTGTTGAGTGCTAGTCTCTGAGCATAACAGCAATCATGTTCCTCAGAAAAGCTGTGACTACTTGTGACTCTCAAGATAGGGTCTGCTGACTGTAGAAGTTCCCTCATGGAAGGAGAGTGTCAGGAGGAGGGTCGTTGAACCCTTCTTGAGATTCCAGCTACTTCCTCCTGCACCTCTCATACAGCCCGAAGTAGGTGCTAGAGTATGTCGACTATGGAAGGGTATCAGAAGAATGAGGAATTCAGGTCGCTGATCTTCAGATCTTCCGTGCTGCTGGGTGGGAAGTAACCCCTTACAACAATCTCAATAATCCTTTTGGTTCTAGACTGACTTCGGTGGAATCCTATTTTAGTTTGTTGTTGGTACCCTATCTGGGAGGGAATGGTTATCTCCATAGGAAAATAATCATGAAATAAGGACACTCCGTCACAGCATCATAGACAGGGGCAATTTTTATCCTGAATTGGATTACTGTTACACTGGCTATTTAGATGACTGAGGTAGACGGTTTTAAGAAGTGCAATAGTGTGATAGCCATTACTGCCTTTTATCTCAGCTCAGAGAATATCACCCAGGGGATGGGCAGAACGTGCACCCCTTATTACTGAAATCAAGTTCTTTTAGTCAAAGGACTTTTGTCTCAGGATGAAGGGTGTGGATTAGAGCTACACTTTTAAACCTACTATTCAAGAACTGAACCCAACCAGGGCAGAGGTCTGTCTCCCTTTCTCCACCGTGGTTTTTGTTTTTCACGTTTAAAACTGCTCCTCATGTATGAAACTTGATTGGCCAACCCTGCCTGGGGAATAAAAACATTAGCCAACAAAGTAAGAACAGATGAGGAGGTCCACTTCTGGAACAAGTCAGGCCAGAGAGAGATCAGGGCCAGGGGGAGCCAGAGGGAAGGAGTTCCTTGGGGCCAGGACCTGGTCACAGCGCCCTCTCTCCACCCTGCCCTGGGGCTCCAGGGCTGCGCGCCTTGGGAGGGAAGGTGGGGAAAGCAGAAGCAACGCCCACACCCGGAGAGAAGGGAGGAGGACTTGGACGGAGGTTGGGCGGCTCCGAGGTCAGGGCGAGCTTGGCCAGGGGGAGTGGAGAGCAGCCGGGCAGCGCAGGGGCGCGTGCCGTGAGTTCCGGTGAGCGTGTGTGCCCCACGCTCCGTCTCTCAGGCCGGCCCAGGACACGAAGCCGGAAGAGAGCTGGAGAGACGGGCCCCGAGCAGAGAGTGCAGCCCGCGCAGCCCGGGTGCAAGCTGGTTCTTGGCGCTCTCCGCCGGAGCCTGCCCAGAGCTGGATGTGAGGCTGGCGTCACGTCAACGAGCAGAGGCGGCCAGGCGGGGCGGAGTGCGCGTGCGCGGCTGGCGGGGCGTGGGAGCGGGCGCGGGGCGGCGAGCACGCGCGCGCGCGCGCGCATCCCGGGCAGCCTGGGCGGCCGTTCCTGCCTGTCACTGCTGCGGCGCTGCTGGTCGTTCCCTTGAAGGCAGCGGAGGCGGCGGCGGCTGCTCCAGACACCTGCGGCGGCGACCCCCCGGCGGCGCGGAGATGTGGCCCTTGGCGGCGGCGCTGTTGCTGGGCTCCTGCTGCTGCGGTGAGTGGCTCGGGGATCCCGGCTCTCAGGCTGGTGCGCAGCACCCAGGCGCCCCCGCAGGAGTGTGGGCTGCACCCCCGCCGGCCAGGCGGCACCCGGAGGAGAGCAGAGAGAAGAGGAGAGGCTG
Organism: Mastomys natalensis; assembly: GCA_021653895.1. Taxonomy (NCBI): domain Eukaryota; kingdom Metazoa; phylum Chordata; class Mammalia; order Rodentia; family Muridae; genus Mastomys; species Mastomys natalensis. Next base: position 368,753 of record JAJTUV010000336.1, read on the forward strand.
GCGGGTCGCGCGGGCCCTGTGCACCCGGAGCGCCACTGTGGGAGGGCCCGGCGGGGCATCGGCGCCCCTGCCTCCTCCTCTGCTCTCCTTCCCTAGTCCCTTTCCCCCCCTGGGGAGAGCGGGCTGAAGCTCCTCACTCTCCAGTGCGCACACGTAGGAAGACTGGGAACAACCGCAACTGTGCAAACCCGAACTGCAAAGAAAGCGAGGGGCAGCTGCCGGGGACCCCCCTCCCCTCCTCTCGCACCCCTCTCTCCTTTCTCAGTGTTTTCACGCAGCATTTTGGGGTTGAAGGACTAGAGAGTGGGAGGACCGGGCCTCTTGTGATGAAGTGCGCATTTTGGTGAAGTCGACCAGAAAGGCTTTTGCCCTACCGCGTAAGCACTGGAGCAGAGAGAACACGATGGATCCAAGTTTTATTTCCCACCTAGCTTTTATCAAAGCTTTTTTTTTTTTTTTCCTGGCCGCGTATTTTGGTGGTTGTTGTTTTGAATTCTAAAAACAAGCTTCCTGGAAACACTTTCTCGTGACACCCCCGCTCCCCCCACCCCTGCTCGCCAGCACTTTAATATATTCCTTATTGTAGTTTAAAGTTTTTTTTTCCTTCTTTGGAGGAAACGTATTTTAGGATTTTGGCCCAGATACTGCCAGTGGTCTAAAGACAGTAATTGCCAAGGATGCACTCCCTCTTTTGCAAAGTATTTTGCTGTTTATAAACGCGTGCCTCCTTTGTAAAAGCCGAGGAAAGAATAGGAATTTTTGTGGCCATATACTGCCCGTCAAGCTTCATATCCGCAGATTCCTTTGCGAACTTTTGGTAAGAATCCGAGCAGACTTGAAGCAGGATAACAGCAAATGTTAAATCTATCTTCGGATGCTAAATTAACAACGTGAAACTGACGGTTAACCTCAGTGTGCCACTTTAAAGGCCAGGGTTTGGGATCTATTTCCAAGATGCCCTTAATCCCCTGCCCACCACTTCCCTCTCCCAAGCATCCTGGGTGTTGTAGCTGATAATAATAAAGACCTATGCTATCTAAATTGTTGGTATTAGATGTTTTCCGATTTCAGTCGTCTTTACTATGCTTGTTACCATCGTTATCATTATAACACTATTTTCAAATACCTGTTGTATAATCAGAGCTTTCATATTGAGCCAGATACAGATCTGTAATAAAAATGCTACTAATTCAGACCATGGATAGTGAAGCTTGTTTGTCTGAAGATTAAAAAGTATAAACCATATATTATGGTTTTATTTAAAGCCTAATTCTCAAGTAGATTAAAAAGCAAAATTATTAGAATGGTAGTTTTGGTGATAGGAATTGTGTTAGGCCTTTGTTAGCAATAATTATGATCGCAGTCATTAATGCTCATTTTGTATAATGTTAGTACATTTGGTTCTATAAGGAGTTGCAAAATTCAGAACTTGCACATTTTTATTGTGTTTGCTATTAACTAGGAAAGAAAAACAAACCCAAAATACAAGCATTATGGTTTTGGGTCGTTAGATGTTTATAAATCAGTAAGTGATAATGTTTGTCAAAGATAAAATGTACTTTTGTATGTATATCATATGTAAGTTCAAAAGAACACATATGAAAACAGTCTCAGAACCCAAGCAGTATCAAGGGAACCCAGAGGCTGGATTTAGAATCTAGAATGAGATGAAAGTCACGGATTTTTAAGGTTCATTTGTGCTGAAGTTCGATTCTGTTTTCAGTTTCATTTATAATGAAATGGGTAACCAGGGGCCACGTCCTTGTAATCTTTAGTTTCGGTGACCTCTGTGGTAAAAAGGGAGTGGGGTGGGGTTCTAACACCCTCTTCAGCCAATTAAAACGGAGTGCAGCCCCCTGTACCGATTTACAAGATGTGGAATGAATGTCTGTATTCCTCCCCAGCATGTCTAGTTACACTTCCTTTAAAGGCGTAGCAGTTTCCAGGGTAGTCACCAGCTAGTAATTACAACCTTAAATAAATAATATCAGTTGTATATATGAACCAATAATTTTTTTTTGATGGTCGAGTTATTTTTCTTTGTTCAGAGTGACTTTTAAAAGTCAGGTGCAGTGATTAAATTAAAAAATGTTTTTAATTTTCTAAATATAGCGGTAATTTAGCTGCTCACATAAGAAGGTTTTCTTTCCTCCTGAAGTATAGATTGTTTTAAAGCACAAGTTGCCAGTTTAAAGGAATGACTGCCTCTGTATGTGTCCTTGTTTGTGGGGCTGCATCAGCAGTCTGGAGCAGCATGCTCACGCACTGCATTAAATGTCTATGTTGGGACACTTCTGCTGTCTTCTGGGTTTGGCAGATGGCTTATCTTCATCACTGAAGTGCTAAGGAAAGTGTGGAAGGCCATGTTCCAAAGGCAGAAGAAGGGGTGCCCAACCCCTCCATTGATATATGTTCTGAATACAAAATCATCAGAGTTCGTGGTTTCACTTCAGCAGGCTTCTTTCTGTGCTCTCATTTACAGGGAGCTGTTTTACCTGTCTTCAAGGCCTTTGCTGTCATAGCTTTTTATATAAAACACAAAATTCTACATTTTTATAGCTTGTGCCTCAGTCTAATAAAATCCATACCCGATTATAAAGTTTACTTTCACTTTGCATATGAGTGCAGTAACTCTTTGGAAAAAGAATAAGAAGAAGGTTATAGATTCAGTTTTGCTAAACTCATTGTAGTACAAAAGTAGGAAACAGAGCACTCAACAGAAGTGTTTCTCATTTCCCTAGACCACTGGTTCCCAACCTTCCCAATGCTGCGACCCTTTAATACAGTTCCTCATGTTGTGGTGACCCCCAACCATAGAATTATTTTCATGCTACTGCATAACTGTAATCTTGCTACTCTAATGAGTCATAATGTAAATACCTGATATGCAGGATATCTGATAGGTGAATCTATGAAAGGATCTTTCAAAAACGATTGTTCGCCTCCCCACCCCCAAAACAGGTTGCCTCCCACAGGTTGAGAACCATAGCCCTAGAAACGACTCCAGATGTCGAGTTTCCCTCTTTGTGGTTGATTGCATGGAATTGAAACAGAAATAAGAGGCTCCGCCCTTGTCTGAATATTTTCATTCCACACCCATGGAGCATTGCACAAGATCTGGAATTTCTTCAGCCTCCATCTTAGGTTTAGGTCAAGAGAATCCAAGTGTAAGCAAGAAAAATTACTCTCTTCATTTTCAACAAGTGTGAGCTCCTGTTACAGCCTGGGCTTGAGCACTCTACTCTTAAAGGCGTAGAGACACAGTTCAAAGTTGTGTGCCTCTCAGTAACTTACTGTGTGGTTTATGAAAGGAAAGGAAAACATGTTTATCTTTCACTGGCACTTGGCATACTTTAGTTCATGATAAGGTTATGCTACTGGATATAACTGCCCTCTGTAATTCTAGATTGACTAGTTCAGTTCTTATAAGGACTCTTATAAGAGCCAGCAAATGTGGCAGGATTGCTTTGTGTCACACTGAATTAAGCTGTGGACCCCCCCCCCACCATGCCCCTGACCTTTATTTTAGCATCTCCCAAGGGGAGTTTGGACTCTCCATCTTCCGTCCTTAACTTAATTTTAGTCTCACACCCAAGTTTTTTCTCCAGAGGCCACTCTAAGGAGAGAGCCTTACAAGGGCACCTCTCTGCCAGCAGGTGTCTGCATCAGTCACTTCCACAGCTGTTGAGGTTTCTCAACCCATTCATGAACATCACTCCAAGCTGCTGATCCACTTTGTACCTCTCTGGGAAAAATGGAGGGGAGGTGTTTGGCTTCCCAGCTGCCCTCCCAACACTACTAAAACTAAGTTCAGAGAGAGAGAGCCCTTCTCTCTCCTCCTTCAACCGGCTCCAGAAGAACCCATTTACTTGTCCAAGGGAATGACAGTCCGTCCACCCCTCTTTCATATCCGTCACCCCGGAAACCTGCTCCCAGACTCATCCTTGTATCTGAGATCTTGCCCTTGCCATTGACTCCTCCCCCTGAGCTTATGCCGTTATCAAAGTTACCTCATAATAATAAAGGGAAAACAAGCCCCGGAAGATCCAAAAAGTCCTTGTCCTCGCCCCAACACTACTTGTTGAACTTTTCTCTCTGCTTTCTGACTGTGTGAGGAATCACTACTGCAGCCTTCTGTCACCTCCTTCCGGAGTGCAAGTTCCACGTGGTCCCACCTGGCCGATGGCATCTTTATGGAGAAAGAAGCTACTTTTCAGTCCGTGGTTGGATTTTTACTTTTAACTAGGGTTTGGCATCTCTGTTGTCCGTGGGAATGCTAACTCCGCCTTGGAGTCGGCCATATCACCTTCTCTTGCTTCTTTCACTTCATTTTCTTCCCTGACTTACTCTTTGAGAGTATTTCCATGATTATCGATGCTTCCAAGGTTTTGTTCTCTGCTGTTTGCTTTACAAGGCCCCCGTGGTCAATCTTCTTTATACTGCCGATTTCAACTCCCAACGAGGTTCCTGCTGATTCCCAAGTCTTTATAGCTCTGACCTTTCCTCTGAAATCCAAAGTCATATATCTGGGGATCTACTGGACATGGCCACTTCATTGAACTACTGGCGTTTTTAATGCTCAGGCTGAAACATTGAAAGGATAACTTCCCTTAATCTTCAACCTCCTTTCCATATAATTAATCTACAACCAGCTAGTTCCACAGACTATTTTAGTTTCCAATTTTCGTTTTTCCTTTTTTATTCCCTCACCTCCCACATGTGACTTCTGTTGATTTTGCTGCTTTGATTTTTAATGCTGTTTTTTAGGTCTTCTCTCTACTTGTCGTTTACCTGGACTGCTGCAGGTTCTTAATGGGTCTTTCTTCTCTACTGCCTGCCCTCAAGCCCCCTTTCCTGCTGCTGTGAAATGCTGTCTGCCTTGAAAGTTAAAGTAAACCTGAGTTGAACCTTCTCTTGTCAAGTCTAAACTGCTCAGAGTGACATTCAGGAAACTCTGTGCAGATTTTCTCAGCCATCTTTCCAATCTCTCCTAGATGTACCTGAGCAGTTTTCTGCTTTCGGTTATGTCTTTCCTTCTCTACTACTGCATAGGTAGTTTAAGTAATGTGTGCTTTCTTTCCAACACACTCCTGTTCCTGCTTCAGATGCAGTTTTGATGTCTCCTTCTAAGGGTTCTAAGGGCATTCTTAAGCACATTTATGTAGCGCGCTTCTCTTCTTCTCTCTTCTCTCTCTCTCTCTCCTCTCTCTCTCTCTTTCTTCTCTTCTGGAATTTTTCTATCCGAATATCCAGTTGACTTGATATTTTTTTGTTAAAACATGCAACCTTGCAAATCCAAAGCAGGTTGATAGGATTGTGGACTCACCTGGTATATGAAGAGGGATCCTTCTCCCTTATGACTTGTAAGCTTTCTTTTCTCTTCCTTCTTCTTTCTTCCTTCCTTCCTTCCTTCCTTCCTTCTCTTCCTTCTCTTCCTTTTCCTTTCCTTTCCTTTCCTTCTTTTGTTTGTTCAGTTTTTGGATTTTTTAAAAAAAAATGTTTGCTTTAAAGTTTACATTCACAAGAAATATATAGAATCCTTTCTAAATGCTTGCAGAGACTCTTAGGATACTAGTGAAGTCCTCTTCTCACCCTTCCGAGAGTAATGGAAAGCAATGTAAACAGTCCAGTGGGATCATTTATAGAGTGAGCAAAGGTCAGAAAGAAAGGACAATAAAGAGATGGTTGATAGTGGACACGGGAGCGCAGTTAGCATCTCAGTGATGCTATGACAAGAGCAGGCACACTGTATCTGCATCTTTAGTAAGTAGCTCTTAAGTGTGTGAATGGTGCTACAGTGAGAGCTTCATGGTCGTCTTCTCATTAAATCTTCACAAAATCTTCTGTAAAGTCGACACCATTATTACTGCATTGTAGATGAGGATGTAGCTGAAGTACAGAGGTTAAGCAACTTGCCTAAGGTTCTACAACCATGATGTGCGATCTGGCTCCAAGGTGTGTGTGCTCTTAACCACAGCACTTACTCTATGCCCAGAGAAGGCATGGCTCTCCCTATGCTGGGGATCAGTTAGGGCTAAGCCATGTTTATTGGAGCATATCTCCTTATACTGGGGCCGGAGTTTCAGGAAGGTCATTGTGATGGGAGATTGGTTTGGAAATGAGAGTACAAGATATGAGGCAGGAAAGGTTCTCAGAGGACCTTGTTTGTTTCCTGTGCTAATGTCCTGAGAAGTTGGCTTTTTGAGAATGGGGGTAGTGGGGTGTGCTGGGCAGCGGAGTACACATTTGCATTTCGAACAGTTATTTTGAGGACTATGGAAAATGCATTGGCATGGAACAGTATGGAAGACTGAGGCAGGGAGCCAGTTTGGAAGTCTGGCAGTGGTTCAAGGGATAAGGGTGAGGGTGTAATTCATTCATTCAACAGGCTTCAGATTTAGAAACTGCTGACTAGGTTAGCCTAACAAGATTTTTTTTTTTGTGGCTAGAGAAAGAGGAGAGGAATCTAGAATGATTTATGGGTCCAAGTCTGATTACTGGTAGATAATTGTAAATGTTTTTGGGACGGTGAAGATTGGTAAATATAGTGTTATATAGTTTGGGGAACATCATTTATTTTTAAATGGTTGTAGTAACTCTCCCTGGAATGCATAACAGACCATTGATTAAAATCTCCAGTTTAGACAAAAGGTGGGGCCTGGTTCAGTAAGAAAATGTTCTGATTGTTAAAGCTATGAGAATAAGGAGGGATGCTTGTTAACCATGAAACCCTTGTCTTAGTTATTGAATTTTTCCTCTGAAGAGACACCATGATCAAGGAAAATATATATATAGTTTTTAAAAGATTATTTATTTTGGGAGCTTGCTGAACAGTTAAAGAGGGGGACTCTGTCATCATGGTGGAGACCATAATAGCAGAACTCAGGCATGGCGCTGGAGCAGTAGCTGAGAACTTAGCATGTTAGCATTGGGAGACAGACAGAGAGAAAGCGTCAACTGGGATGGTTTCGGTTTTTGAAATCTCAGAGCCCATCCCAGTGACATACCTCCATTAAGGCAGCACCTCCTAATCCTTCCCAAACAGTTCCACCAACTAGGGACTAAGCATTCAAACATAGGAGACTATGGAGTCATTCTCATTCAAACCACCACACCTCAGGAACACTGTTACGAAGTATGAACCAAGGATTAGGTTTCAAAAGATAGGGCAAGGTAGAGAAAGTAAACAGGAATATTAGAGGTAGAGGAACAAAGTAAGAAAGAAAAATGAGGAGCTGCTCCCTGGCTCACGAACTGTACAGAAGTCAAGACAAAATGAACCCTGTGAATTGGGTTCTTCATAAGAGGGCATTAGAGATTTGCATAAGAGCTGGAGCAATGGTACAGCAATAGTGAGCAGAGTGGGGCCCTGTTGACACAGTCAGGGAGTACACGGAGGTTAAGAAATGCACATAGACCATTGTCTTAGGATGCTGGGAAAGAGATGAATATGTGGGCTTTTAAAAAGTTTGGTGCATATACAGTTATTAAAAGATGATTTAAAACATTTCATAAGTGGAATAAGGGGATGTGGAGGCTGGCAGTCCATGAGTCCTCTAGATGACGGACAGGCGTCAGCAATGGAAACAAGCTCTGAGTAAAGAACTCATTTCTGGAAGGGAGAGAAAAAAAAAAAAAACCTATGGATAGTTGAGGCTGTGGGTTAGTTTATGTGGGAAGTGTTATAAGCCTCAGGCTTCCTGGAAGGACTCAATTTGAGTTAAGTAGGAGAGAGGGCTGCTGGGAAGCACAAGCTGAGAAGCAGAAGGTGAATTGTCTCCGAGTCATTAAAAGGGGACAATTTTTACATGGGATGTCTGAAAGCATTAGGGGCCCAGATGAGCAGTGACGACATGACAACCTCCTGTTCTTCAGGAGCAATGCAAATTTTCTCCGGAACCTGCTAGACAGGTTGATTTTCTGCCCTCCACAGCACGTTGGTGGTGCAGAAAGAGGGACACGTGTGACCTTGTGTTGTATAACCTGCTTATATCCCCCCTATGAGAATTCTAAGCGCCTAAAGATAAGTCCCACTTTTTTTCATTATCATATCCCTCCATCCTGTCAGTGTTTCATCCAGGTTATTCTTAACCGCTGATTGCATGTCTGCTTTTCTGAGCTGAACACATGAGCTGTAAGAGATGGCTCATACCTCTCTGCCACTGCAGAGCTATGCTCTGAACTGACTTGAGGAGGTTCACATTGTTGGTGTTGTGCTCATGGAGGCTGTGAGATCTAATATGTTTGGTATTTGATATAAGTTAATCTTCCCCGGCTTACTTGGTAATTCGCCTGTAACTCTGGCATCATCCTTTTAAGTTTCCATACTCTGGAATAAGTCTGCTATAGCGTGTCTTACCTGGATGAATTTTCTTATGTTCATTATTTACTGTCATTTACTCTCGGTGTTAGCCTAAATTTCCTTAGCCGTATGCTATCATATGTGTTTAGTATTTCTAATAACATGTTTAGGAATATTTGGGGTTACTCTAACTTATTATTATGAAGGTTGTCTTGGTTTAGCCAGGTCAAATTTACTTTTCATTTTTCTAACAGTGTTTATTCTGCTTAAATTGCTTCAGCTATGAAATATTTTTACTGCAAGAAGTAACACAGTGTAATTAATAGCTTGTAGAGTTCCTGAAAAAGGTATACTCCAAACAAGTTAGAAAATTGTGGATATTGGCCAGCCACCTCATTCTTCCTTGAGGTCTTCTGAGGGATAAAAGCCTCATGGAGTGGTTGATCCCTTCACTTGAATCTTCTGGAAAAGCATAATTCTGAACTGACTCATACGAATATGATTTTTAAATCTTGAAATGACTCATCCTGCTATAGAATGGACATAACATGAACATTTTAATTTTACTCCTTAAGGAACAAATCAGCAAGTAGACAAGACCACTTTTGAAGGCAAAGAAGACAGCTGAAAGGATTTATTAACAGATGCAAAACTGATCAGGATCTTCAGGTTATTTAATATTGTTGGAACCCTCTTTCATGAGGTACAAATCAGTTACAAAGAAACATTTCTATCTCTATAGAAGAATCTTGTGAATGCCGCCCCCCCCTCCAACAACTTATACAATTCTAGATGGTCAAGTTGAAGTCAGCAGAAGCAGAAACTGTCTAGAGTCTTAAAAATCTACTAGAGAGTGCCCAGCACCTACTAACAAGACACTCTGGGAACTTTCTGTCCATTTCAGAATCTTTACAGGTATTTTCTGATACTTCCCTTCCTTTGTGACATCACTTCCCCCCATCTCCCTTTGTACAGTGTGATTCCTTGCCCTCAATGTCTCTTTCTCCAGGGAAATAACACAAAACTCCAAGGGTATAGAGATTGTAATTGGACACGAAGCCTGGGGCTTCCTAATATTTGAGTAGCAAAAAATCTAGAGAACTGGGAAGGGTGAACCGTGGATGCCCCCAAGGCTGCTGCAGGTGGTACATTCCCAGGAGTGTCCAGAGGGCCCAGCTCATTTTAGTGGATACCACGATGTCCAGTTTTAGGCTGTTGCCCTGTGTCTGTGCAGCATGGTGTTGCTTAGGGAGCATTTCTTAGATGTTTTCTTCTGGGTTGCTCCCTAGTGTTCTAGGAAGTCACCCACTGTTTGCTCTGACCCTTCTTATTAAACCATACTATAGGAAATTGAATTGCGTAGCACTGCACACCAGTGTGCCAGGCAAAGGACTTGTGCTTGAGTTTTCTTGAACTCAGTCCAGAGTGTATTCTGGTGAAGGCCTCTACTTACATTCATCCCGATGAGTATTTATTAATAATTACATTCTTAGAGTAACAGTTTATGCCCTCAGTGTTATGTCTCGTTTACATAGAAGGAGGAAGTATTAAAGATTAACGGAATTAATATTTTATATTCATTGGTACTTTGGATTCTGAAGGAAAAGTCAACAAGCTACTCAGATAAGAGCTTTTGAAAATGCCCATGTTACATAATACAACTGGAGTTCCTCCACATCTTTGCCATTGGAGGTGAATGGTAAACAGGGCACTCGGCTGGTTTATGCCATTGATGGCTATTCTCTACTCATCAGCAGCATCTGCTCTTGATTTCAACTTCTTTCTTGGCTTTTAGGGTAGTTTATGGTTTATTGGAGGAAGAAATACCTGTAATCTACATTTCAAAATTGTTCTGTAGATTCAATGAAATGTCGGGGTAAGGAAAATGCCATTCAATTGTGTGTACTCCTTTGTGAGACTTGCATACAAAGTGTCTACCGCTGTCTCCTTTGAAGTGGGAAATAGCCAGAGAACATTTTTTCCCTTGTTAGTATTCCAAGACTTCCCATCCTCTTGGAAAGATAAGATTTGATTCATTCCAGTTGCTTTGTATATTAAAGTATAATAGAACTGGCCACTTTTTTTGGGTTATGCAGCCTGAGTGAAGAGATAAATTTCATATCACTTTAGCACATTCCATCTAGAAGACGTGTATAGAAGTCTAGCCCAAATAGAATACTTAGTTTTCTATTCAGGATGTTCCCATAGTACGGATAGTATTTTCCTACATATATCAGTAAGCAGACATGATTACTTCAGAGCTTTCAGAGCTAGATACTGTATCTTGCATATTCCAACACAATTGGTAAATTTATCCCCAAGATGCATGGTAATGTATACTTTGTATTATTAAAACCGAATAAAGAAAAGTTATAGTCGACTAGCTCATGTGCAAATAATTTGTTCCTATTTTTCACCTTGTCCCTGTACTACAAACGTAAATGAACAGTTGAAGTAGTTTTCTTTACGTTAAGGGTTTGCAGTACACCTAAGATAATATAACATATATGCAGATTGTGATGAAATATTTTCGTGTCTGTGTTCCAGGTTCAGCTCAACTACTGTTTAGCAAAGTCAAATCGTAGAGTTCACTTCGTGCAATGAAACTGTGGTCATCCCTTGCATCGTCCTCAATGTGGAGGCTCAGAGCACCGATGAGATGTTCGTCAAGTGGAAGTTGAACAAGTCGTATATTTTCATCTACGATGGAAATAAAAATAGCTCTACTGTAGAACAAAACTTTACCAGTGCAAAAATCTCAGTCTCAGACTTACTCAACGGCGATGCCTCTTTGAAAATGGATACCCGAGAGGCCGTGGTGGGAAACTATACTTGCGAAGTGACGGAGTTATCCAGAGAAGGCAAAACAGTCATAGAGCTGAAAAACCGCACAGGTAAGTGACACAGTTGGCCTGTCCTGAAACATGTGTTGAGATGTGGTTGCCACTGTGGGAGTCCTCTGAGGTGGGACCTTGAAGAAGTCACTAGGAGGAATTAAGGCTCTTCTCAGGCAGGTGGGCCAGCGTCTGGAGAGAAAGTGAGTCTGACCCGTGTTTCTTTCTCTTTCACACACGTCCTCATCATGTAGCTCATCCACAGTGTTGTGAGGTAGCACAGAGATCCATCTCAGAAACTGAGCAGGTGCCAACACCGTGCAGTGGAACCAAGTTCAGCTGCTTCTAAGTCACCTCTCCTGGTACTCTGTTACAGCAGGAGAAAAGAGACTTTTAAAGCAAGTAAAAGTAAGACTGTAAAACTTGCCTAAAGGCCTCCTGTGTCCTAATGCAACTGAGCACACTAGTAGCCAGACTTGTCTCTCATCTGTAGCTCCTTCCCTCAGGAGCAAGGCCCAGCCTCAGCTATATAACACATTTGAGGCTACGAGCCATGGCACAGGAAACCTCATATTAAAAACAACTCTTCTGTTGAGGTAGGGTGCTTCTGTTTGTTGTCATCAGATGTAATTTATCTGATGTGGTGGCCCATGAGTGATCTTAACACTACAGAGGCTGAGACAGGAGGATTGCTGCAAATTTGAGGCAAACCTGGACTCCATAGTGAGTTACAGAAGAGCTTCAGGGCAAGACCTTGCCTTACCAAACCAAAATAAACTTTTGCGAACAAAATGTACTTTTTATTCTATTAATTTGTAAAGTTCCTCCTGGTTATTCGTTTTTTGTGGTCTTATAGACTTAACACTGACCAAGGATCAGCCTGTTCTTATCCCACTACCCCGGCAGGGGACGAGAAGGAGAAAGGAGGTTGCAAATTAGGTAATCATGCTGATTCCCGGAGGTTTCTTTTTTTTTTTTTTTTTTTTTTTGTTCGGCAGTTCTCTGTTGCCCGGGTGGGAATCATTGCTGGCTAATGATCCTCCTCGCAATTGGATAAGGCGTGGCCACGCATTGCTACATTTGCCAGCAACTGGGGAAGCAGGGATCAACTTAATCGAATTGAATTCAGTCTTGATGCTAGCGTCCAGACTTTTCATGAGTGGGTTGGTGAGTTTGTGGACAGCAGTGTTGTTATCTGAAATAAAGTCTCCTTTCTTTACTATTTTTCTGCTGTGCTGGCTGATTTTTTAGAACCACATACAAGGAATCTAACAGTTTTAAAGAGTGCATCTTAAGTTCTACTTAAACAAAAGGTGTATGGCCGACCTCAGGGTTGATGACACTTGAAACCAGCTCCGGGTGGGATCAGGATTGCTAAATTAGGTCAGCTACTTCCCATCTGTTCTTGCCTTTTAAAATTACAAAATGACTGTTAGCAGATTCTGGGGGGTGGGCAGTGGCCTGATTAAATATTCTGACCCAGGATTAGAGATCATGCAGTCTAAATTCCACATCCTAGTCAGGACTCACTGTTCATCCATTCATCAAGCAGACTTTCACTGAGTCCAAGCTGCCTATATCTAAAATGAGGATGAAAATCTCATTTTCTTGGTTGTTTATGCAATATGGTGTCCACGTGCTGCCCAGAAGTCATCTGAAAGGGAGGAATGGCTTAGGAGGCAAGAAAAATTTGGAAGGCCTCTGCACAGAAGCTCACATAATCCTTACTTTATGACTGATGTTAATTTAATTTTGGTTAAAAAGCTTTTAAAAAAAAAAAAAAGTCTGCATTTTAGGACGATCTAATCAGTCAGGAGTGTGTCCAGTAAGAGATCATCCTCTATCTGGTTGGAGGTTTTCTGAGAGAGTGGATAGGTTCATGGGAGTGAAAGGGCCAGACATTAGGAACAGTGGTTTGGGTCACTGAGGGGAAAACTGATTAAAAAAAACAAACAACAACAACAACAGCAAAAACAAACAATTAAAAAACAACAACAGCAAAAACAAACAAACAAAAAGAAACCATTAGTTTGAGACTGAAAAAGGCAGAAATGGAACAGAGATGAGTGGGAAGGGAATCCCAGTGTCTGAGATGAAGACAGAGCTTATTTTGTGTATAACTGTCTTATACTTGTTTGCAAAATACCCCCCACAGAACTAAGAGCCAGCCTTTATTTTGTACCATTAAGATTGTTGTATACAATGTAAAAATTCTACCAGAAACTTAAGTTTCTAACTTTTTATACACTTTTAATTTTTTTTTCTTTTAACTAACTGGTGTGGCATGGGAGGAAGCAGAGATAGAGGAATGCTGTGTACCCTTGATTCAGTCACCCTGAGTGGTTGCATCTTACTAGCTGTGCCATAGTATCAGAACCTAAGAGGGTTCTCTGTTATTTCATCACTTGGCTAACCACCATCGTGATTACAATATGGCGCAGGCACATCAGCACAAACATTCCCATGCTAACCCTTCAGGAGCTCACCACACCTTGAGTTACTCCTGACTGACAGACTCTAATGTGTCATCCATATCTGTGACTCTGTCAACTCAATAATAATTCATCAATTAGTTATTGAGTTGTTATAATGAATATATATGAATTATAATCAACGAATAACAAATGATCTTCTAAGGCGTGCCCCCCCCTCGGCATGTTGCCCTTGAGATGGTGGGATTTTGTGTTTGACTGTTTATTTGTTTGCTTGTTGACAATGTAACACATGTTCATAACAAATACTAAGCCTGTGGGTGGGATTTTAACTAAGGTGTATTCCATTGATTTCTTATTAGCTTGTTTAATCATTCACCTCTGCAAGATATTTTGATCACTTTGGATTTTTGATCAATTTTGGGTTATCCATTAAGTATATGCAGATTTTTTTTTAAAGGAAACCACTAACAGGGTTCCTAAGTGGCTGTTCTTTTTTACATTATTGTCAGCAATACGAATGCCCTAATTTCTCTGCATCTTTTCTGTGATATGATACTCCTGTTTTGTAACATTTTCTCTTTTTAAAAATTGTGGAATTTTTAGTTTTAAAATTAGCATACAAAGTATTGAAATATTATCATGGCATTTTCAGAGTGTATTTTAGTAGATTCTCTTGCCCTCTCATCTCCCTACTGCCATTACTCCTGATCCCCTCCGTGATGTCCCTCCCCTAGTCTCCTTGCTTCATTCACATACCCTGTGTCCTTTGCCTACTCCCTGTCTTTTCTAATCATCCATTTTCATCATTTCTTGGTCTCTTTTATAGCATTTTAGACTTTACCTATATTTTTCACACACACACACACACACACACACACACACACACACACACACCAGCCTCGGAGGAGCTGCATGTGAAAGAGAACATGTGTCTTTTGTCTTTTCCAGAGCCATCGCTTTTCCTACAAGCTTCATTGTTTGGTTTTCTTGCAGCTGAATACAACCCTGTGTGTATGTGTACCACTTTTCGTTATCTATCCATTATTCATTTAGGCTGGTTCCATGTCCTTGCTGTTGTGTGAGGTGCAGTGGTAATATGGCTGTCTTTCTGTCTCTTTGGGAGACTATCATCATTTGGGTGTGTGGCTAAGAGTTGTAGCATAGTTGGTTTATAAAATAGGTTTCTTTACTAGTTTTTTTGAGAAGCTTCCATATTTATTTCTGTAATGGCTGTACTTATTTGAACTGCCATTAGCAATAAATAAATAAAACGTTGCTTTCCTTGCATCCTCAAGAGCATCTATTGTCAGATTTCTTGATGATAGCCATTCTAACTAAGATAAGAAGGTATCTCAAAGTAGCTTTAGTTTGCAATTCCCTGATGACTAAGATGCTGAAGACTTTTAAAAGCATGTCTTGGCCATTTGTGTTTCTTCTTTTGAGAATTGTTCATATAATAGCCTATTTATTGATTGACAGGTTTTTTTTTTCCCTTTAGTTTTCACTCTCTGTAAATTCTGATATTAGCCTATTTGAGTATAGCTGCTGAAGATACTGTAGCTGTCTGTTGCCTTGGCTGGTAGTTGCTTTGCTTTGTAGAATCTTTAATTTTATGTAGTTTCATCTGTTGATTCTTGGAGTTGGTTCTTGCAGTATTGGAGATCTAGTCTGAAAGTTCTTACCTTATCTTGAAATGTATACTGTATATTTTTCTCTAATAATTTCAGTGTTTTGGGTTGTAAATTAAGGTGTTTGATCCCTTTCTAGCTGATTTTTATACGGGATAAACAAAATGGATCTGAAGATTCTATAGGAAGACGTCCAATTTGGCCATCATCGTTCTTTTGAATACGCTGTCTTTTGTCAGCTGCATATTTTTGACATCCTTGTTGGTTTCTATGTTCTGTTCCATTGTTCTCGTTGCCTAGTTTGTTATCTGCATTTATCACTATAGTTCTGTAGTATGAATTGAAGTCATAAACACAATGCCTCCAGCTATGCTTTCCTCCTTAGGATACCTTTGGTCATTTGTGCTCTTCTGTAGTTCCATGTGGA
The DNA here is from genome assembly GCA_021653895.1 of Mastomys natalensis. Taxonomy (NCBI): domain Eukaryota; kingdom Metazoa; phylum Chordata; class Mammalia; order Rodentia; family Muridae; genus Mastomys; species Mastomys natalensis. Next base: position 384,379 of record JAJTUV010000336.1, read on the forward strand.
CTCTTGGATTGGTTTTCCTTTGTTTTTGTTTTTTTTTTTTTCTAGTTCTTTGAATAATAAAATTGGAATTCTGATATGAATTACATTGAATCTGTAAATGACTTTTGATAATATAGACATTTTCATGTTATTAATTTCCTCACACCAGGAGTGCGGAATGGCCTTTCCATTGTCTAGTATTTCCTTTGATGTCCTTTGTCGATGTTTTGAAGTTCTTATTACTGATGTTTTTTCACTTCCTTTATTAGTTCTATTTCTAACAATATTGGGAATGACAGATAATTTCTTTTTCTGTGAGTTCATTGTTAGTATTTATGAAGGCTACTGATTGTTATATATTTATTTTGCATCTTGCAATTTTACTAAAAGTATTGATTTATGTTAGAATCTATAGTGTCTTTCAAATATACATTCATGCCATCTACAGATAAGAATGGTTTGACCTCTCCCTTTCCTGTTTTTATTCCTTTCATGTCTTTTTCCTGTTTTATTGCTAAAGCTTCAAGCACTACATTGACTTAGAACAGTGAAATGGGTATCATCTCATTCTTGATTTTAGAGAAAATGCTCTCAGTTGTTAGCTGTTCACTACAATGTTGGCTCTAGTGTACTTGCCTTTATTATTTTGCCATATACATATATATTGACAATGTGGCATACACACACACACACACACACACACACACACACATCCATCCAGGACTTCATCGTAAAGATGCTTTGAAGTTTGTCAGATGTCCTTTCTTCATTATCGAGATGATGATATGATCCTTAAGTTAACTTACATGGTATATACTTACTGATTTGTGTATGCTGAACCACACCCATGGATGAAACCCTCTTGATCATGATGTAGGATCTTTTAAATATGTTCTTGAATTTAAGAAATTTGAAGTTTTGCACCTATGTTCCTTAGGGAAATTGCTATGTAGTTTTCTTTTCTATTTTTTTTTATGTCTTTGATACTAGCATAATAATAGCTTTGTAGGATGAATTTGATAGTGTTCCTTCCCTTTCTATTCTGTGGAACAAATTGAGGACTGTTGGAATTAGATCTTACTTGAAATTGTGGTACAATTCAGCAGTAATTCCATGTTATCCTGGGCTTTTCTTTGTGTGGAGACTTTTGATTAAAGCTTCAATCTTGTTGCTTGTAATGGGTCCATTTAAATCACTCATATCTTGTCTTTAATTTTGATAAATGATCTGCATTTAGAAATGCATCCACTTCTTAGGTTTTTGTGGCTGTTTGGAGTATGTGTTCTCAAAGTATTACTTAATAGGGCTTTGGGTCATATCTGTCTTTGTTTTTCTCAGGTTAGCTAAGGGTTTATCAATCTCATTAACCAAGTCTTTGATCTTCAGTATTGCTGTTTAATCTCTATTTCATCACTTTCTCTCACAAACTTAATTATTCTCTGCCATCGTTGGGTTTGGAGTTGTCGTCTTGCTTTTCTAGAGAGTTGAAGTGTATTTATATGAGTTGAAGTGTTGTTTATTTGAGATGTTTCTCACTTACTAGTATAAGTGCTTATCATTGTGTACAGGATAGTCTTAGGACTACCTTGGCTATAGCCCAGAGGTTGTTTTTCTCTGGCTTCAAAATACATTGTCTTGACTCTCAGTATTTTCATAGTTTCTCTTCCTGTTGATTACTACTTGTATTTCCTGGTGTTCTGATAAAAGACAAGGAATTATCTTAGCTTTTTTTTTTTTTTTTAAGTTTGATTTGTTATTTATTATGTCAGTTTGAAATAAGTGGAAAGTTGTAATGGGTTGTGTTGGGAAGTTGTGTAATATTCTTTATGTTTCTTTGTCATGTTTTGTTCATTCCTAGGATGGATTAGTCTTAAAGTTTAAATTCTGTTTCTTCCAGTTCTATGTGGATGTTTGCTTGTTTGTTTGGTTGGTTTTCTGTGATTCTTCCTAGAAAGGAGTACTTCATGAAGATCTCCCTTGGAGACTGATCAAGTTTGATGCTGATCTTAGTAAAGTCATCTGAGGTCGCTGAGATGTCTGGGCTTCTCAGGGTGATAGCCGGGTCACTAATGAGCCACACACTGATCATCTGTATTAAACTTGCTTGTCTCACTCCGAACTCTATAAACTTCTAAGAGCTGGAGTCAGAATCTCAGTTGCTCACTACTGGAGCCAAAGGCATGGTTCCCAGGTGAACATTGGAGCCCAAGACCCAGTCCCCTGGTGGACTCTGGGAATGTTGGAGTCAAAACATCAGCTGTGCTGTGAACTTTGGGGCTGTTGGCATCAAAGTCCAAGTCCTAGAAACTTTTATAGTTAGCTTACAGAAGGTTGCATTTTTAAATATAGCATTTTCATACATTTACACCATTATACTTTGTACTTATCTGACCCTCTTACTGGCCTCCCCTGACCTTAACCCCTGCTTGCTGGTCCCTTTCTTCCCTACAATTCGTCTCTACTTCTGCTTTCATGTCCCATGTAGCCCATCATCCTCTCCTGTTCCTGCCTCCATTTCCTTTAGACCTACTTGTCCCTTCTCATAGTCTTCTATTTGCATGTTTTACATATACATACTTAATTATTTACATATATGTAAATGCATGTAAAACAAGAAGGATAGGTGAGGATGGCTTATTTTACTTAACACAATGATCCCCAGTTCTATCTAAGTTGCTGCAGATGTCATAATTTTATTCTTCCTTATAGCTAAATAAAACTCCATTGTGTGTATACACCACTTTTTTTTCTCTATCTTTTGATGAACATGTGGGCTATATCCTCGACTTGGTCATTGTGAGTAGTGCAGCAATATAAGAATCCCTCCGGTTTACTTAGGACTCATATAGGTAGAGCTTAAGTAGTTCTACTTTTAGTTTTTGGAGGGAGGGACATCTTTCCTGATTTCAGCTGTGCCTGTGACAGTGTTGTATTCTCTCAGCTGTGCATAAAGGTTCCAATTCCCCTACATCCTAAGCAGTATTTATTGTTTTCCTAATGCTAGGCATTCTGACTAGAATGAGATGGAATCTCAAAGCAAAGGATGCTTAACATTTCTTCAAGTGTTCTTTTATTTCTTTGTCTTTCTCCGTCTGAAAACTGTTTAGGTCTGAAGCTCATTTGTTAAATGGTTGGTTTAGGAAGATTTGCTAATTGGATGATTTCTCTTTCTAAGGACTCTGTTCAGTCCTGAAGCCCAGTTGTTGACCAGATGAATTGGTGTTTAAGTTTTAGAGTTCTTGGTAGGTTTTAGGTGATAATCCCCTGTAGTCAACAAAACATTGTTGTCAAAGGTATTCTCCCATCTAGTAGGTTGTCTCTTTGTTCTTGGAGCCATTTTGAGTGGGAAAGGGGTCAGTAAAATAAACCTTGGCATACAACATTATTTTGGGAAAAATATGCATTTGTTACTATAATGATGCTTATTTTGTGGACATGGAGATTTAGGTAATAGAAATAATTTTTACTGTGTTGTGTTTTTTTGCAAATGTAAGCATAAATGAGAAAGAGAAATTGTCCAGGATGTAATTGAATTCCACTCAGTAGAACACAGGTAATTGGTGACCATTTGTTGCTTTGGAGCACGGGAGCTGACAGTGTGCAAACACTGTGTGATACTCATGTGTTTCTGGGCCAGTGCACCACGACTTGAGTTTAGAGAAAGCTTTTTATTTTTCTTTTTGTTTTATACATCATCATTTCCTAACATAGGAAAACTTAAAGAGGCTCTACTTACCCTGTGTTCAGGGTCTTTAAAATGGTTATTAATATTTATTAAATATAATAGTGGTCTTCATGTTTTCATTCATATGTATAATGTATTTTGGTCGTATTCATCCCCATTACCCTCTCTGTCCTCCTGTTTCCACTGATCTCCATTCTTCTTTCTGAATAATCCCCATCTACTTTCATGTCCTTTCTGAGTATGAGTATGTGGTCCAATGACTTTTATAAGGGTTGCTTTTAGAAACATTGAGGGGGTGCTTATATACAAGAGCAGGAATGACTTACCAGTGTCTATATGTGAGGAGCGTCGGACACCTGAGTGGCAAAGTCTTGAATGAATATGGGCTGTTAACATGGCCATGGCCATACCAAGGTCCATAGGAAGATGGCAAAGCCTGCCATCACCCCTTAGGAGCGAGGCTCAGACTAACGGCAAAGCTTTGGCCTGGTCCACGAGGCCAAAGTGTGTGCAGAAAATGTCCACCGTAGCGTTATCCTCTCCCTGTGATATTTGCAGCCTGAAAGCTGCTCCCTAATGGAGACTATTGCTATCCAGGTTAGCTAAACATCCTTGTATAGTTGAAAATCATATCCCTGCCTCCTAATTCAACTGTATAAAGTCAGAATACTGAGCTTTTGGAGTGCTGCAGTTTCCCCATCAGAGAGCCCATTCCACCAAGCCCCAGCATTTCTGACTGGCTGGATGGCTGTGTGCATTTGTCTTTTCTTCATTCTCTTGTCATCTCAGTCAGGTTGAGTCCTTGAGGCTGTGCAAAGATGTAACCTAATACCACAAACAAACAAACAAAAAACCCGAAGGACAAAACCCCCAAATCATGTCTCTCTTTCAACTCTAATACCTGCTAACTGGCTGTAGGTTCTCAGAGAAGGGTGAGACCTTGTGAGTCCCTCTCCCCTCCATAACAGGACGTCGACAGCTCCAATCTTGTGCAGATCTTCTGTATGTAATCGTAGTTGTTGTGAGTTCAATAGAACAATGGCTTTGTCATGCTTGGAAGACAGTATTCCACAATACTAAGCCCTGTCCTCAGGCTTACATGATTTTTCTTCCCTCTTCTGAGCTTTGCAGATGGTGGTACAGTGTCCCATTTATGACTGTACATTCAGTAGTCACATACTCTCAAAGTCTTTGGTCCTCAGTTTTTGTTATCAGCAAAATGAGGATGCTGTCTCTATCACAGCATTCTGAGTTAGAACTAAGGTAACGTCTTGACAAAGATTCCTTAGGTACTGACTGTGGGCCGGGTGCTGAGGTGGTCAGTATAGATTCCATGCTAAGATGCTACTTCAAAGTTCTAGGTAGTGAGTACAGTAGAGATGACAAGAGGGAGTGGCCTCCCATTTGTCTGAGTGCATTTCAGATGCATTATTTATGTCGTGTGCTGTGCTTTGCTCAAAACTCTGGGACACAGATGTAGGTGTTACCTTTTCTCAGTACAGAAAGCAAATTCGATTCAAGTAATGTGTTCAAGGTCAAACACACATCCAGAACTTTAACCCTGATTTCCCTGGCTTGGAAAAATAGCATAAGATATAATGACTATGAAAACATTTATAACTATGTAAATAATAAAACTTAAAATCAGTTATTAATACTTCTATTATCAATGATACAGAAAACTTAGGATAGTTACTCTAAGGCCCTAAGCTTTCCGATTTTGTGATAATAGATTAGCTTAACACTGCTATAAGTTATTCTATTGTCATCAACATGCTATAAACTGTGTTCTTAGTGATTGATGCAAAGCTGCCACAGAGTTCTTCTGTTAAGTGTCACAAGCTCTGAAGCTTCAAGCAATGCACATTTATTGGCTAACAGTTTTATAGTTCTGATCATGATGTGACTATGCCCTATGTTCATTTCTATGACAAAAATCAAGATACTGACCACAGTCTGTTCTCACTGGGATTTTATGGACTTGTTAAATGCTCACATAATTGCAGCAGAATTCAGTTTCTTCACATAGCAGAGCTGAGGTCCCTACTTTGCAGGATGTCTGCCAGGGTCTTGCCTCCACTCCTGCAGGTTCAGGCTGTCCTTTGTTCATGTACAAAGCCAGGGAAAGGGAATTTTATCTCATCGAACCATTCTAATGTTTACAACTTCTTTTTCCAGGAAGAGTCTAGGGCCCTTTAAGGATCATTCGATTGGACCAACTCTTGTCCTTCAAGGACAACCTCCAGTTGTTAACATCAACTGATTGTCATCTTAATTGCATGAGCAAATTTCCTTTTCTAGTTGTACTAGGTAGAGGAACTCCAACATACTCAGTCCTAGGTGCAGAAAGAGAATTGCATGGGTATTTATGTCAGGGATGAGAGGTCACCTTAGAATTCTGACGAGCAAATGTAAACTAGCCATGTTGACACCCCAGAAAAGCCATCATAAACCTGAAGCATCAAGTCAAGACTTCGCTTGAATCCTCATGTTATAAATTTTATCGTAATATTTTGCCAAAGCTCATTTTGCTGTGTTTTGGAGATTTAGATATATATATTTTATAGTATTTTTTATTTTTTGAAATTATACCATTTCTCCTTCCCTTTACTTCTTCTAACCCCCTACACTGTAAGCATCCCTCACTCTCTCAAATTCAAGATGTCTTTTTATTTGTTTTTTTTTCCGCAAACACACACACACTTCTAAATATTCAAATGCAAACTGCTAGGTCCATATAATGTTACTTGTATGTATATGAGCTCAGGGTTGACCCCGGGGTATCGGGTATCGCATAACCAATTAAGGAATTCTTCCTTGGGGAAAACTTACTCTCACTCTCAGCATTCCCCAGTTGCCAGTAGTTCTTTGTCTGGAGTTGAGGCTCATGAGCTTTCCCAATCTGAGGTTAGCATGGCCAATGGTGATGTCATTGTTTAGGTAGCCATGTCGATGAGACTTAATGGGTGTTGCCTTGATAGTTTCTAGGAGACACATTTTCACAGAAAATTTCCTGTTCCTCTAGCTCTTAACAGTCTTTCTGCCCCAACATCAGCGAATATCCCTGAGGCTTGCATGCAGAAATTATGTCACAGATATATCTGTTTGGACTGGGTATCACACAATCTCTTGTTTTCTGTATTTTGATCAGCTGTGATTTTTTTTTTTTTTTTTTTTTTTGGTAATGGTCTCTGTTGCAAAGAAAAGTTTCTTTTCAGGGATTATATCAGTTTAGTGACCTGGCTTTTGTAGGTTCACCTCCAATATCCATGACTTCACACTAGCTCTGTGGAGTTGGCTAGGTTTACAGTACTAGGCAGAGTTTCCCTCTTCCTGAGCCTTAGGTCCAACTAAAGAACATATGGTTACCACCGAGGTATACATACCTCTATTTCACCCTTAGCAACTGTTTGTTGCTTCCCTCCTTTGCAAGCTTGCATAATCCCTTCTGATTCCATAGTTCTCATGGAGGAAGGAGGCTTTTGAGCCAGATCCATCTCATGTCCTCTAAATCTTATGTCTAAAGTTCATGCTGTCTTCAGCAACAGGGTTACCTTTCACCTTCAGGCGCTAACCACATGCAACAGAAATAGCCTATAATGTTTTGGGAGTCTCTTGGACAGTCTTTACCAATAACTCAAAATCCTCATGCCTGGTGTTGGTGTTTTTGACAGTCTATGGCTTTTGTGGAGACCATTGTCAGGCCAGAAGAGAAAATGTTATTTAAACTCTCTCTCTCTCTCTCTCTCTCTCTCTCTCTCTCTCTCTCTCTCTCTCTCTCTGTGTGTGTGTGTGTGTGTGTGTGTGTGTGTGTGTGTATGTATGTATTTGAAGAAGAGGGATGGTCCCTTCACCTTTCTAGACAGTCCTATTTTGCAGAAGTAGCATCCTGTGTGTCACTAACAGTCATATTGGAGGCCAGGGTTAAACACTTATCTACAGACCACACCCTTGTTAGTGTCACATCTGTATTTTTGATATGAGAAGTTCACTTTCCTGGGGGCCATCTTCCTGATGAGGCATGGGCGCTTGGGAGTACGTAGGGGAGAGTTGTCAGCAATAGCTTGGGTAGAATCAGAGTGAATGTCCTTGGAGTATCTTTCCCAATTCTGAGATACTGTTCTTAGATCATTTTATGCTTAATTAATTTCCTTAATGCCATAGAAAGTCAGAGCTGAAATGGATCTTAGAGACGTGCCTTGTCTCTCACTCCCCTTGGGGAGGAGGAGTTAATGGCACCTGACAACACTTCTGTAAATCAGTGGCTTAATGGACATCTAAATGGGTTTATATAAAACATTGGGGGTTTTTCCCCTAGCGGTTTTTTTAGGGGGGGGTGGACAGGATCTAGTTATATAGTTCAGGCTGGCCTTGAACTCATTATACTTCTGCCTCAGCCTTCTGAGCATTGACATTACAGAAGTGAACCCACCATGCCTAGCCCAAGAGATTCTCCAGTCAGCTCAATTGTTTTTTAAATGTCCAGTTCAGTGAATTTGGATTTCCCCAGAATAACAGGTTAGAGAAAGGTAACACATTTGTGACTGTAGCAGAAGCAAGACTCCAGAAGAAATCTGTGGCAGTCATTTTAAACAAGGAGTTGTAGACATCCTCCTGTCACCTTCCCCCTCAAATACTTGCCACCAGGGAACATGCAGACATCTTAGTGTGGTAATGAGGGCAGAGTATGTGAAGTTTGCATCAATCTCTGGCTGATTCTTCTATGTTCCTAATAAGAATCTCCAACCATAATGGTTTTTTCTGTGTATCATTTTCTTCCAGTCCTTGAACTGCCCTCTTTGATTTCTTATTACTTCTTCATAGAATCTTCCAGGCCTTGAGTAGTCATCGACTCTGTCACAGCAACTGATTTCTGATTTCTCTTGTGCCAGGCAGCTTGCCTGTGACCATTCCAGCTTGCCACTTACTGTTCCATGTGCATAGACACCAGGCACCATTACCTCCTGTGACCCATCCTGCAATACTGACAAACATTTTAATGTATTGTGGAATAGCAAGATGCCTCAGCAGGTAAAGATGCTCACTGCCAGGTCTGACTACGTGAGTTCAATCCCCAGACACACACATGGTAGAAAAAGAGAACCAACTTCTATAAGATTTATTACACACACACACACACACACACACACACACACACACACACACACACACAGCACACACACACACATGGAGAGAGAGAGAGAGAGAAGAGAGAGAGAGAGAGAGAGAGAGAGAGAGAATTAGGTAAGAAAATCAGGTTATTTTCTTTCCAGTATAAGAGCCTTTCAATCACTTGCCATCCATCACTCATGGAATTAAATCCCTATGCCCTAACAAGCTGTTAAGGCCCATCATGATTGTGCCTTCACACACCCTGCCAATCCAGTCTATGCCACTAGACTCCATCCATGGAGGTCATCCATTTGGCTCCTTGATCTGCTGTGCTTTGGTATCCCCTCTTCTCAGTGTTAATATGGCAGACTCCATCCCACACAAGACTCAGATCAGTTCCTTTCCCTAGAGGCCTTTCCCAAACCACTGCCCAGAGGAGCCTGTCCTCTACTTTGTTCTTCTTAGGGTCAATGTCCCCTAGAGTTAACTGCTTATCTGCTATTGTATCAAAGAGAGTGTTATCTATGATGGGCTTTCTTTGACTGTTGGTAGGATTGCTGAAAATGAAGAGACAACAATTGTTGGAAATACCTGTTTTTGCTAATGGAGTCCTGCTACTGTGTCCTAAGATTGTTTGGTGTTTAAGAGGAAATGTCAGTGAAGGACAGGATTGTCAGCTCAAGTAAAACATGAGATTATGTAGCAGGAGGTATTAGAAAAGGTAGTGTGGTCCGGCTAGCTCCCAGCTGCCATGTTCCCATTCTAAATTCCAGCTGGTCAAAGGTGCCAGTCTGGGACCCACAAGACATTGGCATGGCTGTTGCCTCCACCGATCTATACCAGCCCCCAAAACCCAGGGAATATCTGCCACCCCCATGTGGTAGATATAACAATTCCAGTACTTGGTAGAAATAAGTCTCTTAATGCTTAAAGATTAGCCCAATAGATTTATATATCAGTAAATACTCAATATACAAGATGCCCACACAGCTAGAATTGTTAACCCAATTACCTAACTTTGATATGAATAACTACCTTAGACTGCTAGAGACACGTGGCCATTCCTGGCTATCTTCTCTCCTCTCTCCTCCATCTCTCTTTCGTTCCTCCTCCTCCCAACTCCTAGCTCTGCCTATCTCTTCTACTGCCCAGTCACTGGCTCTAGCCTTATTTTATAAATTAAGGTGAGCAGAAGGTTCACAAGAAGTCACCCATATACTGATTCACTCTTCATCTATAGCCCCTCTCAGGAAAGCGGAATTAACATCAAAATACAAGACCAGAGCTATCCACAAAAAGATTACATCTGACTATATTTTAGTGTAAGATCTAGGAGGGTTTCTCTCTAACAGAGGTGGGATGTGAGAGAGACGTGAGTCAAGTAAAATTAAAAAACATGAAGTGACCACAGCTGGAATGAGGAAGCCTGGTGAGAAGGTTTAGGATGGTGGGAATAAGGAGAGAAGGAGGGGTTTGAAAACAGAAGGCACTTAGCTCCTTAATTCACTGTGCCTCTTTTTCTTTAAGTTAATAATTCCATATATCATACAGAAATGAATAGCTAACCTATACAACTCAAAGCAGAATAATAGAAGGTCTTGATTAGGAAAAATTAATTGATTGAGCATACTTATTGAGCCATAAGGTTTTGCTCACATCTTTGCAGAAGAATAGTACCTTACTTCTTTGCTGCTAGGATTTTATACTGTATGAAATGGTATAAAAGGATATTGAGTTACACCACAGTTGTTTTGAGTAAGTTATACATGCAATATGTTTGCCTCTGTGTGTGTGTGTGTGTTGTGTGTGTGTGTGTATGTATATATGTGTGTGTAACCATGGCCCACATCTCTAGTTATTTCTGTCTTCTACTAGAGTAATAAGGATATATTTGAGACCATTAGCAGTGAGTATAGTAAACACTAATTATGATTTCTGTTTTCTTTCTCCACAGTTTCGTGGTTTTCTCCAAATGAAAAGATCCTCATTGTTATTTTCCCAATTTTGGCTATACTTCTGTTCTGGGGAAAGTTTGGTATTTTAAGTAAGTATTTCAATGCATTTTTCCCATTTATGCATTAGTGATATAATGTGTATTTCTAGGGCAGTAATTCTCAACCTATAGGTCATGACCCTTTTTGGAGTTGTATATCAAGTATTCTACTTATCAGATGTTTACATTAGAATTTGCAACCATCACTATACTTCTGGAGTAGCAATGAAATATTTTTTATATTGGGGTCACCACAATATGAGGAACTGTATTAAGTGTTGCAGACATAGGGGGTTGAGAATCACCGTTCTAAGGTATGTTCAGTGCTCTAACTAGCTCTGTCTAACTAGCCTGTAGAAGGGGCCCCTGTGCTCTGGGGACCTAGGATGCTGTGCCTCATTTCCTCAGTTGGAGCTTGTCTGTAGATAGAGCCCTGTTTATGCCTGTTTGCAGCCCCCGATGGAAGGAGCTGGGCTCTGTAGTCTTGCTTTGACAGCTGCATAACCGAATCTCTGAAGGCCAAACCAGATGCTGTGACTGATTTGCCATCAGTAGTACAGAATTGTCATCACAGGGTAGCCAGTTACACGCATTCTCGTTCAGGCTGATAAGCAGTAGGATCCACATACCAGCCTTTGGCCATTCCTCCAGGAACATGCCCCATTTCCTCGGTATTTCCATACTATGTAGTAAGAGAAATTGACTACATTCGTGAAGTTCTGAGGTGACACACTAAACTTTCAAGCTTTAAAAATGTAAGATCTATTTGCCCTATAAGCCCCCTAGTATAGTCACTGAGGACCACCAAATACCTATTCAGGTAAGGAGAAAATGGTGCTAATTAACTTTGCTCCACAGCCTCTGGAGCGGTGAATGCTAGTGAGTTACTGCAGAGGGTACCTGCTCTGGATAGATGGTTCATGAAGTGCCTTCCTCGGAATGTGAGCCTGTGTGTCCTCCGTGAGACATAAAAACAGATGTGAGATGACTGGCGGTTGATTCGAAGAGTTTTGCACAATGCACGGGGCTGTGGAAATGCTTAGTGGTTTCAGAAATGTCCCCAGGTTATTACTAAACGGAAAAAGAGGGGAACAAGACCTGACTGTGGGAACTGTCAAGACACCATAGCCCTTACCTCCCAAACTGCAGGCACTGTTAAAAGTCATCTTAGAATTTCAGTAAGCCTCTTATTCTAAGGAAAGGGCCTCAGGCCCTACTCCATAATCACTAGTGTTAGGGGAAGCTTTCAGCCACATTGGCAGACCCAGGCTTTCAGGGCTGTCTTGTGATTCAGGTAGGAAACAGCCTTTTAAGGATCGTACAGTGATTTCACAGCAATGCTGTTGAATTTGGGTTGACAGAAGTTTTCTGGTTCTGACATTATCATTAGCCACACCATTCTCAGTGGAATGGATCAAGAATGAATCCATTTATGATCATCCATATTTATACAGAGTAAGACTAATGATTGTTTTCTGGCTGTGGAATACGTTATGTAAGAAATCATCAAATCATCTGTTGGCCACGTATCTAGAAATAAGGTGTTTTTTCCTTCCATCTTCCATTTCTGCCTGTCTTTGTTTCTTTGGCGTTTTTCTTCTATAAAAGGAAATGGTAAATTGGCTCATACGGCTTATGTATTTGTACATCCCTGTGTCCTGGTGTCTTCAGAGTGTTGCCATGGCTGCTTGTATTTTCCTGCCGTGGCTGTATAATGTTTTATTGAACTTTCATCTTAATGGGTATTAAGGAAGTTTCCAAATTTTGATACCGTGAAACTCTGACAAAAGTGTATGAGCTTTTGGACAGCAGGGATATTTTAAGCCTGCAGATAAACTCTGCCAACATGTGTTCCAGATCCACCCTGTCAGTTACAGCTACCTCTGACGAGTACTGCTGTCCATCATTCATCTCAGGATCCTGACACTGTTAGACTTCTAAAAACCTTTCCGCTAATTTGATGTGTGGGTAAAAAAATATAAATTCTCAGTGTTCTATACGTGTTATATTGGATATATATATATTTTAGTATTTTTATTATACCAGTTGCATTTTAAAGAGTATGGATATGAACCTAAAGAAATATATATGGGAAATGTTTGATTCTGGTTCATCTTAAACAAGGGAAGAGCCTGAGGGATAGAGGAGATAGAGTGGTGTGTGGAAGACAAACCTCTGGAGTTGACTCACCCGGCTTGGCCTCACATTAAAAGTTAAGTAGTTATAATAGCAGCTGAATATTTGAGGAGCTCTTGCTCTGAGGACCAGTCACTCACTGTGCCAAGTTCTCTCCACCGAAACCATTTATTTTCCCACAGGGACTCTGCTAGTGTGTGGCTATTGTTCCTATTTTGTAGATAAGAGACAGGCAGTTTGTCCACAGTCACCCAGCTGTTTCCTGGTAATCCTGGATTTGGACAGTGCTGTTAACCACTAGATTGTGTGCTTGTCTTGAATGTCTGCAGGAAGGATGGATGGGTTTCTAGTATCCACTCTGAGCCTATGAAACTGTTAGCAATAGAGTAGAATGTTGGTTTCACGTGCTGATTTATTCTACCCATACCCCTGGGGACTGCTGGGCACTGAGCTAAAGGTTTGAGCTGTGGCAGTGTGTGCCCATGCCTTTTGGTCAGTCAATGCCGTCAAGATGGTATGTCTGCCTATCTTGTATTTGGTCTAAATCAATCAAGCAAGCAATCAGTTGATTGATCAGCCAATCACCATTCCGGTCCACCCTGTCAAATGCTCCTTGGTTCTGACATGCTGTCCCACCTGTGTGGTCATGCATTTATGCTAACACAGACCCAAGACATTGATTTTCTGTATTTCTAGTTCTTTTTCACCTTTCATTCTGGTCTGTAGTGAACCAGAGAAATGTCCTCACTGGCTCTGCGTGTGAATCTGTGACAACAGTGCAAGTAGAAACCTATACCTTGAGGACTGTTTGTTTATAGAAAGCTGTGTCTTGAAACTCAGCTCAGGGCACCTGTAGCCTCTCCTCAGAGATGAGTGTGACCTGAGAGCTCTAAGCTGAAGTAAACCCTTTCCTCCATGAGCTGCTCTTGGTCATGGTGTTTATCACAGCAATAGAAAGCATAAGACAGACCCATTGTCTTGGATCAACTCAAGAGTTCGTCATGCTGTTGTCCTGGCTGATTTTCAGAGTTCTTCATCTATACTGTGAAAATAGAAATTCTTTCCTACATTTTGATGGCTGATAGGTGCTTTCAAGTACTGCATGGCTTAAGGCCCAACTATACATAAAACGCTGGCTATTCGTTCTGTTTTCTTTTCCTCTAACCCTTGTTTTATATAGATAGACGATCTTTAGTTTGCACTCAGTCACATATGACCATGAACCTGGCTATGGAAGCCGAGCTCTGCAAACAGTCTTGATAATAGATAGGAAAATTACCGTCATACAGTGGCCTTCAAAACATGTTGTCAAAACAAGCCGTGTTGGTGATGCGGGCCTGTGATCCTAGCATTACAGAACAAACACCAGAGTGGCATAGCAAGAGCCTGTACAAAAATTAAAAATACAAAAAAAAATCTTTGAAAATATTGAAGCTTCCCTACTATAGCTGCATTAGAAAATGAAGCTAATAGGAATGTTGAAATTAATGCATGGCAAATCAAACTGCTAAAAAGTCAGTGTTTGAAATGTTGTGTTAAGCACAGCTTGATGCTTTTAGTGTTGCTCCATGACTTTGGAAAAGAGCAAACATCCCCTGGTAAACTGTCAGGTTCCCTTGTTGGTTCATATCAGCCTGCAGCATGGCGGCAGCTTTGTACTTTAGTTTCAGAATTCTGTGGTGTGGGTTTTGTTTTGTTTTGTTTTGTTTTGTTTTGTTTTAATTTGATGTATTTGTGGTTTGAGTTTTCTTTTGTTTTTCTGTTGTTTGTTTGTTTTGCCATTTGTTTTCTAGAGTCACATCCTCAGGGACATTCCCATTGTTACATGGTCCTTACTTCCTTCATGTTAGTGAGTTCAGCTTCCCTGAGCTGCCCACCTGTCTCTGGAGTGGCTCTCTGTGCTGACAGTGTCAGCGTTGCCACAGTAGCTCTCCTGTAACTCTGCTTATGCTCTATTTGAATGTCACACTCAGTGCTCACACTTGTCATTTCCTGGCTTGTTCACCCCTCTTGCCCAGTTCCCTTTTATGATGATACACTGAGTGCCTGTGGACTTATCACTAAGAGACAAGGAGATAGCATACCCAGGCGCTTGGCTGTCTGCCCAAACTGAGTATAACCATGCAGTGGCTGGTCTTCAGTAGTTGTGACATGATGACACTTCTATTTATATCATATTGTGAGTTGTGTATTAAAGATGTCTCATGAACTTCATGGACTTCTCTTGTTTCACTTTGGTCATGAAACTTCAGACTGAGTTCCACAAGTAACCATGGGACCCACCCATGCCAGAAGTGTGTTAACATGAGAGTGGCTGGGGTTTATTTCTGTGTATTCTAGACACCCTTCATTTACTTTTCCTTCTGATCCCCACTCAAAATTGCCCCACGAGGAATTTGATTATCACTTGGTGCTATTTGGGAAAATGTTATTACGATCATTGTTGGGAAATTTGAGGAAAGCAATTCCCCATCACAAGAGCCTTGAGGTCTCGCTTAAGTCCTCAAAGCCTAGATTAACAAAAGTAACAAGGCCTTCGAAAGCACTTGTAAATCAAGTGATGTGATAGGGATTTTTCTTATTGAGTAGGAAAAATAATTCAGGAGAAATGAGGATAAACACTACATTGCAGTGGAGAGTTCTATTCAAACAAGAGGATGAAAATATCATTCGGACAAATATTATTATAGAAAGTCAGTCTGTGACCTGGTTGGTGACCCCTAATCATAATGTGTATTTATGCTCAGTTTAATGTGAATGTTATTCAACAGTGCTAAGCTTTGTCCTTCCCTATAGTGCTCATATGATCACTTAGCCATGTAGTTACTTACTGACTTTCCTGTAGGAAGAACTGGGCCAAACTGCTATAACACAGCATTCTACTCTCACAGAAATACAGTCACCAGTTCCTTTACACTTTCAAAATCTGGACAACACTGCCCCTGAATATCCTCTGTAATTCTGGAACCTTCCATTAGACCAGAATAATTTGTCATCAGGAGATGTCTGCTGGACATTCCCTTCTGTTGTGCTCATATATTTGCCATTAAAAAAAAAAAAGCTGATGTTTTTTTCTAGGCCTGTGGACAAGGAATGTGATCTTTTGTAGTGTCCATCCTGATAGACTTATTTCATCAGGAAAGTTGGCTAGGATGTGGAATTTATTACAGTTATCTTACTCACGGCAAATAAACACTTTATACATGGCAGTTCATTTTTCTCCAGCACCATTTCCACAAGGCCTTCGTCTATGTGTGTGTGTTTAAATAATGAAATTGTACTTTGATTTTAAAAGTTATCATATGTACTTTATCAAATTATATTGAAAATAATATTGGTTTCTTCCCAACAGACGCCAAAGGAGTCTAAATTACTTTGCCAGAGTTATCAGAAAAGAACAATATAATAATTAAATCGATGGTTTGTCTCCCTTTATGATTTACTCTTAATCTGATATAAATTTTATCTTGATAGTATACCTTCTGTCTCTTCTCAATAGTCATGTGGCTGGGGACTATTTGAATGTCATGTCTTTGAGCAAGTGTTAGATTTTTCTAGGTAGCCTACAATCTGTGTGGGCCTTAGTGGCTGGTCTGTATCTCATTCTTAGAGGAGCATAAAAATTTAGCATGATAGATTTGATTTAACCCCAGATTGGCTTGATGATTTTACTAGATTTCTTCAGCCACAACTCATGTGCTATCTTAATATGTGCTCTGTGTCAGTGGCAGAGACCTGAGAAATCACGTTTGTTCATAAGATTAACCCCCTTTCAGGTTGCTAGAAGAGTGCACAGCTTCTTGGTTCACTGGGATTTCAAAGGTTTGGAATGCAAGGAGCTAAGACTAGACTGGACCTATACTTTCTGTGGCTTGGTAGTACTTTATTTTTGTTGAATAAAGCAATGTGTTATTTGTTCCTTGATTTGGACTAATATAAGGGTATGTTACCACCATACACAGTAAAAATTTGCGAATGGTCCCACCTATCTGTAGTACCTATGATATGAGATTATAAAGCATATATTTGAATTAGAAGAATATCTGATGTTATGGTTAATACTGTTACATTGTGCCAGGCACAGTGGTATGCTCCTGGGATCCCAGCACTTGAGAGGCAGAGGCAGGAGGGCTGGAGATTCAAGGTCAGCATGGGTTATACAGGGAGACTACATCACAAAACAAAAAGTCATGGCATATGGTTTCCCCTGATAGTTGCTTTTCCTGTATCTGTCAGCAGTAATGTTAGAAACTTTTTAAAAAATATATAAATTCTGGGAGAGGCATGGTGGCACATACTTTAATCCCAGGCTGGTCTGCAAACTGAGTTCCAAGCCATTCAGGGTTACATAGTATGACAGTGTCTCCAGAAACAAAGCAAGGCCATAAATGCTGTTATTTCTTATGTATTGTAAGTGTTGGATTTCGGGAGTTTTGGCTGAGGGGAAATCTTTAAAAGCATGCACATTGTTGAAGTCACACGGATTATTTTGCTGTACTACAAAATTATAATAGAAAGCTTGATAAGAACCTGCTGTTAAGAAAACAGTAAATTAAGCTGGGTGTGTTGTTATACAGCCTTAATCCCAGCACTTGGGAGGCAAAGACTGGGGATATCTGTGAGTTCGAGGCCAGCTTGGTCAACATAGTTCTAGGATAGCCAGGGCAACATAGAGAAACCCTGTCTTGAAAAACAGGAAGAAAGTGAGAGGAGGAAGAATATACTAAAATTATTTTTATCTTAAATATTTGGTAAATTGCTTTAATTCATGTTGTCTCTGTTGTGTTTTAACATCTTGATAAATTGCGTAAATAGGGATAAATCTACTGGTTAAGGAACAAGAAGAGATCACCAGTAGAAGCCCTTGAGATGATTGGGTTCTGTGGAATGTCACTGTAGCTGAGAACACTGGTAACTTGACTAAGTAGATAACCTTCCTTCCCTGCTGTGGGGACCAGCTGAATGTGGCCATTGTGAGCAAAGACTATGAGCCAGAAGAGACTCCCTCTGAATGCTTGCTCAAGAAACACAGATGTTCTTCCATTGCCTGGGATTACTTAAGACTCAGTAATACATTTGCTACAATAGCTAATTTAAGAAAATACCTAATTTAAGAAAATTAGGTAACCTGGAAAATAGTAGTTGAAACAGTCACCAAGAACTAACACAACCTTCAACACATAGATTACCTGAAAGACTTTCTGATGTAATATTTTGTAGTGTTTGTTTGTTTTTGCTATTGTTGGCATCATTTACTCTGCCTACTAAGCCTGAAGGGGATGAAGTTTGTGTGTTGTTCAGACTTTTATTTTAACTAAGAATGATACCAGCCAGTTTCTGCATGAAATTAGACTGTATTCTAAATTCCTGTTACTTTATTTTAATTGCTCATAATATTTTTGTATTAAACTTGGAAGAGTCACTAATGAATGCTTGAATTGATTGTGGTTCATTTGAAACAGCTTTTATGTTGCAACTTTTACAGAGTTTTCATACTCTATTTAGATGGTAGTATATATGGAATTAGGTGGAAAGTAAAACACACGCCTAGAGAATCATGTGTTTCTGCCTTTCTGGAATAGGTCTTTGTCTTTTGTGACCCAAACCCTCAGTTTCTTTCTAGCTGGTGTTTGAGCTTTGAAAGTAGGGAAACTGAAAACTCCTAAGGAGACAAGGATGGGACTGAGCAGTCATCTTGTGAGCATCAGGGCCTGATAGAGGGAACCAACCTAACAAAGCCCAGGATCTTGCCACATGTTCCTAAGACTGTCAGTTACTCAGAATTGTGGACCACTGTCTCCTCTGAAAGTGATCTGAAGTGAGATTCTAGTCAAAAGAATGAGTAGGAGGCTCTCCTAGTTAGCTTTAACTGTCAGCTTGACACAGCCTAAAGTCACCTGAGAAGGGACAGTTGACGATTGCCCAGATCAGATTGGCCTGTGGTGAATTGTCTTGATTGAGAATTCATGAAGGAGGGCCGAGCCCACTGTGAGCAGCACTATTCCCTGTACAGATGTGGTCCTCGGCATTATAAGACATTTAGCTAAGCCGTGAGGAGCCAGCAAGCAGCGTTCCTCCCTGGTTTCTGCTTCAAGTTCCTGGTTGAGTTCCTTCCCTGATGCTCCTCAATGGTATATTTAATCAGTAAGCTGAAATAAGCCCTTTTCCCCTCCTAAGTTGTTCTTAGTAAGAGTGTTTATCACAACAACAGGAAAGGAACTAGAACCTTAGAGTAATAAAAGTCTTCAGGTGTCTCCATGATAGATTTTTATTACGGTCATTAAGTACTTTCCCGATTTTATTGTATTTAATCTGTTCATCATTTCAGTAGAAGAAAATTAAAACCAAATACAACGTTTAAAACAATTCCCCCCTGTATTAGTTGCTTTTTGTTGCTGTGATAAAATATCATGACCAAAACAATTTAAAGATGAAAGAGATATTTATCCTGGCTTATGGTTCTAAAGGGAAAGTTCATAAATGGTAGAAATATATGGCAGCCATGAAGCAGAGACATCACATCTTCAGCTTTAAACATGAGAGAGCGAGAGAGAGAGAGAGAGAGAGAGAGAGAGAGAGAGAGAGAGAGAACACGAAAGAACACCAACTGACTGCCAAGGGAGGAATATATAAAATCTTAAAGCCTGCTTTTAGTGACCTGTTTCCTCCAGCAAGGCTCCATGACCTAAAAGATGCATTACTTCTCCCAAACAGCGCCACCAAGTTTTTGAATGCCTGAGCCTGTGAGGGACTTTTCTGGTTTTCTTGGTTGCCAGCAAGCAGGGTATCAGTTTGCAGGTGACACTAGAAGCATGTCAGTCTCTCATCCTACAGCTCCCTGTTCCTCAGTCTTATTTCTGGTGGCCTTTAATGGTTTTCCTTCCTTCCTTCTTATGAAGAAAAAAAAAAAAAAAACTAAACCTTCATCATTAACAAAACGAAAAGATCAATAGAGAACAAAAGAAAATGTTGTGCGACCTATCATTTGGAACATTTTGTGTCAGCAAGGACAATGGCACCCGAGACTGAGCCTGCATCCGGACCAGTGATGTCCGCCATGGATCCTCTTGAACTCTGGCAATGTTTTTATTTCAGTGTCTTAGTTGAAAGTTTTAAGAGTTTTTTCTCTGTTGGGATTTTAAGGATGTGATTTGTTTATGGTTTATTCTATTCTCAATTTCACATTGCATCACCTAGATTTCTAGGTGTCTTGCTAAGTTTTTAAAAAGGACATTTGTTTTCTCAGTGTCTCTCTTTGTGTAGCTGTGTCTTACCAGCATTGTGTGTGGCTCTGCTGTGTTAGGAATTTGGGGCGATTTAGCTTCTCGGGGTGGAGGGAGTTGAAAGTGTCTGGGAGCACATTGATTGCTAGGTAGGGAAGGGGGCCTCTTCTGACACCCCTTATGTAGGGTCCAGGTATTCTGCCATATTCTATGCAAAGATCCACTGCTTGATGAAAAAAATGTGAAGAGGTTTAATGATGCTTCAATTTAGAAGAGCTTTTATGTGTAGTTTGATTGTATAAAGTGCACGGAATAAAATATCACCTACCCCTTCAGCATCTACATTCACATGGCCATGACTTATAAAAATGCATGGGGTATGGGTAGGGGCTAAGGAGTGGTGCTTCAGAGGTTCCTCACATACGTGGGGTTGTCAGTTTCTCTCTCACATTGTATGCTACAGAGAATGGCATCACTTGCGACTGAGTTATGTAATTCTTTGTTTTTCTCTTAAAGCACTCAAATATAAATCCAGCCGTACGAATAAGAGAATCATTCTGCTGCTCGTCGCTGGGCTGGTGCTCACAGTCATCGTGGTTGTTGGAGCCATCCTTCTCATCCCGGGTAAGATGCATGGGTACCAGGATCCAGGGCTGTGGGCTGAGGTGAGGCAGCATCCCAAGGGGTCGTGCATTGGATTTTAAGGCTGCTGTGACAGATTGTGGCAAGTGATGTGATCTGAACACTCTCTCAAGGGCTGTTTCCCCCTCTAGGAACTCCAGGGAAGAATTCTTGTCCTTGTTCTTCTAGCTTCTGATGTTGACAGACAGTGCTTAGAATTCGTTCCCTAGTAGAGTGGCTCCCATCACTCCTTCCTCCTGACCTCTGTGACCTCTGTGTCTGTATGAGATCTGCCTCCCCGATCCCCTCTACAAGGACACTAACTAGGTATTCAGGCACTCATTCAGTTCAGGTCAGATCATCATTCTACATCCTTACTTAGTAGCATATCTTTTCCCATTCAGTATTTATTCTGACACATGAGGTTGTATTTGTGGTTCCTAGGGACAGGAACGGGGGAATATAACCAGAGCCTTTGTTCAACCCACTCTGGAGGCAAAGCTCCCTGGCTAAGATGTGGAAATGGGTATGCACCCGGAGCTGTGTCTGTCTGAAGTGCTTGTTTCAGCTGAGAGTGGGGGAGGAGAGTGAGAAATAGAGCAGAGAGAAGATGGGAAGGAAAGGAAAGCAAAGCAGGGGCTCACCATGGCAGACCATAGCGTGCCACTGCTCTCTTGGGGACGCTGTGGCACAGGAGGATCTTGGGAGCAGATTTGGTGACTGTGTTTGCATCCAGGCCTGGGAAGGTGAAGAAATCAGGAGACAGTAGCTGATTTAGCTTAGGCAACAGGCGGAATCCTGAGAATGTATGGTGCAAGCCGAGGGCAAGTTTATCATCTCAAATCCTGTAAGGCAGTTAAAGAGTTAAAGCCAAATGAAAGGTTCAACACGTTGAGACATGGATCCTTTAGTTTGACCTTAAATGATAAAATAAGAATTATTTACTTTGTATGGACTTGAGGGAAACCCTTTTAAGCCTTTCACAGTTTATAAGATAGTACTGAGGTTAAAACATTTAGCAGAGTAAGTTATAACTTCACAGAGAAGTACATAAGAAAATACCTTAAATCTAAGTATTGTCTAACAGGAGAAAAGCCCGTGAAGAAGCCTCTGGACTTGGCCTCATTGTAATCTCTACTGGAATATTAATACTGCTTCAGTACAATGTGTTTATGACAGGTGAGTCTTTGTTCTTACAGTCTGGGTTTTACCTTTTTCCTAAAAAAAAAAAAAAAAAAAAAAAAAAACAGTGAAATATTCTTGTATGGTTTTAACAGTTCAGTAAAAGCTGCTTTATTCCATTGACCATTGTGTTCTTAGTGACATTTCCCATACAGATTCATTTTCAAGTTGCTAGGTCTTCTCAAAATTTATTTTGTAGAAAGCCGTTTTCTTGCATATCCGATGGCATTGGTGTAATTTTAAAGTGTGGTGTGTAATTTTTAATGGCTACTGCATGTTCTAATTTGGGAGCTTTTGTAGCTGTAAGTCAGTATTAGAAGGACTCTCTTTCCTCTTTTAGTAAACCTTTGCAGTAGAAAGACTGGTTCTGCGAGGTGGGATTATAAGTCACGAATTTCAGAAGCACTGGTAACACTGAATTGCATAGCTATTCTAAACGTAATCAATATCTTTTTTGTGCATTTAAAAATAAGTCAAGGTTATATTTTTGTTACTGTTAAAGAGTCTCATTTAGCACTGAATCCCTAGGCTGCATTTAAAGGTTCATTAGAAAGGCACAGCTCTTGTCCACCCACAGAGTATAGAGGTTATGTTTTGTGTTAGGATTTTCTCCCTCTCAGAACAGTTGTGTGCATGTGCAGAAGCCATGCTAACAAGCCATTCATACCGCACAATGTATAAATGTAACAACAACATTGCTTCAGGATTTTAGTAAAAACCACCAGTCCCTCTCAGATGTCTGGCAGTAAAAGCTTGCAGAATGTGGAGTCTGGAGCTGACATTCCTATGCGAAGGTTAACTGGGAAACATGTCATCTGGCGAGGGACTGCAGTCCATCTTTGAGTGTGTCAAAAGTCCACAGGACTGATTGCTACATCAGAGTTCTCAGCACGTTTCTGTTATTTCCTGTTCCTTCCTCAGCTTTTGGAATGACCTCTTTCACCATTGCCATATTGATCACTCAAGTGCTGGGCTATGTCCTTGCTGTGGTCGGCTGTGTCTCTGCATCATGGGTGAGTCATACTGTTTCTTGAGCTGAGTTTCAGTTAGGTTAGCGCTCTTACTTTCTCCCTCTCCCTCTTCCTCTTCCTCTTCCTCTTCTTCTTCCTCTTCCTCTTCTTCTTCCTCTTCCTCTTTTTCTTCCTAAATGGATTTTTCTTTTAGAATAGCTGTGGGTTCACAGAAATACCTAGTGGAAAGGACAGAGAGTTACCATATATCCTACCCCTTTTCTATTCCCCATAGACTCCAGTTTCCCTAAGCATTTCCCATGGGTACAGTGGATGAACCCTCATGGAGACAGTCATTCCCACCACACATTAATAGCTTATATCACGCTTGGTAACTGGTGTTGTACATACAGTCCGTGGCTGTGACAGATGTGCAGTGACATGTATGATACCCCTTGTGATGTCACATGGAATAACCTCCCCCCATATACTTCTTGTTCATCTGTTCCCCCAACTTCTGAATCACTGACCTTTTTAACTTTCCACGTAGTTTTGCGTTTTTTCAAAATGCCTTAGAGCTGGATTTTTACTGTAAGGAAAGCACAGATCTTGTCTACACACAATAGGGAGGTTACGTATGTGCCGTTTCCTGTGGGCTTCCTTCATTTTTAGATATAAATCTCAAGTTTCATCCATGTCTTTTTATAGCTTAATAGCTCATTAGTGCTGGAAAATATTGTTGCCATAATGTGTTTAGTATTTTGCATTCACCTACTGAGGGGGCCATCCTGGTCGCTTTCCTCTTCTTATGACAGATGAATAAAGCTACTGTAAACATCAATGAGCCTGTGTTTTTGTGGATATAAATTCTCGGCTCTAGTTGGCTAGATACCAAGGGCTGTAATTTTTGCATTGTGTGGTTAAGGTACAGTTAATTTTTGTAGTAAACTGGCAAACACTGTTTGGTAACACCATCAGAAAGAGATATCTTGTTTCTCTACATATTTTTCAGCATTTGGAATTTTCAGCATTTCTTTTTCAATAACCCACCCCCCCCCACACACACACACACAACCATACATGGACGCGCACACACACATACACACACACACCAGTATAAATAGTATTTTTCCCACTGCTACAAGAGTGCTGCCTGCTCTCCTAGCCAATGATGGTGCCTGTATTTGTGGGCAGCCTTGTCGATAACCAGGCTCTACATGAATGGCGCTTTTGACTTTACTTTTCTTTGACGTTACCTTGACTTTATTTTTCACTAATCTTGATACAGTAAGAATACACTATGTTAAAAATGCTTTTTATCCTGTTAATAATTAAGTTATTTTAGTGAGCTAGTAATAAAGATATTTGTATACTGTGTACTGTAGATAAAGGTTTTACTGGTCATTAGAATAAAACAGTATCCTTCAAGCTGACATATTCTGGGATGTAGCTGAGTGGTAGTACTCTTTGCCTAGTATGTAAATCTAGAGTTGGGAATCTATACTATACCTAAAGAAAAAATATACTTGATCTCATTAGTTATTGTTGATTCCTTTAAGTTAAGATTTCTTTACTTTCTATGCATTTCTAACAATATTTCTCTGGTTTCTACAGCTTGTGAACCAGTGCACGGCCCCCTGTTGATTTCAGGTTTGGGTATCATAGCTCTAGCAGAACTACTTGGACTAGTTTACATGAAGTTTGTCGGTAAGGATCTTACTTTTTAAGCCTCCGCAAAGAATTTCAGATATTTAGAAAATAGGATTTATTGCATCCCTCCAGCTGAGGGTAGAAACATATTGTTGTCTCCAAAAATGAGAAAATATAATTGGAGAGATGCCAATTAAAGACGGAGAAGGCATGCAGATTTACAAAGTTGGAGTTACAAACTAAGAAAGAAAATGGTTCAGTGTATTAGGAGGAATGACATTTATTTCTATAAGAAAAGAGGATACCTTTGGAGGCTGCATTTTAATTAGTATGAAAGGTCTATCCATGTCCCAGGTTCCTCTTGTGGAGCTTTTCGTCTGTTCCTCTGGTCTCTGTATACACTGCTTACGTACACAGACACCCCTCCAGGGAAAAGGACTGAAAATCAAAGCCTGTCACGTCTACATTTAATATGCAATGACTTCCAGTGCACTACTTTAAAACACTTCTAGTGAAAAATCAGTATATTAAGAGAGATCTTTAAATTCAAGATTTTACTGCTTTAAAATCAGCTTCTAGTAAGTGTCGACTTGGGTTCACTATTTGGTGCTTAATCTGTCAATCTCAAATACAGGGTTTCTGCATTCTTATTATGAACATGTACAGACATAGATAAATGCTTTTAGTGGTGCCTGAACTAGATAGCCTTGTGTATGCCACACCTGACCCCAGCCATAGGATTTGTGAGTCTCCCTTAAAAGAAGTAGTTTGTTATTTTTATGAAATATAGCACACTCTTCACCATGGAACAAGAAACTCAAAAGTTATGTCATTGAAACAAATCAGTATTTCTGATGTGCTCTTAGATGAACTTCTACTAAAAATGAATACAAAAAGGTGAATAGTATAGTCAGTAAACTTTTTACAGTATTTACATAAGATTCTCAAAAAGTTTTTCACCTTTATTTCTGAACTTTATTTCTTAATCTCTGATCATGAAATTTGATCTGTTTATATATCCCCCACACACACACACACATACACATATTCTTTTCTCTTTAATATTTTTATGTAAACAGCTCCAAAGTCTACCTCCTTTTAGTTTGTGTGTTCGTACGTATTAGTTGTTCCTTGCTGAATCTTCCCGACTTTAGGCCACATCCAGCACAGCTAAGACATCTGTAGCCGGCTGGCGTTCCAGAGCTGACTCTGACGCCATGAATTTGGATGCATATTCTATTTTTGTTAGTCTTCCAATCAGCCTGTGTCTGGACTTTGGAGCTGACACCACTGATTTGGCTGCTCCCATGAATGCTAAGAACAGTATGTGACCTGCAGTATTCACACAGCTCCCCGCCATAGGCTGAGGTGTCTCTGGCTGGTGGTCAGCTGTCCACTCTTACGTTCTTCCTCTCTATCTGGAATGCATCCTTTTGCTCCCAGGCTTCCATATCTGATCAGAGTTCTGTTGCATATAGCTGCCATGAGCACTGCCATTGTCAGTGGCTGCCTTCTCCCTCTGATCTCCAGTTTTCTCCATGGCTCATAGGTCTGTGAAGATCGTAAAGCCACAGTAATTGTCCATATTACTGTGTTAAATGAAAGTGACAATCAAAGTACCCAAAGTGTTTTTATGATGATTTGCTAGATAAATATACTATATGTAATATAAGAATTTAGTACCATTTTATTGACACTTGGAGCCTATCCTAAATTAACTTTTCAAATCAACTTGTCTGACACCAGAGTGGAGAGAGACACCTTCGGTCAGTTGAAAGGCAAGAAGAAAAGGTACAAGACAACTGTTCTTTAGATACTGTGGTAGACTAGGACAATAAATGTGTTTTGCTTATGTGTTCTGACTGCTTAAATCTAAACATGCGTAACATTAAGGTTGCAAATTTGAGCACTCTTATCAGAAAGTGAAAGTCATGTTTGCAAAATAATTCCTGCTGGTTGCAGACACCATTGTAGAAATGGGTGACTTTTGATTTGAATGCCATAAAATCTTCACATACCTTTTTAAAAAGTTCTTTTTCTAAAATTAGCTAATATCCCTGTGATAATCATAACTTTTATTTTTTTATTATTTCTGAGTTTAAATTTGTAGCCTTAATTGCAATTTTAAGGGATATGATTTTAACGTTTGCTTTCTACAGCAAAATATAATTTTTAAATTGTATTGTACTTTTTTCTTATGAGGATTTTAATGGTATGAAGTTGAAAAATTATAACTTCCTATGAGCACATAAGAAAGATTAATAGATACCTTTCAGAACAGGGTATCAGCTGGGTGTAGGTTCAGGGACAGGTCCCTATTTATAACCTCTGTGTAAATAAGTAAATAACGATGTGATTTAAATAACTAAATAAATAAAATTTAAAAAAAAGAAAGAAAGAGTAATAGAAACTAACTGTACTCACTGTAGCAGAGCTTGTTTTTGTATAGGGCAGCCGTAGTTGTTATTTGTGTGGCACAAGAGTTGTTCTTTTTTTAAAGCCTTTACTATTCGGTGCAGTATAAGGGCAGGTACAGCTGTTTTGATTCAAATGCACTTGGTGGGAGTCAGAACTGCGCCTGCCACAACGTCTCAGGTATTCTGAAATGATACAGAAGCACACATATATTGTGTGTATAATTATTCACATAGCTTTGCTCGTCTGTGTTTACAAGCTGTATATAAATCACTAGAAAAATTATTCTCGAGGAATTGAAAGCCCGAACGCTTATTTATGGAGTGTAGTCAGGTATTTTAAGAGTGAGAGCAACACAGCAAGAATCATTGCAAGACTGCAAGCGAGCACATGTGGAATGCTTAAAGCTTTTGAGTTTTGAGTTTGAGAGAGAAGAGACAGACAGACAGAGAGACAGAGGGGCAGAGAGAGAGAGAGAGAGAGAGAGAGAGAGAGAGAGAGAGAGAAGAGACTACCAATGCCCAGGCTCATGACACATGAGAGCAACAGACCCATCATCCCCTTTATTTACCACACAGCTTGTATCACCGTTAGAGAGAATAACTCAGGTAAAATAAATCCCTCACAGTTAGTTCTGTAACATCCGAGGATCGTGACTGACTAGTGTCTCTCACAGCCACTGTGCCTAGAGTTCTGTTTCAGGATGAGCTAGCCGAATTAGACTTGAAAGGGAGAACTTAGCAGCCACCTAGTGCTAGTGGACAGGAGGCTAGCACGACAGAGCACACCTTAAAAATTACTTAAGGTGAACACATTTATGAGCGCAAATATAACTCTGAAATGTTATCTCTGACCCTTGTATGTATTCCTGGGGAGTTGAAAAGATTTCCCACATAGGAAGACAGTCAGGTCAACAGGATAACCAAAATCAATTTGGGGATCCAGTGAGTTCTCTTGGGGTTACTTACAGGAGCAGGAATATCTCAAAAAAAAAAAAAAAAAACTGGCATTCTCAAAAGGCCACTCTAGCATAGGTGACAAAAGGCCCATGAAAACTGGAACGCTACCCATCCTGCAGGCAGCTCAGTAGGCCGGGGTGTCCTGTGCAAACAGCTCAGTTGCTCTGAGCTTTCCCCAGGCAGCTCAGATGATCTGTTTTTTTTCCTGGTAGCTTGTCTGGTCTGAGTCTCTTCTAGGCAGCACAGCTTGTCTGAGAGTGACTAGCAGCAGCCTTTATTGCTCCTATGCCTGGGAGAGGGAGGAGCCTGGTGAATCTGGTTCGTTTCAAGGACTTCCAGAAGCAACTTTTTTTTTTTTTAAACTTTTTGAGCCTAGGAGTTTCCCTGTAGGATGGAGGAGGTTCTACTCTGAGAGGAAACTGCTACAGGAGAATGCTTTGTATGCCAATCAAAAATTTAGATAGCTCCTTTGCTTTATAAACTTAATGTAATGCTTGAGGAGTTGTAGAGACAGTGTCTTTATGGCCACAGTGCTCTAACTCAGCTTAGTTTACTGGGGAGCCAACTGGCTATGGTATTCTCTACCACTCTCTGCCACTTCGAATAGAGCTTGCCTTTTTGCTTGGATTCGAGGAACAAACCTTCCCTGAGTGCCACCACAACGAAGGTCACTCATTTAAAGCCACTCAATGAAGAGCTACAGGCAACACATGACTACTGAGAGGAGATCAGTCAGTCTTCTCTGGGGATGAGCCTCCTGTACATGAATGAAGCCCAAGGACTCAGTCACAGACACATATATATGGGCAACCCTTAATGAACTCAGCAGGTTGTGCTTACACAGTTACATTATACATACATATATGTGTGTGTGTGTGTGTGTGTGTATACATATATCTATATAAATGTATATATAGATATCACATGTATATGTATATATGTATATATATTACATATATATGTATATATATATCACACACGCACACATATGTATGAGAGATATCTTTAGGATTTATAATATATATATCATACATTACATTGCCAGGAGCCAAACCCAGGAAATTACCTGCTGTTCTAAGAGAACCTCAGGAAATTGCCTGCTGTTCTGGAAAGCCTAGTCAGTACAAGGTTAATAAAGGACTTTCATGGGTCTCAGGTCCCAGGAACTTAAAGAACGTCTAGTATTTGCTGGGAGCCAGATATGACAGTGGGATGGTCTTAGACAATGAGGATTCAATAGTGGAAAAGCCTTAAGCAGTGACCCTTGCCTAAACTTCCCGTTTTTTTGTGTCTTTATAACCTGCCTACTGAAATTAAAGTTGCAGAGCTTGATCGGAACCCCAGATTTGCTCTCCTCCTTCATTCTTTCGCCCCCTTCCCTACGATCTCATCAAATCCCCACGGGCAGGGGCAACATCACCTATGTATAAAATAATTAAAGAATATGAGGCCATGAATTTGAGGCAGGGTACCAGAGGAGTAGTAGGGAGGACAGGCCGGGCAGAAATGATATAAATACAGTATTCATATAAAATAAGAATATTATTTAAAGAGAGAGGGGAATGCATCCTAAAGATAACTCCTTGCCTTTTGGTGGTCTGTACTGCTAAAATTATACCACTAAAATGTTCTGATCTGAGGATGCCTAAGTAGCAATTAATGTTTCCTACTGGCATCTTTGAGAATTAAATCAATTGAAACTTCTGTTTCTTAAAAAAAAAAAAAAAAAAAAATCACTGCTAACTGGAAGATTTCGGAGTATCAGTTTTCCTCAAGAAATTTGTTTGCTGATATAAGAAGGACAATCGAATTAAAGTTGACTATTTAGAAAAAAATGAGGAAGTAAACCATCACCACCCCTACAGACACTAGTGTTTGACTCTGATAAATATATAAATATTTCAGTAGAGATTCTTGCCAAGCTGGTTTAAGTTAACTCATTCACCTCTAGCAATGGGTATATCCCAGGGCAAACGTACTGTATATTGCTGCTGAGTCCTCTGCTTCGTATAATGTACATGCTTAACTACTAAAAGTGAAATATAAATCAAATTTTGAAAAATAAAATCGGGACCTAACAGTGAGGATGAGATTTACCCCACCCATGTTGTCAACTGGTGCTGTCATTATGCAGGTCTTGTTTAGGCAACGCTGTTGTTGAGATTTCATGAGTGCACCTTGCCCATCCTATAAAAGACACTCTAGCGGAGTCATGTACATTACACAAAATGCTGCAGCAAACATCCTGGTCGTCTGGTTTTAACATGCTTTCTGCCCCTTCTTCTGTAGATTTGCCAGCCTGTATGCTTATCTGTAGGTATAGGGATTGTTTTGTAGCTTGATGAGTTTGGGTGAGGCACCCCATGGTCAGTTGTCCTCTGCATATTGACCAATTGTTTCTGTGATCATCTCCATTTGCTTCAGAAAGAAAGTGGGAACTACACTTATCTGTGAGTGTAAAGATAAGTTTTTTAGAGCACAGGTCTGCTTTAAGTGAAGTAGCAAGA
Organism: Mastomys natalensis; assembly: GCA_021653895.1. Lineage (NCBI taxonomy): Eukaryota > Metazoa > Chordata > Mammalia > Rodentia > Muridae > Mastomys > Mastomys natalensis. Next base: position 414,791 of record JAJTUV010000336.1, read on the forward strand.
GTAGGTTCTCTTCTGGGTCCTTGGCCTCACCAGTCACAAGTAATTGGCTAGGAGTAACCATGTCAAGTATGAATTCCCTCCTATGGATCAGGCCTTATATCTAATTAGACAGCCGCTAGTTACCCTCAGTATAGAAGTGCCACTGCCATACCTTTGGGTATGTCTTGCTGTTACGGTCATTGTCATGATTCGTGAGTGTTACAGCTGGGCAGCATCATTGATTGTTTTTCTGCTTTGGCAGCTTTCATACTTCCTTGCTGTACTCTGAGATCTAGTCTTTAAAAAAGAGACTTCCAGGTTGATATAGCTTTATTCCTCTAAGTCCTGAGTCCAAAGTGTGTGGTATCTTCAGCAATAGGGTCTTAACTTTCATTTTAAGAAGATAACTAAGGGCCATGGCAATAGCCTATATTGTTCGGGGAGTCCTTGAACTAACCTGATCAATACCTTGAAAGATTTCTCATGCCTTGTAATGGGGTTTTTGGTATATGGTCTATTGCATTTGAGGGGAGTATTGTCATCCCAAGTAGCATGACTTCATTTAAATTACATGTGTATACACACACACACACACACACACAATTCTAATAAACAAAATAATGACTCCCAATTTTCTAAAAATCTTTATGGTTACTGATCCTTATTTATCCTTTGAAACATTCATATGTATGTGTGTATGTGTGTGTGTGTGTGTGTGTGTGTGTGTGTGTGTGTGTATAATGTGTGTTGACCCCCAATTGTTTCCCTCCAACTCTCCCTGGAACCCATTAACCCATTTTCCTTCTGATTCCATGTCTTCTCTTTTTAATCACTTAAAATAATTTATTATTATTATTATTATTATTATTATTGATAGTCTTCCTAGTCCAAATTATGCTGACCACATGTGCATGGCAGTATTTTGCCAGTAATTATAATGATGATAATGATAGTCTCCTGAGTCCAATTAGTGGAGCCACATCTCCAGAGAAAACTGATTTCTCTCCTCCTCAGCAGCCATCACCTGCCAATAGCTCATTATCTAGAGATGCCGGTCCTATGAGCCCTCCTCCAATCATGCTGGCATTTTGATTGGCTGGATCTTGTGCAGTTCTTGTGTAACCAACTGCGTCTGCTGTGAGTTGGGTATGTCCGTGAGTGACTTCGTGTCCTGAAGGCAGCATTTCTCAGCTCTCCTCTCCACCCTCCACCCTCTTCTGTCTTCTGAGATGTTCACAGGACCATGGGTGGAGATAGAGGGCCATCTGTGGCCGAGCATCCGGTCACTGATTCTCAGCACTTTGGCTCCTGATGAGTCTGCATTCACCACTAACAAACAACCACCACAAACAGAAACTTCTCTGAGGAAAGTTGAGAGCAGCACAGATCTGGCTTCCCCACGTGACTCTCAGTTAAACACCTTTTCTTTCTTTTTTTTTTTTTTCTATTTTTGAATTTGTGCACACACCACTGTGCTTTTTCCGTCTTTTATCACTGAATGTGTCCTTCAACATTCTCACACATGTATATATACAATACATTCTGGTTACTGTCACCCTCCGCATGCCCTTTCCTCAGCACCCCATCAACCCACTTTCCTCTTTGCTGTATTCATGAGTTACTCTTATAGTTAAACCGGGGCCATCTATGTGACTGTGAGTTTGGAACTTTCTACTGGAGCCTGACAAGTTCATGAGTTCAACTGAGGGAATGCCTCTCCAGAATCCATCATTGGCCATTCCTTTGATGGTAGGGACCCAGGCCCCTTGGGTTCCTCCCCATCAACGCCTGGCTTCTGACAGGCCTATTCTTGTTGAGGTGTATTGTAGACAAATGTAGTTGCATTGGGTTCATGGTTAGAATGTGTGCAGCATATCCCAAAGATAGCAGTCATGTAGCTCTGCTTTCTGTCCACCCCTTGTATTCCTTCTGCCCTCTCTTCCCCAGTGTTCCCGAGCCTCAGTTGGGGATGGTGTAAATGCCTCATTTATAGCTGAGCACTTACTTATCTCTGTTTCTTGAGTTCAATTTACATAACTTAAGAATGACTGCGCTTTGCTCCCAGTCTCCTACTTAACTGTGATACATTCCATAGCTGCTTCCTTTTTCTTTCCTACCTGTAGATCAACACTCCAAATTCTTCCTTGCTTACTTTCTGTTTTCTTTTTAAACCTGTCCCTCCTATCCCTGAGTTGCCAGTTGTTTTTATTTAACCGCCTCTAATTCTAGTGCTAATGTGATGTGTGTGGCCTGTTGGCGGCAGTTTCCCTGTTCGAGAAAGCCTGATCTTCGTTAGGTTTAGAAGCTTGCTGAGTCTGCCTGGGCGGGGTAAGGGAACTGGGCTGTCTGGGGTGTGCCTTTGTATACTAGCTAGTTGGGGTTCTGTGGAATCCTATAAGCCCTAACATTGTTTCTCAGCAGTCCAAAATGACTTGGAAATTACTCTGCTTTGCTCCTGTCTTTAAACTACATTGTGCATTCTGCTGTGGCTCTCAGAATGCTTACACTGTCTATAAAATTGAGATGCTTGGATTTCTTAAACTGAGATGGGTGGGGTAGGAAATTGTGCCTAGGAAAGAATCCTGAGTTGTTGAGAGACTGTTTCTAGTCATGTTTTCCCGTTTTGGGGACACTGGCTGTGTGTTAAGACTTACTTTGCTTGCTCTATAGCAGCCTGAACTGGTTTTACAAGGAAGTTTTCTTTCTTTCTTTTAAAACCAACCTAATGTTGTTCTTTTCCCTCTTGTCTTTAGTTTCTGCCCTCTATTCTTGCATCTTCATTAGGTAATCTGTTCCCTGTAAAGGGAGTGAGTTTATGTTTATTCTTTGCTGTAGGCATCTTTTTGCTTCTTTTCTCCTGTCAATGCATTTAATCTAGACTCCTCCATAGTTTTTGAATAGACCGTCAAAGCTAGAGCTCCTGCTTTGGAGTACCTAGCACCTTCTGGGTTTAGTCCTGAACATGTTATCTTAAAATTAAGTATTATATTGCTTCATGTATTTATTGATTGCATTTATGTTTTTATTTATACCAGCTTCCAACCAGAGGACTATACAACCACCTAGGGTAAGTTCAAGTTTATTAAATGAATTAAGAGCAATTGTTTGGTGGATTAAAATGAAGGGTTGGTGATTGGAACATTGGACTGTTTTGTTCTCTGCTTAATGTAACATTAACTTAAGACAATGCTGAGTCATTTCAGGGCCTGTGCATGAATAGGTTTGATTGTCATAAGACTTTCCGTGAGGCATTTAAGTACTGTTGAGATAGGAGAAGTGTCCCTGTAAGATTGTACTCCCTTTATAGATCCAGAATCTGTGCGGAGGACTATAGTTATCTCTTCCATCAGAAGGAAGCAGATTCCACTATGTCTCCTCAGCTGTTGGATTTGTGTGACGTGAGTTCACAGAGTGACAGTTTCAAGGATGACATTAAGGAAGAGAAGTTTGTGCTAAATTGACTTCACTAAAAAGTATAGTCTGTAAGGTATATGTTGTTGAAAAGATCCATTCCAAATAATGACCTAGCGTTTTATCAGTATTTTTCCCTCCTAATGGTTTCATTGTATTTGAATAGTTTCATAAGGTCTTTGGGAAAATTCTAAGAAAAAAGAGCAAATTCAGAAGGAAATGTATGAGAAAAAAATTACCATATAAACTCACCATGGTGACAGGCCTGAGAGTTCTTATGTGGAATTAAGAGCTGAAGGGGACTATATTGTACTCAGCTTCCTATCCATAGTGACTGACAGATAAATCTGGCAGCCTCTAAGGACACGCCCAAAAGGCGGGCTGGGCAGAGGGTGTTAATTCACCTCTGCCTTTTATTCTGAGGAGACTGGTGTCACAACTATGTTAGCCACAAGCAGCTAGCAGTTTCCCTAGTGCCTCTTAGAGATAACCTAAGCAATGGACCATTAAATCCTAACAATTTTCTTGCTGTTACAGAGTTCAATTTGCATGATATGAAAATGACTCTGCTTCGCTACCATCTCTTATTTAACTGTATTTTCTATCTGTTACTGCAATTTGCATGTTTGTACATTAATACTTTTATAAGGATTTCTTGAACTGAGAATGATGGGTGGAGTGGGGAATTATTCACAGTAAAAAAAATACTAAGAGAATAATACAGTTATTATTAAACTATTAACTAGCCTTGGGAAGCTTTGTTTCATTAGCTTTTGCTGTCTTATTTTGCTTTTAGACCATAAGATTCTCCACTTGTAATACAGGTTCAATGATAGTGTGAGTTTTAGCATAATAGACATAAAGTAACATATATTTTATATATATATATTTAAATATTTTCCAGAAAGCTGTAGAGGAACCCCTTAACGGTATGTGATTATTATAAGCTTAGTAGTCTGGGTCTATTAGCAGATAACAATTTGAACTGATCCTCAAAGACATTAGAATACCCATCAATCCCTTGGGAAGAATCTAGTTTGGGAGTATATTTGTTTGATTGCTTTCTTGTTCATATGTTCTCTTGCCTTGATCTCTTGATTCTTTCTTGGCTCTAAATCAGAAATTGGTAGTATTGCTTTTGTAATGTTTTCCCTGTCCTGTGCTATCCCAAGTGACATTTGGGCAAGGGGACCGCAGAACCTTTTTATACTGGACAGGATGAAGTGTCACACCCTCAGTAAAGAAATATCTCTGTGGCTTCTGATTTCTAATTTGTCAATTTTGGAAAAATACAGGCTGCCACTATGGAGTGATACCAAAATGTGTCACTTACTTTCTGTATAAATCTGGATCTGTATTCCCCAGCAAGTCTGTTTGCTTTTGTGGATGCTGTGGGTGTGAGCCATAGAAATTGCTTTGATAGCCTCAAATGAGACTAGCTGTCTAGTTAAGGGATACTTGGCGTTGTGTTGTTGCATATCTGTTTATGTTGAGATTATTTCTAACTGTGAAATCTTACTAACTTGCCTTCTGACTAACTGCTTGCTTGTTACTAATCCTCAGCATTTAAAGAGTCAAAAGGAATGATGAATGACGGTAAGTATAAAGTTTGCATGAGATTGTGCACTGGTTGATGCATGGACAGTTAAAGTTTAAAGCTCACCTGTGACTGTGCGCTGGTTGACACATGAACATTTACAAGGAAAGCAAAGAGCTTCTTGAAATTACAACTTTTAAAAAAAAAATGACAGGGACACTGTGAATCGTGAATGTCCAAGTTTAGTGATGTTTACATCTTACATCTTAGTTTGGTATTGTGTTCTTTCTTTTACCTGTGACAGTGTCACTTTTCTGTAGGTAGATAAAGAAGAGACCTCGTAGGGTCTCATGGATGGGAACATGTTGATTAAAATGCCTTGCATAAGACGTGCAGATATTATGGCATATGCTTGTCTCACCTTGACAGAGTTTTATACTCATGGAGAGATTTTGTTGCATGTCACACTACTTTTCCCTGCAGGAACTTAGTCCCAACCATGAGCGTGGGAAAGGATTAAGAGGAAAGTTTTCTTTCTTCACCCCAGCTTTTCCCTCTTTTCTGAACTCCAGATCAACAGCAACACGTTTCCTGAATATGACCTACACATGTACTTGTTAATTCTTCCCAAAGAAGTCTGATTTTCCACCTTAATATATTCTTTAACCTTAATATGCTATGATTCTCCAGCCCCACTGGCATTGAGTAACCCCATTTGTATTTATATTCTATTTTCGAAAATGTCTTCATACCATCAGTGCTTGCAACCGATCCTTTCTCACATAGGCTTTGCTTTATATTTTACTGCTGTAAAGCCTGTGACCTGCCTGTTCACCTCCATAACAAAGAATTGCAGGTAACAGAGGCCTTCTTCCCTAGAGCACAATTAACTTCTGCATAAGATTAAAAACACTTCATGTGTTGTCTGAGCTAAATTTAAAACAGGCTCTGGCTTAACGGGAAGTCCAGAATGGTCCCATGGTTACAGGCTTTTGTCATAGCTTTTAAATGTGCGTTTTGCCACACAAGCTACTGCTACCTAAAAATATTGTTTATAGTGGGAACGAATGTCAACCATGCCAGGATTCCTAGCGTGGTTTTATCATGTTTACCCTCTGTGTCTTGTTTCTCAACTATTGTGTTCTTCTACCTACTGTGCTATCAGGTTTCTGTGACTGGAGAAAAAATAAATAAATAAATAAATAAATAAAAACAAACAAACAAACAAAAAAAACATTCTCCATTTGCAGAAAACCAATCGAAAACCTTCAGTGCCTCTTTGTTAATTTTCTTTAAAATGTGACTTTTTTTTTTTAAGTCACTGTTTTAGGAGATGCCATAAAGAACTATTTATTACTTTGGTTTTGTTTTTCACATGTTTGTGCACGAGAGGTCTGTGAGGACCTTGAAAACACCCTAAATTTTGTCCACATTTAGCTGATCACAGTTTGATTTTTAAATGTTTGTTATGGGCTGTGGCTTCTGATGTCCATGCTGGACTCACGTCGTGCATGTCACCTGAACTTTGTTCCCAAGGACTTCCTCTTCACCTATGCCAGATCACAAGTCTGTTTCACTTATATTAACCGAAATCTGTAAATCTAAAGCGAACATGATAGAATATTATTCTTGGATCAATAAGTTGTGCTTTGAAAAATCAACATCTCTTGCCTTTTGTAGAGCTTCCCCCGCAAACCAAGGTTATCAGTCTGTGTTGATTTTATTTCCCTGTGTCGCTGGCATTTTACTTACCAAACAGGAAAGGCTAATGATTTACCTGATTTCTGTCTGTGACCTTTACAGATACAGTTTCATTATTTTTGATATAATATATCTGAAACAGTTTCAAGCTTTAGAAACAGATCATGTCTTAATGCATAGGAAGTAGGCGTGAGTAGTGACGAAATGCCGATGTTTCTGTTTTCCAGAATAAGTGAAGGGAAGTGACAGACTGTAACTTGGAAGTCAGAAGTGCAAGAATACAGTTGTCTAAGCACCATGGCCTTCGTGACTTACTGCTGGAAGGAACAGACAACAGTAACTGACTTTCATCCATGAAAAATGTTATTGAACCATAAATGATTATTGCAGTTAAGTTTATATTCAAAGCAGCTGTAATTTACGTAATAAAAAAAATTAAGATGTGCTGTGTAACCAATTGAAATCCATTTTTCTATTGTTTCTACTCAACTAGGGGCAAATGTTTCAGGGGCAACTTCCAAGAATGACGCTTGTTAGACCCTTGAGTCTCTGAACACTGAGTTTAAATCAATTCTGAGTGAGACTCACCAAGCACTAACCTGAGGGTTAGTCACCCAGAGATACCTACGGAAAAACAGTGGTATCCAGCAAGCCTTAGTAAACTCAGGTTCCCAGCAGCTTTGCCACTTACGCTGCTAGCTGAATAACAAGACTGCCACTTCTGGGTCATAGTGATAGAGACTGGAGTAGAAAGAAGAATGTGGTTGGCCGGATTCCTTGTGGCCCCTCTGTGTGCTATGATATTGATGGCACTAATGTCTTCATTCTTGGGGGTTGCCATCATTCACACACACACATCCTTTGACATACAGTGCACCCAGATTTTGAATACTTTTTTTTTTTAAAATAGATGTGGTTTTCCTTTTTGCACACAACCCTTTGCTCCCTGTCCCGTCCTGCTACTTTTATTTGCGTTACAAGATATAATACCTTTTTCCTCTTTAAACATGGTCCTGTGACACAATAGTGTCAGTTGCAGAAAGGAGCCAGACTTATTCTCAAAGCACTGTGCTCAGACTCTTCAGGAAAAAAAAAAATAGCTATGGTTGTAACATATGTATTCCAGACCTCTGGTTTAAAGGCAAAAAAAAAAAAAAAGAAAAAAAACTACAGTGTTTCTTCCCATGTTTTCTGATTGGAGGCATGACAAAGCAAGACTGAAATCTGAACTATGTGTCTCCTGCATGGCAACATGTGTCTCCGTCAGGCCCTTGCAAGGCCCGGGGAGGGGGTTTTACGCCTGTTGTCTCTGTGTTGCATGCTGAACACTCATTGCTTTCCTCCTGTATCCTGCCTCCTGCCGCCTCCTCCTCCTCCTCCTCCTCCTCCTCCTCCTCCTCCTCCTCCTCCTCCTCCTCCTCCTCCTCCTCCTCCTCGTCTTCCTTCTCTTCCTCCTTCTCCCCCCCTAAGTTTGAAAAGTAAAATAAAACTACCACATTCCCTACCCAGTTAAAAGAAAACCAACGTCCTGACAGTTGTGACCGCATGGAGTACTTTTAGATTATTAGCACTTGTTTTTACCTCGTTTGTGGGCGTGTTTGTACGTGCACATGTATAAAGTAGGCACATGCATCTTCTGTACGGGCAAAAGTGAGGCATCTACAGAAGAGCAGATGCTAACTTTGTGCTTTTTAGTGAATACATTTAAAAACAAAGGTCCTTATTGGGTGGAATTATATTTGATGCAGCTATCTGAGCTCTTTAAAACTTTAAAACTAGGTAATGTGCCAAGCTTTCATGACTGCTCAGCAGTGCCCTCTGACACAACACCAGTCCTTTTTCCTGTTTGTGTAATTAAGGCTTCGTATTTGTTTGCATTGTTAATGGTTATTTCCATGTGCCTCTCGTATGCCAAATTTTTTGTCATCTTTCATGTGGGGACCAAATGGTTTGTCTGTGGCAAACCTAAACCTATGACCTGCTGAGGCCTGTTGGAAAACTGACCACAGTACCAAGATAGTGCTTCTCAAAGAAAAGTAGGTTTCCTCCCTGGTTTCGTAGCTGTCACAGGTATTAGCATAAAGTGTGGAGGAGCTGAACACGCCTTTATACAAATCTGATGGCTCCTGATGCTTTTAGTTCTTCTGAAAATATTTACACTCTGCTCATGTTGTTGATTACTTAAACTCGGTTTTGATGGAGACAGTGGAAAAAGCAGATGGGCTCAGAACAGTTTCATTTTTTTCCTGTTCTCTATTTAGGAAAGTTAGGTGTGAAAATCTTTATAGTCAAATTTTTTTTTACCAACTAAAGTTGTACCTTTTAATATGTAGTCAACGCCCCTCTGCTCGGGGTTCAGTCTTGGGTCTTAATCAGCTGTCATGTTCTCTATGCTGCCTGCCACTTGGGGCACTGAGTGCCCTAGACGGTCCTATCGGTGGTAGCCAGGGAAACAGGAGATGAACTCAACTCTTGCTCCTAATAATCAGCTTCTCTGTATGAAGGATGGCAGCTTTAAGAGTCCTCCTGCCTGGGCATTATTGGGCCAGTTCACCCTCTTTAAATCAAACCCACAGTGGCTCCCAGTTCTCAACCCACCCGATTTAAATTGCTAACAGTATGGTGGGCACCACGCATCTGTTTTGTCCCACGATGTGCTTTTCTTTCCTGATCCCGATTTCTGCTGTCATATCCTCTATTCAATTTTTATTTATTGTCTGCTCTCCATTTATACAATAGTAGAGAGCGGTGCCATTTGTCACTTTCTGCAACAGTTTTTCAAGCCTTTATGGCTGAATCCCATTTTTCTTCTCTTTCAAACTGTTTGCTCCAGCCCTCCTCCCGAATGGCCACCCCATCCATCTGGGGGCCTCTTTCATCTCTCACTTACCCTTCCTGGTGCTTCATGGATCTCTGCTTAGCTCTGTGGGGTTTTTTGTTTTGTTTTGTTTTTTGTTTTTGTTTTTTGTCTTATTCTTCTCACTGGACTTTCAGATTCCTCCCACAGCAAAAGCAGCGCCTCCCTTTCTGCCCGAGGTGTTCTGCGTACTTTAGATACTTCTCAGCGCTGAAGTTTGATGGCATAGTTGCCTCCACTTAAATTTCTCTTTTTAGTGGGGTGAACTACAGTTTTTTTTCTCTTTTCTCACTTTTTTTTTCTTTTGACAAATCTCACATGCTTCAAAAATTACAAAAGGTGAGAGTTCACCTGAAAAATTGCAGGTCTGGTCTGTTTAAATCATTGAGAAATATCCAATTGAAAGTCATGAGGCTGTATCATAGTAGGCTTTCTTTCAGGATGTTGTAGTCAATAGAGTGGCCGAATCGTGCTTGAGTTTATAAACGTAAAGAGCGATGTGTTCACTCTGCTGTTATCGCATTAGTAAGAGTTCGACTGTGTATCATTGTCTAGGTTTATCTTGTCTTACAGTGGGTATTCAAATATGGCCACCAGAGGTTATGTGTAAATATAAGCGCCTGTGTTTGCCTGTTGTTGAGAACTGGAGGGAAAAAAATGTCTGGCACCCCTTTGCCTTTTTACTGTAATTAATTGACACTTTATTTAGAGAGAGGAGTTTTCAAAAATCTCTTAACTGCCACACCCCACTGGGGGTCTTGTTTCACCATCTTCTGTGGCTAACAGAGATGATCCAAGTTAACTTTAAAATGAGCAGTAGCCAGGAGATTGTCCTGCCTTTAACTTTGACTGCCCTTAATGATGACTGTTTAATGCTGAACTTTCCATAAATCAAGTGTTTGAGGGGAAAGAAAAGGCATTTTTAACAAGCATTTCTATAAGACGACATCGGTGGGATCTTCAGTGTTGTTATCTCGGATGAAAGAGGGAAACGTGTTTTGTTTTTGTTTTTTTTAATTTTTATTAAACAGAGCATTATTTACAGAAAGCCATTGTTGAGAATTAGTTCCCACATCATATAAATATCCATTAACCATTCTAAATTGTAAGAGAACTCCAGTGTTGCTATGCATAAAGGACTCTCCTGGGGGCCTTTTTGCATAGCAATTAAAGGTATGCTATTTGTCAGTAGCCATTTTTTGCAGTGATTTAAAGACCAAAGTTGTTTTACAGCTGTGTTACCCTTAAAGGTTTTTTGATTTTGTTTTTCTTTTTTTCATGTATTAAATCAATTTATCACTGTTTAAAGCTTTGAATACCTGCAATCTTTGCCAAGATACTTTTTTATTTAAAAAATAACTGTGTAAATATTACCCTGTAATATTATATATACTTAATAAAACATTTTAAGCTATTTTGTTGGGCTATTTCTGTTGCTGCGACAGCCGACCACAAGCATATTTCTGAGAAATTTTGTTTTTTAATACATTTATCTAGTCTTTAAAATTCTGTGTAATGGAGAGGGTGATTCTCTAAAAGAATTTTTACTTAATAGTTTAAGTATATTCAATATGTGACTCTTAGAATTTTAATTAGAAGTTTGAAACATAGGCAGTGTCTGTTATAGGTAACTTTTTGTAATTTTTTTTTCCCACAGTAGAGAATACACATCAGAGAAAACAGAGGTCCTGGGTTCTAGTCCTGACAGTACTACTCCCTAACAAAAGACCCGGGGAAAGCACTTACCTTGTGGCTCTGAAGAAGGGTGAGGTTAGCCTCTGCCCAAACTGAAGCATATGTGTCTCCATTTTAATTTGTCCTTGATTAAGCTACTTTGACTGCAGTTAAAGAAAACTCAGATCTAAGGTGGGGACATGTGGATCCTTTGATTAACGCAATCTGAAAATTAACAGCTTGAGTCTGGCCTCTGAGCTAGTCGAAGAGTTGGGGGTCCTGTCCTGCCAGCTTTCAGCTTTTCTCTTTGTGGACCTTGGACCCTGCCTTCTCTGTTCATTTCACACGAAAGGGCCTAACACAGAGAGTTGAAAGGAATGAACAGTTCCATGTCTCACTGCTGTGATGCAATAGCTTGACAGAAGCAATTTAAGGAAGAAAGGGCAGATTTTGGCTCACAGTTTGCGGTTCACAGTCCATACTGTATCCACAGTTAGGAAGCAAGATAAATGGATGCCTGCTGTTTCTCAGCTTCCTTTCTCCTTATACTCGGTCCAGCAGTTAGGCTGGGTCTTCCTATCTCAACCTAATCTAGATGGTCCCTCGTAGACACGCCAGAGGCTTGTCTACAGGATGGTGTTATTAACGATAGCAGTATACAGGTCTCCGAGTCTCTGAGGCCAAACCTTTCTTGCTCTCACTTGTCCAGTCCCATCTGTACATCCAGCCTGGAACAGAGGTCTCGGGCTGTATCCACCATGGCGCGTTAACCCAACTGGGGGTTGGAGAACAGAGGGCAGTCTCTTGAAGCAGAACTGGGTAGTTACCAGACAATTGAAGTCATTAGATTTGAGAAAACAGGTTCCCAGCCAGCCAGCGCCACATCCCTTCAGGTCCTTCTTACAAGGCTACATTACATGTGTGATTGTCGACCGTTTCAATGGAAAACAATGTTTGGCAGCAGAGTACCATCGTGTTCCCTACATTATAGGCAATTTAATTTTTATGCACTTAGGAGGACTTTCACTCACAGCAGGAGTGACTAATGGAATTCAGAGAGCATTTAATGGCCTGCCTCCTGCACTGAAAGCTGCTTGGTGTAGCACAGAACTGTACTCAACCTGATTAGAACTCCCACTGAGGTATAGGCTTCGAGTGCAACTGGGTTCCACTTTTGTATGGCACCTTTCCACCCAAAGTGTCAGGTTTGACTTTACAAAACGATGGATTAGGGTAATATCTGAAGTTGCCCAGTTGACTGTTTGCCTTATGGGAACTCACACAGCAGGCTGTTTGTAAGCTTTAGATTCAGGTACTCACCCACCACAGCAGAGGGGAGTGAAGGATTCAACCCTAAGGTACAGATAACCGGGCTGCTTATTTAACGTGGAGGACAGGCCTATAGACCACATAGAAGTGATCAGAACTCCAGCCATGAATAGGTTGGGTACGTATTTAAACATTTGACGGGAAAGCAGCAACTCTTCTGCTTCGTAGTAGACAGAGGCAGGGTACCAAATAAATATCTTTACCCAATTTGAGTGACGGTATGCATTTCTCAAATTTGGAGATTAAGATTCTGCAAATCGGAACACTGCAGTGTGGTGCCAGTCTTGGTGACAACATGCTGATTTTGCGTTTTTTGTGCTACTATGTGTACTTGCTCTCTGTGGACAGATGGTGAACACCACATATTGACTCACAGACCCTTCTTCCAGATACCATGCATGTGTGCATGAGTGTGATCTCACGCACACACACACACACACACACACACTTTGTTCTTTAATACAGAATCTCACCATCAAACTTGCTATGTAAACCAGGCTGACCTCAACCCTCGTGATCTTTCTGCTTCATCCTCCAAGTGCTAGAACTGAGTATCCTACTATATATTTCTTTCAGATTATCACAGGTACTGGAGAAATCTCTCCAGATTAACATGACAGCCCAGATACTACCAGGCTTTCTAAGTAGAGGTTAAGAGAACTCACATATTTCTAAGAGCAGCTGGTCAGTCCACAGGCCTTTGGTCCCCCAATACCTCTCTATGGGTATAGCTACCCCATCACCTTAGGCTACAGTCTTGCGTGGGCTGGCCTCTAACCTCCTAGGCAGCTCTATCTAGGACAGCATCATATGCTCTCCAGGGAGTTCCACCCCCAGCTCAACTGGGGTTTTTAGAAGGTGTTGTTCATAAGCCTCCTATTTGGAAGTTAGCAGAAGCATATATTTAGTCACCTGAAGAAACCTTTTCTCACTCCGGGGTTATCAAGTGTTCCTCTCACAGATGGATGGGCTGGATATGTATGTATGTATGTATATGTGTGTGTATGTGTGTGTATATATATATATATTATGTATGTATGATGTATGTATATGTGTATTATCTCTTTATATATATTATCTAATATTATATATATGATACATATATATATATATTTATAATATATATTATCTTTAGTTTGATAATCATGGATTCAGTAGTGCCATGCCTTTTATCACATGCGTATTGATGAAAGTGGTTCTAGTAGCAATTAGTGCTAAATGTCAGAGAACAGATTATCCTGAATCAGCCTTCAGGTGCCAATCCAGTATACTTCTTGCCTACGATGTACAAAGTCTTGGGGTTCAATTCAAAAGTCTCTTGTATCCTAAGTGTGAATACTTTGAAGCTTCCAAAAATAATAATTTTGTGCATCTTCACATTTCTGTTAAAAGAAAACTACCCAACAAACTATAGTTTTATGCTTTAAGCCCATTGATATTGAGGCATTTAGTTGCCTAAAAGAATTGTGAGTTAAAATTATACAGTTTTTTTTTTCACTTACTTGTTTTTTTTTAAAACCACAGATTTAGAAAAATTGAATTTTTTTGTAATGGTATGCCCTGGAAAAGTGTTAAATATGTTCTTTGAGAGAAACATCTAACTAAAGGATTTGACTGGAATTGTTGACCATATCCTATCCTTAGGCTTCTGGATACAATTAATTTTCTTACTTGTGTGAGTAGACTAGTTAGGCTATTACTGTGATGAACACATATGACCAAAGCAACTTGGGGAGGAAAAGGTTTATTTAACTTAGTTTTCACATCGAAGTTCATCATCAAAGGAAATCAGGATAGGAACTCAAACAGGGCAGGAACCTGTAAGCAGGAACTAACGATGCAGAGGCCATGGAGGGGTATTGCTTTCTGGCTTGCTCAAGGCTTACTCATCCTGCTTTCTTATAAAAAATCCAGGACCACCATGTTAGGATGACACACAAATACAGTATTTACTAGCTATGAAAAGTGTGTTCTCATTTGTTAATTGCTGGGCAAGTGGCCTTAGCTAGCAGGATATGTAAATGTTTGTTGCTTCCTCATCTGCCCCAAAAGAAAGGCAAGCTGCCCTAGGAAGGTCATTGAGCCCCAGTGCCAACTGGATGAGTAAGGAGTATGACTTTTTGCATAATAAAAAGCTGGCAGCTGGAGCTGGGGCAGAAGGACCAGAAGAAAGATCAACCAGGCAAAGAGACAGAGAGACAGAAGGAAGACCAGAATGGAGCAGGGAGGCAGAGAAGTGAGAATCTCATGGAGGGACACAATGGCAGAGAAGTCTGGGTTAAGTTAGAAGCTAGCTGAGAGTCTGCTCCGCACCTCAGCAAACAGGCCAACAACCTTATACTATCCAGATGTCTCCATGGAAAAAGCCCTGCAATATCATCAGCCCAGAGATGACCCCACCCAGGATGGGCTAGGCCCTCCCCCATCTATCACTGGTTAAGAAAATGCCTTATAACTGGATCTTCTGGAGGTATTTTCTCAACTGAGGTTTCCTCCTTTCCAGTGACTTTAACTTGTCTCAAGTTGACATAAACTAGCCAGAACAAGAGAACTCAGTAGAGAAAACAGAAAGACCAACTGGGGTTCTCTCATAAGCAGTCAATCCTGGTAATAAGGCCTGAGAACATAGTCTTCCTGGGCTGGTGAGTCCCCAGGGAGGCTACTCATCTGCCTTCACGTGTCTTCATGAGGCCCCTGTTACTGCTCGAGGTTTCTTTGTGTGAGCCCCCCTTGCTCCTCAAAGGGCAGGAAAATGACTTCCCAAGATTATAGCCACACTGGGTATGGAGAGGAACAGTGGCTGGCAGACACCCCTGTGCCACGCCTTCTCCAGTTCCGTCCATGCTACTGAGACATAGAGGTTGAGAGATTAATTTACAACGAACAGTTCTTTCTCATGTTTCCCCTGAGAAACAAAGCCACCACGATTTCACTCTCTACAGAAAACAAATTTGTTTTGTAATGAAATGAAGACAAGATTCCTGAATTCCCACTTTCTAGGGCCATAGATGCTGTCTAGATCAATCCATCCTGGTCCTCTTGGGCATTTTAATTCTTGCAGCTGGAGATTAAAAAGAAGGGATGGTCTCTCTAGGCAAAAAGGGAGAGATCAGCATGTGTTTTCAGAAGACACAATAAGGGAACAGATGATTTTTTTAAAGCTATTGCTGAGTATAACTTACTTATCATTTCAAAGGATCTTTTTAAAATGAAACCTTTGTAAGCAGTAGTAAGGGGAATGTAGATCTCCCTGTGGTGATGTTTAGAGTCCTGTCAGCTATTTAAATCTAATTATTAGCCTGAGAGTGAAGAAGAGAAAGACCTGGCCAAGTGTCAGATGGAAAACAGTAATAGCCGTGGTGGCGCTCAGAAACCCAATCATTAGCGATCATTAGTGCCGTAAAGGATGCTTTGTTGCATTTATTGTTGCCCTTGGAAGCAGTGTCTCCTAATACTCGTTTTTTTTTTTTTCTTTTAATCTACGAAAGAGGGATGCTTCCCAAGCTCCTACCTTCTGAGCATCTCACGGGAGACCTTGCTGTGTGGGTGGGACGGTGCACACGGTGAGGATTCCAAGGCCCAGTTCCTCACCAGCTTCTGCCACCTTGCGTGGTTAACGTCTCCGAGTCTCTTCATTGTACAAATGAAGATTGAATATGAGATTCCGTGAGAAGCAGTATGGTTGCCCTACTGCCAGGCGGCTCAGTGTAAACACCCAGTAAATGGAAGGGATTCTCTCTTTTCCTCCTACTCATCGGCCATGGCAGAATCTAGGAATGAGCATGCATACACTGAAGTCTGTATTGTCCTATGCTGTTATTGCCAAAGAAACAAATAGACTGAAGTATAAACAACCTGTGTGGCTAAGCTTAAACACCAGACTCAGCCACAATATTCTGGTTAGTGAAAGCAGAAGCCAGGAAGTGACATTAGGGAGCAGATTATTCTGATACTTGAATGCAAAGATGTGAGGAGAAGAGGGGTCCTGTAGCACATGGAGGGCACTTCGGGCTCCATTCCTGCCAGCAGTACTCAATCTAATTTATTCCTTCACGCCAGTGACTGATTCTCAAGACTTCTAAAAAATATGTTAAGAGCAGACCCTCCAATCATGCTAGACTGAATGTGATTAAGAACACGGCGCTGTCTTAGCCTAATAACCAGCAGAAACCAAATCAAAGTATATGGGAGTGGGATTACATATTGAAGAAATTGAAGTCTCATTAATACTACTTCACGAACGGAAGCATTTCTGGCTGGAAGTTTGGCTGAGGCTTAGGTTCTACTGTAATCAGCCTGCTCCCTTCACCAAAAATGACTGAGGTCCATGCCCCATCTGCCCTCTCAGGTGCTGTCGGAAGCAGGAAAAGGCAGCTAGTGAGGTGCCATGAATTGAACATAGCTTCTATTAACTTTTCCTCTGACCACTTCTATGACCTGGGATGGTACCCATTGAAATGGGACAAAAGCATCATGTAGGCAAAGTGGTCCAAATCCTTCAAACACAGCTTGTAAGAAACTTGTTTGAGAAGATGCCTCCCAGGACCAGAGTACACAGGCAGCATGGTTTTCTGTTAAACTCTCATGGCCTACAGCACTATGTACTACTGTCCTTTGAGAGCAGGCTGAAGTGTTCTGTGTTCGTGTTCAACTCCTGACTCTCAATTTAGACAGGATCTTATGAAGGGCTGGTAGCCTATGGTACACTAAGATGCTTTGTGGGTTTTTGTTTGTTTGTTTTTGTTTGTTTGGTGGTGGGATGTTTGTGTTTTGTTTGTTTTTGCTTGAGGTTTGCTAATACAATCACTCTTCTAGGGTCCTCCCTTAGCCTGTCATCTGTCCCCAAGGAACAGAAAAGTTTACAGAAAGCCAATCACAGTACCATAATCATATCAAAGGGTGGCCAATCATGTATTCCATTGGGAACATTACAATCCTAATGCATCAAATGAAGGAAGTTGAACACACAGTCCCCTCAGGCCTTCCTCCGAACCCATCACTTATTCCTTTCTTCAGAAATGAAAGTGCACCATGAGTCATGGCTTTATCAGGGAATTCACAGGGAGAGGGATGTGCCCATTAATGACGAATATAAAATCATTTGTTCTACCATACAATAAACAATAAGTGATTAACTGCATTCAAGCAATATTAACAAGAATGTTATACAGGAAGTTGGAAGTCAACGACATTAATGAAAATTAAGCAATAGTTCACTGGAATTAGTAAATAAATGTCTATCTATATGCATAATTAAAAGTGAGTGGATCATGTTATACTTCTTACTGAGCTGCTTAAATCAAGACAGTCTAATGTTAAATGAGCGAAATCAACTCAGGACATCTCATCATCTGCATTTAATCAAGAATTCTGCATCTCAGGCTCTTTAAGACGGGTGGTTGTGTGGCTAGACTCTCCTACAAACTTCCTGTGCCTTTCAATGTTCAGGTTTGTAGATCTCCATTCTGGATACACACATCCAGAACTGTGACTGCAGAGCTATTTGTGGAATGAGGAGGTGGCACAGTTGGGAAAGTACGTGCTGTGCAACCCCAGGGGCCTGAGTGTTATCCCCAGCAGCCTTGGAAAAGCTAGGTGTGATGGGAGGCACCTGGAACCCTAGCACTCAGGATGGAGGGGACTCAGATACAGGCCTATCCTTGGAGCTCAGTGACAAGCCAGTCTTGCCAACTGGTGGATTCTGGGTCTCAGTGAGAGATTCCCTCAAAACCAGTAATGTGGTGTGCTACAGAGGAAGATAGACATTGGCTCCAGCATATACATATACATCATATAATATACATATAATATAAACATATATACATACATACATACATATACACATATATGCATATATTATACATGTACATATACATCATATGCATATATACACATGCACATATATACATATATACATATAATATATATGTACATATACATCATATACATACACATACACATATATGCACATGCACATATATACATATATACATGTACATATACATCATATACATACACACATACATATTACACATGCACATATGCACACAAATAGAGCAAAAGAAGAAAAACAAAGTTATTTCCCCTGTACCTTTCAGTCTGTGGCTTGTTGAAAACAACAACAATAAAACAAAACAAACAAAACAAGCCCCCCAAAACACCATTTTGAGCTAAGAAAAACAAAACTGCAGCTAAAATCATTAGTATGTTATGTTTCTGTCAATCAGCACACCACAGGAATGCCCAGCAAAGAATTCACTTCTTTTCTTTCTCAGTTTTTGTCTAGAGTTTTGTGATAATCTCAGTATCACCCTACACATAAGAGGTCATGCATGGGGTTTTAGTGCAAATGCTTTGTTAATCTTACCATAGTTCGCTTTCTAGGTTGTGTTCTTCCCATCTCTATCATGAACTTAAGCACCCAGGGTGATACCTGAGTTGATCTGTGCTAACTGTAGTGGAGGGAAGGGAGTAGGAGGTAGGATGAGGTGGGAGGGAAACCATCTTTAGAAGACTCAGGGGCCCAGGTGGAACAAGACTGGGAGTTAGAGGTGACTCCACTTAGCCTTAAAGAGTCTCACCAAACCATTCCATGTTCGTCTCTTCTCACTTTTCAGGAATATTTCCTGGATCCATAAATAGACAGGTGAGACAGTATGTCAAATGCCGTAAAATCCCAGGGAGAAAGATGAGATGAGACATAAATCAGTGTCATGTCTTATGTCACTGTTAATTGCATCGGCTTCACTCCTGTCTCCCTCATCCCACATGTTCTTCTCTCCACTGCTGGCAAGGTACCACTTAGTGGCTGGTTCTCCCTGGAAATGACATTATCAGCAATGGTGCCCTGTGTCGGAGACAACGCAACAGACTGAAAACACAGGCAGAGTCAGAGTTCTTCTGAGACGGAGTGTAAAAATGTAGTGGATTTCAACCTTCTGTCTAGACCGAGCCCTTCATTTTTTACATATGAAGAAAAAGGGAAATAAAGGAATATTCTTTTTCTTTTTGTAGCAGTGCTTTGGGTTTTATAAGCCATGCCTATGGCAAACCAAAATTAAACAAAGCTTAGAAAATTCTTGAGCAAACACACTCAGGACTCAAAAATAACTTTACTCTTGGTTAAACTGCACAAAGAAGCAGCACTTCATTTGCGTGACTGTTAATCATCGAGTGACAATATCAGATGGATACAAAATTCAGCCACACCCAGTTAATAGCGGCTGACATAGGACGATATGGTTAGGGAATTTCCACAGGCAAAATGGAAAAGGGAATCTTGGACACAGCCAATCAAGTCATTTCTTTGTTCTGCTTCTATTTTTCCTTGTAAACTCTTGCCTCTGATAATTTATCAGAACACTAAACCTCTTTCAGTCTGACATTCCCCAGTTCATAAACTGCTTCCTATTCAAATGAACTCTACGGTTTTATTGCACCTCAGGTAGTTTCGTTTACGTAAAAAAGTAGCTAATGAGATAGAATGAAGATCTCAATGAATTTTACTCATTTCCCCTACCACTCATAAATAGGAAAAGAAGAAAAAAAAAGAACTGTATCTATACATTCTTCCATTTTTAACTTTTTTTTTATATTTCTTTTTATTTTATGTGCATGAGTGTTTTCACCTGCATGAATGTATCTGCACCAGGTGCACATCTGATGCCTTCAGAAGTCAAATGGGGGTATCAGGTCTTCTGGAACCAAAAAGTCCCAGATGCTTGTGAGCCCACCATGCAGATGCTGAGAAGCAAACCCAGGTCCTCTGTAAAAGCTCTTAAATGCTGAGCCATCTCTCTAGCCCCTCCCATTTCTTAATTATATTAAGGGTAGTGTTGAATAGAAGTTGAACTTTTTAATGTTAAAAAAAAAAAAAAAGATGAGCTATTTAGTGGTAAACAGCTGCTCACCGTCAAGAACTCACAGAACTAACAGTTCAAGGGCAGCCTTGATGGGTGGATCCTTCACTAGCAGTGAGCCATCGACCCGTCTGAACCCAGAATCCCAAAGGCCTCCAGGCTTCTAGAAGGATGAAGAATCCTTAAGAAGGAAAGCCCACACAACCCAGATTCCTGACACTGACTTTCTTCACTGCAAATGCTAGTCACTTCGTGCAGGCTGGGAGACACACACAATCATGCCCAGGCCACCCCGACAGGTTCCATAGGCACCAAAGGCATGTATTGCTTACAAAAGAAAATCAGGAACAGATTATTATTTTTTTTTTTGGATAGACGGAAAAGGAAACAATTCTCTGAAAATCTGTTTAACACCCCTGCCTCTCTAACACACACATACCCACCCCATTAACTCAGATCGTCCCCTGATCTTAATGCAGTTCTCCCAACTTCAGTTCTAAAGTTCAGTCATTTACTCTGTTTGAATCCTGGTTCAACTCCAGGGGAGGCTGGGAGACCCTGAATGCCCACAGTATAAGCAGGGGCCCACGAGATGTAGTAGCCAGTCTCTCAGGCCATTACTGTAGCTGGTGAGCTGCCAGCCTGTAACAGGCACATGTCTTCCTACATCCCAGCTTATTTCTGCAGGACATGAGGGGCTGGCCTGGATGCTGCTTTGCTGCCTCATCCAACCCTGCTCACCAGTCTCCGTTGCCCTGTGCTCAGCACTCCAGGACTGAATGTCTTTACTTTTCCCGACCCCAGGGAGAGGTCAGGGGTGGCTTACAGAAGAAACCAGGGTCCCAGCTCCCACCTCAGGTATTACAGAGACACGGAAAAGGAAAGCAGGGTGAGAAAAAACTGATACCCCCTCGACCCAGTTTGCTTTAGCCCAGAGGCATCCCCTACGGAAACTAGGCCTAAGTAAAATCCAAAGGGTTGCCTTCCTGGTCATGTACGAGCAGCTTAAGGGGGACCAGAGTACCTTCAGAAAAATGTTAGCAAAGATTCTTCAACATTCAGAGAGTTGAGTACAAGATGACACACAAATCGGCAGCAGGCAGGCATGGTTTGATTGTTTTTGTTTTGTTTTGTTTCAAATTCTGTATTAAAAGAAGTGGAATTAAAAAAAAAACAGTAAAGATGCTGCATTTAAAAAACATCCTAATTTCCAACTTCTAAGAAAATGAAAGAAAGAAGGAGAGAGAGAGAGAGAGAGAAAGAGGAGAGAGAGAGAGAGAGAGAGGAGAGAGAGAGAGAGAGAGCAGATGAGGAAGGAGGAGGAAGAAGAAGATGCAGAGGAGGAGGAGGAGG
This sequence comes from Mastomys natalensis, assembly GCA_021653895.1. Lineage (NCBI taxonomy): Eukaryota > Metazoa > Chordata > Mammalia > Rodentia > Muridae > Mastomys > Mastomys natalensis. The sequence continues at coordinate 436,491 of JAJTUV010000336.1, forward strand.
AGGAGGAGGAGGAGGAGGAGGAGGAGGAGGAGGAGGAGACAGCCCTACAGGGAACAGTGCTCAGCTGGGGTTGTACATCCCAGGCCCTTTGCTAGACAGGAGGACCCCATAGTTTCCTCATAGTTTCTCATAGGGGATCTCATAGTTTCCCCAAGGTTGCTATTTGAGCACGCATTTCGGTGTTGTGCTTATCCTGCACAGAAGTATTTCTCTGTGCCTCCAAATCTACAAAATTTGAAAAAAACAAAACACATACCCACAGGGCCTTCCCCAGCAAGTAGAAAACGCATCTTTTTGGAAGCAAGGAATAATGTTAATGTTTTCCGGCACAAACCCCTAGCACCCCGGGCTCATTTGCATTACCTGCTCGAATCTTACTGGGTTTGTTGCCTCTCTCTGGGAAAGTTGTGGAGTGGAAATGAGCAGATAGTCTGCAACTGTTCTTCTAAACTCTTCATAGTCATAGTCCTCCTCCTCTTCCTCCTCTTCCTCCCTCCTCCCCCTCCTCCTCCTTCGCCACTCTATCCTCCTCTCATCATGGTGGAATTACTTTAGTACTAGAATGGCAGGAGTTCTATAGTCTTCAGCGCTTGCTCGGTTCCTTGCCTGTAGCAAACTCAGCAAATCTCATCCATCAGTCTTCAAAGGGGGTAGGATTTGAGAAGCTAACCTTTAGCTTGTTTGCTTCGAATGTTAAGAGCATGAATTTCTATTTCTGTCTCTTCCACCGTTCATAAGCATTAGGAAATAAAGACTCAGACAGGCAAACAACTTGCCCAAAGGGTGGAAACGAACATCTTGTCTTGCTTCATTTCCTGGGAAGGACAAGGAGATCCTTGGTCCCTTCCCTCTTCTTCCAGGATTCCTGCGATATGTGTGCATGCTAGTTATAAGACTAGCCCTCCAGTTTTAAGCCCACTAGCTCTTCCCAGGCTCCTCCCTGTCAGCTCATCTAGTGGGTGGAGCATGGCAGACAGAAAAGCCAGGTGCCTGCAGCCTGATGAGATGCCCTCTGCCAACACAGCCTGACCATGAGAGCCAGGTCATGAAGTCCTGAGGAGATCACCAGCTGCTTAGGAACAAGGACAGCTAGAAGCCGCCTCTCTTTTCTGCTCTGGCTCCACCGTGCTGCCTGGATCCCAGCAGAAAGGTCTAGGGAAGGAAATGAATACATGTTCTAGAGCTGCTATGTGACGTAGACCCCTTTACTAAAAAATGAATAGCATGACACATGGAGGGTATACAGTAGTCCCTGTCCACTGTCATCTGAAGTCTCACCTTCCATGATTTTCAGTTACAGGTGGGCAATTCTAGTTTGAAAATGCTACACGGAAAATAACAAAAAATCAAAGGCTTGAAATTCCACACTAATCTGAGTAGCACAATGAAATCTTGCAACATCCTGCCCTTTGTCCAGTGTTTCAAAGATTATATATATTTCAAAGATATATATACATGTATTTTATATATATATATATATATATATATATATATATATATATCTCGAACTTGAGTTGTCACATTAACTGCTATGGTACTGCAGTGTTTTGTTCAGTTAATCTTTATGTGGGTGGTCTCAGTTATGTGTTATATTCCCCTCTCCTCATCCTCTCATGTAAGCATTTTATCACATCATTGCAAAAGGTGTGACTACTGTGTAAGGTATTCAAATAGAAAACCTGCATGGCTTTTATTGTAGCAATTGTCATAGTTGGTCTATTATTATTTATTAATCTCTTACTATGCCTAGTTTATAAACTTTATCATAGGTATGTTTCAATAAAAAAGGATATCCATATATGCTTTTTTTCCTATCTGTGATTAAGAGCACCTTATGGGGATAAGAAGGTAATAGTGTATAAATATCCTCAGAAAAGAGAAAACCCACATAATTGCTATTAGTAGGAATAAAATACAGGCCAAGCCTTGGACTCTAAGATTCTTCTCATAAGTCACTGTCACTGGGTCTATTCGATGAGTGCCTACTGTGTGTTAGGTTCTTAGACAAATGCAGCACTCCTACCATCCCTGTCTATGAGTGCCTACTGTGTGTCAGGTTCTTAGACAAATGCAGCACTCCTACCATCCCTGTCTATGAGTGCCTACTGTGTGTCAGGTTCTTAAGCAGATGCAGCATCCCTACTATTTATGACCATGCTGGCCACAGAGAGATTCATTGCTGTTTGTGAACCCTATCAGGAGATGATCCCGTGGAAGTCTCAAGGCTTCTGTGCCGATAAGCCATTAAGTCAGGTTGGAAACAGCCTATGATCAACTAGAATGTTGTGTTCTGCTCCAAATTTAGATTGAAAGCATAACCCCACTGTGGTGATGCTGGCACATGATCTTTGGGCTATATAATTAGATTGGGTTCAAAACAGTGAGGCCTTTCTGACAGCTCAGGAAAAGGGAATAGCCAGACACAAGAGCTGCTGGCCTGTGTCATCCCAACATCCAGAACTGTGAGAAATAACTGTTTGTTCTTCAAGTACTTGTCTACCCGACACTGATGCAGCAGACCAATTAAGCTATGACCCACGGACATTCTTGAGTTATGAACTCACCAATATAGCTCTATAGAATGACAGGAATCAAAGCGCCCTTCAAAATTTGGATAAACTTTCCAGATATGACTGATGAGCTTGCTTCAGGTCCAGAAGTAGTCAGTATAACAACTTACACTTCTAAGAACTCCTAGCCTTGATTAAGCACTTGGAATGTATTATTTCTTTAAATCCCACAAACTGTGGAAGGTCTTTCGACACGTTTATCATGAGCACACAAAGTTGGAGAAAAATAAGTGTTATCCAAGGTCACCCTGTTGATAACAGACACTGGCAGGTTTCAAAGCCCCATTCTGTTCACCACAATGCCAAGGAAGGCTGCCTGAATTTCAGACCATTGAATCTGTTGGCTTCTGAGTAGCAGTATATACCAGCTGCAAACATGGTTTTTACAGCTGTCTTCCTGAAGAACATACCAGAGTGACTTCCTGCAGCCATATCATCCGGATGACTGACAGGCCTGGTGGCAGTAAGACCAGATTGACCTATTTCAGCTTGATGGCTACATTCTGACACATTTAAAAGTGAATAGATAAACAGTGGATTTTACTATAGAACCAAACAGAGGAAAACAAAATCACCATTCTTTCTTGGTTCTAAGGTACATAGTATGGATATTCTAAACCCAAGATGTATCTTTAAAAAATCAGTGCATAGGTTTAATGTGGTAGGTATATATTTTTTTCTCTCTCTCTCCCTATCTCTTTTTTTTTTTTTCAAGAAAAGCTATGGGATCTTTCAAGTCAGGAGAATTAAAAAGCTGCAATTAAAATAATTGTATATCCTAAAGATCAATGGCATCTTACAAAGAGAAACTGAAGCAGTGTCTGACCAGACCATCAATACCTAGTATGCAATATGATTTCAAAGTATTCTTGTTGGAAGAACAAATCCCTCCGTAAAATAGACACTGAAGTTTTTCGTTAGGAAAACTGTCAAGCAGGTTCTGAAGAATTGAATGGATGCTTTCAGCAGCTCCAGGATTTGCAACACATGGGTTGTCTTGTCTCCTCTGTGTCCTACCCACACCTTCTCTGCCCCAGGGGAACTGTGAGGCAAACCCCCTCTGTCAGGGCTTCTCATCAGTAAATGTTTGGTTCTGTATCTGTTAAAAGACAAGAAACACTTAAAAAAATACAACATTAGCACACCACCCTAAAGTCATCACTGTTCCCTAAAATCATTATTAATAAATTTCTCAATAGCATCATTGAAGTATTTCCATTTCCATTATTCTTTTATTCATAACCTTTACTCTTTTTTCCCCTTTGAAAGTTATTTTTCTCAAGATCCAAATAAGTCCCATATCCTTTTCTCTGTTTGTTGTTATTAAAGAAACCAAGTCTCAGGGTGAGAGTCCCACATTGTAGCTTCACTTCAGGACTGGGATCTGTAGAACACCGTTTAATTTGTGTCCTTTTCTGCCACAGTTCCTTTACCTGGGTATCGGCTGCTGTAAGGTCATGCATTGCTAATTTTGTTTTTGGTATGTCTGTAAGGACATGTATGTGATACCTGGTTGTCTCTAGTTATTATTAGCTACTGATGATGGCTTAGCTTTCAGCATAATCAATACTTTTGATATCACTGTCCCACATTCTAAAACCATGCCCCCCTCAAAAAAAATCCTTAAAAATGGTGAGTCCGAGATGCTAGCTGTGTGCCTTCTGTTCAGCATTTGATGCCTTTTATTAGAAGAAAGAATAATGCTTTCTGTTCATCCCTCAGTGTGTTCTGCAGTGACTTAAGCACAGTAGGCCCACAGAACCACACCTAAACTAAATAGCACTACACATACCGTTGTTTCGGTTAACCAGAAACGAACAATAGAGACTGCAAGAATTTCTATTGCAAACCTGTACTCTCAGTTCTGAGTGTGTAAGACAAACACCTAAACCCATACAACGAATCAGCAGTACAGGACTGCAAGGAGCTCCCAGTCAGCAGTGCTCCATGAGGCTGTCATGTATGTTATGTAGCACATCATCTCCCAGGGTTCCATGATTTTTAGCACGATGAAGGAGCTGTGCTACTGAAGCACCAGGCTCTTCTTCCTCCCTACACAATCGACTTCTGCATCCCCTTTTAAGAGACTCCATACATGCCTCTTGGTTTACTAACTCCATCTCATTTGATGTATGAAAACTCAAACGTCCCATATACATGTATAGCAATCTAGGCATTTAGGGAGAGAGCCATGTCTGTGGGCAGATATAGAAATCTCAGCAGGGTTAGAGGCAGCTATAGAGGCCAGCTTCCATGAGTGTGTTTCTGAATGTCTTCATCTTTTTGTCTGTACCCATATTTCTCCTAGTTTTAGATTTATTTCATCTCATTCGATGCTTTTAGTTCTGTAGGAGATACAATAGGGCTATGCACACATACAGCAGGGGCATTCTGATGTTTGCCACACCGCTAGTTAGTTTTCATTATGTAGACACAACCTGTAAGTGTGCACATGAATGTATATAAGGGAGCATAGTTAGATAGGAGCACACATATTTTCTTTGCAGCTTAGGTTTTAAACACTATCATTACTGATAGGTGTGACATATTCTGGCACTTTCCTTTCTGTTCTACTTCTTTGTACAAAAAACTAAAATAAAACTGCTGGTTGTGACCCACTAAATGTATTTTAAAAAGTACAGGTGGGTCATAACTTTCATCTTGAAAGGCACATCCTACAGTGAAGGCAGAGACTGAAGACATAAAAGCAACGTTCTTGGGTACCAGACAGATTCCAGCTGCAAGTGATTCGCCTAGAGAGAAATGAGCGTCGTGTACTGTGTGTGGGTGGGGTCAGAAACTGGAACAGCACTGTATTTCCAGATGACAGGATACCCCTGTGTGACCCAGGTGATCAGAGAAGCCCTTTGTGTATAATTTGTGATCAGGTGAATCTGGGAAGTAAATTAAGACCCCGCAGACATCCATCAAGGAGAGAGGAGCCCACTGGTCCATTGCAATCTGTCTGAACCCTGTCTTTCCTATTGTGGCCTTGATGGATCTGCACTTCCAAACAATAACTGTTCATCACACCAACCCAGTTCTATTTGTCCAGCTCGGCAGAGCACACTGTGCTCTCTGAAGCCACAAAGGGGAGGAAATATTTCCTCCCACACTCCTGTATGATGAATTTTCCACCTCTACATAAAATTCCCTGTATAGGGCATGGCTTTTGGCTTTTTGAGTTCCTACTATGACAAGAGACCTGGGTTGAAGACCAATAATAATATTGTTGCTGCAGCCAACTCCGAATGCCAAATATTTTTTCACCTCTTCCCTTATAAAGAGTTTCCAGTTCTAGAGAAGGGAAAACAAAACAAAGATAAGGGGAAAGGAAAATCCATACAATATCAGTAAGTTTACCCTTGGGATCAAGTCACTTTCTCAGATGATATTTTCACAGCATAAATGTTTTATGCATTGTGCTCAGATTTTAAGTTATTTGGGCAGAAATAAAAACTTCCCTCCAGCTTTTATTCATCACCCACAGCGAGCTTTCCTCCCAACACACACACACACACACACAAGTATCAATACAACTAAAAAGTGATTTCTCTTACAGTTAGGTTCTCATACCAAGAACAGACAACCTCAAGATGGTCATGTATGGATTTGCTAATATCCTAGGTAACTATTAGGAAGTAATAACCCATGAGTCAGGAAAAAATTGAAAAGATGATTCCAATGTTTGTTTATTGTGAGTTAGATTTGCAGGGAAATAAAATCACTCTGGCAGCTAAAACTGCACACACTCACGTTCTCTTGTATGAATTAATTATACTTAACTACTTTGTAATGTCCTGATTAATTATTTCCTGTTCCAGTCAGTTGATTGTGCATTTTGATATGAAACCTGCATCATGATGAGAGTCTCGGACCTATTTCTCATCTTCCTTCAGGCCTCCCACAGAGCTGATCTGAGCAAGTAACTTCAAAAGAAGCCCATATCTTCAACAGCACTCCAGGAGGGCTATATCAGACACAGGTGGCCACACAGTATTTTTGGTCCTGGGCAAGGAGTCATCACTTACACACAGGCAACAGTGAGCTGGGGATTTAATGCTTTTGTACTATTTGTGAGAAATAAGACTCTGTCCTGTACAAACACTGAGGAGGACTTATCAGCCACCAACATGACCTTCAATGTGTACAGTGAGTGTACAGAAGTTAAAGTGAACCATGACTTGGAAACTGACTGAGAGAAGCCAACAGTAGCTACTTTCCTCCAATTCAGTTGTAACATTCCCAAACATGCTATGAAACAATACAAACACATTACCTGACAGGCCTGTGTTCGGTGTTCTAAATTCAAGATGTCAACTGAGTTGTGTTTCTTCCATAGGCTCCAGTACAGAATCTGTTTTCTTGGTTTTTTTATGCTGGCTTCTAAAGGCTGTCGCACTCCCTGACCCTTTTATGAATCTTCAAAGCTGGCAGAATAGTATCTTTAAATCTTCAACTCGTGATCCATACCCTCATCTCTTCCTATTTATTGCCTCCTTTCCTTATATGGACTATTGTGATTATACTGGGTTCAGATAATCCACTCCCTACTCAAGATCTCTTAACTCAGTCACATCCGAAAGGTGTCTTTATAACATGAGATCACATTTGCAGGTTGTAGAGATTAGGATGTGTATGTTTTTGGATGGATGATGGCTTGAATGTCTTCTGCAAACTCACTATCTTAAAATGTGAAGGCCGTTGTGATGGTGTGGCCTTCGGAGGGACTAGTTGATTGTTCAAGGGTAGGTTGGTACCCATGAATAAAAGAGGTAGGGGATGCATTAGTTATTTTTCTTGTTGCTCGAAGAAAATCAGACAAAAGAAACTAAAGCAAAGAAAGGTTGACTTGGGCTCACAGTTTAAGGATAGAGTCCACCATTGCAGAGAAGGCACGGTGACAGGAGCATGGAGCAGCTAGCCACATTGCATCCACAGACAGGAAGCAGAATGGTGGCTCCCAGTGTCCCGATCACTTCTTTTTTTTTAATTCATCTGGGGACCCCAGCCTGTGGAATGGTAGCAGCCACACACAGGATGAGTCTTTCTATCTCAATTAACCTAATCTAGAAACTCTCTCGCTGACATCCCCAAGGCTGGCTCCTAGTTGATTCTAGATCAAATCAAGTCGGGAATCAATATTCATTATCAAAGGAACTGGGTGCCCTTCACCATGTGTCTTCTGTCACTATGAGATGCCTTTTGTCACATGAAGATGCAGGAAGAAAAACGACAGAACCGGATATGGCCTCTAGCTCCTGGACTTTTCAACCTCCCTTGGGGTTGGGGGGGTGTCAAACATCCCTTTCATGGGGGCCACATATCATATATCCTGCATATCAGATGTTTATATTATGATTCATAACAGGAGCCAAATTACATTTGTAAAGTAGTAACAAAAATAGTTCTATGGTTGGAGGTCACCACAGCATGAAGAACTGTATTTAAGGGTCGCAGCATTAGGAAGGCTGAGAACCACTGCTCTAGAGGCATACAGTGAACAAAGTTGAGTGTTTATAACTTACCTGGTCTGTGTTTTTTGTTCTAGCAACCCAAAATGGACTAAGACAAAAGTTCATGCTGGCCACACACTAAGTATGAAACCAAGCAGGACTGAGTATATGGAAGGCCAGAGCCTGGGGGTATGTAGCCAGTTCTGCGCAGGCCCTACTAGAGAGGAGCAGGAAGTCTGAAGGTGTGAATTCCTATCATGACAAGATGACTTAAATGATACCCCAGGGTGAGTCTTACCTTTTCCCTGGTTATATGTGAATTTACATTCATCTTCCCTTACAATCTCTACAATCACTAACATTCCAGTATCTTAGCCTGCTTTGCATTGTTGTAATGTCTGAGAATGGTTAATTTATGAAGTGAGATTTACTTCTTAGAGCTCTAAAGACTAGAAGCCCAAGGTAGAGGACCCACACCTATTGAGGATCATCTTGCTGTGACGTATGCTGACAGAACACAGAAAGATGAGATATTCTTATGCATGAGGAGGGAAAGTACCCAGACTCATTCTTCATCGAGAATCCACTCTGGCCACAGCCACACTACTCCCGCTAGGATAGCACCCTTTCATTCCTGAGGACCAAGCCATCATGACTTTGCCGATTCCGTTCAAGTCTCACCTTCCAACATCGTGCTGGAGACTAAAAGCATGAAAGCTTTTGGGGAACCACAGAACTAAGGTTTCAAATTAGCTAGTAGGTATGGGGAAGTCTAAAGACAGCAGGAAAGTCACAGGAGAGTGTGGGCAATAGGACTAAACTACTAAATTAACACCCTGTTGATTTTATCAAATTATGTAGTAAACACATTAAGCTTAGGGAAAGGAATGAAGAATCAGGCCGGTTAATGAGCTCTGGAGCATAGAAGTGGGGGTCACCCTCTGCTCCTTTTCTTGACAAGCCCACTGAGCCTGGTCCCCACGAGAGACAAGTACATCTGACACAGAGGCTGAAGTCCATAAATCTGTGGGTCATGTAACTATTTGTTCTTGACTCTGATTCCAGGCTCACTACGAAGCACTGGGATAATTAAGCTTCCCAGGGAGCTCGCTATACGAGAGAGGGCAGGCTGTCAATCTCAGGTCTGCTTGACAGACAGACTCTACTTCTCATAGAAAAAAAAATTAGCAAATCGGCATGCTGGCTTGCATATATTTATGCCTTGGGAATTTACTTGGCATGAGTCAGCACCTCTAGGCTGTCAATCTTTGATCTTTGTGACAGATACTCTAATTTTGCATGAAAATTAACAAACAGATAAGTGGGTTTATATTTATTAATGTCTTATGAGCTTGGTTAGAATAAGGCAGGATCAATTCTGACCAGCTCGCAAGTTTCTGCAAGACCTGACTGCAATGCATATTATACCTGTGGGTTCTCCAGGCTTCGAGTTGTGTAGCTAAAGATCTTGCCCTTCTTTCTTATGCATGTCACTCTTATTTGTCATTTATCTGCTCTACCAAATACAGTGATCATGTTTGCTGTGTTCATTCTTGCACACTGAGCCTAACACAGTGCCTGGCACAACAATGCTGCTTGATAAACATCTGATGAACAAATAAATGTGTGGCCCTGACCTTCCTCCCGCTACAAGAGAGTATAAAATGGATACTACCATAATGAAAGATTGCAGAGGAGATATTATACATTAAGGGAAAGGTCACATTCAAGATAAGACAGAGGAAGCTTTGGTGGAGTTAACAGGAAGCTGTCTCCCTAAGAGACAGCCTGTTAGTCCAGCCTGTGACAGGACAAACCTGCAGCCATGACAGCATAGCCACGAGGCATCGCTAACAAACAGCTGGGCATTTCTATTTGAATTTCGTGACATTATAGCAGGTCAACATGTCCCAAAGCAAGCTCATCTCAAAAAAAAAAAAAAAATCTGTACTCTTAAATGTCTCCCACGCTCTTCAGTTTGGCATGATTTGAGATTTCTCTCCCTTTAAAGTTCACCCAGTTAATAAATCAACAACCCTCATGGGTTTCTGACATCATTGGAACCTCAGTTCTGAGTCCTGGCCTGGAAAACACCTGGGGATCCACTTCAGCAGTTTCTAGAGCTGACCTCCCTGTTCTCTTTTATGTTTTCCTTCCTATCTACCTCTCTCTCTCTCTTTCTCTCTCTCTCTCTCTCTCTCTCTCTCTCTCTCTCTCTCTCTCTCTCGTCCCTCCCTGTGTCCCTCCCTCCCTTCCTTCCTTATTTGTTTTTTGGATTGGTTTGCTTTCCAGACAACTGGATTTATCAGTGTGGCTCTGGCTGTCCTAGACTCACTCAGCCTCAGTCTCAGAGATCCACTTTCCTCTGCCTCTCAAGTGCTGGGATCAAAGGCATGCTTCAACTCCCATTTTCCTCTTTCACCTTTTCTTATCGTTTTGAAGGATTTCCATAAGAGTAAATCAGCTTTTGTTTTGCTTTCCTATGTTTTGTTTATAGTTCCTATGTTTTCCTGTGTTGGGGTCAAACCTAGGACCTTGGAGAAGTCAGGAAAATGTTCTACCAAAAGACACACTCTTCCTAATCCTTAAAAGTAAAAAATAATGATAATTTAAAAGTTCGGCTCCTCCTTCTCTGACCCCTCTTTCAGAAGTCTTTCCAGGCTCCGCCTTCAACTGGCTGCAGAGTAACTTCCATACAGCTGAGGATGCAATCATCCATCCATACACAACCTATTGTTTTATACCAGAGACCCTGCTATCTTCCATTCCCAAAGGCAATTCCTCCTCTTCTATGTAGACCCCCAGTCTCTTCTGCCCCTAGTTTGTCAGGCTAGTGATCTGTCTTTCCTTTCCTGTCTCTGATGAAGGTCCTTCTCACTCTATAGCACCATGGGAGTCCAAGGTAGGCATGGAACTTTTCTTTGTGAGTGGAACCTACACATAGAGGCTTGCAGAGAAGAAGCTGTTGTTGGAAAAGTTCAGACATCAAAGGACGGTCTGATGTCAGGAAACTGAGCCCTAGACAGCTTGACCTTGCTCTCTTTCTAAAGCACTTACTTTTCTTTCTTGCTCATCATGATAAGTAATCAATGCTTTCCTATCCTGAAGGTTGGGCCAGGAGGATCAGGAAGTCTATTAGATGCCTCCTTTAGCAACTTCAGCCTCTTAGGTGAGAATGTAAAGGATTTAGAAAATTTACATGAAAGGAAACTCCAAGACAGTGAGTCATGCCAGCATAGTGAAGAGAAAATAAAAGAGAATGCAGTTGGTCACGGGTATTCCCAGTCACTTCCCAGAGACAGAGTGACTGACTCTCAGTGACTCATCCTAATAGCTGCCAGGTGGTCCAGACTAACAACTAACATAAAATTTCTGTAGAACTGATAACTGAGTTATCTATCCCTGCAACTGGAAAATGTCTTGGCATCAGGGGTATTCTTTGTCAGAAACATAGACATATTTTTGTCTTTACATAAATATCAGATTTCTTGAATAGCAATAAATTCACAAATTATGCTGCTTTCACTGATTTCAATTTACCAGATAATCACTCTATCCCTTGACAGTGTGGCTATCCACAATCACACTGTCTTCTTTTCCAATCTTAATTCCTAACATCAATGCTAAGATCATGTATTACACTTTGCACACACTATAGAATGGCTACAAAAAAATTTAAAGAATCCCTGGACTTTAAAGACTATTTACAGCTGGAGGCAGGGAGCTAGTTGATGCAGATGCAGAGGAAGTCACTGCAAGTGGTTAGATATTGATGAAATCATTCAGAATTCTGCTAGAGGTTGGAGGAACTAAACTAAATCTGCAGAGACCAAAGACTGAGGCATGTGTTGGAGGCAAAGAATCATTAGGTTAGGCAGATGTCCAGATCTGAATAGAGGGATTGATGGATAGATATTAGAGTGAACTAAGGCAGGCAATGGGGAATACTAAACTCAGGCCTCAGAGGCAAGAATTCTCTGCCTGTCAGTCTTTTGACCTCACACACCACACAGGGTGGTCTCATGACAGGTTGTTGGACCCATCTTTATTGCAGTTGTATTGATTTGCTTTCTATTGTCATGACAAAAAGCATGACCAAAAGTAGTTTGGGAAGGAAAGGGTTTATTTCAGCTTGCAGTTTATAGTCAGTCACTGACAGAAGCATGGCAGGAACTCAAGGCCAGAGACTGGAGGTGGGGGGGCCATGGAGGAACATTGGTGTATTAGTTACTTTTCTACTATTGTGATAAAATATCATGGCCAGGCAATTTATAAAAGAAAGTGTTCAGATGAACTTACAGTTCTAGGGGATTAGAGTTCATGATGGTAGGGTGTATGCATGGCAGTAGGATCAGTGGAGAGGCAGATCTGCAAGCCCTATCCCAAAGACACACATCCTTCAACAAAACCACTCCCCCCCCAATCCTTCCCAAACAGTTCCACCAAAAGGAGACCAAGCATTCAAACCTATAAGCCTATGGAGGCCATTCTCATTCAAATCATCACAGCTCCTTACTGGCTTGATCCTCATGGCTTGCTCAGCCTGCTTTCTGATACAACTCAGGACCATCTGCCCAGGGTGGCATTGCCCACAGTGCCATCCTACATCAATTGTTAATCAAGACAATATTCCATAGACTGTCCTACAGTCCAATCTTATGGAAGTGTTCTCATAATTAAAATCCTGTTTCCAGATATGTGTAGGTGTGTATGCAGATGACAAAACCTGCCCAGTTGTATGTGTTTGCTGTCTTTCCTTTCATGGATTCTTCTTAAGGATGTTGACATCTTTGTAGGTCTGGTGTGTTTGGGAAGTTCAGAAGCCTAGATTACTTCATGTGGTTTTAATATGTCCATATACCCATATGTTTCTGATCTACTTTGTTAAGTTTATAGGCAGTATTCTTTTATTTGCAGGAAAAAGTTATCTGTTATTAGTTCCTTATGGTTGCTGCTAGACAGATGGTGTCCACATGCACAAATGAGATGCACAGTCATTCTTCCTCAACATGAAGCCAAACTCTGCTTAGTAAAATGGAGTCACTCAGAGCAAGGTACAGTGTTATAGTCACAGTCTCAAACAACTTAGAGAAAGACAGTAACTCGAGCAGGGCACAGCCTAGTCTACCCAGTTGGATAGTGACCCTCTCAAAATATACCCTCTTCTAATAGCTGGAACTTGAGACTGTGATAGTTTTTTGGTTTTGTTTCTTATTGTTGCTTTGGTTTGGTTTTTAAAAAAGGATTGTTGAAGATGCAATTAAGCTAAAACTCTTTGAGGCAAGCATAGAGAATGGCATAGAACACACCTCTCTTATAACAATACATATAACAACCTTCTGGCAATTTGGTACCTGTACCTGTATCAGGCTGCACATACCTGCTTTTAAAAATGGAAGTAAGCTATTTCCCTTAGTGATCCCTGGATAAAGCCCATTTCTACCCAAGCACATCTGGAAGCACATCTGGAACCCATAAGCAAGGGATCAATTCAGACCACTTTTGGATGAATACCAATAAGGCAAACTGTGTCCTCTGAGTGAACCTTTAGAAAGAATATCTAATTATAATTAGGCATGCATATGAGTAAAACAAGATGCATTATTGTTAGCTAATGAGAGAGGTAGAGATAGTTCTCTCTAAGGATGTAGCCCCTAGTAAGTTGACCACTCTCTAGCTGAAAGCCACACATCCAAGAATATTTGAATAGCATCAATTGGTCTTGAAAGCTTAAAAATATATGACACCAGTGTGGGTGAGTATGGAAAGGAGATCCAGCTGGAAAGAGTTTGGAGAAAGGAGTGAATATGAACAAAACACATTCCATGAAATTCTCAAAGAGAAAAACAATATGTCTGTTCCCAAAGTGGGGTTAGGGGAAGAAGGACATGGAAATGCATCATGGGTAGGCTCATGCACAGTAAGCCAAAGCTTACATAATCCAAACATATCAACCAAAACAGAGAACCATTTGTGCTAGTATGATAGCCCTAAAAAAAAACAAGCTCTCAGACCCTGTGGTGGTTTGAATAAGAATGGTTCTTGTAGGCTTATATAGTTGAATACTTGGTTCCTTAAATAGGTGTATCTGCTTGGGAAAAATTAGGAGCTGTGGTTTTGTTGGGCAAGCTGCACCATTAGGGGCCTCTTTGATGTCAAAACCCATGTGCCCTGCCCACTGTACTCTCTGCCTCCTATTTGTGGTTTGAGATGTAAACTCTCAGCTGCTGCTTCAGCTGCTTGCTGCCTGCTGCCCATCCTCTACTACCTGCATGGACTATTATCGCTGTGGAATTGTAAGTTCAGAATGAACCTTTCATTTTATAAGCTGCCCTAGTCCTGATTTGAGTAGTTTCCTTGCTACTTTGCAATCTTTACGAGTCTTTAAGTCAACTCTTTAGATATAAACCCAGGAATACCCAACTCAGACTCTGGCCATGGGTAACGTCTTGAAATGAGATCATCCTCAATGAATCAGAGGTCCCTCAATCTAATGACAAAGGTATTTGTAAGGACAGAAGAGACATAAAAGAAGCAAAGATTAGTATCATGCAACTACTAGCCAAGGAACCTCTGGAGTCATCAGAAGCTGAAAGACACAAAGAAGTATTCTCCCATAGAGCAGTCAGCAGGAGAGTAGCCCCGTTGAAACCCTGATTTTGAACTTCAGATCTCCATAACGGTTCTTAAATTCACTTCAGTTTTTATACTTTATTATATCAGCTATAGAAAACTAATATAGACACCAAAGTATCCCTTGAAATAAGATCTAGAATATATATCTGCCCCAGAAACACTGGTAGAGCTATCAGGCAAAAGCAGGTCACTGTAACCCAGTAGGCTTAGTATTGTGAGTGTTGCTGTGCTGTTGAATGTGCCCAGAGAGACACTTGACCAATCATTACAGGATCAGAAAGGGAGAAGGAAGATACTCAGAGAAAGAAAATAGAAGAAGAAAATGAAGAAAGGCTATTGGAAGAGGGCCCTGAATGAATCCTTGAAGAATGAGGAGTCATTTGGGTGAGGAAGATGGAGGTGATGTCCGACTAGCACGACAGTTCACTGTTAGCAGTAACTGAATGGAGGCTATCGGGGTAGAGAGTTGGATGTCCAGGCAGGGGTCAGGTGTGAGAGTTGTTGAAGTCTAATAGAAGGACCAATTTCTCTCTTAAAGCAAACTATTAATTGGGTAGTGACAGAAGTATGGCATGTATAGACCCTTTAAATAAGACAGGTGAAATGGCCCCTGGCTAGTCCTGGTAACTTGTCTTCTCTGATCAGAATCCAAAAGTGTTAGGCAAGACCATGCCATTTTATAACCCTTCATTTTGGTTGAAATGTAACAGTTTCTACATTCTTACTCTCCCTGCTCGCATAGCTGGTTAGGGACAGTCTTACTGTGAGCATGTACTAAGATCTGCTTATCAATCGTGTTGCATAGAATACCCCTTTTACTGATACCTGTATCAGTAAAGACCCCACTCTGCCCACAGAGCCCTAACCGTGCTACTATCTGCTTGTCTGTCTATGGCACTGACAACTCTTCTAATAAATCTCCAATCTAAACAGACAGCCCACCTCAGTATCTCCCTTGAGCCCCTAAGCCAGAACCTTTCCATGGCATTTCCATTTCTTCTGTTAGGATCATGAGATATTTCTATCAGTTTTCGTTTGACCAGAGAAGTCCCATCACGATTGCACTTCAATTTAGAGGAGAGAATCCCCCGTTCTCTTTTTATTTTTTAAGAGGCACTAGCAGCTCGTGAGAGGCCCCATAAATTCGAAGAGCTCAGGCTCAATTTTCTGTTACGTAGCTTTATATAGAATTCATGAAGGCAGGGAACAAATCGCTTGGGTGACCATTGAATCATTAGTAGTCAGCACACTACCATAGTACGTACACTGGGCACTCAGGAAACATTTGATCTTTAAACAGTAGCAGCTTTCACTCCAGTGAAGGAGGGAGATGGGCGTTAGATACCTCACTGCAGCAGGCACTCCCCGGTACTCTTTGGAGAAGTCTCCCAATAAGGAGAACAGGTAGCCGGAGAGGCTAGCTCGTGAGATTAGTCTGTTCTGGGGAGCAAAAGAAAAGTTGAAAGATCCTTTTGATCTGAGAACTGAACACGAAGTAGCTTTTAGAGTGGGAAGTAGGAAAAGCAGAGGCAATGGTGATCACGTGTCATGAAATGAGGTAAGAGGAATGACGTAAGTAGGAGGTTGGAAAAGAAGCATTAGACATTGGGCTCCGCCAACATCAACGTCCAGGACAGGAGGCTTTGCACTCTGAGGCCTGAGGGCTTTGGTGCTCAACACTGTCCTCCCAGCCTGTCTCAGGGCTAAAACCATCAAGCACAGTTTCAGGAAGGCCATAGTGGATTTAGAAAAGGAAGATCCACTAAGTGGGAGAAAAACTGTGAATGAAATTAAAAGAGTTAAGAAGCAGCATGGCTCTTCTAGATGGAGAGACAACAGATAACGGGTTCAACAGAGGCTTGCTGTGATAAACAGGGGACTTTTGAGGTACAGCACCCAGAGAATTGTGTCTTTGAATGCTCAGCCCATAGGGAGCAGCATTATTAGGAGGTCAAGCCTTGGTGGAGAAAGTTTGTCACTCTGGGGCCAGGCTTTGAAGTCTCCTATGCTCAAACCACATCACGTGTGTCACCTGGTCCCCTTCTACTGCCTTCAGATCAGGATGCAGTACTCTCAGATCCTTCTCAGCACCATGTCTGCCCAGATGCTGCCATGCGTCCCACCATGATGCTAATGGACTAAACCTCTGAAACTCTAAAACAGCCCCAATTAAATGTTTTCCTTGATAAGAGTTGCCGTGGTCATGGTGTCTCCTCACAGCAATAAAATCCTAACTAAGACACTTAGAAATTCAGGAATAAACAGGAGGTGAACAGTTTATGGTAGAAAACATTAAGTCAAATCATTTACTGAGCTAAGAATAGATGACCTCTCATTTTAACTCACAAAACTCTGTGACATTGGAACCTCATAACTATTGTACCAATTTTATAAATGAAAAGGTTGAGGCCCCAAGAGATGAAGAAGCATGACTAAGACACAGTAGCGGGTGGTAGACCGGGAGACAATGTGGGTAAGGTGATTTCCCATCCTGGAGGGGAAGAGCTGGGCATGAGAATACTTTCTTCTTTTGACAGATTTATTTATTTTCTGTTTTATGTGTATGACTCTTTTGCCTAAACATATGCTATGCACACTATCTTCCTGCTTGGTGCCAGAGGTCAGAAAAATGGTGCCAGATTCCCTGAGACTGCAATTATGCATAGCTGTGAGCCACCCACCATCTGAGTACTAGGAATCAAACCTAGTTCTTCCAAAACAGCAAGAAGCACTCACTTTAAATTTCTGAGTTACTTCTCTGGCCCCCTCTATTGTGTCTCTTGTTCTTTTTAGGTCTAGAGCTCAGACAAGGGCTCATCTCTATTCTGTTTTATTAAGAGTGCAGTCTATTACACAATTATGCCTGCCCTTCACAGTGTCTCCACCCCCATCTGCCATGTGCACCTGACAGCCTGGTCAGCAGTGGATGGAAATGTTGAGGTCAGCCTATGACTTTGAGATTAATTATTGCTCATATTCATTTAACAAAAAGCATTCCCTGTTGGATGCTATCTATTTGAGTTTTTCAGACTCTCTCTTGTGTAAGGGTTGAGCATGAATTATTGAGACACACTCACCAGTAAGACAGTGACATTCAGAAACGTAGTGAGGAGACAACGAGGCAGCAAAGGGCACAGTAAAGTCAGCAAGTGTAGAATAGGTGTTGAAACAGGGAATGGCTGGACTACTACAGTAAATTCTGGAACAGGAAAGATATGACAGGCTTGTGAGATCTGGGCTCAAACAAGCTGCAACCTGACTAATTTTTATCTTTGAATTATTAAGAGATACTGAATTATCATTTTTGTCTCAGGTCTTCTGACTCAGAAAGACAAAAGTGGGCACTGTAGCAATGATTATGACTAAAAAAAGAAATACCCTGGGGTTTTGAGAGGTTCTAATATTGCCAACCCTCAGTGCTATAGACTCTCCAACCACAGCCAGCAAAGGGTCCTGTTCACAGCAGTCTCTATAGAAAACAAACCACATTACTTCCATTTAAAACTTCCAGCATCTCCCATTGTCCTTAGGCTAAGGCCCTGTGTGGCCATGAACTGAGCTTTGCAATATATCTCTCCTTGTCTCAGAGATGAGCAGCAGGTTTGCATCAAATCCAGTAAAGAATCTTCCAGGACAGTGGTTGACAACCTTCCTAAGGCTGTGACCCTTGAATATAGTTTGTTGTGATGACTCCCAACTATAAAATTATTTTCTTTGTAAACTGTAATCTTGCTATTGTTATGAATGGTAATGTAAATATATGATATGCAGGATATCTGATATATGACCCCCCCCAAGGGGTCATGACCCATACATTGAGAACCACTCACTGTTCTAGAAGCACTATCTAAATGTAGCTTGGTGCCAAATGATTCTAGAGAGCCAACTCTTCTCTGAGATCACCACATGCATTTGGAAAGCTTAAGGTACTTGGAAGTGGGTAAAAGACTAGCCCCTCAGGGGATGTGATGATAGAAAGAGTTAGGTATGAGGAAGTCAGTGAAGGAAGGAGCAGGGAAGCTGATCTTCTTTATCATAGACCCTTGGCCTTGATGAATCAACATGATGCTTGAAACCAGAGCTAAAGCCAGGCTGTGGGACACAAGGATATGGCCTTTCTTCTGCTCTTTTATGTGGTGAATTTCAGACACCCATTTAAACAAATGCTGAATAAATATTTAAAAGATAATATTCTAAAGGTTACTGAACTGTAGGGCTTCAGGGCTAGGCAGCATTCAAGTCTAGACTTGCCTCCATGGATTGGTTTGTTTTTGAGGCATTATAACAACAGGCACCTGAAAAGTGATTTCCTTTGCCTAGAAGGTGTTTTCTTTCCCTCAGTATTTGTGGTCCAGTCAGCAGTAGCCACAATATTAGGATCAGAGGGACAAGAGAGAATTATAGAAACAGTGGATACAAGGCACAATAGACTCTAGTTCCAACAAAAGGAGTTTCTGTAATTTTGGGAAGGCTGAGAAAGAGAACATGAGTTCCTCCTACCTTGTACTCCCATGGCTCAAGCTCTCCAAGATAAGGAGCATCTTCACACTCCACTCTACCTCCATTCCAGCCAACTGGGCCTGACCTGCGTTATCCAAGACTGGGGAAGCAGCTGTCTTGTTAAATTTACTAGTTAAGGACTATGAGTCCTTCCTGTGTGTTGGTTTGTACACACATTAGGAATTATTTATTTTATGTATATGAATACACTGTTGCTATCTTCACACACACCAGAAGAGGACGTTGGATCCCATTGCAGATGGTTGTGAGTCACTATGTGGTTGCTGTGAATAGAACTCAGAGCACCTAACCGCTGAGCCAGCTCTCCAGTCCCTTGTACACACTTTAAATTGATTTCTGTGTCTGGTAAAACTAGTATGGTATCAACTTCAGAGGTGACAGGATCAAGTGAGACAAGTTAGTACCCAACACCACACTTGCATAACACATTTTAATTATTAACATGGTAGGTTTCTGACGCTTGACATTATTTTGAGCTGCTCAGCCCACTAAATGCTTCATGGAGATTCCTTACACTGAACTCTAAATCGCCTGCTCAGCATTCTCTGTATAACCTCATCCCCTCCTTTCCAGGATTTCCAATATGCAGCCAAGATAAAAAACGAGGAGAGCCTTTCAAATTCCCCATCCCAGGCCCCATCAAATATTTTACATTGCAAACAGACACAAAATACCTCATGATAGAATATTCTATTATATTTTCCTGAAAGGCTATTTTAAAATATTCATCTTCCCTACTTAGTAAAAGGTGACCAGTTTATAAAGCAGGTGAACAAGTCTATGGAGCTCTCTCTTGAGCCATAGAGGAGTCTCAGTCTGTGGGAATTTATTGTGTGAAGTTCATGAGGCCTCGATCTTGGTGAGAGCGGTGAAACATTAGCGAAGATTGTGCTGAAAGCGAAGCTGACACATGTAGGAATGAGTGAGTCTCTGTGCTGCCTTTCTGCTCTTTTCAGAAAAGATTATAGCATATTAATGGGAGGTACTCCTGATCCTTTCTAGGGGCTGCCAACTGAGTTTGAACACGCTATCCTTCACTCCCCCACACTGGTCTATTTGGCTGGAGTGCAGTGAATTTTAACAGAATCTTTCCCTCCATCCTTCTCTCTCTCTCTTCCTTACTTTCCCTTTTGAATTGTTAATTCACTCAAGAATGTTTGTGCTATTCCACAACAGGTCAGGCTGGGCTTCTAAGCAGTGAGGACACTGCATATTGGTAAACTAGAAGTCACACAGCAGTGAGGAGAGATCAGCACTTGCCTTGTTTGTATGGGGCAAAGTCTTCTGGAGAAAAATCTTCCCCTATCAGCCAAGCGATGACTACACCAGCCTGCAAGAACTGGACAAGGACAGTGATATGTGCTTGTCAGGGGCTGTGGAAAGAATATGTGAAGGACTTCCGAGTTAGTGGCAGGCAGGAGGACCCCATAACCTACACTATAGCTGCATTGTGCCCTTCTGGCAAGCCGTGCCTACCACGTCTGTGCTGAGAATGACCTGCTCATAGGTAATATCACACTGGCTACCTCCTGTCATAATCAGAAGAGACTTTGTGATGTCATCTGGCCTTGATCCTAACCAGTCACTCCAGTTTGCACAAATAGAGTTCTCAGCTCTGAGAAGCAGAACAGCTTGACCTACAGCCAGTGTTATGAAGGGTGGGGTTGGAAGCAAAACCTGGGACTTTCCTTTTCTAAAACACATCCTCTTTGTGTAATACACAAAAGGTGGCCTTTGGTACAGCCTCAGGTTTGAAAATGTGACCATCAAGCAGGTGCCAGAAGTTCCTCAGGGGATAAAGATTGAACCTTAGAAAAGAAAGTGATTCTTTTCCTTTGTTTCCACTGTGAAAACAGTCATTGATCAAGGTCTGGAATCTGAAAATGCTTAAGACAAAAGGAAGGGATGAGACCAATGGCTTCATAAAGTAGTTTTTACTGTTTACATTATGAATACTTCCGTATCTTAAATTCTTCAATTTCTTAAGCAAATATACAGTAAAGAAACTTTTTTTTTAAAGTAAAGCAAAGACTCCTTGGAAGGGACAATCTTACTTTATCAACAACACAAGAATATTTTATTAAAATATTTACTTTTCTTTTAAATTATTTGTACATGTACATTTCTGGATGGGAGAATGTGCATGTAATACAGGTGTCTATGGAGGGCAGAAGTGTTGGATATCACAGAGCTGGAGTTATAGAGGACTGTGAGTTGCCAGATGTGGCTGCTGGAATTCGAACTCATGTCTGCTGGAAATCAAATGCAGATCTTCTGGGAGAGCCATCTGTGCTCTACCCACTGGGCCATCTCTCTACCCTTCAGTGGAATACTTGTGTTCTGCCAAAAGAAACAAAGGAAGTGGGACCAAGGCAATGAAATTAAACATGGAGAGGCAGACACTGAACCTCAAAATCGGTGGCATTCTTCAGGTTCTCAGAATGTCCTGAGCTCACTATAAAGAGCTACAAGTTTACATTCTCTGAGCCTCACTGAGCTGTGGGATTTTCCACCCTCTATGACATATCTTCATACCCACTGACGTGAGAGTTTCACCTCCTTTAAAAAACGTTTGAAATTCCCTTCAGCAGAAAGCACCCAGTCTCTCCTCAGGCCTTGTGGTGAGATCTCTGTAAGTAATTAGTCATGTCAATCTCGTTCTTTGGTTAGCTAGGCTTTCATTTCTCCCCCCTTCAAAATACCCCCCACCTCACAAACCACAACTTCTCAAGAATTCTAGCTCAATATGTCGTCTCTCCTGTGGGACCCAGTCTAGTACTGTGTACATAGTAGGAAATTAATAAATGATTAAATGACTAGTATGAAAATGTGTTTTTCCTGACTTAAGAAAATCTTTAGTGGAATTTCACCATAAATAGCCACCATAAGGAGTTTGTTTTTTTTTTTTTTTTTTTTTAAATTTTCAAACTGAGTCTTTGAAGGATGGCTGCGGGCTTGATGAGTTTTCTTTGATAGGAAAAGAAATGTAACCCAAATACTCTCTCCCGCGCTGAGAGGCATCATTTCAAGAGACTGAGTCGTTCACAGACAAACATTTGAAATTCTGTACTATGTGCTAAGCCAATTAGAGGCAATTGGATTTATGAATTTTTTATTTTTCTGATTGATTTTCTATTTAGTTTTCCTGAATAAGTACTTAAACATCTTCCTATAACATTCACCCTTTTTCTTGATTTCTAGTCCTAGAGAACCAACTTCTCAGCAATTTATGAGCCCTTCATGCGTCTTTTCCCCCTTCCACTTCTTTTAAAGTAGTTTATTGAAATACTCTTCAGATAAAAACCTTGAAATCATTAAGCAGATCACTGTTCAGAATCACATTAATTCTTCTATTTTTCTCCTTAAAAGAGATGACTGGTGGCCAGCTTAGAATAGCAATGAGGTATGGTATTTATCTATAATACCTCTTTCGTGATGAATAGCTAATTTATTCAGAAATCCCATTACTTGGAACATTTCAATCATGGTGGAATGAGGGCTGATCTGGTCCTCCTTCCCTGGGGACATCCAGTACTGAGGTGTCCAGCTGGTGATGTTTCCTGAGTGTAAGCCCCACAAAGCTAAAATCATGAGCAATCACTTTTTAATTCCTAGACTAAAATAGCCTGCAGGAACTCAGACCATAGCCATCATCATTTTTTTCCAGGGAGTTCAGCACCTGTCCCAACTTCCTCTTCCTGCTTAAATACTCCCATGACTCTTCTGGTTGGCTTCCCCCTGGCATTGGTTTATGGCTTTGTGCCACACCATCCTTGCAAGAAGCATGTCAGAGATGCAGACTCATACTCCACTCCAGAACTACTGGATCTGGATCTGCATTTTCATAATACTATGTATGGTCTAGCTGTGGTTTGAGTGTGTTCAACATGGGTTCTTGTGTTCTGATTTTAGCCCAAATGCCATCATGTTGGGAGGTAGTGAAGCCTAATATTAAGGGAAATTAGGTGTCCAAGATTGATGGGTATAAAAGGAATGGAAGGAAATAACACTGTTCCCTGAACACTGAGTCAGTTCTTGGAAGAGGTTGATGAAATAAAGCAATACTGGTTCCTCCCTGCCCTCTGGCTTTCTGTCTTGCCATGCCATCTCTCCCTTTCGGGTATTTTTTTTTTTTTCCGAGACAGGGTTTCTCTGTGTAGCCCTGGCTGTCCTGGAACTCACTCTGTAGACCAGGCTGGCCTCAAATTCAGAAATCCACTTGCGTCTGCCTCCCAAGTGCTGGGACTAAAAGCATGCACCACCACTGCCCGGCTCATCTCTCCCTTTTATATGGAAGATCCCTACTGATACTATCACTATGATACAATGTAGCCAGGACCATCCTCACCCGAACTAGTGCAATATTATTTGAATTCCCAGTTCCCTACACTGTGGTTACACCAACCTCTCTTCTTTACAAATTGCTAAGACTCAGGTGTTTTGTTATCAGAACAGGACTAAGTATAGCAGATTCATATACACATTACAGTTGTGAAACACTGCTACAGATTTTAGAGATGGAGAAACTGTTTCAGATCCTTTGGAGTTCACAAGTAGATGAGGCAAGAGAGAAAAAAAGAAATCCTTCTTGGAAACTTGGATAGAGATCAAGAGAAAAGTGATTAAGAGTGATGCTGAGAATGTTAGAAGGAAAGAAAAACTTCATATATTGCATTTTTGCCAAAAAAAAAAAAAAAATCGCTCTGGGCACCAGCCTTTCTACTTGGAGCCAAGAGAAACATCATCCAACTGTGTAATTTGAAATAGGAACTGCTGTGTTTTTTCCAACTTTACTGGGGTGGAGGGGTGAGATCAGAAAGGCCGACCCAGCAAGGCAGGACCTCCACTTCCCTGTTCCTGACACATTGCAGTCCCACAGACTCTGTTTTCTATTTAAGAGCTGGCTTGAGGAAGAATAAGCCATTTCCACTGCTGTTTATCCCTTGATAAAAATCAGTGAGTGCTCGAATGGCTGCAATCAAGACATCGTGGTGGTGGTGGAGGGGGGGTGTATTCTAGCTTTGGTAGGTCAATGAATTGGTTTCTGTTGTTGTTTGTTGGTTGGCTGGTTTGTTGCTGTTATTTTCTGTTTAATCCTCCTGACCTAAGTCTAGAGGCATCTGGACATCTGCAGAGGGGGAGTTGGTAAGCACAGGGCTTAGCAAAAGGCTACTATTTCGTTTTCAGAAGATGCATCATCAGTAACCACAATATCTGAAAATGAGACTAGTCTTTGGCTTGACACGGCTCTTCACATTGTACAGCATGAGGCTCTACTGATGGATTGCCCATCTCAAAAGCTCCAGACAGAGACATTGCAGTAACAGGGATGAAACATACACAGGCGTGACTCTGCTGTGCTTCCTCTGACCCACACTTTGTCCTGAGATGCAATCAGTCAAGTGCGCTCATGCAGTTGCACACACATCCTGAGCTCAAACTCTACTCTGGATAAACGCCAACATCCAGAGAATATATTTTTGTGATCCAGGAAACCCAAGGACCACAGCCAGATACTGTGTTGAGGTGGCGAGGCTTCTGCTTGGCCAAACAAGTGAAAAAGACAGTGCAGAATTAGAAGGGGAGTCAGGGCACAGCATGTCACTTGCCACTCCCATAGCTCTAGAGACAGGCTGCTATTAATCACTCTGACCACATCTATCAGGCTTCTCTCATTTGGTCACAGCTCGTAGTCACAGCAGCACAGCCAGGGTCTCCTGATAAATCAGATACAGCAATTCTATGATAAGGATGATGCAAGTGAGTGGGGGATGGGTGTGTATCATCTTCGCTATGAATCCCTGCTGTTAAAAATGGAGCAAAGAAATATCTGCTGGTTGCCAAGCAGGTTGCAGAGTTTTGATTATGCACATGTGGTCTTTCTAAAGTCTCTTTTTCCCCATCTCTCTTCACTTCTTCATCTAACATAAACCATAGTCCTACATGGAAATTTAATAATATTCCTCTTCTCAGACCAAGAGACTGAAAATCAAAGATGCTAGAAAATGTCCCAAAGACTATACAGGTGATGGTGAAGCTAATGTATTTTGGTCCAGAGAGAATAGAGGAAGATAGATGGTAGAGAACTGAGTTAAGGTGGGAGCAAAGATGAAAAAAAAAAAAAAAAACTAAGAAAACCCTAAAACCAAACAACAACAAACAGGGTGAGGGTTGTATTGATTAGCTTTTGTCAACTTGACTTAAACTGGAATCACTTGGGAAATGAAAACATGGATTGAAGAATTATTCCCACCAAAGGTATGTCTATGGGTGTTTTCTTAATCTTAATTCATGCAGAAGGACTCAGCTCACTATGCGTGGTGCCATCTCTAGGCAGATTGATCTGAACTGTATATGAAAAGCAGCTGTGTAAGCCATGGAATGCAAGCCAGTCAACAGCGTTCCTCCAGGGTTTCTGCATCAGTTGGAATCTCTCAGTGATGGTCTGTAACCTGTAAGCTGAAATAAACCTTTTCCTTTCCCAAATTGAGTTTGGTCAGTGCTTATCACCCCAATGGAGAAGAAACCAGGATTATGAGGACTAGTCCAAGCATAGGAAGCAAACTACCTTCACAGCTGAGATTCCTAGGTTACAACTTTGTCACGTTCAGGCTGGTGACTCCATTCCAATCATCTAACCATGGATTCTCAATTTGTAAAATGAAGGTAGTGATCTCCAGCCAACTGCGTCATGCTTCTCAGTATGAAATGAAAGTGGATACAAACAATCTGCAAAGCTGGAGATCTGCAAATAGGAGATATTCCTCCGACTTTGGAGCAGCTGTGGCCAGAGTGGCCAGTGGATGGACTAAGTCACAAAGTCCCTAGGTGTGTCCCTAAGTGGGATAGAAGCCTGAACAGTGAGAGCCCGTGAGTCTTGCGGAACTAACTACTGAAATAAAGGTATCATTGTGGAGACATGAAGCCACCTTTGCACTGAGATTCCAGAGAGCAGAAATCACTCCTGCCACATCCTGTGTAAAATAGCAACCAGTGATGTTCTCCCCCTGATGGGAGGATATTATCAACTTCAGCGCTGTACCTT
Organism: Mastomys natalensis; assembly: GCA_021653895.1. NCBI lineage: Eukaryota > Metazoa > Chordata > Mammalia > Rodentia > Muridae > Mastomys > Mastomys natalensis. The sequence goes on from JAJTUV010000336.1 coordinate 462,719, forward strand.
AGCTTCATATAAATGACAGTCTGGGAAGGAGTGAGCAATGCAAGTATGCTGAATGGTCCCGGGTTGAGCAGGAGGAAACGGGAGTTTGGTTCTGAGGATTCAGCAAAGAGATTAACAGTGGGGTAATTCAGAAACAAGGCAATCTGGAGAAATGCTGTTGTGAAATCAACTCCAGGAAGAAGAAGCCAGAATGGAATGTGCTGTGTTTATGACAGAAGGAACAAGAGTTCGTCCAGGTGGTTTCTGTAAGGGGCGGGGACTGAGCAGGAATGTTGCTGGACTGAGTGGCTGGAAATGAGATTGGACTGAGCTTCATTTTATGAGCAGGAAGACAACACTGTCTTTGTAAACGTTCTAGTGTGTGCCTAAAGAGAGCTGATTTTCTTTCTCCAGTGATTGTCCAGGAATAATTCTACAAAATTTAGAAAATAAATAGATAGGGCCATATCCAAAGACTATCACTCTGGTGAGAAGGAAGCAGCCAGCCTTTCTTCTTAGGTTCCCTGGGATGGAAGAGTGGGCTAAAAGGAATCCCCGAAGCCATAACTACATGGGAATCTCAGGGATTTGTGAAAAGGGTCTTTGCAAGTGGGATTAAATTAAATATCTTGCGAAGAGATTATCCTGGATCAGGCAGGTAAGACCAGAAACCAACAGAAGTTGCCTTAACAGACAAACAGGAAATTATATACATTGAAGATGACACCAGGTGAAGGGGGAACCTTCGAGCAATGCCTGAAGCCACAAGAAGACAGAAGATCACCCTCACGTATGGCTGCTGAGAGCTAGATTACAGACTCCCATTCTCTAGAATTGGAAGAAGAGATAATTCTGTTTGCGATGCTACCAAATTGAGGGCTATACACAACAGCTGAAACTGTAAACAGATACAGGTGATAACGATAAAGTCGCTCGGTAGCAGAAATTATGAGAAGTCTCCTGATATCTCTCGTTCTATCCAGGAAGTGCATTCTTAAGAACCAAGGAGGCAGGAATTTTGACCTGTATCTACTTCTGCAGAGGAAGGTAGAGTTTCAGAACCAAGGAAAACCGTTCAGGACTTGTTCTTGACAAAGGAGTCCAGTGAAAATAAGAACCACTACTGAAGGTTTCCGAGAGGGGACAGCTAGAGGTTTGAGGTGTGTTTCTGCTGTTGACTTCAAGTTCCAGTGGATACATTCAAACCGTTCCATGGTCACACAGATGGCCTTGGTCAGATTCAGTGGGTCACAAAACAAAGCAAAAAAGACATGAGTATGGATGTAGGAAAGAGACACGTGAGGAGAGGTGGGGATGAGCAGAAGAGGAGAAGAGAGATAGGAGAGGCAGAGTGCACTATGTCCATTGAGTTGTCAAGGAACAAATTTAACAAAAGTTACAACAAAGAAAAAGAGAGAAAGGAAAGGAAGGAAGGAAACAGGAGCCAATGTAGAAGAGTGAATGCTGTGAATGAGCAACTAAACACGAAAGTGTAGGTGGGCATGCAGGATCATGCTGAAACTCCAGTAGCCCTGGGAATTCAAAATCCGAGCTCAGAAGATTAAGACGTGACAGGAGTTCCTCAGGCTTGGATTTGGACAGCAGCCCCACCATCAGTGGCTCTGTCATTTGTCCAACCTAATGTTAAAAATGCAAATTACAAACCTTCCTTCACAAACTGGCTGGTGTAAGGTCTAAGGTATATCACAGAGCATGTGTGTCTTCCTGGAGGAGCTGGGAAAATGGCTTCTGCTGCTGTTGCCCAAGGACACAGGGATCCCAAGGCCTGCCTGTGTGACATGGGAACCATGACCCTTCTAGAGGAGAAGCTACCTCATCTATGCAAAGCAAAGTTCTCACTCTAGTTGTTGCTCAAGATTGAGTCCCTGCAGGAAATTGACTGCTGTGTGCAGCAGCTACCTTTCTGTGTGTGCTCTGTGGAATGACAACGGCTAGAAACATATAAACTCCACTTCCCAGACTCCTCTGCCAGTGGGTTCCATTATAGATCATGCCCAAGGGCTGCCCTCATGGGAAAAGAGTGGATAGTCTGCAGCTGGATAGCAAAAATCAAATGCTAAATCTGAGGGGCAAGTGGACCGTGCCACTAGACAGAAGAACTGGTCAGGTTGAGGGAATCCAAACCCTGTGAAATGCACAACTGAATGCTGGGTGTGGGCCCAGCTCCCTGCTAAACTCTACCTGCTCTGGAAAATGTAACTACGAGCACCTCACTGAGAGGACCATAGCAATCAGTCATTTAGCGTAAAAGCCTGGAGTTCTCCTTGCTAATGAGATATGGGCCCTGAGTGTTCAGTCAATGAGTTTCCCTTCCTGGGCATTCCTTCCTACAAAAGGGATTTAATCCCTGGTTCACTCTGAGTAAGGTGTATGCATTTGCATTGGCCATCAAATAAAGCAGTTTGGACAAGCAGGGACCATCTCTTCATCAATGATGGGGTGGGAGGAGGTTAGTCATAAAGAGCCATGCCTAAATCTCCTGAGAAGGCCTTCTCTCTCCCAGCCCCTCAGTACTCTCAGCACTCACTTGGAACTAAACCCAGTTCCACCTCAGTCCCTGGATCTACTTTCTGTTTCCTGACTGGTAGGCAGAATCCTGAGGGGAAGCACAGACAGGGAACCCCATTTTGAAATCCCAGCTGTACCTCAGCAGCACCCTGATACACAGGAGACTGGGAACCCCAACAATCATCCCAGACTACAGTGTTTTCCACCAGTGGAAACACAAGCTGAAGACCCCCATTCTGTCTCTCCTCAATGGCCTGTGGGCGGTGCTCCAAGCACGCCAGCAGCGCAGCCTGGCATAGCTTCACGGAGGTGTCAGTGGTAGAATATCTGTCCAGGGCCATGGCCTATGAGTGCTGGCTTGTGAAACATCTGAGTAGACAGCAAGGATCAAGAGTCAGAAGCAAGGAGGCTCCTGGAGGGGAAGACTTCAGAACCTGGTGTCTGTGGTAATGGTTCCCCCTCCACTTCACTTCTAAATTAAATTTTTCTTTATTTGAAATGCCTAGGAGAACTTCTTTTTCATGACATCAATTCTCTGGGAAGGCATGGGGAGTCTAGGGGCATAGTTTCAGGGGCTCAAGAAAACCTTCTTCATTAGGAGATACAGCCTGGCATTTAAAATTACAGATAAGCCTCGATGGAGACACCGGGAAGTCCAGAGTGCTGGCTTGCATAGCTACTGAGGATCAGTGATTGCAACACAGCTCGGGGTTAGAGGAAGTGCTACACGGAAAACAAAGGGAAGGAAAGTATCAGTGGCCAAAGGTCACATTTACTCAGTGTTCTGGTTAATTTTGTGTCAACTTCACACAAGCTGTCTGTCATCTGAGAAGATGCAACGTCAACTGTGAAAATGCCTCTATAAGATCAGGCTGTAAGCAAGCCCTAGAACATTTTCTTAATTAGTGATTGATGTGGAAGGGCCATCCTATTGTGGATGGTCCCTCCCTGGGCTGATGGTCCTTGATTCTATAAAAGCAAGACATGAGGAACAAGTAAGTAAGCCTCCATGGTCTCTGAAATAGCTCTTGCCTCCAGGTTCACTCCTGGTTTGAGTTCCTGTCTTGGCTTTCTTGGCTTCTCTCAATGGACTGTGACACAGGAAACATAAGCCAAATAAACACTTTCCTCCCAAGTTGATTTTAGTCACAGTGTTTTGTCACAGCAATAGTATCTATTACTAAGCAAGTCTTGACTATATCATTTTATTGGATTTTTCAAATAGTAGTAAAAGGCACTTAGAGTGAATTGTATGTTGTCAACATTGCCGTTCTTCAGGTACTATTATTCAGCATGCTTACCGCCATAGTCTCTCACTCATCTGAAACTCATGGACTTTGCTAGGCTGGCTAGCCAGCAAGCCCTGTCTGTATCTGCCTCTCAAGCACTGGAATTGCAGGTACCCACAACCATCCTTGGATTTATTACTAGAAATCAAACTCAGGTCCCCATGCATGTATGCCAACTCAACTATCTCCCACCATCTTATCACCCTGTCTTCAAGGGCATTAGGTATGTTCACACTGATGTTCAGTCATCTCCATCATCATAATCTCCTTTCGGACTTTTTTTTCCTTAATTTTTAGATAAGTTCTCACTAAGTAGTTCTGGTTGACCTCAATGGCATAGTCCTCTTGCCTTAACGTTCATAGTGTTAGGATCACTGTGCCCAACCTCAGACCTTTTTAACATTTTAACCAAACTGAAATTCTTTTTTACAAGTATATGATAACTAATTGTTCATGTCCTCCTATTCCTACACCCTGATCACCTCCATCTTGCTTCCTGTCTCTATGGATCTGAGCAGTCTAAGAAACTAATATATTGATACAACTGTGCAGTGATTTTGCCTTTTGGGTTAAAAATAGTTTCATCTGGAATGATGTTTATTCACATTGCAATATATGTCAGAACTCATTTAAAGTTGGGTTTTTGAGATGGGTGTATCACATTTTATTGATCACTCATCTCTCAGTGGGTTTTTGGGCGGCTTCCACTTCACACGACCGTGAACAGCGCTACTGGAGCACTAGTGTAATAAGAGCCACTTGGACCTGCTCTTCGATTCCTACTCAGAATTGCTGACTCTCGGGGTAACTCTTGGTTTAATTTAGGGGGAACTACCCCCACTGTTTCCTACAGTAATAGGGTTCTTTCATTTTCCAGCCAACGATGTACTCTGATCTCTCCACATCCTCTCTGAACTTGCTGTTGTCTGTGGTTTCTATGAGGGCTGTCCTAATGAGTGGGGATCGGTTCCTCATGAGAGTTTGGTTTGCATTTCCCTACTAACCAATGATGCTGAACCTCCCTGTCAAATGCTTACAGGCTTGTATGGATCTTCTCTGGAGGATGGAACTCAACTTTGAAGATGAATGAAAGGAAAACAAAGACTATCAAAAGATAGTGACTTTTTCCCCCGTATGAGTTTAAGAAGAGGGAAACTCTTTTTTTCACAAAGAAGGTGTGGGACCATGTGCCCCATACACACTGAGTGCAAATGAATGAAGAATGATCTCTCACCCATACATACTGGAAATGAATGAATAATACCGGTGCTCTCCCAGTCAACTAACTAAACTCCATCCAGATGCATATACCAATACAAATTCAAGCAAGTTGCCAAATAAAATGCACGTAGAGCTCAATGTCTATTGAAGCGATGCATAAAACCCTATGGAATAAAATTTCCTTTTCCTTCAATTTGTGCCCGGATGATGTATGCATTTAGGCTCCCAGGGCAGGAAGAAGAGGCTGGTGTGAAAGGGAGACCAAATCAATGAACTGAATAGAGAGAGCTGATTTCTGTTTCTCTCCCACATCACACGGATGCCCAGGAAGGCAAGCTCAGCAGTGTGCAGAAGAAAGGACTCTTGCAGGCAAGAGGGAGGCAGATCACCTGTTCATGTGTACAAAGGCCACCTGTCTGAGATGGGATCTCTGGAAGGGTCTATTTGGAAACCCAGATATAAGAGAGATCCTCTCAGCTTTCATAATTCCTTCCCCCTCCCTCCTTGTGTTTTTAGTCTCGAGTGTGTGTGCAAATTATTTGAGCGTCTGAGACCTGACTCATCGTCACTCTCTGCAGCTTCTATTGAGCTGTGTGCCATTCACAGAAGAATAGCAATGAAGTTAATGAATGGCCAAGTTATCTAAAATCTATATTGAATATCATTGCTAGCTAACAGAAAGGGAAAATAAAAAATGTTCTGATGGTAAGCACCAGCAGAGTGACATGTAACAGATGCCTAATGTATGAATGAACAATGGGCGAATAACTGAAAATCTAAGTGCCTACCATCGGCCCTGAGTCCCTGTAACTGCCCCATAGTTGATGTCCTTACAGGCTGTCTACTTGTTGGCTTTCAGGCCATATAACTATGTCACCTTCCTTTACTCCTGGCTCACTTTCCACTTTCCACCCATCACTAAGGACTATCCTATTGCCTTCCACTGACGTCAGCACCACTTCTGCTCATTGCCAAGGTCTATCCCCTGGTTTACTTTGGATCTTGTCACCTGCCTCCTAACTCTCCTCTTTCTCACACTCTTTCTACACTCTTGTAAATCCACTAGAATTCCAACACAGTGACCTTTCTTCCTTATCAAATCAAATAACAACAGGAATACTGTATCTAGATGCCTATGTAAAGCATACACAAATACTGCAGGTACAGGGGTAGTACCATTTAAAAAAATCTGCCTATATAAGAATGAAAAATACACCATCTGTCTAGGAAATGAAATATAACCACGGGCAGAATTAGAGAAACATACATGATGTGACATGGTCTATGATTGGCTCTGCTGCTGTACCCTGGAAGGTCTGCATCCTTAGTCCATGTTACTGACATCATGGTTTACACATTAGAATAGCAGCAGAGAACTTGAAATGGAGGAGGTTCTCATCATCCCACCAGACAGAGTGGCACATTATGCCTACTTCTATGAATAATATGAGTTTTTATGTTGACCATCTGCTTTCCTTCTGGGAGTCTAAAATTTTGACATGTACCAGTCATAGCAAGACTGTCCATGACATCAACTCCCAATTCAGATACTGAACACTGAGTCTCTAAAGTGGTCCCCTGGTAGATGACATTTCCCAGGTTGTCTTGGAGAATTAAGATGCAACAGTACCACTGGAAGCTCTATTTAGCTTCTTTTAGGATTCGTACCATGAACCTTTTGCCTTGGTGGATCTTGCTCTCTCTTTGCATTGTAATAAATTTTAGCTGTGAATAAACTAAATACGGAAGTCCTTCTAAAAATCTGTAGAACCCTGGGAGTGCACACATACACAATGTTTACACATGCATGGGAAAAGCCTAGAACCACTGAAGACTTTTAACTCTTACAAACAGGTTAAAATGATCACTTTCTCTCTTATTGTGTTACTCGCTATAGCTATGGGCATATGACTCAGTTTTAATTATGCATACATTTGGTCATCTGCTTTAGAAAACAATTGCTCAGCTGGGTGGTGGTGGGGCACGCCTTTAATCCCAGAACTTGGGAGGCAGAGGCAGGAGAATTTCTGAGTTCGAGGCCAGCCTGGTCTACAAAGTGAGTTCTAGGACAGCCAGGGCTACACAGAGAAACCCTGTCTCAAAAAAAACAAAAAAAAAAATAAAAAATTAAAAAAATTAAATAAAAAAGAAAACAATTGCTCATATGAACGGCCCCATATCATAAGGAGTCCCTTTGAAGAAATGTTCTATTTTCCTAAACATCTCCAGTGATTAATATTGGTCCTGGCATACCGTAGGTGACAGGAATAATGTTGCTCCTTGAATTTGAAAGGAGACAAGCAGATATACATAGAAGTGACTCAGAAATAACCTAAAAGATGTTATTTACATCTAGACTCTTCTTTCTAGTTTCAAACTTTCAATACCTTTGATTTCTCAGTTTATTTTAATCCTTTTCAATTTTCAACACCCCCCTGCCCACATTTGTAAGAGAAAAAGAGAAGGCAAAAAGGAAGAGGAGAGATAGATGCCCATGGATAAATGGCTACAGTTTAAATTTCCCCTCTCTCAGCTCAGCCAGAGGCAAGCAGCTGGCCCTTTCATTTGACATGGTTTATCCTAAAGCATATAGTATGTCTTCCTTCTCAAAGAAATCTCTGCTGGCGGCCTGCTGCTGTATCAAAGAGCGTCCTAAGTGTCTGCGAGGGAGGGCATGAAGCAAATGTGGAAACTTTAAAAATTCTCTTCCTTTTGAATATATGCCGTTCTGAAAGAGAGATTAAATGCATGGTTAACTGTAGGGTGAGACTATGTAGAGATAAGCACGAGCTAGTGTTTATTCCTTACCTCAGGCTTTGATAATATAGAACTGTGAGTGTTTAAAAGTTAGCTGGCACATACATTTAAATCCTGCAACAAATTCTGAGGGCTGTTAGAATGTAGAATCTAAGTAATCAAAGATACTCAACTAATGGGATACTCAACTAATGGGTCCAGAAGAGGAGGAGCTTGGGATACTATGAAGAATAAACTCTGCCTTAATCTCTAGTCTACCATGCAAGCTGACACCAAGCCAAAGTTCTTAAATGTCTTTTATGCTTAATCCTGGATAAACATATACTATATAAACAGACAGCAATGAGATGGCACCAAAATGCATGCTTCACATATGCACATGAATTTTGTATCGCCATGTCTTAGCCAATCTGTGAAATATTCCCACTAGGAGTACATTCAAGTGGTCAGGCTGTCCCTGCTCAGGTTCTAAGAATAATTTACAGACATCTAGAGCCATAATTTAAATAGCAGCATAGTTCCTTTCTGGGCTACTGCTATGTGGGCTTCCAGCCTCCTTCTCAAATAGGTTTTAATCCTGGTGAAGAAGGAGAGCCTGTTCTCTCTGAGTGCTGGGGCCCCGCAAAAAGGTGAATCTATCGACTCCCGAAACAGAATGTCAGTGTCTGCTTGACATTTTCATTACTAATAGTCATTTTTCAAAGTAAATTCACACTTCAGTTGCTTCTTAGTGGTCATAAATGGTTGTCAGACCTTGCCCAGGGTTCATCTAGATATCCCTTTGAGATATTCTTATTAGCAAGTGGACAGATTTCTTCCACTTGCTATAATCTATAACCTGCCTGAGCCAAATAAAAAAGGGGAAATTCCCATGGTGATTTCTTCTGGAGTTGTCCCTGGTAATCTTTCACATGGTTTTAGCTGATTAATGTGAAAAAAAATGACTTAAAGTGATAAATCTAGATTTGGAAATCAATGCAAAATAACTAAGCACTTATTTGAATAATAAATAGTTTGGGGAACACAGCTAACAGAGAAAGACTGCAGATGCCCTATAGCTGAAGCAGAGCGAGCTAGAGGAAGCAGGAGAGGAATTCAAAACGATGCCCCAATGGCCAGATTTTACTTCATACCAGGTGACTTGGAAAGCCAATGGTAGGAGGTACTGAACAGGAGGAGGAAGTGGTATGATTTAACTTTGGTTAAGAACAACAAAAGGTAAAACAAACGGAGAAGTGTTGGAGCTGATTGAAGAGATGATGGTGTTTGGAGCAGGGTGGGAAAGTTGGAATGGGGAGACATGGTCTTACTCCCAGTGGATTCTAAAGGCTGAACCATCAGGATTATTGCCTTGTGGGAAGTGATATAGGCATGAAGGAAAGATGGCAAGACTGATGTTAAGGCTGTGCTCATAAGAAACTTCAAATAATCTGCTGGCATACTCAGTCTCCTTTAGCTAAACATGTCTTCTAGTATGCTTTTCTACATCAGTGATTTTGGAGGTTGGGACCTTAAAGACTGACAGCCTTTTAGCCTTGGTCAATTTGAAGGCTGTGTCTACAGCATACTTCCACTGAAGTCACCTGCCATGGGGCACCCAGGAACACACAGGGACATGGAGTATACTCACATGAAGAACCTAGTCACTTCCAAAGCAAAGAAAGAACGAGTCTGCATATCGATGATGTCAGCCATCAGTGAGCTCCTAGTGTAAGCATATGCAGCATTTGGCTGGTCCTTAGAGATGAGGAACAAATGCTATCTTCTGGGTATGATATAGCCAGTGAAATCTTAAAATCACAAAAGTGATCTGCACTCGACCTGCCCAAGACTGATCCTGCTAATAATCAATGTTTACAGACAGGGAAGACATTTCCTCAGGACATAATGCTCCATCCCTGCTGGAGCAGTTGGCTACAGAAGGATTCTTGGAGACAGGGAGTCATTGTCTTGAGATGTGGAAGCATCGGTTGATTCCACTGAACTCCTACGAATAGTTACAAGCCCATGATCACACGGACCACCTTGGTTAAACTCAGTGAGTCACAAAACAAAAAAGACATGACTGAGGAGAAAGGATTTGTAGGGAAAGTGGAGTATTGTTGGGTAACAGCCAAGAATAATTGCTATGCATTTTGTGTGTATATATGGTGTGGTGTGTGTGTATGTATGTTAAAAAAAATTAAAGATTTATTTTTGCTATTTTTAAATTGTGTGTAGATGTGTCTTTGTATGTACATATGAGCACGTAAGTACAGGTCTCCACGGGACCAGGAGTCTCAGATTCCTCTGGAGTGGGAGTCACGTGTGGTTGTGGTTGTGAGTTACTGATGTGGGTGCTAGGAACCAAACAGGTCCACTGGGTAGTCTTCCCAGCTTCAAACGGATATATTTAATTAATAATTTAAGTAACTTTGTGGTCCTCCGCCCTGAATAGTATCCAACTGCAACACCTCCCCTCAGCCCAGGAGAACGATAGAGTTAGGAAGATTTCAAAAATATAGGGCCTCAGACACAGCTTCTCTTACGTTGGCTGCAGGACATTCCTGGAAATTTGTAAGGATAGGAACTACATGCCTCCACCAAGGCTGGGAACAATAGCCGAGAAAGAATGGACAGTGGGAGCTCTTCAAGAAAATGCAATTTTTCAAGGAGAGATAGGCTGCGTGCTCCAATGAAAACTACAGAGAACACAACTTGCACACTCAAGGGTCCAAACACAACAGTGGCACCCCAGGTAAGGCGGAGTAACAAGTGGCAGGGACAAATTTAGGATGCGTGGGATAGTAGAGAGCTACACTAAGCAGAGGAATCTTGGAAAGGTTAAAATACTGAGAGGTTTTTTTTTTTTACTTAAAAATTTTTTAACTGTAGTATTTCCCTTTGAGTGAGGATTAAGTTGCAAAATGAGAGCAGCTATGCTAATCAGGCTGAGATGAGCAGGAGGCCAGCATTTTGCCCTGGGTTTCTGCACACACAGTCTCTGCTGTAGTTCTGTCAGCCCCAAGACACCCTTAGGATTTATGACCTTGGTGTCAAAGCATAAACGCAGCTAAGGCAATGAAGCCAGCAGGGCCCTGGTTCCTGCTAACCTCCAAAATGCTTCCACCAGCCTCCAGGGACCTAAAATGCTTCTCGTAGAGTGTAGTGGCTTTCTTTCTACAAATAGGAAAGGGGGGTTTAAAAATGCTACCCAACGCACCAGTATGAGGTGTAAATAATGAATGGCTTCCCAACCGTGCTAGATGGATGGTGAAAGGGTTAGGCATAGCAGGAGCTTGCAAACCAGATCTAGCCAGTTCCTGTCTCACTCTGTGATTCCTGCAGATTGCAGGTACACCATTCAACCCACTGCTGTAGGTTTTAGCCTTTCCTGTTCCTTTAACTCATCTATGGAGTGTGTGTGCTGTAGATAGGAAGTAATGTAAGCAGTTGCCAACACTCGGGCCTCAACCAAGACTTGTCAAATCAAGGTCAGTGAGAGTGGAGGATGAGATAGCCATAAGCTTTTACATGCAGCTCCCCTTAGGAAACCCGAATTTTTAGGCTCTACTGCTGGGCAGCTAAAAACTGGGTGATTATATGTCACAACAGCTGATGCACAGATTTCATTAGTGGGAGATGACCATGCCTGACTTGGGGTGCTGTCCGAATTCAATGACATAATATATAAAGAACTGTGCTACCCACATTAGTAAATGTTTAATAAATAGAGAATATTTTTTTTTAAAAATTATCATTGTTGCTATGATAAGATGAAAAGTGTTATGGGATGGTCACTTTGAAATCCACCAACATCTTGCAGGCACAACAAATTGTACCTCAAAGTTTTGTGGCTGGGTTGGTGTCCCAATCCCTCCACTGGAAGCGTTACTGGTTACATACGATGGTTGGTTCAGATTCATCCATATCCCCCACTACGATGGAGTCTTAGCTAGGGTCACACTTACAGATTCCAGGGAGTTCTCATTGCACTAGGTTTCTACCTCACCCCTGAAATGCTCTCGAGTCCCAGTCATCTCTCCTAGGACTCTCCTCCTACCTGGTCCCTCCTGTTTCCATCCTGTTTCAGAGAGACAGGGACCCCAGTGTCTCTGAAAAATCTATTCTATTTCCCCTTTCCCAGGAGATCCATACATCCCTGACTTAAGCCGTCCCTGTTACTTAGCCTGTGTCTGTATTGTATCACGATTAGCCCTTACTTTACAGCTAATATCCATTTATAAGTGAGTAAGTACCATGTTTATCTTTCTGGGTCTGAGTTTCACCCTTAGCTCTGGGAAAGGAAGTCCAAGCAGGGAGTGGCCTTTCTGAGTGAGGTTCTCAGAAGCAAAAGGGGAACTCTGGAAAGTAACAGCCAAGCAAACTACTCATTATTCAGCTTTGCAAATGTGTCGCTGCTCGGGCTGCTGCTGGCACTGCACTGGAATTAAATTAGAGGAGACAGTTCATTTATAAAAAGCCTGTGATGGGCAGGCTCTGCACAGTCCTATAAAGTGGCTGCCGAGTGGGTTACACAAAAGCACAAGAGGACACAGGTCACTGGGGAGATCCCAGGTCTACGGGGAACCCCTGTCCTTCACTAAGGAAAAGCAGAGTCAGCAGCTGTGGACTTGACCTTCCTGTCTCTCTCATTGGTATGCTGTTTTTACTAAATCAGTCTTCACTGTGAAATAGGACAAACCTACCACCCACTAGCCATCGTCTGTTTGGACAACAGCACGCAGCACGTCTCTGACCCTCAGAACCTCTTTCTCAAACTAGGACTTACATTAAGACCTTTGAAGTCTGCTTCTTCAATGAAGGGCTCATTTAATGTTTGAATTAAAGTCAATAAAATGAGACCAAAGTCCTGTGACAGCTCCACCCCAGTCCCCCTACCATGATGGAAACTCCAAAAACACTAGTCTCCAACTGGGACCGGACTTTGAGTCTCTGTTTCAGTGTCAGAGGGATCTGTCAGTGGGACAACAGTACAGGTGGCTTCGTTCCACAAAGCTGTTAAGGAAGAGTCACGTGTGTAGATGTTTGTCTACATGTACATGTACATCTACATGTGTGCTGAGGCCAGAGGACAACCTTGGTTGTTTCTGTCAACAGTCTTGGATTGTTTTCTGCCTCTCTCTGTTGTCTCTGTCTCTCTTTCTCTTTGAGAGAGAGAGAGAGACGAGAGAGAGAGAGAGAGAGAGAGAGAGAGAGAGAGAAGAGAGAGAGAGAGAGAGTATGTGTGTGTGTGTGTGTCTGCACATTTGCCTGTGGAGGCCAGAGACCGATTTCAAAATTTCTCCTTTGTTCATTCTTCACCTTTTAGAACAGGAGCTCTTCAATTACCTTAGAACTCAAAGACTAGACTGGCTAGAGGGACCTGCTAGTTCCCCATTCTCAGCCTTGGGGGTTGCACCTGCTCATAGTCTCATGGTCATATTTAGTGGGTACTGGAGATATGAACTCAGCTCCTCATGTGTCCATGACAAGTGCTTTAACAACTGAAGCATCACGCCAGGCTCAACATCCTCCTTTCCTTTTGAGATGGGATGTCTCACTGACTTGGACCACTGCATAGCCAGGATCAGAAATCCTTCTACTCTTAACTCCCCAGTGCTGGGGTTACAATTATATGACACCATACCCAGCTGTTTTCTTCATAGGTTCTAGAGGATGGAACTCAAGTTCTCATGATTACAAGGCAAACACTTTATTAACAGTGCTTTCAACCTAGCTACATGGGAGCCTAGAACTCTTCAGTTCCCTAAGGACTATTCAAATAATAGGAAGGAAGCTGTTTTAGGTTACTTTTCTGTTGCTATGATATAATTCTGTAAGCAAGGCAACTTATAAAACATAGCTTTATTTGGCGGCTTACAGTTTTGGAGGATGAATTCAGGATCGTCGTGATGGAAAGCATGGCAGCAGACAGACATATCACTTGAGCAGTAGCTAAGAGCTTATTTCCTGAAAGAACAACCACCGCAAGACAGAAGGGGGCCAAATGGGCCTGGCATGGGCTTTTGAAACTTTAAGGGCCACCTTTAATAACCTACATTGTTCAACAAAACTATATCTCCTAGTCCTTCACAAACAGTTCCACCAACTGGGCACCAAGCATTAAAACTGTTATGAACCCATGAAGGCCATTTTCATCCCAATCACCATAGACTCCAAAGCTGCTGTTATCTGAGGAGCCCATCATATCCCTTCAATCCAGCCCTGAACACACAGGAAGCACTTCCTGTGATGACTGTTCACTAGGCGATTACTAGGAATTAATGCAGTCAAGAAGATAATCAATAGATGGCCCACTGAGAGTGGTCTATTAAAGTAGAGCTGCTCGTCAGGTGTGATAAATAGTGCGTTTAAAGTATTCAATACCATAATAAAGGTTGTAATTAAGTGAGGTAACTTGGCATCTTAATAACTACATGCTTGAAAAGATTTAAACTTCAAACTGAGACTTGGGGTAACATTCATAATCCTTCGAAAGGGTTCTCTCTCTAGAGGAGAGAATATGATGTTGGCGGACTCTTCTCCTGAGAAGCTGACAGAGCAGATCTGTCCCCAGATCTTTATGATGTTCAAAGTAAGAGGTGACTTTGAGTGCTGCCACCGTGTCTTTTGTTCTCCGTGTTTCCTACTAGCTTAATTAGTACCATATTCCTAGTGGAAAAAGAAGGCAAGAGCAGGAACTAGAAGAAAGGCCTGGGCAACGCTGGGCAGGGACCTTGTTGCCCCAACAGTATGCAAATCACTCAGCAATATACAAAGAGCTTTGAGAGAATACAGCAGGGCTTCCCATAGCAAATCTTTTCCATTCTGCTACTCATTATTAGAAATAGAAGGAGTTTCTACAATCATTTGTACTTCTTCACTCCCCACCTTTGTGGAATTTACACACATACACACACACACACACACACACACACACACACACACTCTTAAAATCTAATGTCTTTGTTCCCTGTAGGTTTTGAACGAATGCTTTTTTTTTTCTTTCCCTAAGTGACCTTCAAATACCTGCTATGATTACAAATCTTCTGTTCGGTAATTTATAAAAGACATATTCTGTTCATTTTTATTCCTTCCTGGTGATGTAGATAAATTGCCAGGCATTTGAAAATGGATGTTGACATGGTCAAATATGCCCCAAAGACTTGGCACTGAGAGTCTAAGATTGAGCAAAGGAAATAAACCACATTCATTACCATATTTCTTTGTTTGTGAGCACACTGGCTTTGATCATAATTCGTGGACGGTGTTTATAGAAAAGCCATATTTTAGTTAAACCATAGTTTAGTTCTAGGAAGCATGTAAGCCCCAGAGGCATAAAGTGAGCCTGTCAAAAAACAGCTGAAGTTTCTCTCTGCCACAGGCAGTCACATTGCTAGAGTGACCTCCAACTGTGGCTATTCCTAGTTCTGTATGTTCTCAGAGCTCTCTGGTGGAGATCACAGACTTCAGAATGAAACAAAACACAGTGGAAATCACAGGGGATGTTTCTAAGCTTAAAACTGTCGTTAAGGTTTAGCTGCATGGTAGGTGAAGTACCTTGGCTCATGTGCTGGTGAGAGGACACAGGTGTTTATCAAGTCTGGCTCTCTCCTGTCTGTCAGAGATAGAGTTCGGAGTAAAGATTTGGAATGTCTTCCATCTTCTCACCACCCCCTGAGTTGATCCATGAAGAAGCAATAGTAAGGGTGGCTGGGTCTGCTACTCAAGGCAGAGATAAACAGCAAATCCACCTCTTTACAGAAATACTCAGCTCTTCCATTTTTATATAAATGAATTGGATGTCCAGCATAAGGCCATTAGCTCTTTAGAACCAATAAAAGAGAAGAGAGGACTGGAGAAACGACTCAGTAGGTGAAGGTGTCTGCTGCCAAGTCTGGGGGTACAAGTTCAATCAGTGGAATCCATAGAGTGAAAGGAAAAAATAGATTCCCATGTGTATACACACACACACACACACAAATGCATATGCACACACAGATCAATAAATGTGAAAAATAAAAATATTAAAAGAAGGGAAGAGTAGAAAATACAAGGGAGAAAAAGAAAAAAGAAAGACAGAAATAGAGTCATATATGGTGACACACAGCTGTATCTCCTCCGCTGAGGAAGCAGAAAGAACTGAGTTTCAGATCTGCACAATGAGATCTTGTCTCAAAACAGGGGTGAAAGGTATCTCAGACAAGGGGCAATTAAATAAATGAGAAAAAAAAGGATACTCCGTCATGGCTTCCTTCCTTCAAAGTCTTAAAAGTTATTCTCCTGGTCACGGTTTGGTCTGACCCAACTTTTTGGTGTTTCCTTTTTTCCTTCCAGGTAAAACTGCATGCCAAGGGACTGGAGACATGGTTCAGTAAGAGAACTTGCTGCTCTTGCGGAGGACACAGGTATAGTTTTCAACATCGCCATGGAGGCTCACAACCATTTGTAACCAGTTCCAGAGTTTCTGAGGCCCTCTTTTGGACTTTATAGGAATACATGTAATACATATATCTATACACAGGCACTCAGACATATAGGTAAAATAAAAATAAAATAAATCTAAACAAAACAAAACTTAAATACTCCACACCAGGAAAGGCTCACCCGGGGTAAGGAGAATATGATAGGATTCCAGGTACCACTAATATTCACCTGGATGTCTTTGCATTGGCTTGGACTTGCTGAAGTTGCCTCAGGAAAGGTCCAAGGTCATACCATTCTGAACCCACCCTGATCTGTGATCTCAGAATCAGAAGCTAACTAAGCAGGGTCAGACCTGGTTAGCACTTGATTGGGAGAGTTGTAAAGGACCTGGAGCTGGAGATTGAGGGAAGGTTGGAGCACCGGAGAGATGAATTAGTTAACTTCATGCCTGCCCCCACCATGTAGGGGCAATGAGGGGAGCACCTAAACCTTCCACAGAGCACTGGAATCACTCACATGCCTGGGTTACCACAGGATTTTGTGGCTAAAGCCCAGGGTGAGAAAGACATTAGCCCTGTCTACATAAAGGTTAGTGTCTAGCAAGGGAGATGGTTCTTAAGTAAATACTAATATAAGTGAGATTTGTCTTCACTTGAGTAACTGGGCTAAGTGCTATGCCATCGTCCTCCAAGAGCTTGGGCAAGCACAGGGTTCTTGGCAACCTTTCTCTTTAGAGCTCGCACTTAGTTTGGAGAGGAATGCGTATGCATAGAGTCAGAGGGAGTTGAAAGACCATCTGGTTCCCCCTTCCCTTAGCTCAGACGAGTTCACTGACACAGAGCCAGAGCCACGAGGCAACTTGCCATGATCACATGGCTTATGAGCCCACAGCTACAACTTGAGGATGTCTAACAGACCACATACAAGATGCAAATGTGTACCCTAGCACACTCTAATTATATAACATGCATACGTTTATTAGTAGAATGAGAAAATGGAGAGATGGGAAGTCTGAAGTCAGAGTGGCAGCATTTGTTATTTTGGAAGGCTTTTCTGCACAGCGTACAAACTTTGAGCAATCCTGGGAATCCCCTTTAAACAAGATGATGAAGCTGCATCATAATGGCCTGATTCACGAACTGCCAGGAAGTTGTATGATATTTACACAGTGACCCTTGTGCAATTCTTCTGTGAAGCCTGCGCCTTCTTAGGAAAACAGGTTTCTAGGTCTACAATTTGATTTGGCCCAGCTCTGTATTGGATACATAGAACTCTCATTCAGGCAAAGGAGGCAAGGGAGGGTGTTTCATTTCATTCAAACTAGAATTAAAATGATTTAGAGGAAACTGTTTCTGGTAGCTTTCCAGGAAATGACTAAAAAACTACCTGACACGCTTTGTGAGGACTCCACCTCCCATCTGAGAGGGATGACGTTCCTCCAGAGACCAGGACCTTTTTGTGGGCTTAGTGGTTACTTCTAATCAAAAAGGTCATCGTGCTTTACCTTGAGACTTTCCAGAGGCTGTCCGGCACCCTGGGAGATCTGAACACACACCCGCCTGCTGAGAGTTGGTAGGTTTTATTTGAATATTCTTTCGGAAACTGTGGTTAAAGTTGGATGATGAATTACACCCAGTGAAACTGATACTGGCAGGGCCTATTTGAATGTTCAGATTGTCAAATTTTAAAAGTCTGTGAACTAAAACTGAGTTTGGAGTACATGTAAAGTCCTGGTTTCTATTCCAGCACCACCAAACCAAAACCAACTGCCAAATCTGTTGAGCTCACTTTTCTTGTGGTTCTGTCCTCTCTGGCTCTGCCTACTGCAGCCTCTGACCTCAGATTCACTCTATGGAAACAGGTCCTGATCCTTCTGACTTAAAGCTGCTAAAGGAAGAACTGAAAGTGAGTGGTTGGGCTTTGGGCTTCTGCGTCCAGTGTTATCTGGAGCCCTTTGCTGTCACTAAGGGAACTGACCCAGGAAGTCAACCTTTTCCTAGTTTCCCTTACCATCTTCTCCTAAGCCAACCAATTGATGATCTATAGGGTATCACAATATATTTGGAACAAGGTAGCTTTTTCATTAGGTACTTGTAGAGACCAAAAAAAAAAAAAATCCAAAAATAAAAGGTGGAATTTTTGTTGTAACAATCATCTTGATTGCACAGAACCTGATCCCCACAATCTGTGATACAAACATTTTTAAGGATAACTCTTAACTGTTCATTATGTACCTAACTCTAAATGATGAACTTAAAAAAAAAAAAAGGAAGGAAGGAAGAAGGAAGGAAGAAAGAAGAAAGAAAAAGAAAGAAAGAAAGAAAGAAAGAAAGAAAGAAAGAAAGAATCAACTAGTAGCAAAATTTACTCACTACTGAACACGGTAGTGAGATTCCAGCTTATCCAAGCAAATTACAGACCTCACACAAATGGCATGTGAGTTAAGACCAAAAACACATCCCTCAACTGTTACAAAAGAACTATTATTCCCAGGGAGGCATGGACAGTTGTCCCCTCCCCCTCTTTCTGTAACTTCACCTTCTAGATTTTTGTTTGTACCGGCAAACTATTCCCTTTAAATTAAATTTCTTAATGAAACTTCTCTATATCTTTTCTGGTGTGGCAAATATTTTAACCTTATGCTCTAGCTTGTCACCATCATCCCTGGCATGATAATGTTCTGTTGCACAAACCAACATTGCTCCGTGGCACCTAGCTACATTGAAGACGATTGCATAGCTCATCAGGGATACACGAATTTCAAACAGGAAAGACTTTTAAACTATAAAAAAGGATAACTTACTGAGCATCTTGTCTAGGAGTCATCTCTATGTTTTTTCGTCTTTGAGTCATTTTACAAATCTGTCACCTCTAGAAACTGATCACAACACAAGGTTCTCTTGTCCATAATAAGGAAATCAAATATAAGACTGAACATCGCCCTGTGGTATTCATCTATTCATTCCAACACTCATATGCTTACATATGTGCTTGCTTTGAATTCTCATTTGAACCCATTAGTCCATCTCACTAGCTTTCTCGTTAATTAATGAGTTAGATAAAGTCTTTGACATTTATTCATTGGATATTTGTCTGAATGCCATGATTTAAAATATCTAAAAATACTAGTAATCCACGTCTCGACAATACAGCTACAGAAGTATTTTTAATATGAATCACAGTGATTACTAGAGCGGGGTGTTAGAACAAGCTGACTTCTATAAAATGTCTAAGTTGATGGCAGAGAAGACCATTAGCTAAAATTACACCAGAAAAAGGAGTCTATGAAATATTGGACTCTCAAATAAAAGGAGCCAGTGAGGCATGGTTCAGTGGACTGGAACCTCCATTGGCGGATACTTCTGTTGTCACTGCTCATTTCTTGACAATGCTCTCCCAGCTCGGTATCTACAAGCCTAAATGCTCTAACCTATGGACTTTATGGACTACTTCCCATCCCATTATTACAGGATTGTTCCTTCTTGCCTGCCCACCAGCCCAAATATCTCTTCCTTATGGGGAAATTTTTTAAATTCTCATTTTTTGTTTTGAATGTTCAAATCCAAGACTGACATTTGTGACACAAATACAAAAGGGTTGTCTAAAAGTAATATCATTTTTTAACTTTTAATATAAGATTGTATTAAATTGTGTTAGCGGGTCTAAAAGTCCTAGGCTGAAGCAATTTATTTTCCTTCGCCTCCCAGGTAGTTGGTATTATAGGTATGTACCACTATGCCTGACTTAGGATCCCATTTGATGATGCTGCATTTGATACATGCCAAAAAACAGATGTCTTTGGTGATTTGGGGGATTATTTTTAAGAAATTTTATTATTTATTTTTTGGAAACTATTTACTTATTTTCCCATAATAAAATTTAATAACATTGATAACATGAGAAAATGGTCCTCTAAAACAGATGATTTGAATTGAGCCTAAAAGTCTGTTGAGGTTATTCTTTACCTATGTGGGCTGCCTCAGTGATGGACTTCCTTTTCTTTTCCTTCATTCTTTGTTTCATTAAAGAAAAAAAGGAAGGAAATATTGCAACAAATGATATCTGTTTAGTGTTGCTGCTCTAGACCCAAAGTTTCTGAGTCTGGGGCATGGGGCACAGGATCCCAGGAATTAGTTTACTGAAAAAGCAAACTTCTCAGGATCTCTGTCCCAGGGGAGTGACTGACCCTCTGACTCCACATTAAAAACCATCACCAGTCTCCATCTCCCAACCATGATGTAATACTTTTCAGACAGTATTTAGCCTTGAAGTTGCTCTGCTCTGACTATGGAAGGCAGAGAGAGCAAAATCTTTTGCATGTTGTCAGGTGCCAAGCGTTGGCCCTCAGAGATAGGGACTGGGGGTTCTTTTTCAATTAATACAAACATTACAAAGATTATGAGAATGGCCATTTTGACACAGACTAATATTGAATTAAATACAAGGATTAACAAGATAGAGAATCAGGCTGATTCTCCTGTGAAAAGATAAGAAAAAAAGACGTTTTTTGGAGGAAGGGATTGGATTTGAACACTATTTTTATGATAAATGACCTATATTAAAGACTCCATTGGAAGTTTATGTCTTGTGAATATGTAACTCTTGTGATGTCGGGGGTGGGGTGGGGGGACAAACCTTAAGCAGCCACTCACACAGGACAAAGGAGCCTCCGGATATGGGAAATGGACTTCAACTCTGAAGATGGACTCTGAGCCCTGGATCCCTGGATCCCTATGTCCCTGAGGTGAACAAAGTTTCCCTCTATACACCTCCAAGTCACCTAGATTCTGTCAACTTACAGAATAGAGCAATGGCCTCTCCAATTAGGAGCAGAATCACTGAGGGAAGAGGTCATTTACTTAAGTATACAAGTTCAATGGTAGATGTCAAGTTGGGCTTATTAGAACCGCTCCGATAATTTCAATTATGTGCTGTACATAATTTCAATTTTTGTACTGTAACACAGTACAAAAAATAGTCACAACAGGAATAAGCAACAGAAAATCATTCACATGAAACAAATATCACTGATCTGAAACTGGCAGCCTACCTTGAAAGGGTATTTTCTGTCTTTCATGTCCTTTCATGTCAAAGACATGTTTGATAGGGAGTGAAGAAATTGATCCATGTTAGAAGATAATGACCCTTTTCAGGGAATTGGGCAGAAGAAGCATTTGCATAAGCTCCCCAGAGACTCTGCACATCAAAGACTTCCTCTGACCAGTGGGATGATGGACAAAAGCCATCTTTGGCAGTAGCATAGTGTACTTCTCCCCAAGTGCTATGGCACAGTAGGTTTGCCTGAACTCTGAGGGCATTAGAGATGGCTTGGGGATTTGGGAATGACCCAGTGAACTTGACTACCAAGTGAAGTAATCTAGTATTTTCTCCTCTTTGGTTTCTTTTAGGAAAACTGAATTGTGCTGTGGCCTAGACAAGAGTCCTTTCAACCAGTGGCATGAAAACCTATTTGGCTTATGATGTTTTTTGTTGTGATAAACCCATTGTAACAGTGATTCTCAACCATCTAATGCTGCAGCCCTTTAATACAGTTCCTCATGTGGTGGTGACCCCCAACCATGAAATTATTTTCATTGCTGTTTCATTTCAAACTATAATTCTGCTACTCTTATGAATGGTAATGTAAATATTTCTGAAGACAGGTTTGCCAAAGGGGTCCCAAGTCACAGGTTAAGAACTGCTGCATTGTAAGATTTAAAAGTATGAAACCTCATGAAAGTTAAGGACATTTTTACATTTTGTCCAGTAATTTCAGCTTTAGGAACCCACCTTTAAGGAAATAGACGCAGCATCTAGGCATAAAGATGCCCCTTAGCAAATTATAAAGGCAAAATAAATGACGATCGGTCTAAATGCACTAAATCAGATGTTTGAACCAGTGAAAATCTATGGGATGTTTGCATGGAATGACGAAGGTTACAATTATAAGGGGATTTTTTTGTGTGTTATCAGGATACATCTGTCTATAATATTTAATAAAAAGCTCAGCAAGCTAGTGAATTTTAGTGTTCAATAGAAATTTTCAACTCTATAAAAGTGTATATATAATGCATGGAAATGAAAAATCAATGAAAAAATTATCTCTGTGTGATATGATTATGGTTGAATTTGATTTCATTTCCTTTACTTTTTAATACTACAATTTTTGAAGTTTCTATAATAAGCAAGTAATTAATATAAAATCTAAAAATTGAATCTTACATGTGCATATCTATTTTTGTAAATACTGGTGCATACCTTCCTGCTTTCTTAAAGCAGCTCAGGGTTTGTTTGAGGGATGTACTCATGTGTGACAAGTTCACTATTCTGTGTGTGTGTGTGTGTGTGTGTGTGTGTGTGTGTGTGTGTGTAGGGCACATGTGCAAGCCAATATGCCTGTGGAACCAGAAGCTGATGTTTTTCTGTTTTGCTCTCCGTTTAATTTTTTAAGGTGAGTGTTTCACCAATTTGCTCAAGACTAGCTAGTCAGCGAGTTCCAGGCATCCTCCTGCCTCTGCCACCCCAGCATTAGGATTACACCCCATTCAGGCTTTATTTTATTTGTCATGGTTTATTATCATTTATTATCTTATTATTATTTGCATGTTTGCTCATTTTATTATATGTGGACGCTGGGTGATCCGAATTGCAAGCACAATAGTCTTATTGCTTTTCTGGCTTGAAAAATAATCATAATGTATTTGTTCTAGTTTTTTTATTTGCTTTCTTTGATTTTAAGAAAGTGCACCCCACATACACAACACACACATACATACACAACAACACAACACACACACACACACAGCTTGTATAGAGGCCTGAGACCAAACAAACACAAAGCATATGTAATTTTCTCTGTCAATGCTTTTCTGTTTCTCCCCCTCTCTCAGTTTTTACTGTCCTCAATATTAGTTTGCACTGAGGAATGGATGTCTGTGCCACGAAGAGGGAAGTGCGTAAAAGGGAGATGGAGGAGGGGAAGGGAGGCTGGCAGATTTCTTGGCAGGAGCAGAGCAGTGAGCTGAGCTGCTAAGGGGGTTAGGGTAGCTGGAAAAGAGCCTGGGAGGCAGGTTGAAATCGCATGGATAAGAGAAGACAGGCCATTTGGAGCCCAGTCGGCTTCTCAGCAGGGAAAGCCAACATTCCAGAGAAGGCCGCCTGTAAGGAAGGCCCAGGGCCAAGGCGCAGGGCACAGCCTGCTAGCCTGTGTCTCCATGCCAGATCACAGGAGCAGTGCAAAGCTGTTCTTTACTCGTCGGCTGTGGGTTGAGGGGGCCATTTCCTCTCCTGTATCCTGACTTTGGTAGCACAGAGGACACTGATTCCAGTGCCTCGAGATCTTCTATTATGTAAGTGAGGCAGGCTGTGTGATGAGATTCCGAGTGACAGGCACTGTGGAGTGCTGGGGACCACGGCTGGCTGAAGTGGGCAGACATAATGGCACGCCAGCACTTTGGCCCAGCAGGTATGAGGCCCAGGGTGGCAAATATTCCAGTTTTTCTGCAGAAGTTAAAAATCTGAAGGCGTTTTGAATTCTAAGGAAAATAAAGGATTCAAAGAAGGGGGTCTAGAGAGAGGGAGGTTTTCACTTTTAAAGCATTGGCTTGTTTTAATTTTTTTTTTCTCTAAACTAAAACTCAGTGTATGCCAAATATAATGTGTCTGCTGGCTGAGTTTAATTTGTCGAGCACTGGTTCGAGATGATTTGAAATAAAATCATATAAGATTGCTTCCCCTAAAGTGTGCTATGGCTATGCCAAATGCAATGTCCCCTGGAAAGATGCACACTTAGTGTCTGTTACTTATATGACATTCCTGGAGACACCATAAGGAATCTATGATCACTACTATGTTATTTTCAGCCTTCTATGGGTTTAGAATATTGCCGAAAGCAGTATTCTACTCAGGAAAGTTAGGTAATGGATCAATGTTTGTTATCAGAACAACAGATCATGTATACCAAAGCCACCTCAAAAGGAAAGAAGCAGGTAGATGGGAAGATGGTTTCGCTGGCAAAGTGTCTGCCATACAACCATGCAGACATGAGTTCAGATGCCCTACATCCACATTAAAATCACACATGGCAGCTTGTGCCATACTAGCCCAGGGCAGAGGAGTGGACACAAGAGAAGTCTTTAAACTCTCTTGGCTAGGCAGCCTAGCTGAACTGTGAACTTTAAGGTCATCTACTGACCCTGTCTCAAAAAGTAAAGAGGGTGAGTAGTTGAGAAGACATGTCAACCCTGGACCTCCACAAGTTCATGCATATGTGTCCACATGTATAGTGTATACATGCACTATGGATATACACAAAACACACAACACAAAATAAAACTAAACTAAAATGTGGGTCTCCTGTAACCTATGGAACAATGAGGGGAAGAGGCACACATCTAAAGCCTTGGTGCTGGGGCGACAGACATGGATGGATTTCAGGGCTTGCACCCAGGGTTTAGACAGACCTGCCTCATACAAAATAAGGTGAAGAGGAATAGAAGAAGACACCCAGTGTCTGCTTTCTAATGTCAGCACATGGGTAAGTGCACTTGTGAACTTGGGCGTGGATTTTGCCTGGGCACACATGCACATACCAACAAAGATATATAGGTTCTAAACTCAAGGGAGTAAAATTACGAGTTGTGGAAATAACGGGAATGCTGTCACCCTTATATCCTCAGCCCTTGGCACACAGAAATGTTGCTCAACAAAAATATTCCTTGAATAAAAGGATAAAATTAATGAGCCTGGGAAGGGAAGAAGTCAGTCTTGTGAACTAAGACAGTGAGGAATTAGACAAATATTTTCATTATTGGCATGATGATATTCAACAGAGAGACAGTGAGTTCAAGGGTCTGAGCATTTGGTCACTAGGTCCCCATTGTTGCTAGGGAATGGGGATGTGTAACCAGTTCTCTCTGTAACCCATATTATAGTTGACAAGCTATTTGCCATCTCTGCTGAAATGTCTGCTGAACCTCCTAATGACCAATTAAGTTTCCTTGACATTTTGATGCAGGAGAAAAGGGACCCAGACTCTATGTTCATGTAACAGCCTATCTCATAATGAGTGTACTGAGTCCCTCATCAGTGTTCTGCTGGTTTGGTGTTTGGCCCATTGTCTCCCTGGGCCAAGTCCCACTCTTTGAGTTCGTGTGTGTGTGTGTGTGTGTGTGTGTGTGGTGTGTGCGAGTGTGCGCATGTGCGCGCGCGTGTGCAGCCAACCTCTATGGGTTTTGATTCATTGACCCTATACTTCTGTAACTGTCACCATGGACTAAGAAACTAAAAGGTTACTTGCAAGCAAGACACACAGCTGTGGATCACAGAAGAGGGCAATGCTGTCTGGGGTATCAAGCAAGGCTTAGAAACTAAAGGAATCAAAGCTAGAAATGTTGGTACATGCATGTAAATCCAGCACTTGGGAGATAGAAACAGTTCAAAAACAGTCTAGGCTACCTAGAAAATCCTGTTACAGAAGAACAAGAGCAGGCTCCTCAGAAATGAATCTCTCTCTGTCTCTCTCTGTCTCTGTCTCTGTCTCTGTCTCTGTCTCTTCTCTCTCTCTCTCTCTCTCTCTCTCTTCTCCTCTCTTCCTGTCTCTCTCTCTAACTCACACACACATTTATAGAGAGAAGATAAAGAAGCTTGTGATAAAATCTCTTTGCTCTATCAAAAAGTTTGTTTTGAAGGAGAGTTAAGTTTGTTAGGTGAAACTAAAAGACAGACTAAAGAACTTAGACTTTATCTGACATTCTGATAGAGGGAAAAGCTGAAATTCTCCTTGGACTTAGATCATTTGATATGAAGAGGAAGTGCTCTGTTGCAATCTCATTATTGTTCAGAATTAACAAAT
The DNA here is from genome assembly GCA_021653895.1 of Mastomys natalensis. NCBI lineage: Eukaryota > Metazoa > Chordata > Mammalia > Rodentia > Muridae > Mastomys > Mastomys natalensis. The sequence continues at coordinate 488,756 of JAJTUV010000336.1, forward strand.
CAATACTGAAGGACTTTATGGGAGACAAACAGGACCCTCCCCAAAGATGCGAGCTGACTGCAAATATCTCATGCTGGTTCTCTAGGATTTGAGAACACAGTGGCCCCCAAATTAGCAGAATAAGCTCAAACATTAAGACCACAGTATGGGAAATGCCTCAGTAAAATCAGACTCCATCATGATTAAGAGCCATGTCTGTTGAGTCTGGTAAGCAAAGACTTAGGATTCTGTTGTCATTGTGAACATTTCTGACATAGACATTTTCAATCCCAAAGAAGCCCAAGCATGCTAGGATATAAGTTGTGTCCATTTGATGCCCCAAAAGTTAAGAGTAAAAGACAACTTCTGGTCATAACTGGGCCTACTGGTCACAGTGGCATTAAAAGTTGTGGACGATCAGTAGAGACCGCTGTTCATAGGGCACCTTGGACCAGCTAGGGAAATTCGTAGGTGTCATTATGCCTTGTATTGGAGTTTCCAATGTTCTGTGAGCTCTGAACCCATTCTTTAAAGTAAGATGTGTCTAGGATTATAATTCATGAAGTGGACAAAAGTGTCGAGACTCTGCCTCGTGTATGAGAGAGTTTGTTCTTATACACTTTTGTGGGATGGGTAGAAAAGTTTAGTTTAACAAGAAGCACAAGATTCAGTGATTCCAAAATTTCTTACAATATTTCTTTGTAATGGAGCGTGGGGAGGAGTAGTAACTTCACAGTGGCCATCTAAGAATGAACCATCTTGATTTAATGATGACAGAAGGACATCACCATTGCTGAGACAGGGGCATCACGACCTTCAGCCACTGCTAGGGAATGGATGTTCCCAGACAAATCTATATCTCTAACTTAATTATGAGGAGTCATTACACACATCATCTAAACTGAAGGATGCTCTGCTAAATAACTAGCAAGTAAGGCTTTAAAAAAGTATTTAATTTTTGAGATTATAGTTACATCATTTCCCACTCCCACCAAACCTTACCATATACCTCTCCTTGCTCTCTTTCAAATTCATGGCCTGCCTTATCATTAGTTATTGTTGCATATACACATATATGTATATATGTGTTTGTGTATGTGTGTTAAAGAGGTATAATTAATATATATATATATATATAATATATATGGAAGTTAAAGAACACATACACACATATATGGAATAATACATATGTAAGTTAAAGAAAACATATATATGTATATATACGCAATAATAAATATGGAAGTTAAAGAAGACATAAAGAGGAGATGAAGTATTATTTATTGTAGCATAAACTGTAGACTCATGGAAACTAAATGCATGGTGCTGTGTATCCTAGAATGTTTCTGTATTGAGGAGAAATGCCAACAAACGTATCAGTTGTAAGAATTAATAAAACAGAACATGGACTATGGTTTATTCAGGTTTGGAAACCGAGTATAGGCTAAATGTACTACAGAGCTTATTTTTATGAGATGTGTTTGAAGGGATTGTAAAAATAAAGAAACAAAACCTAATAAATTCTAACGGTGAACTGATAAGTCCATCAAAGTCTAAAATCCTTCACCTATCCATTTCAGTGAGTTCTGGACTAAGCCACTAGTAAAAGTCAAGGTGCATTTTGTTTTAGCTCTTAGAACCACAAAGACAGATAGACCTTTGTCTACACTTTCCACAGCCAATACACCTTTGTCTCTGGGAACTTGTCATCTTTGTTCAGGCCCCAGGCTCTTCAGAACAATGTAAAACCAGACTGACTAGACTGTCTGTCTGCAGAAGGAAAACATTGCAAAGCCAGGACCTCAAGTAATTATAGCAACTATTGTTATTATTGAGACAGTGTTCCATGTGTCCCAGGCTGAACTTGGATGTGCTAGGTAGTCTTAGATGTGAACCTTTTGTTGTACTCCCCTCACCTCCCAAGTGCTAGAATTACACGTGCACACCACCATGCCTAATTGATACCACGCCATGTCTACAAATTGAACCCAGTGCTTTCACAATCCTGGGTTGCATCCCTAGGCCCCACAGTCATAAGAGAGTTACCGTGACACTCTCAGGTAATATTTGTGTTACACTTAGTACATAGCAAAATCAAAGCACCTTTTCCTGTACTAATTCATTGAATTTCCTTTTTGACCTTATGAGATTAGGAGCTGTTGTTGTGCCCATTTTATACTCAAGGAAGCCAAGGCCAGAGGAAATTCAACATCCTGCCCAAGAGAGTCAGGGTAAAACCAGACTTTGATCCCAGAAAGATAGATCTAAGAATTATCTCCCAAATAGCTCTGCCCAATTAGTTCTGCCTCATTACCCTGATGATTTATTAACCATGCAGGATTTGTACACACATATCTATCCGAGTTTTCTTACCCACCCATAAAAGGAGAGGAACAGGCAGAGGAGCCTGTCTGGACTCACGAAGGCCTGGAACCAAGGCTAGGTTGTTTCTGTCCCTCTTTGCTTTGCAACACGGTAAAACAAACAACTCCCCTAATAGCATCAGAGAAGCATGCCATCCCTGCTCAGTGTTTCTCAGGAGGAGACATTGCAGCATTGAAGCCATGGCTATAAATATCAGAGTTAATGAGGGAGGATCCTGGAGACCTAAATGTATCCATTTTACGGGTTTGTCATACATCAGGTTAATATGATTCTGACAAATAATTGTATTGAAAACCGGACAGGGACTTGAATGTTGCTGCTCCTTTTGAATGTTATAGCAGAGTCTTCTGGCTAATTAAAAGGTGATGATACTGGCTCTGAAATGCAGAGCAATACTATAACAATTTGTGACATTTAGACAAAGGAGTGTGTGCACACCCACCTTGGCACAGACTCTGTGATTGTCATTGTCTAATTTCCTTAACAAGCACAGCGACTCCTGCATACGGATGGTTGAACAGAGAGACCTGGTGTGGATGCTGAGGAGGGGGGAATAGAGGAGAAATTCTTTGTGCCTTTTCTTTCCGTTTTAAAATTAACATTGGCTATTTTAGGACATTATATAGGCAGACATGATGGTGAGACTTCACGGGTGTAGTATCATACCAATTGATTTACAAGGTCAGCCTTGTAAACATACACAGGAGTGACATTGTACAGACTGAGCAGGGTGTGGTGTGTGTGTGGTGTGTGTGTGTGTGTGTGTACATAAATGCCTGTAAGAACAATTACTGAATAGAGGCCATAGATGATTATGTATATGATGTATATGTATATGATGTATATGTATATGATGTATATGTATGTATATATTGGAGGGTTTGGAAGGAGCAAAAGGAAAGGAGAAATAATGTAATTGTATTATAATCTCAAAAATAAAAGAAATGAAGTTTTAAAAAAGTAGCATTGGCTTTAATGGCTTTCATTTGAAAGGACATACAGATTAGGTGAGTCCCTAAAACAGATTTTTAGTGAGAACATGTCAAACCACGATGGTGGCTTCGTCTCTGACCCTAAGGATGACATATTCCCTCTAGGGTTAATTACTGTGGCCTCTGAGAGGAAAAGACTTCTTACTAGTGAAAAAAAAAAATAAAAGACACTCTGAAGCTGTGACATTTGCCACCATGTCATTGGGATGTCCTGAAATCCTGGAGCTGTATTGTAGGCTGGAGAGCAGGCACTTCCGGGAAAAAACTGACCTGGAAGGTGACATGTAAGTTCACGGGCCTCACTGCATACTCAAGGACATCTCCACCGCACTACAGACTGTTTGACACACAAGGGCATCACACAGAGAGGAAAGAAAAGGTCCAAAATTCAGTTCCTTCTATACTCACAAGCCTTAACTGGGGATCAGGTCTGTCTGAGTTAGCAATTCTCAGTTCATGCCCATGGTTAGACCCATTGTGGAGCCTGGGATCCTAGAGTACCTTAAAGGTACAGCTTGCCTGTGCTTTCCTATCTTCTTACCAAGCATCTGCTATCCTCCTTCATACTCTCCTACACGACCATGCCCCATCTCTCGTGCAGCATAAAAGGGAAGGAGACACACCCATAGTTGTACTAATCCTGTGTCCTTGACTCTGTTTGGTACTGTTCCCTTTCATCAGGAACGTTACTCCCTCATTATCCTTCTCTTTTCTGACCATCACCCTCAAAAGACTTCTGGCCATTAACTACAGTGAGATACTCCACCAGCTACACATACCACATCCATATTCTTGTAACTGAATCCAGTCTAGACCTTTTGCAAAGTGGAACCTAATGTGCCTATTAAATGTTTTCTCACCAATAATTAAACCATCACACATTAAATTAAAAGTCCTGATCTCAACAGTGGTTTTTCTTTTCAGTGTGTGTGTGTGGGGGGGGGGCTTGTGTTTATGTGTGGTGTGTGTGTATGCTATGTGTGGTGTATGCATGTGTATAGTGTATGTAGGCATGTGTGTGGTGTTTGTATGTGTAGTGTGTGTATTCATGTGTAGTGTGTATATGTGTAGGTGTGCTGTGTGTGTTGTGTGGTATGTGTGGTGTATGCGTATGTGGTTTGTGTGTCTGTATGTGGTGTGTTTCTGTGATAATCACCATCCCCTGCATGAAGAAACTTCTCTAATGAGGCCTGACAGCTGCATTACTAGATGGGTATAGAGGTACACATTTAGAGAGCACTTAATTTAGCAAAAGACTAGTAAGTAGGGGGCCTGTGAGCTCCTCCGAACATTAGTTTTTGGTCAGCTTTAAAGGAGCAGGCATGAGATTCCTTCTGTAGAGTAGGCCTTTAAACCAACCAGAAAAGCAGTTGGTGAGTCCCATAACCTTCATGTCACTTCTTCACCCATGGGCATGTCTTGCCATGTTAGTCATTACTATAGTTCACAGGGTTCACAGCTGGGTACCAATGTTGATGACTTTTCTCCTAGTGGTTTCCATATAGCACCTTCTGCTACTATGAAAGCCAGTCAGCCAGGGAGAAGCTTCCTGACCAACACCAATTTGATTTTCCCATGTCTTGTGAACAATGTGTGATGTGTCTTCAATAACAGGGTCTTAAGTTGTAGTGGGTAAGCAAGAGCAGTTGTGCCCAGCCTTTCATGTCTGTTTTGGGGTTCTAAACTCAGGTCATCATAGCTTGTATTACTATAGACATTTCCCATCTAAGCTATCTCTTAGTCTCAGTCTTTGCTTTAGAAAGGCTTTGAAGTCACTCCATGTCACACTAGTAAGATAAGTGCCATGATTTCTGGATGCTAGAGCATCACCAAGAGAAGCAGCCTCAATTCTTAGACAGCTGCTCTTTCTTCCATTTTAAAAGTTGCTGGTAGTGAGGGAGCCTTCACAAGTAACTTAGAACTGGTCCAGAGGCCCTCTGTCTGGTCCAGAGTCATCTCTCCATATCATCTTGCTATCGTTCAGTACATGCAGAGAGCCCCTGACTGCAGGAGATCAGAAAGAAAATAGAGAAGTCCCAACAGAAGCTAGGCTCTCAACACAGTCTGTGGAGAGTATATTTTCCTTTAAAACAAACAAACAAACAAACTCTGTGTGTGTGTGTGTGTGTGTGTGTGTGTGTGTGTGTGTGTGTTGAAAGCTTATAGGTGCACAGGCCACAGTATGCATGTGGAGGTCTGAGGACAACCTGTGAAAATTTTGTTCTGGGTATAGAGCTTGGTAGTAAGTGCCTTCACCCACAAAACCATCTCACTAGGCCAGAAATTGCTTTTCCTGTTAACCCACCAACCTCAAGAGAGGATAATGTCTTATATTCCAGAAAGCAGATAGATGGAATAAGATAATATCTGTTGTTCCAATTAAACCTCTTGCTGGACTCCCCATCCAACTTTCTGTAACTCAGAAAATCAGCACAGTTGCCTACTCATCCTCCAAGATCTGAGTGATTGCATGGCTCTGGACAAATGGGCAAGGTGGCGCCCCACAATGGGGCCTGGATGAGCTCTTCCCTCCTTCCTGCACATAAGGAGAAGGATTAACTCAAATTCTTTCCTATTAGCCAATGGCAACACAAACAACTGGGAAGTCACTGTGAATTTTATCCCAGAGGAAGCTATGGATGTACTTACTAGACGAGATTTGATGTCTCCCTTCTGTCAAGATCGGATCTTCCATACTGACCACTATCCCATGTCTGGGTTGCTACAAGAATTGAGCAACTGTAAATATGTAGAGGAGGGAGAGAGTGGAGTACGAGGTTTGAGGGTCAGAAGGTAAGAAGGAAGGTATGTAGAGAATGGTGGCCAGCCAGAGTCCTGCAAAGGAGTACTCATTTTCAATTTTGTTTTATTTTAAATACTGAAAATCAAGAGGGGTTACAATGAATTAGGCCTCAAAAACACAAATATAGATAAACAGGCCTGGATTTTCTAAGGTCAGGGAGCCTAAATTCCTGGATTAGACTGGATCTACATGAGCACTAACAGCTGCTGGGACCTAGGAAATGTTTTAGGTGAAGAGAAAAGAAAACAGGTTGTCCATAGAAAATATTTGTGTATAGGTACAAACTACTGCTGTCACTTTTCTGTCAGCTCTTTGTACAGCTAACTGGTGGCCACACAGTGACAGTTCCTCTTCAGTAAAGCCATGCCTTGGCATCTGCGGACCCTGAAGCACAGCCTCAAACTGGATGAGAAACAAAAGGTTCTGAAGGCTGCTCTGCAGGTCTGTGCCTTCGTGTGCACAGGTTCCCAGAGGTAGTAATGACCAGCCAGTCTGGGTCATTATGGCCATTAGAGAGATGTCTTATCCTAAAGTTCAGAACTTGTAATTTCTGAAATTCAATGCTGGCCTTGGGACTTATTAACACGTGAGAGCATACTTTGAAGCCAATGGTTATCTGTTGGATGACCTTGAATGTAAGGAGACCATCTGTAACTTTCCGTGTAGAGTACACAAGAAATAATCCTGGCCTTGGAATGACATGATCCATCCTAAATTACCCTAGAAATCTGTACACTATTTTCTGAGAAACAGGTTGTGGATGATGGGCCAGGATAATCCTTCTAGAAGGAGGTGGTTTTACTTAGAAGGGATCTACATATAAAACTGCTAAGTTAGAATTTGTAAAATATATAAGCTTTTTTCACTTACTTGAAAGTAAGTTAGCTAGTCACATGTTTATGTATGTATATGTATATATGCATTGATGCATGTTTTATTCATATATGAATATATGTGCATACATATGCAGAGATATGTATATAGTTAGTTGTTTTATGTGCATATACACATACATCACATACATGCACACAGAATACATGAGACCTTCAGGTCAGAGGCAAAGCTCATTGGTGACTTTTCAGCAGGAACTCAAGACAAGGCTGTGTATTGAGGGTCAGGGCACCAGGCATGAAGTTGAAAACATTATTGGAGAGCCCAGTTAATTAGGAAACTCTGATCTATATAGACCTGGGAGAAATCCGCACATCCTCCTCACAGATAAAACATTATCTTTACTCTGAAATTTCATCTAATCTTTGGGGAGAGGAAAAGGAGGTTTTTATCTTTACTACTTTGAAGCATCTCCAGGGAGAGAGATGTCTTGAAGCTTTACTATCCTGAGCATCTCCTTATGCAAACAGTTTAAATTCAGCAGTGTAAATGTTTTTGCTTAGAAGATCTTGACTGTGAAGCAATGTAAGCTATTCATGGAGAATGGACCTTCTCAAAATACCTGTATATAAAATTCAATGTCTATCTCTTAACATAGTTCCCTTTAAATATATACACAAACCCTCAGCAGGGTTTTTATACAATTATAATGCCTCATACTGTAGCATTTTGGAGACTAGAAGAGACTATGGTAGTGTGGCCATCTCTCACATTTATCTACTTCTGATGGCATATAGGAATTGGTATTCTTTTAAGGGATACTGGGGCTCAGGTGTTTAGGGTCATGATGACCAATAACATGAGTGGTGGGCTAAGGAATACTTGAGTGTTCTAATAAGGAAAACATCAAGGGAAAAACATCTGCCTAGTGGATTTCTCAAAGGTATGAGGACACTCCCAAACTTGTCCACAAGAATAGGACTCTTGAATCAGAGGAGTATTACACTTGTAACACAAGTATGTGCTTGTTCACTCTAAAGTGTAATTGGATGGTTGAGTTCTTTTTGACCCAGAGAGGGAGACAGGAACATTCCAAAAGGATTTAGCTCAGAAGCCAGGTGTCTTAGTGTTTCTATTGCTGTGAAGGGACATCATGACCACAGCAACTCTTATAAACAAAAACACTTAATTGGGGTTGGCTTACATTTCTGAGGTTTAGTCCATTGTCATCGTGGTGGGAAGCATGGTGACACACAAACAGACATAGTGCTGGAGAGGTAGCTAAGAGTTCTATATCTGGACCAGCAGACAGCAGGACGAGAGTGAGGCACTGGTCCTGTCTTGAGCATCTAAAACTTCAAATCCTACCTCCCAGTGATGTACTTCCTCCATCAAGGCCATTCCTCCAATAATGCCACTCTATCAATCTATGTGGACTAGTTTCATTCAGACCACCATATTAGGAATGGCAGCTCAGAACTGTAATCCTAGCACTCGGGTGAGTTTCTGGCCCACATAGGTTCCAAGATAGCCTTGGTTATATAAGTCAGGGGCCTGTTTCAAACAAAACAAAATGAAACTAGATCCTGAAGATTTTGACTTTCATCTGCCTTCTTTGGATCCAAATACCTTTGACTTACTTATATATTTTCCCTTTGCTAATAGCTATTTCCCTTCACATTCCTGAAAGGAGACAGAAGGGTTTGCTTCTCTTTAATGTCTGAGAGCAGATCCCAGCAGAAAATCCCTCAGCAATTGTGTGGCAGAGTAGTTTCTCAGAGTCCACTTCTCTTGGCTGACCTTGTCAAGAACCTCTTGCTTTCTGCTTCTGTCCCAGTCACCTTACGTCATCTAAGCAGGAAGTATACTGTCTCAGTCTCTACTCCAGGAGGTATACTGTGAATAGTCAAGGCTCCTCTTAGTTGGTTGTTTAGTGTCGGTCAAAGATCAGGCAAATGGTGGTTGTTTCACTGTCAGTTTGATGGTTCTTCCCACCAAGGAGGTAACATGGGACCCAGCTTTCAAGTTCATTTGCTTCCACTTAGCCCATGGTGTCTATTGTACATATAGATAATCCTCAAGCATTGATCTCCAATCCCAGCCTCCCTCCAGACCCAGCTGTAACAAACCACACAATTTGATGTGTCTTCAATGAATTTACCCTTTCTTATATGAACCTCCTTCCTTGATCCTTACAATAAAATTCGATTTCTTCTCAAATCTCCAAGAGATGCAGAGAACATTCCTGGGGGTCTTTTCTTCTCAATATCTGACTTTCAGGGTGAAGACACATTAAATAGAATTTCCATAACTGTGTCTGATCTGCTCCATGCTCCCCTCTTGGCCCTTCCAACCTCTCATCAGTTCTTCCTTGCTCTTAATGAGCTCCACACAGTCTCCCTTACTTTAATTGTCTCACCTCTCTAAAACTTACAGAATCCATCAACTCGACAATCATTACTGAAACACAAACATGATTAAACTATCATCTTATGCCTTCTGCTGTTTTTAGAATAAATCCCTCACCCTGATAACTCATAAAGCTTGTCTTGTGATTCTCAGAGCGCCTTTGTGGTGGAGCTTACAAGGGACCATGAGGTTGCTCACATCCAGGTATGTGAGCCAGAGATGCTGAACATTCTGAACTGGGAGATGCGGTTTTGTCCAGAAGAATCAGTCCATTTAGAAAACCGACAGATATAGAATTGGACAACACTAGTTGGACCCTTACCACTGTTCCAGACTAATATCTAGTTATTGAAACTATTTCGCCTTGTGTTTGATCCATCTCAAATCTTGTGGTTCCTGGGGATACTTGTGCATCTGCCTTTTCCTCTCTCCCTTCTCTAGTTTGCCAACACCTCACTTTTTATCTTTTTTATACTTGGCGTAAAGATTACAATTGTCCCTTCTGTAGCCTGTGTCTGTAGACAGAGCTTCAGAGGCATCCTATACTCTCTGAAGGTGTGTTTTTAGTGTCTTTCACTGACAAGACTCTCTTGTAGCATAGTGAGCTCTGAAGGGCAAGACAGTTTATATCAAATGCTTAATGTGTTTTAAAAACTATTGAAAAATCTTCAATATTCAAATTTTCATTTTGAGAAACAAAACAAAGCAACAACAACAGCAACAAGAACAACAACATGGTTTCATTACGTCACCAAGGCTGGCCTCATTAAATTGTGCTCCACCTACTTCAACTTCCTAACTACCTGAGATTACAAATGTGTGTTACTGTGCCCACCTAGATTCTTTTTTAATCTTAAAATTGATATATCTGTCTCGTGTAAAGTTCAGATCGAGTAATAAGAGATACTAAGAGTTGGAATCAAGAATCTACTTCTAAATGGTCTGAATGTGTCTTCAGTTCTACATCTGTGTACAAACATAATAACCAAGATGTCTTTGCCTTGTGTACTCTACATGGGGAACTCAAATCTCATCTCTGCCCACAAGCTGTGTGACCTTGGGGCAGATTGTTTAACATCTCTGTAGCTCAGGTTATAGAAAGCAAGCAAAGAAACACTAAAGTTTACACAATGGTAAATTAAAATCTGCCACATAGGGCTTAGGGAAGTTTAATGAGATGAGACATAGCAAGTGCTTAAAAGAGACCATATAGTCACTGATAATGTTATTGATTAATTAATAATATTATTATTAATGGAGAGTGCTACAAAAGAGTATATATTAAAGATATTAGTTCTTCATAGCTGTTGCAACCATTATTAATATTTCTTGCCGTGATATTCCTCAGAAAATGTCATATACATATTCCAAAATAGGTTTTGAAAGAAAGGTGTATATGTCTTGGATTTTAGCTAACAATGTACTTAGAGAAGCTTTGTATTAGCATGTGGAGGTCTAACACCTACTGTGGCTTCAATGTACAGTGGTTTCATGATTTTATTTAAGAGATTATCATTTGGGGCCAGCCTTTACCTCCCCATGGACAGTCACTGCTGTTCACATCGCAATCAAAGGTTTTGTTGAATTTATCACATAGTGTTCTCTTGCCATGAGTAGGATACCTCAGCCCACCTTCCATCCCCCACAGCGTTGTCTTTAGACTTCTTTAGGCATTCCCTACATTGATGACTAATGGAGCCATCTTGTCGCTACCCTAATTCTTTCTCAAAACCTCCTCTCTAGGACTACACTCCGGAGTGCAAGCACCATAGTCGTTTGCCTGTATGGGCTGAGTGCTCATCAGTAAATATTTCATGTACCTGATGACTCCGCAGTGAGCAACAGCGTGAAAACATAATCTTGGAGATGGCTACAGGTAGGCAGTGGGGGGAGGCATATTTTCACCTTTTCAGAAGGAGAAATGATTTATAACTGTCAGAAATCTGATAAGAAGTTGACAAGTATATGAAATTGGTTATATAAATTATAAAACATAAGTCATGATTCTATTTGCTTTGTGACAAGAAAAACTGAGTAATTTTTCATGAAGATATAAACTAAATACAAATGGCTACAATATCCAAGAGGCTGTTTTACACCCCCTACCTGAACCTCATGTGTTCCCTGGGCTGATGGATGGGTGTGGAGTTGGACTCAGAGGAGGCAGGGATGGGGGTGGAATGAAAGGTCCAGAGAGAAGCAGCATAGAAACATCAAAGAGAAATTTCCCTTGTGTCCTAGATTGCTTGAAGCTGCTTCTGCTTGGAGTGCTACAAGAGAAGCTTCTAGAGAAGAGGCCAGAGAGAAAAATTTCTCTGTAAGCCTTTTAAGCTGTAGACAGGGCTGAAAACTGATTGTGGGTCTTCTCAAATGTGTAGCCCACAGGCTAATCAGCACAAAAGCCGAGGTGGTAACCCCACATGACCAAATGGTTACTTTTAAGTGATAAAACTGCTTGAAATCATAAAATTCCCTTCTGGATAATTTGCTCACTGTAGCCCTATATTTTCCTGTCAATTGAAGAAACAAAGGCAGATGCCGGCACTAAGTTGTTCAGTTCTTATCTGTAGGGATATGGAACAGTCATCCTCCATTTGTCTTAAGAACGCCTTGTTGGTCCACTGTATTTTGTGTATCACCCGCCATTTTTCAGAGTTTTTACCTCCGTTCATCCCATCATCTTTTCTTTCAGGGTCAGAAGATCGAGCCTGTTCATCTATCTCTTTACATTGTTAAGCCTAGAACACATTTTACTGAATCTGACTGGGCCTCCACCCTGACAGTTTTGCCCATGAAGTGAGTCAGATGCTCCACCAACCCTCAGACTAGGAGTGGCCTGTGTCTTTCAGATTGACCTTGAAGGCAGACACTTTCCCACTCTGTCAATTGTCTCTGTCTACACTAAGCCCTCCTGGAATGACCAACAGAACAGCACTTTGCAGGCAGCCTCTAGCAGCCTTCCCTATAGCTCTCTCTGCGACTTCGTTTCTTGTCGTTTGCGTTTTGCATGTAAGCTATTATCATTAACATTTATTACTGACCAAAGGCCACCAACTTGGAGATAGTGTTATTGCCCTGGTCCCCTGTGGTTTGTAGTGAGCCACAGAGCAGCAGCTCCTGCATCATTCAGGGGCTTGTTAGAAAGGTTGTATTCAGGCCATAGCCAAGACCTACTGGATAGAATGCGCTTGTAGCAAAGCCTAGAACGCTCCTACATACATGTGTATTGAAGCACTGCCATCTAGTCTGGCATGCCCCTGACTCCTGAAAGGCCTCTTCCACCCTCTATGCTCTATTCCAAGGGACAGTGACTCCTAATGTTTTCCATGTGGTGAACATGTCCCTACAACTCAAACCTAGGCATACGCCAAACCAAATGTGAATTCAGTTAGCAGGAATCATGGACAGAATATTGGACATTGAGTTTTATCGTTACTATATTTAACTCCTATTTCAAAACCATTTTGCTTTCTCTAAGAAGGGTGGAGAATTATTTTAAAATCGTCCACCACTCCATCCAATTTATCTTAGTTACAGAGCTACGTAGTTGAGATTAAAAAACGTTTCTGCTGGAATATTTCTTTTTCTTTTTAAAAAAAATGATTTGTTTACTTTTTCATTTTATATATGAGTGCTTTATCTACATGTACATGTGTGTAACACCATGTATGCAAGAGCCTGTGGTGTCCAGAAGAGCTTCAAATCCTTTGAAACTGGAATTACAGATAGTTGTGAGCCACCTTGTAAGCACTAGTCCTGACCACTGGGCTATCTTCCCAGATTCCCAAACATTGCTTTTTCAGGGCAAAAAGTTCCATCACAGGTAGTCTTTGGAGATCTTCCCACTTCTTCCTCTGCCTTTTTAGATTAATTTCTGCACTGATAGGGCCAGGCCACGCAACAACCCAGCCTTAGCCCTCAGTGTCTGTTGTAGTCCTTGCCATTACAATACCCCTGCCTCTTTCAATCCCACATGGTGGATGGATACTAGGCCATCTGTAACAACCATACTTGTTAGGAAGTACCATCATCTTCAGCTCCGATTTGATTAGATGCAGAGACAGCGGCTGCTACTGAAGCCTCAGCTTCCTGGGTTCCTGGCATCTGGTGACCAGATGCGAGTCCATAGAGAGCCAGTTTGGAAATATCAGTGCCTCCTGAACTGTGACCTCTGACCTCTGGATATTTGTGTAGAGAATTGCTCCAGGTCATCTTTGTCTGTGATGATTTTCTATTCTTCCAATGTTCACTTCTAGAATTCATATGAACCACCTGTGTGAATCTCTCAGCAAGGGAGACCACCATGAAGGGTCCTTGATGGAGAGCCACCTACTGCATGGGCTTCATGGGAATTACTCTCAAGTGGAATCAATGAAAATTCTCACTGTGGGTTTTAAAAGTACTCAGTGGGGTTTGGTCATTTAGAAAAACCATTCAAACATGCTCAGGTGGAGTCACTGAGAAAGATGCTGGGTATCTATCAAGAAAAAGTTGCATCACTGGGGATTTGGGAACTTTCATGGGGGTCTTAGTGCTTCCAAGAATTTTTCTTCAAGTGTGTGTGTTTGGGTATGTATGTGTGTCTCTGTGTATTTGGTGTGTGTATTTATGTGTGTGTTTGTGTGGTTTTGTGTTGTGTGTGTTGGTGTGTGTGTGTGTATGTGTGTTGTGTGTTTGTGTGTGTTTAGGATATGTGTGTTTGTATTTGCATGTGTGTGATCATGTGTGTATATCCATATATCTACATCTATATTGACCCCACATACCTACCTCTACACCCGAATATTTAAGTGTAGTAGATTTAGATGAACGCTTAGTCAGTATACTGACCACTGTACCACCAGAGAGGACACCTACCCACACCTCTTTGCCTCTGTTTCTCCTTTTGTCATCCTAATTGCTAAGTTTCTGGGCCAGTACCATTTTTTATATTTCCACAGTGTTGTGTTGGAACTTATTTTAAAACTTTCAAGGTTGCAAACATGCAAGCAAAGAAGGAATAAGGCTAAACCACAGGGTTGTTCATTGCCTGAAAAGCCTAAAATATTTATTCCACGGTCCTTTATGGAAATTGTGAGCTGACTCCTGAAAGAAAGCTCCCTCACATCCTCCAGCCAAAAGGTCTCAGGGAGACATAGCTACCCTTAAGGCCATTAAGTGGCAGATGATAAGAGAACTCCAACTGGTTTGACTTCTGTGAACCCTCTGAATACCTGGGGCAGTACATTTTTTTTTCCCTAAGAAAAGGTAGGTTATAGTTACAAAACGGGAGCGACGGTTAGGCAAGTCCAATAAGGGCCCTGCAAGAAACAGATGCCAGGGCTGGAGGGGCAGCTCAATGGGTCAAGTGCTTGATGAGCAAGGGTGAAGACCTGAGTTTGAATCACCCTATGACACTGGGTGTGGCGATGTCTGTAACTGCAGCCCGAGAGAAAGTCCAGGGAGTATAGAGCTAAGGTGGATCCCGAAGGCTCACTGCAAACTCCAGGTTCATGGCAAGATCAACAGTCAAGGACCTGTGGCTGCCACACATTCCTGGACTGCAAGCATATGGCACACATGTCAATGCACATTCATTAGCACCACCAACACCACCCCATACACACAAAGCAAAAATAGAAAACAATCATAAAATTAAAAAAAATTCCATATGGGTCACGTTAAAGAAATATGATCAGTAGAGAACAGACCGGCAAAGTGGCCTGAGGCTAGTCAGGAGAAACCCAGAACTAATCAGCAGGAGCATTGCCTGTCAGCTTCCTTGTCAGCAGAAAAGGAGGGAAGAACACAAATAATCAAACACACACTGTAGGGAGGGCCCTCACCTCCCCCACCTCCCGCTAACCTCCTGCAAAGACACCCCTCGTCCTTAACTATACCAGGAATCAGATGCAGAATCCAAGTGGTCATTCTCAGGCACCGAGACAGTGTGGTGAGAAGTGTTGAGAGTGCATCAGAAGAAGTAAACACTGAGAAGTCAGTAAGAAGGCACAGGGAACAATGCTAACTCCTCTGGGTGGCTTCATTGTCAAGGGAACTGAATGTGGTTTAATGATCTGTTGTCAGAATCTTGGGGCTGTGTGTGTGTGTGTGTGTGTGTGTGTGTGTGTGTTGTGTGTGCATGTTTGTGTCTTCTGTGTATGTGTATATGTATCTGTGTGTGTATGTGTGACACATGCACATGGGTTGGTGTGTGTATGTATGTTGTGTGTGTCTGTGTATGTTTGTGTGTCTGTGTGTGCATTTGTGTGTGTGTTGGTATGTGTGAGTCTGTGTGTTTGTGTGTCTGTGTGTGCTTGTGTGTATGCTGTGTGTGCATTTGCATGTGTATCTGTGTGTGTGTGTCTGTGTATGTGTGCTTGAATCTCTGTGTATGTGTACTTGTATGTGTGTTGTGTGTCTGTGTCTATGTGCCTCTATGTGTGTATCTGTGTGTGTATGTCTGTGTTTGTGTGTGTGTGTATGTGTGTGTGTGTGCATGTGTGTGTGTGTAGAGGAGGTATTGGGGGGATTGGACACAAGGATTCACACATACTCTTTCATTCTCATGCACTGTCATGGAGCTATATCCCCTGCACTGTTTTTAAATTCTTTTTTAAAAAATTTTATTTCAAATCTATTTATTTTGTTATTGTATGCACACCTGAATGTATGTCTGTGTACCATGTGTGCTTGGTGTTCACAGATGTTAAAAAAGGAGTATTAGACCACTTGGGACTGGAGTTACAGATGGTTTTGACCGTCCATGTAGATGTTGGGAAGCAAACTGAAGTCCTGCGCACGAGCAGGAAGTGCTCTTAACCTCTGAGCCCCCAGCATCAGAATTATTAATAAGATATGGAGAAAAGTTCCAGGTTTTTCTATTTAACTTGGCCCTGCAATTTATGTACCATTCCTAATTTTATTCTTCAAATTGCGTTCAGCCAATAAGTCTATCAGTTTTGATATTCACTCTTCTCATGTGTAAAATAAGTTTAATAGTATTTTCCTCTCAGGGTTGAAGAGCACATGACGTTCATGTCTAAGGGCTGGCTTTACAAAGACATTTTCCTTCTTTGCCCTGACACCACCCCCTTCCTGTGCTCCTCTTTTAGGAGATAACTTCTGGCAGCCACCATAGGAAATAAAATCAATAGCCAAATGACCCAGCTGAGCAGGACATGGCAGATTATAAGGGAAGTTTCACAGGGGAGGGGTGCCAATTGGTCACTGGCTTGAGACTGTGAGAAAGGAATTTAAGTCTCACATTGTTCCCTTGTTTGATTTATTAGGCACATGAAGTCCACAAATGTCCAAATTCTTGCCCAAGACCAGCAGCGTGGTGAGGGTCAGAGCTCTACGTAGGAGCACTGGGGTGCAGTCCGGTGGATTCAGACAGCCTTCTCACCAGTTCTCGCCTTGAGCATAGGTAGACACAAATGCAAGGCTTGGGAATTATTATCAATCCGTTATGCCACTATCTGTCCCTTTTTTCATTTGCTTTTCTTTCTCTGTTCTTTTTTTTAAATCCTTTTATCTTTTCTTCTTCTGCAGGTTGAATGCAAACAGTCAGGATTTTGTTCCCTTAGTAGGACAGACTAGCATCAGGCTGGCTGTGGGCTTTAGCTGAAGGGTCTAAAGCCATTGCCTCTGGTTGAGATGTCCTAATAGAATCCAGCACCTAAGAGTCCGTGGATGGAGATTTCATTTTCTCCAACATAATGACAATAGTTTGAAAAGCTCAGTGTTCTGTGCTGAGGTAAAATAATTCCATTCTTGTTGACCAAAGATTTTCTGCCTGCACATATACCTTAAAGGCTTTCTGTAGTGCTCAGTGGGATACTTTTTTATTTTTTTTTAAATGCAAAATTGTCTTATATACTATAGCACACTTTAATGCTTTAATCCAGTGAGGACGGTCTGTTTCTCTTGGCAACACAGAGGCCCCAAGATGAACAAGGGTCAGCTGGGTAGTTTGAAGAGAAGCCTTGGAAATTGGTTAAACAAAGCTGGGAATTCTCTGAAGAGTGTTTAGTAAAGAGACTACAGTTTGAAGTGAATAGGAATGGTTTTGTTCACAGGCTCTGCCTTGCTGTTGGATTCAAAGAATGTTCAACCCCAGAAAAGAACATCAATGTCTTTTTTGAAAATTAAGCATACAGGCGCTTGCACACACACACACACACACACACACACACACACACAGTCGCTCACACAACTAAATATCCTTTTCTGCTTACCTCTGAGCACTACTTAACTGTGGAAACGTTCATAATGCTAGAAAATATGTACTTTGATCTAAAGTGAGTGCTATATAGGAATAAAGATGTCACATTGTCTGTCATTGGTGAAATGAATTACCAAGGACTTGGCTTCAGAAAGCTAACAAAAAGGCCCCAGATGACTTTGCTGAGTGAGGTCTCCAAGTCTGGAAGGGGGTTGGAAGGCACGGGTCCTGCGGGAGGTCTCCTCTTTCGCTTTGTGACAGCCAATTCCTGTGACCTCAGGCGAGACACTTAAGCGCTTTGTACTTTTGAAAACTCTGGGATAATGCTTGCTGCCCACTTGACCTCAAAGGGATATGTGAAGATTAGCCAATTAAAGTTTGTCGGTGCCTGGAAATCAATGGAGGAAGGCATCTTTATAAACATAAAGCATTTCTCCAGGCCCTCTCCTTCCTCTCCGTCTCCTTCTTCCTCTCTCTGTTCCTCTTTCCTCTGTTCCTCTTCCAAAGGGTGGCTGTCCCAGGAGACTGTGAGGTCTCCTTGTGGTTTCTCTTCTGGGTCTATTGTGAAAATGGCTGGGTATCTTCTCTTACTAAATGATGTATTTGAAATAACTCCTTTCTACACCACAAGAGGCAGTTTCCAAATCAAACATTTCTACGCTGTCAGTGAGGGCTCACTAAGCATGTTTTCCTTTGTGTTCACAGTTAACATCCTGGAAAATGGAGAAACCCATTGTAACAGCATAGTAAGTATAATTCAGAAATATTTGCCTATTAGGGACTCAAAGCTAATGAGCTTTTAAGATAAAATCAATTCAGAGACCTTGTTATAATCCTTAAAGGAATTCTCCTTTTAGCCAACACTACAGTGGTATTTATAGTTTATAAACACTGTCTCACTGCTGGTCATCGCCACCTGTCAAATAGATATTGTGTAATCCTCTCATCTGATAGCATTATTCCAGTTGGGAAATTTGAGATTTAGAGATGTTAATTGATTTGCTCAGCCTAATTTAGCTAATGATGGTAAAGACAGGACTTGGTTCCAAGAGAGTGAATTTCCCAGTGTACCTTGCTGCTGTCTATGCCTGGGACCCAACAGGTGTCTAAGTCTGACTCTTGTGGCCTTAGTGTCCTGGCCCTCACTTCACAGGCCATGTGGATTTGGACAGCAATTAATTTATTCAGACCCCATCTTGGAGTTCAAGACCCCACTCCTTGGTGAGTCTACAGCAGAACACGCTCTCAGGTCACTGGCAGTGTGTCTTGTTCTGTCTCTGCTTTCTGGCCTCTATGATGTAAACTGCTCTATTCTACCATGCTGGACTGGCTCTTCAGAAAACATAGTCTAAAATAATTCCTCCCTTTAAGTTGTTTCTTTTAAGTATTGGTCACAGTATTGATAAAACTAATATACAGCACCACCCCCTGACCCAGAAGAAGGGAGAGAGGTTAAAGGTTAGTTACCATTAAATGGATAATAGACTTGTATCAGGAAGCATTCGAAAGCCCACATAGACCACCCAGGAACACACTCCAATGTAATCACATCAAGTTCTCTTTATTTGCCGGGCGGTGGTGGCGCACACCTTTAATCCCAGCACTTGGGAGGCAGAGGCAGGCGGATTTCTGAGTTCGAGGCCAGCCTGGTCTACAGAGTGAGTTCCAGGACAGCCAAGGCTACACAGAGAAACCCTGACTCGAAAAACCGAAAAAAAAAAAAAAAGTTCTCTTTATTTATAAGCTAAATCCTGGGTTTACTCACCACGGACCCACAGAACGGTTTGGTGAAGCAGCCCTCATCAGGACAAGGTTTTATTGAAAATCACAAGCAAGGGGTGGAGATTATTAGCCTGGCAAGCATCTAATTGGGGAGGGGGCAGTTATTGTGTCCTTTAGCATAATTGGCTGGTGCTGGAAACCAAAACAAAACTTAACTTCTGCTTTTCTCCTGATTGGTTATTGTTAGGAAGTGAAGTGTCAGGGGATAGGCTTGTAACCTGGAAGTGTAGATTTGTTGGGAATAACATGGAAACTGGTGCTAGATACCAGTCTGTTAGTTAACTCAAGTTTAACCTTGGGCCAGGTTCTCTAAGATAGAGTCTAAGCCCAAAAATAGATCAAGTCTCTCAGACTCTATTGTGCCTGTGTAATGAGGCCTCTATCTGAACCCAAAGGACAGAGTTCAACAAACATCTGGGTGAGTGATCACATCTAAGTTTCTGTAGGATGGGGTGCTGAGAGAATTAGAATCTCTAGACACTTAGGTGTCTCTTACTTCTTCCATCTATACCTCGCTGTTTACTTATACCCCTTCTAATAAACTGATAGAAACAAGACTTTTCCCAAGTTTGGTGAGCTGCTCTAAACCAAAAGAGCCAGCTCTGGGAATCCCTACTTATGATCTGTGCCACAAGCTATGAACCCAGGATTTGAAGTTAGCCTCTGCCGCCAGGGCGACTGGGCTGTTAACTCACGGTTTCTCTGTTGGCTGCTGAGTGAGATACTGGGAAGATCACATTGATTGAGTTGGCGTTCTCCTACACTGACTTGGCATTCTCCTATCCATGCAGTCATTTACTTGGGTTGGGATCAATGTAGAATATATTTATGATCTGTCCAAATAGCTGTGATAACTCTTGTTTCTCAAAAATACAGCAACTGCACTTCTCATTTCTGACGACTATGCGTGTGTGGCTCCTCTTCTTGGCAAGAAGTAACAAGTATTTCAGACACATTGAGATGGACTATGAAGTCTAAAGGATGAAAGGTACATCTGATGAAGTTTCACGAGCTACCATATCATAACCACTACAGTCACAGTTATCACCGCAATTATTATCATCACCAAATACATGACTGTTATCTTTATCTTTTTGCTTGTTTTTTCTGATACTTTATCCACAGAATTGTAGTTAATAAGGCCATACCCCCTAACACTGGAATTAAGGCTATGGTAACAAGATGCTGATGTATTCATCATCCTCTGACAGGTGTTTAATCAATCATCCTCTCAGACTGTATTTTAATAATAGGAAAATAGCAAGAAATGAGACAATAAGTGCTGGTTCTAGTAATCTATTACTTGGGTATTGAGTCTACCAGACACTAGATGAACCTTGGAGATTTGAAGAGCTTAGTCGGAACAGGAATTACATGGCATTGTTGAGAGGCCACCAGATGATGTTGAAGACATGAATCAGATCCTACTAGTCAACATTGTGATCTGAAGTCCAGAGGATGCATACTGGTGAAATGCTGCAATCTTCAAGGGGCCAGTGAATTTGAAAAAAGCAATGGTCATGAGAAAGGTGCTAGAAGATGGAATCGCCACATCTAAGGATGACCCAGACCAGTCTCAACTAGCCTGGACCCCTGAGAGCTCCCAGAGACTGAGTCGTCAACCAGGCAGCATACACAGGCTGGTCCGAGGCCTCGAACATATATAGCAGAGGACTGCCTGGTCTGGCCTCAGTGGGATGAGATGAGCCTAATCCTCAAGAGACATGAAGCCCCAGGAAAGGGGGAGGTCTGGTGGATGGGGGAGCACCCTTTTGGAGACAAGGAGGAGGAGGAATGGGATGAGGAACGATGGGGGTGGGGACAGGGAGGTGGATGGTTGGAATGTAAATAAATAAAATAATTTTTAAAAGTCAATTAAAAATAGGATAGGAAATTTAGTGTCAAGAAGTAGTTGTTTGAGAATTGCCTTGGCATTGCATCTATGGTAAAGGACAAAGAAGTTGCCAGCTGGTGGTGGTGGTGCACACCTTTAATCTCAGCACTCAGTACTCAGAGGCAAGCAGATTTCTGTGAGTTTCAGGCCAGCCTGGTATACAGACTAAGTGCCAGGACAGCCAGGGCTACACAAAGAAACCCTGTCTTTAAAAAGAAGTTTAATTACCTTTCCTACCAGCAAAGCACAGTACAGGTAGACCTCTTTAGGTACTACTAAGTACATTATATACTTGGTTATTGCTATGCTCAAAATATACTGTAAAGATCTAGGAAGATCTCTCAAAGTATTCACTGAGCATGCATCCCCATAACCTATTTAAAAAGTCATGTAAGTCTACACATTATCTATAATCCCAGTGCTGGGCAGGTGGAGAGGGGAAGATCCTTAGGATTCCATGGCAAGTTTTTCTAGCCAAATGTGTAGGCTGCATCCCTGTAAGATCCCCATCTCAAAATAAATAAACAAATAAGAAGATGGAGAGTGGTTGAGGAAAATGGCGATGTTCACTGCTGACCTCATTCTGGGAAAGTCTAGTGTGAGTATCTTATGTGTTTGTGTCCAGGAGCTAGACGTAGGTTAGGAAGAGCTGGAGGAAGAAGGAGGGAATAGTCAGAGAGAGTGAAGACTCAGGGGTGTGAAGACTCAGGTGTGTAGACTCAGAGGTGTGAAGACTCAGAGGAGAAGACTAGGTGTGAAGATTTGTCCTCCTCTCCTCCTTTACTTCATTCTCATCATCATCATCATCATCATCTTTTCTATCAGAAACTTTCCACATTCCTGTAAGTTGGGCTTCCTCACAACATGGCCACAATGTTCCAATAGCAGCTATGCCGCAGAAGGCTGGTTGGAAGCTATATATGTTTTTGTATGTTCATCTGAAATAAAATTAAAAAAAATTAAGACTATGAGATCTATATTTTTCAGGATTACTATCCTAATTAGTCCCAAAATAAAGATAAAATTCCTTGTTTCTCAACCTTGATGAGTTTAACTTTAGACAAGACATTTCAGACAAACTCCTGGATGCAAAAAATATAATCTCATTCATGTTAGCAAAGGTGTGACAGGAAAGCCAGATTGAAGGCAGGAAGAGCAAGGTGCTCCAGAGCTGAAGGAGAGGTTGGTGTCTGTCCATCACGGTGTCTTTCTGCTTCTCTCTCCTCTGTGGGACTTCTTCTCACCTTTTCACTCTGTCCTCTCTGCTCCTCCTCATTCCTCGCTATCTCTGTGTCCTTTCCTCATCACTTCCTCTGACTCCATTCTTCTTCTGTCTGACAACTTGAGTTAGCATCCTGGCCTCCCCTTGCCTCATAATCTATGTATGTAAGACATTTCAACATCAGCCTTTGCTTTGCCTTATTTTTAGAATTTCCTGATTTAAATTCCCAGGAAAGAGATAGTTTGCTAGATTCAAAAAAAAAATTGTCATGTTTAGGTACACAACCCTCTTTTAAAATTATTTGCTGCTGTTTAACAGTCACTCTTTAAAAGGAAATGAAATAACAATCAAACAACCAACTCAGGCAGGCCCCAGCAACTCAAGCCCAAAGGAGAAGGCAGGTCAGCAAGGCAGGATGTTCACCTGAATAATCTAGTGTGAATGCCAACCCTTCCTAAAGGATCAGTTAACATAAGAAACGTGATAGCACCATAGGAGATGGAATGCTCTGAGAAGAAAATGGAATATTATAATTAAATACACATTCAAACATATACACAAATCCATTCTCCTCCAAATCAACATATCAACATCTTTGGTAATTCCTCTAGCAGACTACTATTTCCTGTACTTCTATAATACTTCTCTCTTACTGCTCAGCCTCAAGCTGGCTGTCTCAGGACTTCCAGGAGTTGAGCCTGAACCAACTTTCAAGCAATTAGACGTTCTAATGAAAGTGGTGCTGTTTTCACACTGTATTGTTGTGTTGTTTTCTTCTGCATCTTTTTAAAAGTGGGAGAGCCCAGGAACTGTTCTTTGTTCAATAATAAAGGCTAGTGGGTAAGAACATCTAATGAAAATAAAAAATTTACAATAAAAAAAATAATAAGGTAAGACGTTACCTGTTTCATGTGTGCAGTGCCTACTACAATCTGCATTGGAAACATCACGCTGTAAATGCTCCCAGGCTTCTGACCTCTACTCATTGTCAGTCTCTCACAATGTCACGTTTTTCATTAATTCCTATTTTTTTTTAACACATTCTCCACTGCCGCCAAGTTATTAACTATTTTTTTATAACTTAGAATGAAAAGAGGAAAAAAGACCCAAATAAGCAAACAGATAAACAAGACTGAAGCTCCGGAGCTTTCTGTACCTAATCCGATGCCAGTGGGCTACGACACGCCTCTCTGGCACAGTCGCAGCCGGCAGATCTGGAATGTTGGTAAAACTTGGATTTTTAAGATTTTTTTGAATAGATTTTTGAGAGAGGGTCCAACCTTGCAAATGACCCTGAACTCACCAGTTGAGTCAGACTAGCCTCAGACTTGCAATCCTTCTGCCTCAGCCACCTGACCGCTGGGATTTGCAGGCATGTACCATTATACCTGGCTCTAATGGAAATGTTTTAATTCAGAATTTTAAGGAATCTAAGATGAACTTTTTCTTGTCTTTAAGATGCCAGCAAATACCAATTATGAGCGAGATTTAATTTCCCTTTGGGTGTATGACACAACAATTATCTCTGTAAGTTTAAAAAAAAAAAAAAAAGATCCTAACACAGAACTGCCTGGGTTCATACCAAATAAAGCCCTCAGGAAAAGTTACCACGGTTGGCATCATGCCCTGACATTCATGCATGATTCAGCACCTCTAGACGACGATTTGGGGCAATCTGTTTTTCCACCCAAGCCAGACTCTCATCTTGCTAGAAGCTGCAGGGATCAGAATCCTAGCTCTCACAGATGGTTGCTTCCCGTGCCACCCATCACCTAGAGACATCCAGAGGCTGCTGCGGCTGGTGCTTCTCATACTTCCAGAGGCGCTGGAGATGGGAGGCATTCAGGTGACTGATGCCTGCTTTCTTGCTGATAGTGCCTCTGTTTATAGGTGGGATTAGGCTGAGAACTCCTGGGTCAACCACCCACAGATGGTATCAAAAAATAATCAATCCCGTTTGACTGTCTTAACATTTTGGCTATTTTAGTTGTTAAGGTAACCAGATCTGATGAAGTGTTCACTCATCAATTTGATGCTCAGCAATTGTCTGTCATGATTCTGGAGTTGCGGGGAGGGGGATTGGGGGAGGTAAAAAAAAAAATCAACTGTCAAAATAGTCAATCCAAACCCAGCCAATTCTGTCATGAATTTCTCCCTGACACCAGAGATCAACGCTTCTTCCTCCCACTACTTCTTTTTTTTCCACCTCCTCTCTTTGGATGTAACCCTCCCACAAGCAGCTTCTCTGCGGTCCTGATGTTGGTAAGCAGGGCAGAGCTGAGGCATTTTAGGTTTGCCAGGGCTTATATTTTCCTGAAAGGGTTCCCCTTCCTTTGCTTTGAATCTGACTTTGTTTTTTACTAGTGAGCAGCCCTAAAAACATGGGTATATTGTAGATACAGAATATGTTTGCATTAAAGAGGGAATTCAAAAAGACATGTCCTTCACTTTCTCTTTCAAGATACATTTTGCTTTGAGGGTGCGTGGTTCCAAAGCCAGGCAGAGGCGGCCGGCTTACACAATCCCTTCCTGTCCCTGAGCCCGCTCCAACATCCTTGGAACAGAAGGGCTCTGAATCTGGCCTTGGTGTGAAATGTGGCTGGTTTTCCAAGTTGAGAAATTCGTTCGTAATGACTTCTTATTGCTCTCTCCGTTGGCTTTCCAGATTCGCCAGAACTGAGTTTGTTCCATCACCCAGTGAACCTCACCTCAGCCTGACTGTGAATTTAACCCTGGCTCTGTTTCTCCAGAAACATTTGACCTTGTTCAAGAATTTGGCATGGACTGCTCTCCTCCCACTTCCCAGTAAGAGCAGCACTGGTCTGAGATCATTAGCATGAGCAGGCAGCGCTGTGGACTGCCGCCCGCCAGCATAGAGCTCCAGCTGGTACAACAGTAGCCCCCTTTTCTGGGCAAAAGGGCAGTGGCCACTGTTTGCCAGGAGACCTTGTCCAACATTTTGCTTCAAGATGGTGCTGCCAGCAATGTGGACTGAGCTAATTAGCTCCTTCAGTTGATAAAATGTATAGGAAAAAATATATGACTCAGTGGATCATCCTTAGTTTATATACTCAAGCCTGTATTTCAAACACTTCTGCTGATTTTTTTTTTCCCCAATGAAGAAGGATACACTGTGTTAATTAAGAATCTGGATAGGGTCACTAGGAAACTAGGAGTTCCATAACCCACTTAAGAGAACAATCTTTGCAATCATTTAAGACGCCCATGTCTTCCTTCCGTTCATAAGCTGATTACATGCCACTTTTATCTCCCCATTAATTAAGCAGCCAAGGACAAATACTAGATAGGATTTCATAACTGAAATATTGTCATACAAGTTCTTAAAAATAATACTACTTCAAGTCTTCAGAAAGGAATCCATAGTTCCATGTTGTCTTTCACTCAGCTCTCTGAATGATTTAGATTTCACATAAGTCTGTGAATATACATGCCGATCGTTTATAGGCTAAGTCTATAAAATGTTGATAGGGATTTGATACACAACTAGAAATGCATTAGGTTGAGATGGTAACATAAACAGTGGCCAGAAACCTCAACTCTAGGCATATATGGTGCATTCAATGCAGCTCAGTACACAAAAGGAGATGTATAAGTATATAATGTATATGCATACATTATATATACATATACATATATGTATACATACATTATATATTATATACTATATAATATACATTATATATGTGTATGTATATACACACACACACAATATATAAAATAGTAGATAATCTTTTCCATTTTTCTCTTTATTGAAAAAGGGAGAGAAAAAACTTATATGAGGTAGCAACTGTCTAAGTTGAAGGCCTAAGGCCTCCACCTGGGTTAACTTTGTGCCAGAGTGACAATGTACCGGCAAGAAGTCACTTAAGGAAGGAGGGGTTGTCAAGGCTCATAGTTTCAGTGAGCTTTTGGGCCATCTTTGTAGGACTGCATAGTGATGAGCTCCGCTGTCTGTGGCAGCAGGAGCATGTAGCAGAGCTACTCAGCTCTTGACAGACCAAGAGGCAGAGAGAACAGGCCAGAATAAGCGTATGTATAACTTTCAAATGCCCATCTCGGAAAGGTCTGCAAACCCTTCAAGATAGCATTGTCAGGTAAGAGCAAGTGCTCAAAACATGTGCGTGGGAGGAGGGGGGCATTCCAGTGCAAACTATAGATAGATCTCCTATGTATTAGAGAAGACAGGGCTAGAGCTGGGATTCCCCCCTATTTTTTATTATTATTGTATGAATTAGAAACCAGAATTACTTTTCTAATAGTGAGATCCTCCCACCCTTGCTCTACTTTGGACTTCCTCCTTAACTTAGCAAAGATGTTCAGTACTAAAGCATAATGACTATAGCTAAGAGTAGTAGGTATGGGCAAGCACTTGCCTTATTTTTAGGATTTTTCTTAAGATTTGGAGAAAATCATTTCATCTCCTTACCTTGTCTCATAACTGGGGATGACTGTCAATCTTACTAGTTGCTGCAGCGTTCATATGAAACTGTGCAACAGTATCATTCCCTAAAATACTTCAAAACAGCCATGCCATTCACTCTTCACCGTCAACTCCATGGTATCTCACATCTTACCAATCAGATCTCTTTCAACCTATGCTTCTCCATGTTAGCAAAATCATGATAATTAGTGGTTATGTTAACAGCTCTGAGGTTCCCCACAGGCTCTGTGTCATTGCAGAGTAATCTCTATGTTTTTCACATAATTAATATTATGTGTAAGCAATTACATTCTTCTTCTTCAAAGATCCATTATCTGTTAACCTTGGCTTGGGTAAAAAGCAAAATATCCAGTTAACAAAAGCCATATTTTCCAGGTTATTAAGCAGAAGGGAAGATTTGAGAGAGGGTTTTACCTAAACTACTAACTTGAGCTCAGAAGATTTTCATAAATGCCCTCTAGGCCTTCTTTCTATTTTAAACTTTGATAATAAAGAGGAAAAAAAGACTAAGAATTGTTAATATGTAGAAAACTGAAATCCATATGTGATAGTTCTCAGAAAAAAAAGAATTGCAATTGGTCTTAAAATTAATGACTACAATATGCTTTTATTTTTATAGTGTAAATGCTATAATAATCAAAATACATAGGAAATAATAAAATTAAATTTAAAACTGTATAATCAGTCTTTCAATGCTGTAATGGAATATATGATTCAAACAAATTGAGAGAGAGACTTTTAGTTTGGTTTGGTTTGGTTTGGTTGGTTTGGTTTGGTTTGGTTTGGTTTGGTTTTTGGTTTGGTTGGTTTGGTTTAGTCTTTGATTTCTGAGCCCTATGACTACAGGAAAGGTCTTGACTTAGTAGAGTAGTTTGCATCATGGTGGCCAGGAGGCAGAGAGAGAGGACCCTGTGCTGTTTAGCTTTCTCTTTTCCTCCTTTATCTCATCTGGCCCCAGCTGTCCATGCAGCTCATATTCAGGGAAAGTTTCTCCCGTAGTTAATCTTCCTTAGAGATGTTCTCACTGATGCAGCCAATATGTGCTTTACTAGTCTCCCAGGCTCATCTCGGTACAGTCAAGTTGACAATTGCAATTCACCATCACACATCTCTTCCAAGTAGATTTTAAAATGTCTTCACATTTTGTTGTATTTGTGATTGTGAGTGTGTATTGGTGTTTTAAGAAAAATAAGAAGTCAAATTTCTATGCCTATCCTCTATTCCCTTCATCCTTAAACCACTCTCCCCACATGACAACTCTTATTATAAAGTTGATCATAATCTTGTGATGGTGTTATTGTACACCCATGATATTGTACAGATTAATTTGTGAGGTTTTAAGCTTAGCCAAAGGATAACATGTCAAATGTATCCCACTCAACTTATCTGCTTCAACCAACATTTTGCATTTCAAAAACTAATCAGCACACGATTTATTCAATTCATTCTTTATCCCTTTGGGAACCAAGAATTTCCTAGATGAGAGGAAACCACATGTTCTAGTTTGGTAGATATTGCCAAATGACTTCCAAACTGACTGCATTGAATTATGTGCCTAAAAGCATGTACATCCTCATATGATAATAGCCATGGACTTGCCTTTGTGATACCCTGGCTGTTTCTAATCTGGCCCATTTTTACATAATGATTTGTAAGTAATAAATATTATATATGTAGTACCATGATAGTTATGTGCATAGAAAATGTTTATCCTAGTATTTAGGTTGTAGGTTTGATTAGTTTGAGTATGATGATCTCCTTTAGCTTGAATGTGGTTGATTTTCCTTTCTTGGTTTTCTTTTCTAGACAGTCATGGCTTTAGAGCCAGAATGCACGTAATAGTGGCCTCCCTCTTTTATGAAGGCTGTAATGATTAATGCCATAGACTTTTCATGAGAATCATCTGAGTTAGTGTAACTTATACTCAGAACATCACAAAATATATAGGCTAGCGCAATAAATATTGGCTTAATGTTCTTATTATGATGCTACTCTACAGCTTGTCTTTTCACGTCTTATTAAAGAAGTATTTCTTTTCCCTCTTATAAAAATATTCTCTGAAACTTTCTATGGCACGTTTCAAATTTCGGTTCCGGCGTGGATTCAACTAGAATTATTTCTAAGTGTGGTATGTGTAGGAAGTTTACTTTTTTCTCACATGGACTGTCACTTTTTAGCAGCATCCATTAATAGCATATGCTTGCGACATGATATGCCTCTGTCATTGATTCATTGGCTTCCAGTGGTCTGTTTGTCAACACCACATTGCCTGTTCATGACAATGGCTTGTTAAATGCATCTACAAATATGATAATTAAAAGTCTAAAAATGTTGTTTCTATACGGGTCCATATGGGATTTATTCCTAAGTGTGCTACATGTAGAAAAACTATTTTTCCCTCACATAGCCATTTTAGCAGTATTTATTGGAATCTAGTTTCCTTTACAGTATATGTATCTCTGTCATGACTTTGGTTAGCTCTCAACTCTATTCCAGGGGCTTGTCATCACTACATTGCTTCCCTGACTGTAGCTTTCTATTGCCTCTATAAATGTGCTGATTGGAGTCTTCCCTTGCTATTTGTTCTTCAGATTTTTTTTTTAATCTTTCCATTTAGAATCAGGTTGTTACATTTGGTGGAAAATCCTGTTAGTTCATTTTAGACTTTAGAAAGGTTTGTTAAGGTGCCTGGAGCTCAACACAGAAAGTTTTATATCCTCCAGATGTTGAGCAATATGTTATGCAGAAAGAATTCAGGGACGAGAGTGGAAGATCCGGGTTAAAATATCAATGTGATCTGCCTTAGACAAGCACATTCATGGTGTAGGTTTTCGCTTTCCCATCTGTAGAGTAGGTGAGGCCATGACTTTTATGACAGTAACTCATCCAGAGAAGTATAGGAATGACCTCTGAGAGAGATGCCGCCCCATCCACCCTGTCTGGAGGTTCACTATAATGGAAATTAGACTCTGAATCTCTGAGAAAGAACATCAGAAGTCTGTTTAACAAGGAATTCAAGGGACTCAGTTGCTTGGTGTGATGACTAATTGAATGTGTCAACTTGCCACTGAAAATTAGACAATGGTACCCCTATAGCTGGTCAAATGTTTTCTCAAATAGATCTTTGATGGAATTTTTTTTTAAAGAAAAGATGAGCTTTTATCATTTTACTTTTAAAGACTTACTTTTATTGTCTTTAAATTACATGTGTGTGTGTGTGTCCCCATGTATGCCCATGTGTGCCCATATGTGTCCATGTGTGCAAGACTGAAAGTGCCTGCAGAGTCCAGGAGAAGGTGACAGATTCCCTGGAGGTGGAGTTACAAGTAGACATAAAACACCCAACCTGGGTGCTGGCAACTGAACTCAGATCCGCTTACAAGAGCAATGCAGTCTCTGAACTGCTGAGCCATCTCTCTAGCCTCAAAAGATGAACTTTTAAATCGGTCTAGAAAAGTAGATTAGTCTCCATAATGTGGGTGATTTCAGCCAATTAGTGAAGACTTGACTAAAAAGAAAGAGCAACATCCCCTGGGTGAAAGGAATTGTGCCAGCTACAGCTTTAGAACTGAGCTACAGGTTGGCCCTGGTCTCCAGTCCACAGTGCAGAGTTTGGAGTTGCCATTCACAGAACCACTTGAGCCAATTCCAATTCATTAACACAAATCTCTTGATAGATGATGAGCTGAAATATAGGTAGATTAATAGAGAGATAGAGATGTCTACATACATCCTGTCAAATTCTACTTCTCTAGGCAACCCTTGTCTAATATAGGAGGCAACATCTGCATGCCCACTGTCCTATATTCCTGATATCATTCTGCATGTATGACTTACCCAGATGTACCCGTATATAGAAAAGTGATGTCTATAGTTTAGTTCACAAAATGTCCACCTTGAAATGTTTTTCTACTTAGAAAAACATATGATAAAGAAAAGCTGTTTTTTATTGAGTGGGAGAGTTAAGGAGAGCAGAAGTTTTCACAATGAATTCAGTTAAGTGTTCATTTTAAATAAGGACTTCACCTGGTAATTTGTTTGTAAATTTCTATATATTTGACAGCACAGGTGTTGGCAAGAGACTGAAATGTTAGTGCTAAATACCCATTAAAGCAGAATCAGAAATGAAAAAATTATCTCTGAAATTAAAATGTCAGAAAAACACAAGCTCCCTTTAGCTAAGTATTTAATTTACCTATATAATTTTTAAGATTTTTTTTTTTTGGCAAAGTAGGGGGTGGCACAGAGAATGAGAGATTCATTTTTAAAGACTACTCCTGAAAGTTCTCTTATGCCATTGTAAGGGCTGAGAAACACCAGGATGTACCATCTGCAAGCAAGAGAATCAGAGACTTGAGTCTGAAAGTGGGATTGAGGTGTGGGCTGCTGATACACACCCAAGATCTTCTGTTGTCCCCTGAACAGAAGATTAATAATCCAGTTCAAGGCCGGGCGGTGGTGGCGCAGCCTTTAATCCCAGCACTTGGGAGGCAGAGCCAGGCAGATTTCTGAGTTCGAGGCCAGCCTGGTCTACAGAGTGAGTTCCAGGACAGCCCGGCTACACAGAGAAACCCTGTCTCGAAAAGCCAAAAAAAAAAAAAAAAAAAAAAAAATCCAGTTCAAGAAGAGTGAGAGAGTTAACCCCTCCCACTCTGTCATTTAGATCCATTCTGGCCCCCATAGGCTGTAGGGTGCAGAGTGGTGAGTGTGGCCTGGTTTTACTCCATCTACTTATTTAAAGGTTGATTTCTTCTGGAAACACTCCCACAGACACATCCAAAAATATTATTTTACAAGGTGTCTGTGCATCCAGTATCCCAATCAAGTAGACATGGGAAATTAGCAAGCATATTCATATCCAAGGAAGAAGGAAGAAGACTGGATTTACAGGACTCTGATTTCATGAGCAAACAACTATTCAGGATGTGAGAAGTCAGCACACGGAGATTATAGTTCTAGCATAGGATGTAAGTCTGTCGTGTGAGCATCTTGAGACAATAAAACTGTATTGTGCGTGACTCGGGCCAAAATTTCCACACTGCAATCCAGTGTCCACTGCAGTGCCTACCAGGTCTCACAGTATTTGTTTCAAGTGTACAAACTGACTATCATCAGTGGGATTTTGCAGACTTGGACTCAATAACCGATCGTGCTTCAGCCAGTGACTGATAGACTTGGAAAGGGAGCTGGGGAACATCTCTCTGATCAACAGATCCATTTCCTCGCTGTGTGAAGCACAAAACACACAAAACCAAGACTGCTTGTAACAACCAGGAGAGTTCGCAGAGTGAAAGCTAATCTTCTCACGTGAAGCATAAGCTTGAACACACAGACACTTACAACCTTTTATCTTGACTGAAAAGTCTTTGGTGTTTTCAAATGGCTTTGGAATGTCTAAGGCTGAACCTGAATCTTCTGAGAAATTTCGTAGCTCGACTGGGGCCGACTCTCCTTTGAGGTTGAGGAGTCGGTACTGAGTCCTTGGGGGGCGGGGGGGGGGGGCGGCAGCACAGGAAATGTGGCATGAATATTTATCAGGGAGAAAGCACTGGAAGAGCTTGAAGAACTTCTGTCCCTGGCTGTCTACAGACAAAAGAAATATTTGAGGGGCATTGGTACTATAATTAGCAATAATTTTGAGCTTCTGATATTTTAATTTTCTTCACTTTTATACAAGTATACATTGTATGTCGAGTATATTTCTCCCCATGCTTTTCATACCCCTTTCCCCTCTCTTAGTCCTCTTTATCCCACCAGACAGTTTTACTTCTACTTCCCTGTGATATATACATACATTATTTTATGATTGTATATAAAATCTAGGGCTCCAAAATTACTATATTTGTCTCTCTAAGACTGGCCTAATCTGCTTAATAGAATTGTTTCCAGGTCTGCCCTTTTTTTTTTTTTTTTTTTTTGTTTTTGCAAGTGCTATACCTTTGACTGCATTGTAATGGTGCCTCTCTTTCCAATATCTTTATTTTGTATATATGTGTTGTGTATACATACATACATGTGTGTGTGTGTGTGTGTGTGTGTGTGTGTGTGTATAAGTGTGTGTGGATGTGTGTGTTTGAAGACTGTAAGTTTCATATGTCTTGCTCAATCATTTTCTAATTTATTTATGAGTCAGGGTCTCTCCCTGAACTCAGAGCTGGCCACTTGTGACTAGTGTAGCTACTGTGCTTGACTCAGAAATCCCTTTTCTCTGTCTCCCAAGAGCTGGGGAGTCAGCCAGTATGCCTGTCTGGTTTTTAATATGGGAGTTGAAGTTCTCAACTCCAGTTGAGTTCCCATGCTTTTGGGAAAGTATTTTATCTGAAGCATCTCCTCAATATCTTCTTCCAGTATCTAGACAGGAAATTTCAGATATGTGGCCCCTACTCCCTGCCTTAATACTGTGTTCTTTTAGGAATCCTGGGCAGGGGGTCGGAGAGGAACTTAGTTTTAGAGCCTGCTCTCAGCTTCCCAACTCAGCCAACTTGTTTCTGAAATGCATATGCTGTCATTAAAATAGCCCCCATTCTCCCAGAGCTTCTCCCACAAGAGCTCTTTTAATTCTTTAACCAAAATGTAGTTCAGCCTTTATTCTGCAAAGCCAATTTGTTTGTGTTTCCAGGCTCAATCACTATCTATTGGTAAAGCCTATTTAGAGCCAGAGTCACAGAGCCAGAAATGATCATGTTCTAATTTCCTTATTAGAAACTTCTTGCAGCTGGCAGCCTGGCTGCCCTGCTCCCAGGTCCACACTCCAGCCCGTGTTCTTTATCGCCTTTCAGATTTTGTTCTTCATTTTCTCCTTCTTCCTCCAAACACACAAATGTCAACTCAGAGAGAAACAAATCCTGACATTCTTGCCCAGATGGAGGTGAAAGAAGAGACTGCCACCTTTATACCTGTCAAGGAGACAACAAAATTGGACTGTTCATAATACTGGCAGGTAAAGAAGGTGATGTCCACAAAACACACAGCGACAAAAAGGATGTCTTAGAACCCAGATTTTAAAAAAAAAAAAAAATCACTGATTCCGAAGGACTTGGAGAAATGATGTTTTCTAGACATTGAATCAGAAAGAAACAGAAAGTCAATGCAGCATACAAGAAAACTTATTTCACCCCCATTTTCTGGAATATTTTTCTTTATAACATAGGTAAGCCAGTCTTTATGACATAATAAGATATGTCTTTTCAAGATAATTTAAACATTCTCTGATGGCGCAGGGTCTTGAAGTATTTCAGTGTCTGCATCAGTTGAAGTCTTATCCTTCCAGGCTGGTACAAATGATTTTTTTATGAAGCTCCTCTCAGAGTCGCACCAGCTTCTGATATAACACAGCCATTTGTTTTATAGAGTATTATAGATTTCACAGCTATAAGCAGAGGCTGCTGCGAAAACTGGGAAGATATTCCCGTTTCCCTTTAATGGTGGTTAAAGTAATGCTATATCAAAAGGGTCACCTCCATAATAGATTTTTTCAATTGCTCAGAGACCTTGCCGACCATCTCTCTCAAATTAAACAGAATTGAGAAACAACTTGGTCCGCTAATAAGGAAAGGTCACAGAAAGCTGTAGCCTTTGTCACTCAGCACTGCTCTCGTTCCCTCGAAGAGTCTGGGGGTAGTGAGGATCAGGCAGAATGGCATGTTTCAGACCTCAAAGACAGAACATTAATTTGAACTGGGCCATTCTACCCTCCCTTAAAAACATATAAAAGTTTTTACGGCCATCTAATCTAGTAAAACTCTTTACTCACGCTTCCAAACTTCTCGGGAGTTC
Source organism: Mastomys natalensis (assembly GCA_021653895.1). Taxonomy (NCBI): domain Eukaryota; kingdom Metazoa; phylum Chordata; class Mammalia; order Rodentia; family Muridae; genus Mastomys; species Mastomys natalensis. The sequence continues at coordinate 523,494 of JAJTUV010000336.1, forward strand.
CTCAGTGAACTCTCATGCTTGAGTTCCCCCTTCATCCCACCATTCAAATGCACCTCCTCAAAGATCACCTTTAGGAGACGCATCTTGCTTGTAATTTGGTGGTAGGGATTATGCTGGTTTAGTAAATTAGTAGTTGTAGATTCTTCTTCAATAACCACAATTTCATTATCACTGACTAGTCAGCCAGGGTTGACTAGTTTAGTTCCAGGCATGGCATCCCTCTTGTTGAGCAAATTTTAGGTAAAATTAGAGAAATGCTGTTTACCACCAAGGTATGTATGCTACAACTGAAACCATAGGGTCATCTTACCGGGCTAGTCATTGATGTGATTCATAGGTATCTTGGCCAGATAGGACTGTTAGTTATCACGGTTGCATGGCATATCTGGTATCCTTAAAGCTATTTTTCTGTAAGATTGTGTCTCCTGGTGACATCAGGAGCTATACCTGTAAAGTCTTACCCACATGACCATCTAAATGTTAGCTGAAGAAGAATGACACCAATAACATGCTAAAACGGACCAAAAAAGATTCATAGAGCCTCATGACTACACAAAAACCACAGGCAACTGAGTAAAGCTGGGAGTAGGAGAGGTGGTCCCTCCCCAGTGAAGAGTAAACCAATCATGTGTACAGTGCCAAACAACTCTAAAAAGCATACATACAAGTAACATTATATGGACTCATTAGGGATACCTATTTATATGTGTATGTATATATATGTACATATACAAATACATATGTGCATGTAATAACAACTGATGAAAAAAGAGGCCATGAACTTGGAGGAGAACAGAGAAGGGTTTGTGGGAAGGCTTAGAAGAAGGAAAAGGAGAAAAGTAATTAAATTAAAATCTCAGAAATCTAAGAAATATTTTTGGAATAAAATAATATGGAAAACACTGGGAAAAAGATATACATTGCGTATCACCCACCCAGTTGTCTGCCCAGTATTTAACCACCACCCCCATCCTTTCTTATCAGTTTATTCAAGGCCTAGGTGTCCAGTTAAAAATAGCTTTCAGGGACAATGATGTATGTGAACTGGGTCTGTGATCCTACCACTTAGGTGATGGAGACAGGCAAATCATGAGTTCAAGGTCGTCTTCTGTCATGTGTTGAGCACAAAGAAGGCTACATGAAACCCTGTTCCAGTTCCAAAAACTATGGTAAAACAAAAACTTATTTTAAAAAAGTTTTCACACAACAACCAAGAATGACTATACAACCTAGTTTGAGACACCATGTTTAAATAAATAGAATTATATTTTAGAAGGAATTTTTCTGCCATATGATTTGGCTTCTTAATCTTGGTCTTTACTTTCTGTTTTATCTTGTCTGGGACTCAAACTTGGCATTTGGAAGTATAACAGAAATTTTACAATGTTAAAGGACTACAAATCCGGGATGATAAATTAGTAAAATTAAAAGACTCTGGGCTTTAGTGTCATGGCCGGCTTACCTCAACAGCAAAAGCCTGACTAACTCTGATCTTCTGTGAACACATTCCATACTTGAGGCATCATTTGTTGTGTTTCATTGCCCACAGCTGTAAATACAATATTAACAGTATTTCTTTTTAACCAATGCAGAGACTGATAGATAATAAACTTGTTTGGACTATTTCCTGTCCAAATACACAATTCTAACAAGTATTTCTCTTTCCACCTGGATTAGACAGGGCTATCCAAGAGAAACGAAATAACAAGAACAACAACACACACACACTTACAAATTTTAATGATTTCATGTATGAGTACTATATTTATATGATTTCCACCCTTTCCTCTCTTGTATCAAACTAACTCATTTCCTGTTCCTTCCTGACTCCCTCTCAAATTCAATACCTCTTATTTAATTATCATTATATATCTGTGTATCCATGCACATATATAGAAATAGTCTTCTGAGTTTTTCTGGTTTTGCTCACATGTATATGTTTAAGGCTGACATAAAGACTGGGATCAATAACCTATCAGGAGGTTTATCTCTGAAGAAAACTGATTCTCTTAGCAGCTATTAATTGCCTATAGCTCTTAACCAGGCTTAGGGTCTTATGAAATTTTCCCAACTCATATTGGCATGTCCATTGGTATTTTCATTACACAGGTCTTATTCAGAAAAACCATATTTTGGAGATTACCTTGATGCAGATTTGTAAATATAACTTTTATTCACCTGATGTAATTGCCATCTCACAGGCTTACTGCTGAATAAACTCACCATTTCTGGTTATTTCTGAATTCTGGCTGGCTAGTTCAACTCATCTGTTCTGGCTCAAACTCCTCTTTAAGCTGATTGATTCAAACTGGCTTCTCTTAGCTTCTGGCTGAATTTCTCTGCTTGGCCTCAAACTAGCAATTTGTTCTAATCTTCTGGCTCCTTTTCATTCTCTGGCTCATTCTGTCTTCACCTGCCACCTATCTCTGTAAAAGCGACCCAGTAAAAGTGCCTCCTCTTCCTCTCCCCTGCACTGCTCTCTTAAGTTGCCCCTCTTTCCTGTTCTGTTTTCCTAAGTGTTGGGTGTATCATATCTCTGACTCATTCTGTCAAATCTTTCTCTGATTCATCACTTTGTCTGCCCTCAATTAGGTGGCACTATCCAACATGGCTGTTTCCTTCTACAAACTTTACCTACATTGTTAGGGATTAAAAGTCTATATGAAGGGCATGCTTGTATTCTAGCCAGAGCAGCCATGTTGTTGGATTAAAATTCCTCTCCACAGATTCTCTGTCATATATAGGAGACATTGTCTCATGACAGATGTACTATCCCTCTGGCTCTTATAATCTTTCTACTCCCTCTTCCATCATGCTCTGTGAGCCTAGGTATAAAGGTTGTTATAGATGTATCATTTGGGTATGGGTGCCCCATAGTTAGCTGTTTTCTGGATCTTAATCAGCTATGGCTTTCTTTAATGGTGTCTGTCTGCTATAAAAAGAAATTTCTTTCATGAGGGTAAGAGCTACACCCACCTGTGAGCATAAGGATAAGTAGTTGTGCAGTTAAAATAATACTTTAGGAAAGTGACAGTAGTTGGTTTCCTTTAGGGTCCATGACCTTACCAACTATAATTAGTTGGCTAGATTTATAGTACCAGACGTGAGTAGACCATAAATCACAGACAGGCAGCTGTTGGTTGCCCTCAAGATATAAACACCATTATTGTACCCTTGGGAATATCTTGCCATACTGTTGTTGTGGCTCACAAGCTTTGTATTTAGTAAAGACTATTGATTGCTTCTTTCCATTGGCAGCTTGCATAGCATCTTCAGATCCTGTGAAAGCTAATCTTCGGGGGAGGAGACATCAGGTCAGTTCTAGCTTGATTCCTCCAAAGTTACACAAGTAACTTTTAAAGGAATTCTTTCATTCCATTGTAAATGCTGAGAAGTACCAAGATCTGCAGTCATACATCTGTAGACCTGAGAGAGCCAATGGTGCACTTCAGTCCAAGTCAGAAGGAGTTAGAAACCTGAAGAGTAGTGGTGCATGTTGTAGTCCAAAAACAATGAAAGACTCATGTTTCAGATCAAGCAGAAGGAATTCTCCCTTAGCGTTTTTGTACTATTCAAGTCTTCAAAGGATTGGATGGCACCCCCCATACACACACACACACACACACACACACACACACACACGCACACGCACACACATGTACACAGATCTGGGCCATTCATTAGAGTCTACCAGTTCAGATGTTAAGATTATCAAGAAATATCCTCACAGACATCTGGTTTGGTGTAAATCTGAGCTGTCTCCTGAACATTCAGGTTGATAGCTTGTCCCTCTATTCACCAGTGATAAGCCCATGATAGATTTATATTTTAATGGGCTGTTGGGAGGTGGTAGAACTTCAGATAGTGTGGCCTAAAAGGATAAGGCAAGTCACTGAAGGTAAAGTTTTAAAAGATGTATTTTGTTCCTGGCCTGCTCCTTGCTTGATCTTTGCTCTCCATCCACCATGAGAAACAGCTTTTCTTCACAATGTCCTCCATGTCATGATGTTCTGTCTCAACAGCCGTGAGGACAAGCAACCATGGGCCAAACGCCCTGAAACCATAAGCCAAATAAACTTCACTGGTGAGAACAAGCAACCACGGGCCAAACGCCCTGAAACCATAAGCCAAATAAACTTCACTGGTTGAGTTTCTTCTGGGTTTCTTATCACAGTGATACCCAAAATACATTTGATCAAATATCTGCCCATAACATGGCCCAAGATGACCTAAAATGAACTTTTAGCACCACACATATCTTCCCTTAAACTCATCTTTGATGGACAAAGCAGAAAGGAAAGCATCATGCTTAGAACTGTAACAGAAAGAAGATAAAGAAAAGCAATGAGTTTCTTTAAAAGTTTATAGAGTTTTATGCCTATGCTCTGGAAGAGATTGGACTAGGAGTTGGAAATTCTGGGAAGAAAAAGTACACTATATCATTAAAAGGCTAATTGTTATTTCTATCTTTTTAGAATGACTTACGGTGAACCCACCTTCCTATGGATGGTCCATTGGCTACATGATTGACATGCTTGATGATTGATTCAGACCAGACATTTTATTCTCTTGACCATTAGGAGTCTCCCTTAATGTGCCTTGAGTGCTACTCTAACACTGTCTTGGACTGCTTTATGTCTGAGTGCTTGCCTATGTGGTCTTGACCCTTGTCTATCTAATTTACTTGTTCTGGTCTGCCTTAAAAGTACTTGTACTAGAATTTTGTCTAAGGTAAATCCAAACAGACATAAGTAGTAATTTGATAGAGTTATCTATTGATCTACCAGTAAAAATGATCCAAATTGATATATATTTAATATAAAATATAATAAACTATATATAATATAACACATAACAATATGAAATGTATTCATATAATATATAATTCATTATAAAGTATAATATGTTATATAAACTACATAGACACACATATATATACAATATATGCATATATATAGAGAGAGATTAGAGAAATATTATTGACTTCCCCCTGGTTTTTAATAAGTAATCCCTGCATATTCAGTATCTCAATAAAAAAACTGCAAATCTGTAACTGCAAATCTCTAAATATGTGTACACACTGTACCTGTGTGTGTGTACATTTGTGCCTTCACACACACACACACACACACACACACACACACACACACACATTCAGTAGTTGATGGTTTTCACAGCCTTAAATTTTTATCTACCTGAGTGTTATCTGTGCTGGTTTTTAAGCTCTAGGATGACAGGCAGCAATTTTTTTGAGTTCACTTGACATCCCAGCTTACTCATCAGCTGAGCTTAAACAGTCCTCTGCACTGGTATTAACTCCTGTATATTTTTACCCTTTAAGTAAGGTCTCAGAGACCAGAAGCACAAGCCAGGGAGCTTGTTAGAAATGCAAATCAGAAAACTTTCCTCAGAACTACTGAATGTAAATCTGCATTTTAATAAGGTCCCAAGTGCTTCTCCTTTACACATGGAAGTTTTGGAAGCCCTGATAGAGAGCAATGGTTTCAAACTTTATTGAGCATCCAAATGTCACTGTTGGAAGCCTTTTGGAAAAAAAAAAATACATTCCTAGGTCCCACCCTCCAATTTTCAGTTCTGCATTACCGAGGTGGAGCCTGAAATTTGCATGTCTAACAAGTTCTGAAACGATGCCAGTGCTGCTGTGTTCTGAGCTACACTTTGGAGAACTTCTCATTTTAAAAATTTAAAAAGCACAATGGATAAAACCTCAGTGGCTTAGTAACCAGAAGTCTGGAAATTACCCTTCCACTCTGTGTGACCTTGAGAAGGTCTTCTCTGCTGCCTCCTTTCCTCATAGGTAAATGAAAGGACATGAGGAATGAGCCCAGCACAGCACTCACCTCCTTAGCATCTGTTTACACATCCCCTTCCCCCAGTGCCTGGAAACCAGGCATCTCATTTTAATTATGATTCCATCCTCAGTGGGACCCTAGAAGTCTCTTGGTTGAATGAGTGAATAAATGAGCAAATAAAGAAGTGAATCGAAACTTGGGATAATGGTTATGAAAATATCTTCAAATGAAAGGTGTTTTTTATTATCCTTGTGCAGGATAAGGAGAAGGAACCCACTTGTGTAGAGTATGGACAAGCTGCGTTACTCTTGTTTCAAGGACACTGATAACAACATCAATAAGTCAATAACTAACATGCCTGTGGTGACAATATCCAGCAAGATGCAAAATGTAATAATAGTAAAGAAACCATACTCAAAATATTTAATTTATAGTCACAGAACTTGTGACAGTGGTTGGCCGGGTTTCATCAGTCTGGAGGATTGCTGTAAGAAAGCAGATCCAAGATCAATCAAAATTTCCAGGAAATGCCAACAGACATCTGTTTGCTGGGGCTCTGTTGTCTGGGTGAGTCAGAGGGCTTCAGGAGAAAGAATATTGTAAGCTTAAGCTTAGCACTTGACTCTCTCTCTCTCTCTCTCTCTCTCTCTCTCTCTCTCTCTCTCTTCTTCTGGCTGATTTTGTGTGTCAACTTGACACAAGCTGGAGTTATCACAGAGAAAGGAAAGGAACCTTCCTTGAGGAAATGCTTCCATGAGATCCAACTGTAAGGCATTTTCTCAATTAGTGATCAAGGGTGGGAGGGCCCATTGTGGGTGGTGCCATCCATGGGCTGGTAGTCCTGGATTCTATAAGAAAGCAAGCTGAGCAAGCCAGGGGAAGCAAGCCAGTAAATAACATCCCTCCATGGTCTCTGCATAAGCTCCTGCCTCCAGACCTACTTGAGTTCCAGTCTTGACTTCCTTTGGTGATGAACAGCAATGTTGAAGTTTAAGCTGAATAAACCCTTTTCTTCCCAACTTGCTTGTTGGTCATGATGTTTGTACAGGAATAGAAACCCTGACTAAAACACTCTCTCTCTCTTCTCTCTCTCTCTCTCTCTCTCTCTCTCTCTCTCTCTCTCTCTCTCCTCTCTGTCACACACACACACACACGCACACGCACACGCACACGAGTAGAGGCCAGAGGACAACCTTAGGACCCATCCTGGTTTTTGAGACAGTATCTCCTACTGGCCTGGTGCTGGCCTGGTGCTTGCCAAGTAGGTTACAATGGCTGGGAAACAAGCTCCAGGATGTAAGTCCGTCTTTGTTGTGCCAACATGCAGATGACTAAACAGAAGCTAGATGCAGCAATTGAGCTTTCTTTTAAGGGGAAAGGTCTCAAAAAGCAAAGGAATATTGATCTGGAGAGAAGATGTGCACCTACATCCCAGCACCCTCTGCACGGCTCTCCCCTTGGTTCTTCACATGACCCTTGAGGCACAACTCCAAGCTTTATGGAAGCCATGCCTGAGCTTTGCCATACTTGTCAATGCAAAATCAGAATTTTCACCACAATGAGACTAAGAGATAAATTATTCTGGAGCCGAATATGAATGACCATGGCCTGGGAATGGAGATTTAGGTCACCTCAAATTTTATGTTCCAACATAGAAGCAGTTTAAGGACAATAGAACAAGGTAAGCATAAACCAAGATACTCTGTAAATACATTGGCAGAAACATTATATGGGCAGGTTGAAACAAACTGGAAAAACCTCTACTACAGGCCTCAGATGCCATCTGATAGTATTCTTACATTTTTGGTTGGTTGGAAAACTAGTACTCTGAACATTCCAAATGATTTACCTGAGGGTTACAAAGCTGTTAGATCAGGAACAGAGGACAGGGTAATACATGGCTATCAAGAGACCTAAGGACAACCCAAGATAATTCGACTCTAGACTTGCAACATTCCAAATTATTCACAATCATTAAAGTTTTCATCAGTTACTGAGCCTTCTAGAAGTTTCAACTCAAAGGATAAGCTTAGATCTGGGAACTTTCATTCACACTCATTCCTCAGTTTCCATTACTTCAAGGAGGTTCGACCTGGTTTCATTCTCATGGACCAGATGTGAAAGGAAGCAGCCTAGAAACACTCCCAACTTCTCTGTCACCTTGGAAGGCTTTACTATAGACCACAGCCTTACCATGACTAATGGTGATAAAGGGAAGAAGCAAACGTCTTGTCGGTGCCAAGGAGTAGATATTGTGGAAAGGGTGATGTTATGGAAGAACAAGAACGACAGAATGAGATGACAAGCTGAGAACACTATTTCACTGAAAAAGAGTTGATGCTCTTGGTACTTACGAACACAAATCTGTGTCTTTAAGTTTTCATTTTCCTCTGCCTTGTACATCTGCTACCTGCTTGATTACATTTTTGGACTTTTCTTTTGAAGAAAAACATCAGCTTACAACTGGTCTACAATGCAGTGGGGTTTAATTAATGTTTAGGAAGAAGTTTGAGTTTGAGTTTCTCTGATGAAAGACGTTGGCTGCCACTCAGAATCTTTCAGCTTTTCTAGTGTTTGTTGGGGTTAAAACGTGAGATAAAATTCAATCAGTCTGAATCACTGTTGATGGGTAAATTTTCACTTCCTATGTTAAAGAAAATAGCTATTACCATCAGAAGAGTACTCAAGTGTGTCTGTAATATTGTTAAAATATAATCTAAAATACCTGAAGAATGAGGTGGGAAAGGCTATAATCCCAGAAAAATGGATATCAAATTACAACCAACAAAAAATTTTGAGGGACAGTTGTGCTCTCCTGAGAGTTGAGCCGATAAAATCACCAGGAACAGGTAAATACCTGGTTTTAGGGAATGGATCTGGGAGAGCTGAGTACAGCTTCTCTTTGAATTTGCATTTTAGATCAGTAGCTCTAAGGAGCAAAACATTTATGTAGAGTCCAACATGGGTGTGTAGCACATTAAACACCCATATACTTGCATATGCAAATTAGTGTAAACGTTTGATTGGCTGTGGGAGCCTTTAGTGAATGTGTAAAGGGTGGATGAAGTCCTTAGTGAATGTCAAAATCAATGCCTCAGGCTTAGGGAATTGGCAATGCCATCTTCCTCCTCCTCTTCCTCCTCTTCCTTCTCCTCCTCTTCTTCCTCCTTCTCCTCTTCCTTCCTTGTATTTATTTGAAACAGGGTCTTGCTGTACAGTCCCGGCTGGCCTTGGATTTACAGAGATCCTCCTGGCTCGCATCTCATGTTTTTAATTTAGGAAAGTAAGTACCCAAGAGATGAAGTATAAATGCAGAGATGAAGTATCAGCAGTATTGGAAGTTTAGTGAAAGAAGAGAAAAATAATGCTGTACCTAGTTCATATGGAGCCTGTCACATCTGCCACTGTAGCTTATCCTCAATGAGTTCAGGGCCAGCAAGATGGCTTAGCAAGGAAAGCATATGCAGTCAAGTCTCTTCACCTGAGTGTGACCCTAAAACCCACATGGTAGATGAGAGAGCAACCTCTACAAGCTATTCTGTGACCTACACCCACACACACACACACACACACACACACACACACAACACATACACACACACACACACACACACTGTAACACTTGTTCCCTTTCCTAAATAAGTGAATAACTATGTTTATTTTAAGTTCTGTGGGTGCTGGGAAGATGACTCAGTAGACAAAGTGCCCATTACAAAAGTATAAAGACCTGCATTTAGCCTCTCAGAACCCAAATAAAAAGTCAGGTGTGCTGACATGTTACCCGTGACCCAGAGCCTGGAGGTGTGATAGAAACATGTATATCCAAGGAGCTCACTGGCCAGCCCGTCTGACCAAACAGTAAGCTCCAGATTCACTCAAGACTGTTTTAAAAAGAAAATTGTAAAATAATTGAGGAAGACAGCTGGTTTTTTCTTATAGGCTATTTGAACCAGTTTCTAGTTAGGGTGTGGCTCAGCCTTTCGCACACACCTTTAATCCCTCTGGGTGAAATACAGACATACCCTTAGTACTCACCTTTAATCCAAATCCAAAGGTAGTTTGTAGAAGGAACCATCCAAGTTTGAAAGTGATGTCTATATGAGTGGCAGACAAAGTGACTATGCAGAGAAACATTTGACAGAATATGCCCAACTCTCAAAAGGAGAGGAAAGGGAAGCTACTTCAGGTTGAGCCAGACAGTACAGGAGGAAGGGAGTACATTACAGGAATACAGTAGAGTTCATGGAGAGCAGGACAGAAGAGTTGAGAGAAGGGAGGAAGGGCATCACAGAGAGGGAGAAGGAGGCAGTGTTACTGGGAGAGACTTACACAGACAGACTGAAGAGAAGAAGCTAGTCACAGGTGAAGACAGAACAAGCCAGAGAATGAGAAGGAGTCAGAAGATTAGAACAGATTGCCAGAGACAGTATGAGGCCAAGTAGAGCAATTCAGGAGCGGTCTAAAGAGAGAAGCCAGATTGAATCAGTCAGCCTGGAGAGGAGTTTGAGCCAGAACAGCTGAGTTGAACCAGCCAGCCAGAGATCAGAAAGGACAAAAAAGGTAAGTTTATATTCAGCACAAGTCTCAGAGGCTGAAAACATTCTAGTCCTAGATTTGATTGTCCAGAGATTAGAAGCTTCCAGGACTGGGCCTAGGTTAGCAGATGCATGCAGTAAACCTTGGTGAGGACAATTACATCAGGTGGATAAAAAATACCTTTACACTGTTTGACCGCTGGTCTCAACATGCACACATATGCATGTACGCATCCACATATCCACAGGAACATGTAAACATACAATACAACATGTTATATTATTATGTTTTATAAAAGAGGAAAGCTCATAAGACTTCTATATATGGATTAGATAGATAGATAGATAGATAGATAGATAGATAGATAGATACTTAGACAGATAGATGATAGAGATAGAGATACAATGTCACACAGTATACGTTGTGCAGTGAGGTCTATCTGAACCACGTTCATTCCTCTTTGTCACTCTGTGTCCATGGCAGAAGTCAGACTCTTATTTCCTGTGTTACCTGCACTTCATGTTGGGCATAGGAATTTTATAACAAATCAGAATATTCCAGAGCTATTATTACAGGAGAGATTTAATTATACATAGAAGTAACCATGGGACATTCACATTTCAGCTGAGATCCCACTATTAAAATGTTTCTTTCTAGCAAAGGCAGGGAGATATGGCTCTTTTCACAGCCATGATGTAGTAGAGAATGCTAATAGAGGAGAGAAGCGCAAACAGGCCAGACAGGGCAGAGTTCTAAGCAGAGAGAGCCGAAGTGTCATGTAAACAAACCCAGAGAGAGGCATTGCTTGGCAATTAGAAGCAGGTATTTTGCAGAAAGTGTTGGGGGAGCCAGTCGCCATAGAAATCGACAGGAAAGGGATGAATTTAAAGAGGAACACAAGAAATTTCATGAGCTGAGGTAGAGAATAATCTCCATATTGCAAGCAGGGTGCACAGCATCCGTAGTTCTGGCATAGGCTGCCCCTGGCAAAAACAGTGTGACATCCACAGTGAGGGGCAACAGATCTGACACATAGAAGTCCCAACCCCTCGGAAGCAGCAATTATTCCTTTAATCGCAGAAGGAACTCGGGTTTCACAACCCCACATCCATCATGTGTTCCTTGCAGTCTACAACATCCACGCTGAGGTTGTGGTTCATTGCATGGATCTGAAATGAGACCACTGGGTTTGAATCCCATCTTCTCCAGTTTCCAGCAGGGCCACCTTTGGAGAGTTCCCTAATCTCTCTGCGGGCTTCAGTTTTTTTCTATGTAAAGTCAGACAAAAACTTACAGACACATCATCTGCCCGGTGGTATGTTCATGCTTGTATGAGTACCTGGCTTAGTTAGTTTTATTGCTGTGAAGAGACACCATGACCACCACAACTCTTATATAGAAAAGCATTTAATTGGGGCTGGCTTGCAGTTCAGAGGTGTGGTCCATTATTGTCATGGTGGAAAGTATGGTGGCTTGCAGGCAGACATGATGCTAGAGAACTAGCTGAGTTCTACAACCTTGCAGGCAGCAGAAAGAGAACCACACTGGGCCTGGATTAGGTGTCTGAATCCCCAAAGCCACCCTCAGTGAGACAGTTCCTCCAACAAGGCCACACTTCCCAGTAGTGCCACTCCCTATGGGCCTATGGGAGTCATTTTCATTCAAACCACCCCAGTACTCATCACTGTGGCAAAATACCCAACAGAAATTGACTTAAACGTTTTATTTTGATTCGGAGTTCAGAGGATAGGACTCACTGTGACAAGAAGGGTGGCAAGGGCTGCTCCTTCTGTGGCTCCTTGCTACTGCACCTTGTAGTGTGACCTGTTAGCATCTTAGAGGATCAGAAAATAGGAGCCCACATGGAACCAGATACAGACGTCATCTTCATAACCCTGTCTCCAACATCCTAGGTCTTTCTGTCCAATGGTTCTACAGCTTCTAACAGTGCTACCAGCTCCCACATATAAACACACGAAAGCACTTTCACAGTCAACCCATAGATAGCAATAGTACTGGATGGAGCTGGAAATAGTATCTGTATATAATGATAGCTTGATAAATCTGAGTTTGTATTATGACCTCACAAGGGTGGTATTAGGTAGGATTAATGCCTGACATTGTTTCATATTGAAGTATTTTTCATTCACTGTTGATGCAGGCATTTATTTTTCAAGTCCTAAGTTAACCCATGCATGTGTTGTACATCTGTCACTGATCAGGTAAACCCAACCTGATTTTCTTTAAATTTACATTTTATCGTGTCGATGTTTTTCTCCATGTATGTCTCTGCAACACATGTGTGCCTGATGCCTTTGGAAGCCATAAAAGTGTGTCAGGTCCCCTAGACCTGAAGTTACAGATTGTTGTGAGCTGCCATGTAAGTGTTGGGAATTGAATCCAGGTCCTCTGCAATAGCAGCCAGTGCTCTTAACCACTGAGCACTTCACAACCCGATCTTTGCCATCAAGATTTTATCACACAAGATAGGCAAGCAAAAGAGTGTTCCCACCCCACACACAATGCAGAAAGCTATCCTAAAAAGACTTTTTTCTTATGTCTCCAGTAGAAATCCACAGTATGAGATGATGTTATATTCTCTTCTGATGTCACTCATGATTGTAGGGAACCAATCACAAAGCTGTACTCAACATCTTCATCTGAGAAACTGCCTGGCTTAAAGGCCACCATGGTGTCTGTATGGTACCCCATCCGTGCCCCTTGACCTTCTTCTGAATGTCCCCCTGCAGAAGTGAGCCTGCAATGTCTAGAGGACAGATTTTCTAAGAATACCCATCCCCGCAAAAGACACTTTAAAAAATAATCATAAGTGATGCAAATAGGTGAAGTCACAGAAGAAAGAGTGGAAGAAAGAGTGGGTAGACAGACTGACCATGTGCATAGTCAGTTAGGATTCAGAGTGAGTTTGCCATTGGCAACCCTCTGACAGGTAATTTACATGGGCTGCATTAAGTAATAAAGCCGCCACAGGCAAAGAAATCCTCACTAACAGAAATGCACTTACTGCCTTTGTGCTATAGAGAATGAAAGGTGCAAGGGAATCCTCAGGAAAACATGGATGGGGTCCAGGAAAAGAGCCAGGTTAAACAGCTGCATCTTCACTCTGGAGGTACTGAAATGATTATGAGACAAAGAGAGAGTTGGCACCCTGAAGTCCACGATAAATAAAACAATATGCAACCTGTTGGGTGGCAGGTAAAATACCAGCAGAAAGTGTGTTGTTTCCAGCCTTCTCCATAAACTCAGCATGGACTCATCAACCCAGAGGCAAAGTATCCATGATAAGGGCCAGTGAGAAAGCTCAGTGGGTAAAAACACTTGCTGCCAAGCCTGAGGATCTGCTTTTAACCCCCAGGATCCACCATGTGGAAGAAAAATTAACTTGAGCAAGTCGTTGTTGTCTGACCCCAAACATATACAAAGCCACCACTCCCACCCCCAAACACATAAACATATGTACTTTTTAAAAGACGGTACTATATAACCCAGTGTGAAGCTTGCTGGCATTTCCCTTCCAGAGATGTGGCAACTTCTCTCCTGCCATGTTTATATGCTTGTGCTGTTGCTTTGGCGATCTTGAGTGACACAGAGCAGAAATGTAAGCGAACCAAATCAAATAGGAAGTCTCCTCGGTCAAACCTCACTCAGAACCATTATCACACAGGTAGAGATAGCAGCCAGTCACTCAGCGGGAGTTTCTGTCACTCAGCCAGACTCAGTCCCTAGAGAAGATTTTGAATGGTGCTGTCTGGCTCCAGTGAAAACCCAATTTAACGTAGTTACCAAATGACCAGGCTTGAGCCCCTTGACTTATCCCAAATGCAAAGAACCTGATGACTCTAATACTTGATTTTGACGTGACTATCAGTTGATATGTTCATTATTCTCAGCAGGACACACAGAAGGGAAATTTATGCATGTCCTCCTTTGGACATAATGAAACATTCCATGAACGGAAAACCTTGGAACCCAATTATAAAATCCAAATTGCTATTTTACTCACTAAGATAAAATAGCTGTGGTCTCATCAACTTTGCCCTTTGTAATTTACCTTATCTCATGGATTCCTCAAAATGAGGAACACATTTGTCCTACTTAGGGATTTGTTGGTCACAGGTAACAGAAACTCAATTGAGTCCAAGCAAACAGGGCAGAATGGGGTGAGGGGTTACTGGGATCATGCCCAGGAGAGACAAAACTGATAGAGCAATAGAATCTCTCACTTTCTGGTTTTACTCCTCCTTCCCTTGGGTCCCCAGCCCACCCTAGTCTGAGTATCCTCCATTTAGAACGAGGGTCATGTGATTGAATAACAGACACGCTCAGTTATTGGGAACTAAAGTGAGGGGAAGGTTGATTGATAGAAAGTACAAGCAAAGTGCTAACCCCAAACAATATGGTATGTCCAAGTCTAGGATTACACTGTCCATTTGTCACATAGGGAGACTGAGGTACAGTGAGAAGAGCTTAGTCATGTATCTAGCAAGAGGCTGCATGGCTTCAGAGAGCTCAGCATTTCATACAGTCACATTCAGCTTTGCATCCTGCAGCTCACTTGCAGTTGGCTGAGAAGCCGAGTATTTAATCTCCCTGCTTCAATTTCCTCCCCATCAGAACAGGCTCTCGTGTCAAAGGTTTGTTTTTAGGATTAAATCGAATGAGATCATTTATTTGAGTCATCTAATTCAGTGCCTGGGAGATAGGTGCACACACAAAGCTAATAGCCTCTCTCTGACCTTAGAAACCAGGCCTTCACCTGCATCTCAGTTTCATCTCTGAGTTACACAGAGGCTTCTGGGGTTCAGCCCTGTGTCAGTAAGCAGCCACTCCCAGACTGTCAGCTCCGAGGGGACTCTGTCTCATTTCTTTTGCATCCTACCCTGGGCTGGCCAAGCACATTGGTAGTCTCTTCAGATTCTTGTGGAATTAAACTGGTTGAATGAGTTCACGTGTCACTTCTCTTCCCAGCAAATCCCCTAGGATCATGCACCATTTCTTGTTTCATTGTATCTTCCCCTGGCTGGTTCTCTGGGGGAACAAACCTATTTTGCTTTCCTCCGTCTCCATTCTCTCTCTCTCTCTCTCTCTCTCTCTCTCTCTCTCTCTCTCTCTCTCTCTCTCTCATGCAGCTCCACCTGGAGGCCAGTGGCTTGAGCTTGTCAAAGAAATTAAATTCATCCCAGCAGAAAACGATGAGCCACTCTAGAAGAGCCCTCTAATTCCAGATGACTCCAAATGAAGGAACCGAACCAGAGCTCTTGAGGCTCTGATATCTTGGGTATGTTATCATGAAATCTCTTTGTTAGGGGTGGGAGATGGTATGGAGATCAGAACATTGTTACATCAAAGAGGGAAACTCTTAGTTCATAGTCTCACAATCCTTCCAAAGTTAGGACGAACTCTGCATGTCAAACCAAGACACTCAAAATTCTCTTAGACACATTGCCAACTTTGAAGACAGATACAGCACCCCATCCATGAATGACAGGAAAGGAGGCAGAAGGGAACTGGTATCTGACAAATGCTATCAGCCGTCTGCATTAAACAGGGCAATTTACGTTACAGAATCTCATTTCCCCAGCAACATTGCAAGGTTGCTAATATTATTCCAATTTTATAGATGAAAATTACCAAAGTTAATTGACTCTGGATATGCAATTAGAAAGGTGATGTATTGGAAACCAACAAAGGGGCCACTATAGACACCAGATCAGTGTTGCTTCCCCAAACTACCATTTTCAAAACTTCAGGAAATGCAGTCTAACTACCCATTGACTGAAGGAAAAAAAAAAAAAAAAAAGACTGGTCGCCAAGGCATCTAGCCAAGAAAGAAGAAAGGGAAGTCTTGGTTAACCATCACTGAAATAGAAACATTTACACTCTTTGAAGACACTGAAGGATCATTCTAGCATGCTTAAATTAATTGATACTTGGATCAGATCAAACTGGACTCTACCTGTTGCATGATCCTTGACAAATTACTCAAACTTGATAATTTCCTTACCTGCTAAAAAGATGAATACCATATGCTGTTACCTCCCAATATCATCATAAACATTAAATGAAATGGCTTGTGAGAAGTGTCCCTTGCTTACGAGCATGCGTGGCTCATAGTACTATCGGAGCTATCATCAATAGTTGATATTTTTAAGGAAATGGGAACGTTTTTAATCACTGGAATTGCTGCAGGATGGCCAGTAGACAGCCTCTCTCAAAAAAGAGATGTGATTCATTTAGAAATAGCAGTACATTTGCATGCAGACAATAATGCAATAATATCCTTAAATACAGTTTGTTCGCCGAAGAATATAAGAACAGACTGCTTCCCATTGGATCTGAACACCTCTCTTGCTTGTTTATGTTGTTAAATTGCTTAGCAACCTCTCCTCCAGGCTTGAGCAGAGACATAAAATTTCAATCAAGAACAGGAAAATGTAGAATACCACAAAAATCTTAAAGAAATCAATCATATTGAAGATTAAACACAAAAATACTTTTGTGTAAAGTATCTTCTCATGATTTTCCTCTTATTCAAATTCAATTTTTTTTTCCTACCTCTCCCGAGAGGTGAGGGCTGTCCACAGTCACAGAGTATGCTGATGAGAATGGAAGGGACTTTGCAGAAAGGTGTCGGGCTTTCCTCTCTGCTCATCAGCATCTTGTATTTTCCTCTCCCTTCTCTTTGCCCTCTGGACTAGTTTAATAATCATGGGCAGGAAGACTTGACACTGATAAACTCCATATAGAAAAGAGTAAAACATTCACTTTTATGTTTTCAAAGAACCAGGGCCCAGCTCCTGCTTCAGTTACTCTGTAATTCATAAGCCTACAATTCTCCCAGTCCTGGAACTCCATCAGCTATAAATATTCCTCTGCCCAGGGTCATAGTCTTCTATGTCTGATGGCCTTCTTACTTTCCACATTTCTACCCTATATACCTCATCCATAACTGTCTCCACATTAGGTCTTATCATTGACGATGCATTTTAAATCCTGTTTTCAAACAAGTTGGAGGCAGGCAAGTGTTTGATTTAATGGCTGACTGGGAACTCAGACTTCTTTTCTACCTACAGGAATCTCTGAAGGCAGGGCACCTAGACTGCTACAGTAAAGACTCCAGAATTACTCCCTGCCTCCTGCATAGGACAAGTTCTTTCCATGCTGCGTTCTCTCTGTCTTTCCCTTACTCTTCTTTTTCTCCTCTTGAAAAGTGGGACTTGTATCAGATCTACCTCTTGGATGATCTCAGTTACTAGGCTTCTTGGTTTTGAGTCTTGAATATTTCACTGTTTCAAAGCTATATTTGTCTGTTTGCCCAAGGAAGTACATATGCTATGGAAATGCCAAAATCTGCTTGAACTGTCAAAATGTCTGATCCTTATAATACAGCTGAAAGGGACTTTCGGTCCTGCTTAGAGTGTAGGTGGACGTAGGCTGCTAACATATACTTTACAGCAAAAGAGAAGGAAAAGGAGGTAAATTGCAAACATCACAAGAGAAACAAAAGACCTCGACTCAAAACAGAACAACAGAAGCATCAACTAGCTGCTCTCCAGAGAGCACTTGCTTATTTAGAGACCAAAGATTAGATTCAGGCCAAGAAGAAGGATCCATTACTGAATGGATGAGAGACCAGAAAGATTTGCTCAAGACACAGGAGCGGCAGGATGGACTAGCAAATGGAAGAGTGCAAATCCACTGGCCTCCCCTCACCTCCATGTTCAGAGTAGAGGAAGGCTTGACTAGGCTGATCCAGAAAGACAGAGTGAGGTCTCCTATAATCTGTAGTGCTTAAAAAGTAAAGTCCCACCAGGAATATGGGTTTGAACTATAAGTACAAAACAAATTCTCTTTGAACCATGCACTACACTATGAGTTGTTGTGGAGTACAGAAGGTTGAAATGCCCAAAGGGCAAAACTTTGAGGGCTGAGGGTCCTGCTAGATTTCCCATAAAAAGTCCCAAAGTGACTTTGGCAAAGCCAGAGTTAGGTCAGAGATACATTCAGACTTGCCTCAAACTTCAAACCAACCTCAGACCTAGCATAACATTAGTCTGTCTGACCTTTGGAGAAAAGGCAAAGGCCTGGCTAATGAGACTTCATTTGGACATTCTACAGTTGTTTGGTTGGCTGGTCCATTTGGTTTGTTTTTCATCCCCCATACCTGTAACAGGGCTTGGATTTGTTGGCATGAGATGAGAAGCAAAGATAATCCATAATCAAGGATTTAAAAGCAGACAATAGAGCACTTGCTGGTTTTCCAGGAAGATTCTGGCCCAATCTCCAGCACCCATGTGGAGGCTCACAACCATCTGTGACTCCAGTTCCAAGGACTCTGATGCCATCTCCTGGTAGGCACCAAGCATCCACTTGGTGTACAAACATACATGCAAGCACAACACTCATACATATTAAAACTAACTAAATACGTTTTTAAAGTAATAAACAAATATCAAACAATTGAGGGTAAGGAAGTAACTCAATAGGGTAGATGTGCTTGCTTTTAAAATGAGAAGACATGAGTTTATATCCCAACATACATGTAGCAGTTGGGCATGGCTGCATTCCTTTCATCTTAGTGTTGTGGGCTGGAGACAGGTGGATTCTTATGTTCATGACTTGTAATATGTTTGTGTGTGTGCATAAGTACATGAACTTGCACATGTAGAATAAACTACATACATGCACACACACGAGAGAGAGAGAGAGAGAGAGAGAGAGAGAGAGAGAGAGAGAGAGAGGCAGAGAGAGAGAGACAGAGAGAGAGAGAGAGAGAGAGAGAGAGAGAGGAGAGCGCTAACAATGGTAGTAGGCTTACTTATACCTCAAAAAAAAAACAACTTTAAAATAATTAAGATTATCTTATTAAAGGGAAAAAGGGAGAAGTAAAATATAGGTTAAAAGATTAAGAATTTCAAATAAGAATGCAAGTGGGTAATAAACAGAATCTGCTTAAAAACACAAATTCTAATAAGAACTCATCAAATGAGCTTAATGGCTTGTGAAATGTGGCACATTTAACTCAGAGAAAAGACAAGATCAGATTTCATTGTGTTTTGAGACAAGATTTCACTATGTACCCAAGCTGCTATCTAATTCACAATCTTTCTGCTTTAGCACTTGGGAGGTAGAGGCAAGAGGATCATGTGTTCAGAAGTATCCTAGGATACACAGTGAGGTTGAGGTCAGCCTGGGCTACCCAAGACATTATTAAATGGGGAGAAAATAGAATAAATTTAACACAATTTATTTTTAATCATTTCTAGATTATTTATGAGGCAACTATTTTGAGCTTTGAAATTGTTATCTAGAAGGCAATAGGGCATTAGCTTTGGAGAAGAAGTACCTTGGATGTGAATTTTTAATTTCTAAGCATTAATTGTTAGAACTTAGGATCTTGGCATATTCTCCCGTGTCTTAGTTTTTTCGTTTCTAACAGAAAAGCAGTTAAGTTACTCTTCTGATAAAGTTGGTGTGAGAATAAAATAGACTGAAAGAAAAATACAGGGCAAGGACTGGTGAACCCCAAATAAATCAAATGGTTCTTATTACCATTCGCTAACCCACTTTCCACCCAGCCTCTCTGGAGAGCGACTCTACCACTGGGGCAGCAGCTTAGGTATAGAGTGTAATTGACTTTTAACTCCAACTCTGTCCATTGTGAATCTAAATCTTTGAGTATGATGTTTAAATTCTCTATGCCCCACTTCTCCCAACTGTAAAATGGGCACACTTCAGAATTGTGAAGATGCTTAAGTTCATGCCTGGAACACAATGAGTATATACTCTCACACATTTCCAGAAACTATTAAAATGTAAGTGAGATGATGCTAGCCATTCTCTCAAAGGCCACTGAGGACTTCTTCATTTCTCTGTAAGGAAAATCTAAGTACTTTGTAATCATCTATAAGATGCTCCAGATCCACTAGATTCTTGATGTCACAACCTGGTTATTACTGTCTGGCATACTCTTACCCTAAGCACACGGGCTGTACACGCTCTCGAGTACACCGCCATTTGAGGCTGCGGTAGTCACAGAGTCATTGTCCTGGTAGAAGCCTCCTTCCAAGGAACTCTTTGCTCTGTAATCACCCACTCCCACTCCTGGCTCCTTTACCACCTGGGGCCTGCTATATAATTTGTGAGGACATTCAAGTTCTCTGTAGTATCTCATTACCCCACCCGAACCCGTTTCTCCTCTCCCTTCCTTGGCTTATTTTTCTCCGTAATAAAAATAACAATTTAACATTCTTTGCTATTTTAATTTTATGTAAGCTTTTGTATGCCTTATCCCACTACAATAGACACTCATAAAGTTGTGAATTTCTGTTTTTAACCACTGTTACAATCCTTGTCATCTAGACGACTACCCAAACACATATTAAATATTCAAAACTTTATTGGAATGTTGACCACTATGGCTATTTAGTTATTTCATCATTTCCTCCTCCCTCCTTGATTTTTACTAATCTTTAGAATATTGACCCATGTTGGAATTCAAGATATATCAGAGCTTACTTATCAATTACTCAAGAAATTCACCTCTGAAGAGTCCGACTAAGCCAATTTCTTATTTTACGCTCTCATTGCATAGAAGAAGCCTGTTGGGTGATCCTTTGTTTCAAGTCGACGTTTGCTACTACAGCCAAATCAGTAGATAGTCACTCTATTTTTGCTTGCCTCTCTATTCCTAAACTTAGTACAATACTTGGAATGTTAGACACACTTAACAAGTCAATGCGCAAATGAATGAATGATTCAAATGGGCTTCTAATTTGTTTTGTCTATAGCAAAACTAATTTTGTGCATCACTTGTCGTCCTCTCTGGCTGTGTGCTATGATTGCTGCTTTGTTAAAACTGACTAGATCTGGCTCTGGGTGTGCTGTCTCCTCCCTCACGCCACCCTGGATGACGATTCTGAGCTAAGAGGTACTAGGTCTTCACCAGTGTGAGTTGAACATACCCAGTGGTGTACGTTCAGAGTAAAGATTGAGAGAGCAATCAGTTGTCAGTGAACAAAACCCACTTTAATATGGCTCAGCTCTGTGAACATATCTAGTTAATATTATACACTAAAATTATACCGTTAGGAAGATCTGAAAGGTCAGTCTAGCCTGGAAAAGAATGACATGACAATAGAAGCACTCTGTGGGGATGGTTTGTTGAGACGGAGCAACTGTTTTGTAGCTAAAAGGAAAGAAGGGCCATTTATTGGGAGCCTGGAACATGTTAGACCTGACTGAAGATGTTTTGAATTTAGGATTCCATTTGAACCACAAATGTGATTGAGGAAGGAAGCTATTGGCAAGTGCTGATATTCAAGTATATGAAATTAGCAGGTTATAGTCCCGTCTGCTTCATTTTAGCTGGGTAAGCTTGGGCAGGTCAGTTAATACCCCAAGCTTCTGTTCCTGATACCAGCTGGCGTGAAGATCAAATAAAATAACAAAGATGAGGATATCCTTTGAAAACACTGCAAACAAGTGTGCGCGTGTGCGTGAGGGAGGGGACAAGAAGGAGAGAAGGATCAAAGTAGCAATCTATCAGTATTCATTTCGTCTTCCCTGGCGAAAGGTTAGACCTGGGACAAGGTCACACTGAGTCAATGTATTATCCACTCCCTTACTGCAATTTTTAATCCAACAAATATATTAAACACCTGTAATGTGCCAGACTCCATAAGGCTGTAGAAAATGAAATGAACTAAATATGATCCCACCTCATGGAGTTCACACTTGAGAAGAGGAAGCATATGGGCCTAAAAATAAATTTAAAATTCAAAGGCGAATACTCAGAATATTACAAGTAGCATTTGGAAGCCAGTGACTAGGAAACCATACTCAATAATCCGTTTAACAAACACTTGTTGAATGCCACCTATAAGCCAGGCATTATCCTAGTACCCAGAGAGAAGGTAGCGAACAGGGAAACATGGGGCTTATTCTGTAATGTGTGAGCACGAACTAGAATTCCAACTGTAGATTATTGCTATGTTTAAATAAAATAAAGCTAGTCTGAGGAGATAGCTCATTCTGTAAAGCCACTTGCCCCCAAACCAGGAGAGCTTAATTTGATCCCTAGGATTCACATAGTAGGAGAAAACAAAGTCCCACAAGTTGTTCTTGGACCTACACATGTGTACACATGTGACACACACACACACACAGTCAGTCAATCAATCCATCTATGTAAAATAAAGTATTGTGAGATAAACCAAAATGACAAAGTTTTGGAGAGACAGACAGGCTCTGCTCTATACGCTGAGATCAGAATGATATGAGGCACTTTTTGAGATTGCCTGAATTCCAAGGTCATTTACAAAAGTGAAAAGTCAGGGCTGGAACTGGAGGAAGAAGGAACGCTGTGGAGCCAGGAAGAAATAGTAAAAATGTACTGTGGTGGAGCAAGACTCCAGCACCGTCTGAGATGCAGCAGGGTAGGCAGCAGCCAGAGGGCGCACATATTCATTACTCTTCTGTCTGTGACCAGATACAAAGGCAGCTTAAGGAAGAAGTCACCGTTTGAAGGATATAGCCCACCACACCTGGGAAAACATGGCGCAGGGAGTATGAGGTGGGTATACACACACATATATGAATATATGAATAATATTGTGCCCTCAGTCCGAAAACAGAGAACGTGCATGCTCATTATTTAAATTACTTATATGGGTGTATCTGTGTGTGGGTATATATGCATTACATTTAAGTGCCAGTGGCATCAGATCCCCCTGGAGCTGGAGTTACAGGAGACTGTTAAGTCCCACAACATGGGCGCTGGGAACTGTTCCGGTTTCTCTGCAAGAACAGAAAGCCCTCTTAACTGCTGAGCCATTCTATTCAGCCAGAGACCCGGCCCATGGATTGATGCCACCTATACTCATGACCTATCTTCAGCTCCTCAGTTAAACCTTTCTGGAAGCAGACACATCCAGGGGACACACACCTTCTAGGTCATTTCAAGCCCAGTCAAGTTGACAGTGAAGATAGACCCCAGTAGGCTACATTCTGGCTATGGGAAAGAACTTCACTTTGTCTAACCAAGGCCCAGTGAGAAGCTTTAAAAAGAAAGAAAGGAACATCTGATTTGCATTTTAAAAGAGCAATCTGGTTGCTACCGTGGCAAGTGAAGCCCCTCTTTGGGGAAAGGTGGAAGTAGTAACTGCAGACAAGATATTTCGGGTATACAGGTGAAAGCTAATGAATGGTGGCTTGTCCCGGAGAGAGGAGCCACATAGAAAGTGAGAAAGAGACAGATGCGGAATGTTTTGGAGGTAAGCCAACGAGAATTGGAAGGAGATGAAAGATACTATTTCTAAATAAAGAATACAACAGTTCCTATCTTTAGTTCAAAAGCCTTTTATGTCAAATGATATAGCAGCTAATAGATCCATTCTAAAAATATATGTAATGTACATTTATGCTAATATTAAAGTTCTTTAGGCCTTTAAAGTTTTTCTATCATAAAAATAGTACATGCTTATGAAAGAAAAATTCCAGATACAGAAAAATAAAAGTTAGAATATGATATATATATATATATATATATATATATATATATATATATATGACAAGATTTTTTTCTGAAAAAATATGATTTGATCTTGCATTCTGATGGTGCCAGATCAAATTCTCTCTTTCCCTCTCCCTGTCCCACCCCCCCTCTCTCTCATTCGAAAAACTGAAATTTAACCACATTAACACAATAGCTTCCTGTAGATCTATTTTGTATATCAGAGGTACCTTCCCGGGGGGCAAAATGCACTGGCCTGCTACACAAATCAATATCCATTCCTGTCTTGATGAAGGAGGAGAAGGAGGAGGAGAGGAGGAGGAGGAGGGAGGAGGAGGAGGAGGAGGAGGAGGAGGAGGAGGAGGAGGAAGGAGGAGAGCCACAACTATTGATAGCAACATTTGCCTGAGCAAGGATGAATAATTCAGGTCAGTAGGGAAGCTAGTTGGAAAACCTTTTAAAAGGGCAATCAAGCCTATGGTTAGAATCCAGCTCATGTGCGCCCTGTCTCTGTAGGAGGGCCCTCAAGTTCTGTTATTTTTAAATGTATTTGCCCGTACCCCTCCCCAAACCCACCCATGCGCTGGGTTCCCTATTTGACCCTGTCAATTTAAAAATTAGGATGCGGTCGATCGCGGCACGAGAGTGGCGGGAGTGAGTCGTTAGGGGACACAGCAGGGGCACGGTCCTGCGCAGAGAGGAGAGCCTTAGGCTAGACTGGTCCTTCAGCAGCGTCCCATCCCGGGCTGGTGAGGAAGCGCGAGCCAGTGAGCAGTAAAGTGGCAGGAGCCTCCGCGCAGCATCCTCTCCCCTGCCGCGCGCAGTAATGGATCTCTGCGTCCTAAAGAGGAAGATAATACCGGGTTTAGCTTATAAATAGATGGTTGTATGCTCTCCCTGCGAAGCATTGATTGAGACAGCCAAGCTGACTATTGATCTAATTTTAACTTACATTTTAGCCCTCAGCTCCCGCCTTCCTATCAGTGCTCCCGGGAGTGACGGGCATTAGTCAGTGCGACCGCTAGAGGGCGGGCCGCTTGTCTCCCTGGCTCTCTGGGTCTGGCTTCCATGCAGAGTAAACAATGCTGCCTTCATGGAATCTGAAAAATAGTTTGATTTTCTCGCGCTGGGATGACCTCATCACTCATGAAAGTCAGAGAAAAGCAGAGAATGGACGACAGGCAGTGGGAGGGAGATAAAGCTTGTAGTCACCTCCTCCTATTCCACACAGAGCACCAAGGATGTGCTTCCTACCCAAACCTGCTGAAATGGTGACGGGAGGGGGAGGAGAATGTGAAGTTCTTGTAGTTCTGCCACTCCTGTGACGCAACCACTGTGTAAAAAGTTCATATTGCCTATGCTCTGCCTTTACTGAGATGTCACTAAATGTCAGTACGAGGATGGCCTCCAGGCAAGTGACTTAATTTAAAAATATATTATTTCAGGCCAGCCTGGGCTGGAAACTGAGACCCTTTCTCAAAACAGCAAAAAACAAACAAAACACTAGATATGCGTGTATATTCATTATTTCTAAGCATAATTCAATGAATACCAGCAATTTCATACTACTGGTGTATATAGCTCAAATATTGTGGTTTTAATAGGGTTGGGAATTAAAGCCCACCACTTTTTGTTTTGAGTCATGGAGTATTGGATATAGTGTATGGGGAGGATGCCAGCTATGATCAAGTTAGGCTGATCTAGATCAGGCTAGCCTATGGGCATGCCTGGGAGAGACTTTTTTCTTAGGTTAATTGGCATGGAAAGACCCAGCC
Source organism: Mastomys natalensis (assembly GCA_021653895.1). Lineage (NCBI taxonomy): Eukaryota > Metazoa > Chordata > Mammalia > Rodentia > Muridae > Mastomys > Mastomys natalensis. Next base: position 549,152 of record JAJTUV010000336.1, read on the forward strand.
TGCTGTATGCAGTACTATTCTCTAGGGTTTGGGTCCTGGGTTGTATTAGACTAAATCAAGGGAAAAAATCACCAGAAATAGAATACATACCTCTCCAGATGATCCCCCCTCACCCTAGGCTTCCTTGCCATTTACATTTGCCTTTTCTGATTGAATATAACATTATTAGTAAGAGCTAGTGGCTGCCAAGCATCTGTTTCAGGTCAGGCATTGTGCTAGCCACTATAATTACATTCATTACCTCATTAAATCCTCAAGAAAACCTATCAGATTCTATTATTAACTCATCTTAGAGCTTAAGAAACAGGCTACAGTCTTTGCCTCCAATCAAGTACCTAGAAAGGGATAGAATCCTTGTTGAGTCTGTGAGGGATTGCCTAGATCAGGCTAGCCTGTGGGTATGCCTGGGAGGAGATTTTTTCTTTCTTAGATTAATTGTCATGAAAAGACCCAGCCCACTGTATGCAGTACTATTCTCTGGGGTTTGGGTCCTGTATTAGAGTAAAGCAAGCAAGCAAGCATAGGTGGATTTATTTCTCTCTGTTCTAGATTGTGGATGTGCTATGACTAGCTGCTTCAAGCTCCCGCCCGTGTGATTTCCCCCAAAATATGCACTATAACCTGGAATTGTGAGCTAAAATAGGCCCCTTCTCCCATAAGTTGTTTTTTATATCAGGATATTTTATCCCAGCAACAGAAACGGAACTAGGACAACCATCATGTTGCTAGGTAGCCAGTTAGATATTAGCAGGATGAGAGGACATTCGGGCTGGGCTCCCTTCTCAGAATCAACAACTTGGAAAAGGGAAGAACTGGAGCTACCTCATCACATCTCTGGCCCTGGTGTGATGCCCTGAAATGCCAGGAAATCATTAATGGATAACTGTGAAAACCTGGTTCAGGAACTCTAAACCTTATAAGATTGCTGTAGAGCAGGAAACCTTCTGATAAAGAGCAGGGCACCGTATAAACAAGCACGAGGCACGCATGTATGATCCAGTTCTCAAGAGGAGACAGCAAGAGGACCAGAAGTTTAAGGTCATCCTCAGCTACATAATGAATTCCAGTTTGAAGCCAGACAGAATACATGAGACCTTGTCTAAATGAACAGGAACAAGGATATACTAATACCCGCTCCTGTCAGAGTTGATCCAAGGATCATCAAAGAACATACTCAGGAACAAAAGCAGCTTGTCGTCTTTATCAAAACACACAGACACACAGAACATAGACACACACCACACACACATACACACACAACACACACACACACACACACACACACACACACACGAGTTGATCCACATGAGCCTGTCACCTGGAAAGAAAAAGATATCTCTTAGGAAAGCTGTCTATTCCAGAGGCTTTAGAACTAAGCCTGCCTAAAGTTTGTGCACTTGTCTCGTTAGTCACTGTGTACTCTTAGCTTTTGAAAGTACCTTATTTCTCTGGAATAAAAACTATCCTCTTCTTCCTAAATTGTGGGTCTCCTTGAATTCTCTCTATGGACATCACAAGAGAAGTCAACGATGAGATCCTAATGGTGGTGTCCGACGTATTAAGAAACATGCCTACCCATAGAAACTACATGGCTAAGCAGAAGAGCGTATGGAGAAGGAATGATAGAGACCTTGTAATGAGAGTTGCCCAGACCAGACCCAAATCTTCGTAGGGAAAACTCTTCAAAGAACAAGACTGCAGCAGCCATGATCGCTTGCATCATCATCCATGAAAATAGCTGGATAGTGTAGAAATAATGTCATTAAAAGAGAAGATCTTTCTCAGTTCTCTGTTCAGCCACCAAAGTGATGCTTACAGTGAACTGGTCAGTATGGTAGGAAGAGGAATACTTTACTAAGTTAGAGTCTCTCACTCCTCAGAGAACCTCATGAGGGAAAGAGATTACAAATAAGAGGGGGAAAACCCACTCACATTTAATTTATGATGGAAAAAAAGAGTTGGCAGAAGGAGCCAAGGGAGGCTACTCTGTGGCAATGACATTCAAACAGGGAACTGAAGCATATATAGGAGATGCCAGGTCAGGCTGGGAGCTAGCCCTTCGTAGAGCGATGTGAAGCAGTCTTAAGAAAGAAATAGTGTTGGGGAAATGTGATTGAATGAGAGAGGAGGCTGGACAACTCAGGGTTTTTTAAAACCTGGGTGACATGAACCTCTTCAGTGCAGTCAGAAGTCTTTTAAGATGTGGACCACAGAACAAAGTAAGTGATTCTTGATTTAGGAAGGTTGCTTTTTCCGAAGCCAGGAGAACATTTAGGAAGTGGGACCTGGAGAGACATTCAAGAAGTTAATACAGTCACTGTTCAATGGGAGGTGATGGGGGCTGGACAAAGTGGCATGCTGCAGATGGAGAAAAGTGGGTGCACTGTCTTCAGTATCTAGTGATGTGTCAGTGTGATTGATGAGCAGATAGGGTTCAAATGCTCTCTGTTTCTGGCCTGAGGCATTGGATTGAGTGACATATCATATTTTATTTTAATCTAAACAGCATAGAAAGAGATAGAGAGAAGAGAGAGAGAGAGAGAGAGAGAGAGAGAGAGAGAGAGAGAGAAGGCAAATTGAACCACATTTTCATTTGAAGCAGAAGGCAGCTAACCACCCAGACATTTCAAGCGTAAATGAAGAATAGTTTGACACTTTACTGACCACCGTGTTTCATTATATCAACAGAAAAATAATGAATACACTTGCTTTTGTTAGGGATCTTTGAGACTGTCGAGGAACCTGAAGCTCTCTTAGCCGTAACTCTCTGTCTTTGTGCAGAACTCACGTTCATCAGCCATTCATCAGCCATTCAGGTTGCATCCTACATTCAAGGTGAACCACCGTATTAGAGTTAGATAGGACAGCATTGCACCTTACCAAACTAATGGAGGGATGGAGTGACTTGCCCAGAGTCACACAGTGAGTTGTAAACAAAGGGAGGGAAGAACCAGGCCTCTGTGTCTTGCTTCCTTCTTAGGACTAAATCATCTCTCTTTGACACAGAAGCCTTCTTCAGAAGGACAGGCTACTATGACATCTGGACATCTAAAGGACAATAGGGATTTTTCACCTTTACACTGAAATACACAACAAAATGGTGCTTTGCTGAATTTTTCCCTAGGTGGATGCTGGCCCTGGACAGGAGTATTAATTTGGAGATGGTATTTTTTGGGTTGGGACTAGTGTATGGTTTGTCACTATGACAGCTAATGAAGGAAGCATCCACTGAGATTCGTTCACTTAATTAGCAGTGACATCAACAAGTGAGAACATTCACTTCCTAGAATGTCAGTATTAACAAAGGAAAGGGACATTAGCAGACCATCCCCGACTCACTGAGAGAAAGGATGGCAGTTGCTCTATGGAAGCTGGAAACAGATGAATTATTAAGAATGCTTCCATTTTTATGCTTTTCAGCCTGCTTATCTGCCTTTAGCAAGCTGTTCATCAATGGAAAAACATGTCTTTAATGATGAAGATTTTAGGACTGCCCATTCTTTTCACGGCTATCTCAGTCGCCTTTGACATGCTGGGTGCTTGCCATCCCTAGATGGGTACAAACGACTCATCTTTTATTGCTGTTGTTGTGGGCTGAGTCTGAATTTAGCTTCTTGGTACTAATTAGGGGAAGAAGACGAATGAAACATCTGTGTTGGAGCAAACAGACCTTTTCTTACTGTACAGATTAATGTGGTTTCCCCCTTCAGGTTGGAGTTGTGTTTCCCCTTGCTTTTCCTGCAGACACTCGCACATAGTACCATCCTCCCACTCTCCTGCTGCAGAGCAAGAGGGGCTGCGGGTTGTTGCAAGCTTTGGTCTAATGCAGCACAACACAAACTCGTAAGCTTCCTTAAAGCATATGAGAGATTTGTTGCGATTTTTTTTTTTTTTTTTTTTTTTTTTTTTTTGTAATTGGATTGTGTGGTTCTCGAGTATAAGCTTTGTGCACGGCAATGCTCGATTGTGCTGTCAACAAACTGAATATCCTCAGCCCTTACCCCGTCCTGGGTTCTACTCTGAAGGCACATTGGAACAAGTGGATAGTTGCAACCTTACCACAAGGACAAACCTCTGTCTACTCCAAGTGACATGGAAAAATGCCGTTTGTAAACTTCAGAACACCATCGCGTATACATGGCTTTTGTGACAAGGTCTCCCTATGTAGTCCTGGCTAGCCTGAAATTCACTATGTAGACCAGGCTCATCTTGAACTCGCAGAGACCCACCTGCCTCTGCCTCTCACCTGCTGGGATGCTCCGCCACATGCAGCAACAAATCATTTTTTGACAAACCCCATAAGTAATTAGGACTGCGTGTCATAACATTGCACTTAGGATTTACAACTGTTCTTTGTTCTTGTTTTCAAGATCAAGTGAGTAGTTAACAGACTCCGCCACACGGGCCTCCCCACTGCTCAGGTATACTGCTTCATATTCAAAGCACAGGTTCCTCTGTGAGTTGGCAGTTAATATGTGTAAGAGCAAACTAACTCAAGCCTTACGGTGATTTAAATGGAATACAATATGCAGAAATACTAAAAACAGGCTGGGGAGGCGATTTTGCAGTTAAATCACCTGCCATACAAGCAAGAAGAGTCGAGTTGGAATCCTCAGGACACACAGAAATGCCAGTGGGCACAGCATCCCATCTGTACACTCAGCCTTGGAAGGCAGAGATAAGGTATGTCTCTGCAGGGAGCTGGTTAACAGCACTAGCCACATTCTCACCAGCCAGATCAGTAACTTCTGGGTTTGATTGAGTCCCCCTACCTCAATGAATTAGAGTAAAAGAGGAGTCAAGAATGATTTCCAACATCGAACTCACATTCACGGACACGCACGTGCGCCTACACCACTACCTTGCAGTCCTGAGAAAATACATATACCCATGCACACATGCAACACACATACTTATGTAAAAGAAAACAAAGAAAAAAGAAATGCTAAAATAAGCCAGGTTATGATGATACCACTAATAAGAACATTAAGAAGACTACGTTTCTCAGGATATTTATAATTTTGTGACTCAGTTTGCTCTGCTTTAAAATGGGGGAGGGGTGGTACTTCGAAGGATTATTAATATCTGGAAAGCAGTGTGAATGCTGATGGGTACATTGTCTCTTCATAAAGGCTGGGTCCACTGTCACTACCGTAACTATGTGGGCATGGTCATTTCTATGGTTAAACTGAGATTAAACTTCAATATTTTTAGTAATGATAATTTGATTATCTCTAAATCCATCTTAATTGTAACCATCGTTCTTTCAGCTCATGGCTGAGCCAGAATTGAGGTATAAATAAACAGAAAATTATCCTTTAAAGATTGTTGATTTCTAGCTGATGTGTAAATTGGTACACACCTTGTAAATGGTGTTAAAAACCTAAAACACAAGTACTCTCTGCCCCGGTGATTACCTACCTGTGAATTTATTTTATAAGAACACTCAAGATGGTGTGAAGAGACATATGTGGAAGACTTTTCCAACAAATTTATTTATAATATGAAAGAAGGAGACAGTGTTCAGCAATAAGCTACTAGTTATGTAAACTATATACGTTCCTGTGATGGAATATTGCATAGACATTAAATACTGTGGTGTAGAAAAATATATCACACAACCCAGTAAAAATCCACTACAGAATATAGTAAGTGCATAAATAAGGCAGTTGTGTTGTAATGCATCAATGCAAAAATATTTTTGTGTTGTGTGTGTGTGTGTGTGTGTGTGTGTGTGTAGCATATGCCACACCAGGGCAGGTGCCCACAGAGGACAGAAGTGAGCATCACATCTCTTAGAGCTGGACACGCTGGTTGTTGTGAGCAGGCAGGTATAGGGAATAGAACCCATGTCCTCGAAGAACAGTTAGTGCTCTTAACTGCTGAATCATCTCTCCAGCCCCCATCCATGCAAAATTTTTAAATGAAACTTGCTACATTCTCAAAACTTCTTTGAACCTAATCTACTCAGAGCATGCATCTTAAATCAACCATATTTCTAAGTCATGGTCTGGTCCAGTGATTCTTTTGGTAATTCAATGTTGGTTATTAAAGTTTGCATCTCTCTGCTGAACGTTCTGTCAAAATACAAAGTTATTACATTCGTCACAGTTCATAGTTCCAGGCTTTCCCAAACCAACACTGTCTATGCGCCTTTGCGCATGCGCACTGTAACGAGGAGGAGTGTGAATCCTTCCTCTCAGAGAAAATGGCTGGTGGGGAACAGCAGGCCTTCTCTACTTCCACACCACTTTCTTCTTATAGTTTCTCTTGCTACTCTCTGTGCAGCCGTGCATGCGCGCGTGCGTGCGTGTGCGTGCGCGTGCGTGTGTGTGTGATTTCCAGAATCCACAAGACAGCCCCCACTGAGCACTTCTTTTCTGTAGAGGAGCTGCTGTGCATCTTGATGCCCCCTTCCTTGGATGCTGTATTCCCAGAGATCCTATCCTGTGCCCTGTCAGTCATAGAAAACCAAGGCAAGTGTGTCTGTCCCCTGGTCTCCTCCCAGGCGTGCGGTAGGATCACTTTGAACTCCACAGGCATGAATGATTCCACCAAACCTTTTGCCTTCTGAAATCACCTGAGGCAGAGGCATTTATGAAACAGGGCAGAGACACTTGTCAAAGAGCCAGGAGGCAAAGGAGGAACTGGGATAGGAGGGAGTGAGATCACATGAGACAGATGGCCTGGTGGAAAGGCTATGGGGCAGAGGAAAACAAGTTGGCCATTCTTGAGGCATCTCAGAGAGCCATCTTTAGAACTCTTAAGGACTCCTTCCTTTAAGAAGAATTGATTTCACTAAAGTGCATTTACATAGTATAAAATACAGCATTATAAATGTGCCATTTGATGGTAGTAATATGTTTATTTAGTGACATAATCATCACACTCCAGATAGGGAATATTTCATTGGTCTAAAATGTCCCCTCTGGCCCCTCTAATGTTAATAGCTGCTCCCCTGAGTGGGCACTGCTGCTCTGCTTTCTGTCCCATAAAATGCAGTGGGCATTTGCTAACATTTCATTTAAGTGTTGTGATGAAGTGTGCGCTGTCTTCTGTCTGGCTAGCATGTCCTGAGATTCATTCACGGTGTTGCTGTTTATTTCCTCTCATGGTAAGTAGTACTGTACTGTATGAGCATGCCCTACTTCCACGGTTCCTTGTGTATATTGATGGGCACTTGGTTGTCTTTTATCTTTAGGAAGGTTAGTTATTAAAAAGAAATTTTCCATAAACATTCATGTACACTCCCGTATGCTCTGAAAGTATGCTCTGCTGTCTTCTTAAATAAATATGTAGGAATAGAATACCTGGGTCCTATGATATTATACATAGGATTTCATGAAATGACTGAGTTATTTCTCACAGTGAAATACTGCTGGTTTTCATGTTCACAGGAAGGGTATAAAAATCCCAGCTATACATCCTCACTATCAGTCTATAATCTTAGTGTTTCTAGGGAGTCCGAAGTATCCTGTGATAGCTTTAACTTCCATTTTCCTGAGGATTAATGACGTCAACATCTTTTCATATGTTTATTGGGTTCTCTAGACATAATTTTGATTAATAAACCAGTAGAGACTGCAAAGAGTTCATATCTACCATATACTATGCTTCCAATTTATCACAGCTAATAAGCAGATATTGACATATTAGTAAGTAAAGTTTGTACTACATTTTAATTTTCACTTTTTTACATAATATCATTCCCGGTGCCACATCCTTCAGGGCCCCATCTGCACTATCAAAATAAATATAGTCACTACATTTACGCTGAGCTTCTCACAATCTCCCTGCTTCTGATGGCTTCAGACTTGAGGAGCATTCATTAGGTATTTTATAGACCAGCTCACTGGAGGTCAGCTGATGTTTTTCAAGTGGCTAGTCTGGGTTGGTGGCTTTGGGGAGGAAGAGCTTAATAGCAAAAGGCTATCCCTGTCACTCACGTCTAGGGTGCAAGCTGCCATCAGGACTTCTTACTGTGGCTGATGACCTTGATTTCATGGATACATTGGCAAAGTCTCTCTACTCAAAAATCACTCTTGTTTTCTCATTTCTCATCCCACACTCTTTGGAAGAAAGCCACAGGCACACCTAAAGGATGAGGATCCTCAAGACAGACTAGCCAAATAAATAATTTCAAATACTCTTGTATGCGAGATTTGTCTGTTTATCCCATTTATTTATTTAATAATTTCTTGAGATAATTTTGAACAGTAAACGCTGATTATTTTGTAGTTTGAATTATAAAACAATATTTCATTATGTATTTTGGTCCTTAATTTCATCTATCTCTCACTATTGTGAGTTCTTTCTGGTTAGTTTCTGTGTTCATCTAATATATGCTAAACTCTGTGTGTATGGTGTTGTGTGTGGTGTGTGTGTGTGTGTGTGTGTGTCGTGTGTGTGTGTGGCGTGTGTACTTTTTTACTTCTAGAACTGCAAGATGAGTCAAGCTCAAGTAAAATATTCTTCACTCCACCTCTGAAACAAACTTTTTCTATGGGGAGTCCCAGTCCCAGTTTCTTTCATGGGATAATGTTAGAAAAACCCAAAATGTAGGCTCTGGGTGTCCACAGTATGCCTGGGCATTCTGTTATCTATTTTTAAAATAAGTCATTTGTCTTCCATAGTTGATTTCTAAGAAGCGTTTTACTTTATTTCTACTTCTAGACACATGTTCATTTAAAAATATATATATATATATATGTAACAGTAGAGATTTGCTCCTCCTGCCTGGGTAAAGCTAATCAGAGTGAGTATTCGATACAGAAGTCTTGTACCGGTCATCCCTTGGCTTCCCGATGCTCGCACTGTTAATTTGGTGGGAAGCTTTGCCTCTATTCCCACTGCTCTTGAAGGAGAAAAGTAGCTTCCAGCCACTCGCTGTTTCTCCACAGATGAGCAACAGCGTGGGAAGAATGGCTTGGAGAGATGCTTGAGGAAACGCTGGCTTGGAAAGTGAGACCACAGAAGATGTCAGCACATTCTGATGGCAATAAAACGTGAAATGAGGAGAGTGTGATTATTTTCCATGACATTGAAAAAAAAATCAATGTCAAGTATGGCTGCTGCTTTTAGGCTAAAAGCAAAAAAAAAAGAGCTCATATTTGAGATAGGTGTGTAGCCACCCACAGCCTGCAGCAGGATGAATGTTGATATTAAAACCTGGCGCTTTTAAGTTCCTCTGATGGCTGAGGTTTCAGTTGCATTTTCTTGAAATATAGCAGTAAGCCAAAATACTCATTTCCACACCAACTGATGTCTACTATGTGCAGGCAAAGAAGTATGGGAAGAAAAAAAAAAAGAGAGAAATGAAAAATGTAATCTCCTTGCTCTATAAGCTCATGGTTTGGTACAATAAGCCTGAGATTTTTAATTAGGCATCTCTATTAGTGAATCTTCTCATGCCAATATATGCAGTATGCATCTACTTAATGTTGATATGTTTTCAACCATGCTTTAAATTTCACAGGCACCCTCTCTGAGAGCAGAGATCGTAAGGAAGCATATAAATAGCAGTTCTAATATTTTTCCTTCTGTAATTCCGTGGATCATCCAGGTTTCGGCTTGGGATATTGGCATACCTATGCTGAACTGGCACGAAAGGAAAATACATGGTGCAAAAAGCATTTTTAAATGGAGACTGGAAGGGATCACAATGAGACCCTCCCCTCCAGTTTTTTTTTTTTGGGGGGGGGTTGTTTTAGTTTTAAATAAAAACAGCAAATTTAGGACTGAAATTCAAGAAAAATTTGAGACTTTAATTCTTCCAAGGTCATTGCCACCATTTTCCCAATCATCTTATTCCAGAAGATTAAAGTACCTCCAAGTTGCCAGGCACTTACCATTCTGTTTGAGACTATAGTTTGAGAACCAATGACCAATGGCCAGGGGTTACCATTCTGCTTTGTATATCAGAACCTTGCTATGGTCTGAAATTTGAGTCATCCCCAAATCTATACACTCAATCTCGATCCCAATCCTGGTACAATGGTCTTTGGAAGGCGGCATGTGATAAGATCATAAGGCTCTGTCCTCATGAATGTGATGACTGAACTTTCCTACTGTGTAAAGGCCGTGGGTAGAAAGCAACAACTTTGAAGCAGAGAGCAAGCCTTCTCCAGTTACCAAATCTACTACTTGGTCTTGGACTTTAATGTCTCCAAAATTATTAGCATAAACTTACAAATGACACGGTCTAGGGTAGTTTGTTACAATACTCCCGAGGGAGTAAGTCAAACTCTCTGGAATAGTGAACCAGTTTACCCAGAGTGGGCTTTGGGCACTTGTGTCTATTAAAAGCTTCCCAGGAAACAGCAATGTGTGTCTAGAGTTGTGGTGATCGTTCTACATCTATAGCTTTCCCTGTGGATATGACAAATTTCAGTTAGCTCTCAACTGGTTACAGAAATGGCTTCTCAAAGCCTCCAGCTAATTACAAGATAAAGCCTTCTCCTTCCCTGAATGCAAATGCATCTGTTACTCCATAAAGAACTCTGAAAAGGTTCCGTTACCCAATATTCCCAAAGCAACAACAAGGGAAGACAGCCTTGTCTCTCTTTCAGCTCCTGCAACTCCCACTACGAGCTAAGGATACATGAAGCAGGCTGTGACCTAATTCCAGAGAGTAAATTGAATGAAAATCAGTGTGAACTAGAATCAGCTAATTAACAGTATCACTTCACTATAATTATTTTGCAAACTCAGCTTTATGGGGGAAAAAATGTCAGATAAGGTTTTTACAAATGAGTAGATTTACAATTTATGTTCTTAAACCTTATCATGATTGTCAGTCTCCTATTGCTAAAAAGTTGTGTGCAGTACAAGCAATATGGATTTCTATCTATGCTGTACTTCTATTCTAAAGCAATTTGCTGAACATGTTCCCCACACATGTCAATTTTTCTCCTTTGCTAAGGCAAGCAAACTTTAGACCAGACATGTTTCAGATCAATGCTGTTTTAGATTTTAGAAAGGCAACATCATGTGTGAGCAGTCCCTCACATACCCATGAAGCAGAGTCTGGAGCAGAAACTCAGTCTAACTCATTAATACCCATAAGTGAGCGTGTGAATACAACAATATGCAGAGGAGCTATAAATAACCTATGTCAAACCAGTTCATTTTTGCCACCAAAAGAATTTGGCACAAAATGATTTTTTAATGGAACTTTTTTTTTTCCCAGGGATTTGGGAGCTAGAAATTGCAGGAAAGGGCTTTTCAAGTGGGGTTATGCTTAAAACTAATTTTTAACAAGAGGATTTAACTAAAAGCAGTTTAAAATCATCTATACATGAATGAAAACATCCTGTTTACATGAAAGATAATGGTTCGAGGCAGGTCCTTCCATGATTGGACAAAATGGACATCTGCTGTCATTCAGAGATAGATAGTTCGGTGTGTACCTTTCACAAACATCTTTATAGTAAATATTTTCAAAAATGCATGCATTTGATTATCTTATAGAGGACTGGTTATCCACAATGAATGAATGATAAAATGAAAACATGTAATTTACAAATTATTTACTGTCTCCATAAGACTAAATTAACTTTCATATACAAAAACATAAATTATTTTGTTATAATCACATTTATGCATACTTAATGACAATTAGCTAATGAGCTAAACATCTTAATATATGTTTACAAAAACATATATTCAAAATAATAATTGTTGATTCAAAATAATAATGAGTTTTTTCACATTTCCAAAAGTATATATTTTTCTTTCTGAAATATGTTGGGAAATAGCTATTAAAAGTAAGAGGCTATGAATTATCTAATAAACAGCACATTATAAGTAAACCTGTCTACGAAATGAAAATCTAATTTCAGAAAAACATAACTCCCTTTATTAAGTACATTTATAATATGTTGCAAACATCTTTTCCTTTCTTAATCTCATGCACGTGTGTATGCATGTTTGTTGGTGGGTACTTGGGCCACTGGTTACATGTCCATTTGTGTGGTGCATACACAGATGTAAAAGCCAGGAGACAACCTCCAGGGTCATACTCAGACATGCTCTATTCTCACTTGAGACAGAGCTTGTCATTGGCCTGAAACTGACCAATTAAGGCAGACTGAGCTCCAGGGAGTCTCCACATCCTCAGAGCTGAGACCACAAGCCAGGGACACCACGCCCAGCATTGTTATGTGAGAACTGGCAACTAAACTCAGATACTTTTCCTGGCAAGATATATGCTTCATCAACTTTGCTATTCTTCTAGTCCAAAGATCCACAGTTTAATATCTAAATAAATATCTAACTACCAATGTGAAGAATCATAATTTCATAACCAGCATCATAATTTTTGCCACGTTGTGTCTAGCTCTACATATGCACAGTTTTACATATGTACACACTTAAGTACCACTAGAACTATTCAACATTGCAAAGTGTTTCTTAGCTACCATGTGCAAATACTGTGGCTGCCATCTTATTCATGAGCCCTTCTGGATGGTAATTAGAGGGAGCACAGAGGAAAGCAGGAGAATAGAAATTCAGCCCTACTGGGAAGGATTCTTTATTGCAAAAATCTATTGCGATTTTTGCTATCTGGGAAAGAAATTGAATGGTCAATTAATTTTCATTTTCTCCTATCAATATTGTAAGACTCATATCCTCCCACTCTCCATACCCACAGCTCCTCATGGCTTTCTCCTGTACTCTTGAAGTAGGACAAGACCTGCAGAGAAATATATCCCTGGGGTTTGAATCTGTTCTGAAGAAAAGAAAGATTGGTGCTCAGCTAAGGGTAAGATCCAGTGTGCCAAAGACACCAGTATACCTTAAGGACTATGAAGTATTTATGGGGTTCAGAGATTTCTAATGCAAAAGTGAAACAATAGTCAAAATGGAGAATTGATGTATATAAGACAACCCAAGGAAGTAACTACTCATTTAGATTTTCAAAAACCTCAATGATGGAGAATATCAGTGTTTTGGTTGAGGTTTCTATAGCTGCAGAAAATACCATGACCAAGAAGCAAGTTGAGAGGAAAGGGTTTATTCAGCTTATACTTTACATTGCTGTTCATCACCGAAGGAATCAGAGCAGGAACTCAAACAGGGCAGGAAACTGGAGGCAGGAGCTGATGCAGAGGACATGGAGGTGTGCTACTTACTGGCGTGTTCTTCATGGTTTGATTGACCTACCTATTTATAGAACCCAGAACCATCAGCCCAGGGATGGCACCTCCCACCATAGGCCCACAGAGGGCCCTCTCTCACCCATCACTAGTTGAGAAAATGCCTTACAGCTAGATCTCAGGGAGACATTTCCTCAACTGAGGCTCCTTCCTCTCTGATATCTCTAGCTTGTGCCAAATGACACACAAAACCAGCTACTACAGTCAACAAAGCATTCCAATATTTAGATGACATTTTGCCCTGGATGCTTTCTATGGCTTGGCTGCAACTTGAATTTGTTTCTGAAGTCTTGGCTATCAGTGTATTGGTGCTAAGTGGTGCGTAGGCTCTTTACCTGAGAGATAGATCTATGTAGGATGTCATTAAGGACCGTATCCTCAAGGAATTGAGTTAGTTTTTGTGAAATCCCAGTTAGCTTCTTGAGAGAAGATCATGATGTAGAGTGGGAGGTTCCTCATCAGGCTTTGTTCACATCTCAACAAATGATTGCTCACATATCCACGGGCCCCTGTCACTGTAAAATCATTTACTACAAGGTCTTCATCAGAGTTAAGTCAAGACCAGTGTCATGACCTTGAATCTCCAAAACTAAATAACCTTTTATCATTATACATTGTCCAGAATCTGGCGCTTCATTTCAGTGCTGGAAAACTGACTAACATAAGGTTCTAAGTCAGTGATCGGAAAACCACAGCCACAAAGTGAATTAAACCTGATGACATAGGATGTTGGTTTGCTTTGTTGTTTTTGCGTTTTGGTGTGCACACGTATGTGTACATACATGTATGCATGTGTGAGTGCATGTGTGTGTATGTGCATGTGTTATGTGTGAAGGTCAGAGGACAACTTAGCAATTGTCAGTTCTTCCCATCCATCACATAATCCTAGGGATCAAACTCATGCTGTCAAGCTTGGAGGCAGGTGACTTCACAGGTCAAGCCATCTCACCAAACCTGTTGTCAATTCTACTGGAGCACAGCCACTGCTTGATCTATGTTATCTATGCCTACTCCATGCTACTATAGCAGACCAAGGATCTGTGAAGACAGAAGTATATATTCTCTTATCCTTTGTAAAACAACAAAAAAAGTTACTCTATATCATGTCTATCTGAAATTGTACACAATTATCTTCGTTTATAGTCTCAGGGGAGTTAGAAACCTATTGGCCAGCATTGTCTCTACAAGCAGCTTCATATGAGAGTCTTTACATGCCCACTCTTGAAATAACGCAGCTGAGGAGGTAGTTCAGTTGCTAGTGTGCTTCTATAACACACTCAAAGCCTTGGGTTCGATTCCTAACACCATATAAAACAGGTGTGTGGCGGGGCACACCTGTAATCCCAGCACTCATGATACGGAGGCAGGAGAATCAGAAGTTTAAGGTCATCTTCAACTACATAGAGAACCTGTTTCTGAGCAAGTGAGTGAATGAATGAAGAAACAAATGAATAGATACAGTAAAGTAGATATTTAATAATCCAGTGGGGAGTAATAGTTCAGTGGTGGAACACAAGGCAAAGTGTTAGGTTATGAATTCAATTTGCAGCACTGAAAAAAAAAAAAAAGAAGAAATAACTCTTTTTCTCTAATCCCTTTGGCTTAATCTCTCCTTTATCTGGGATTAAAATTTACAATTCCCACATATGCTTAGTTGCTAAACAGGCTCACAGCTCAGCAATGATTATGCAAAAGTCTAAACCGTTGATCACATGCTATTAGGAAATTCTGGGGCATTCCAAGTTTTCTCCCTAACCAGAGGTCCTTAGACACTAGAGCAAAATGCTGTGAGATTCCTTAGGAGGTTTTGATCATTTTTACTGTCCTAACCCCATAAATTCTGAACACTGTCCATCTTCAGAAATGCCTGGGAAGGCTGTGTAACAAAGACACTGTAGGTATAGCAAAAGCTTTCAATAAAAGGCAAATCGAACTTTAATGAAGTACAGCCTTCAGAAAGCCATAGAACAATCAGAACAGTTTGTTCTTCCTGCTTGACCTAGGAGAGCTTTCATTTCCTTATCTTCTATGGCCAGATTTCTCAACAGAAATGCAGAGGCACTAGGGAATGGCTCTGAGAATGCCCCTAGCCTAAGATGGCTATCTCAACTCAAGGGTAATGTGGACGATCAGAGAATTTGGTTGCTCAAGGCTAGCTAAAAATGTATTTGTCTTTATGGGCAAATGGTGAGGTCTAATGAGAAGTGGTCATGTCTGACCTTACTTGTTGATTTAATCACCCACATCTTCATAAGCTTGAGCACACTCTGTTCTCTCTCTAAATCTAATTTATTGAACGAAGACTGGGCGCCTTTGCAGAGTTACTGTGAGGATCTATGACGAGGACCTACAGTGTACAACAGTTGATAAATGATAGTGGCCATGACTGTTATCATTTCCAGGGCACCATATAGGAATACATTCTCTGAGTAAGAGGATCAGAGAGCGGAAAGAGATGCCAGACATGAGTACTCTGGAACAGTCAACGTGGGTACCACTTCTTAACCCCCTCTATGTGGAGTCACATTACCACCTACACCCTACTCTGTTTTCTTCGTCTGCATCAAGGTGAAACTCTCAATACCACTGGAGGAATTTTGATGAAAAAGTAGTGAAGACCTAGGCCACTGGACATGCACAGGCTTGTAGCACCCTGGCTGGACCTTGTCCTGAGTCAAAAAGTCCATTTTCCAGGCCTTCACCAAAACAAAGGATTTAAAAAAGAAGTCAGGTCTTTTTTTAATTTCTCCTCTTATTTCTTGTAAACTGAGCAGCCTTTGGTTCAATGTTTGAGGACAGGGCTGTAAAATGGGGTACATGCTCTCCAACTTTCTCTGACAGATCAGAAAAGAACCCAAGGCCATGGGTGTCATGCTTCCAAAGAGACCAGATTAACAAAAGCAGAGAGAAGAACGTGATGTGCTGACACATAGCAAAGCTGTTGTCTGGCAGGCATGTGAGAAGTGGCTCTGCCCTCTGTGAGTTGGGAAAGAAGTGAGGACAGGATGAGGAAAGACCCTTAGTTTGCTAGCAAAGCCCTACCATAGCCTCACAAACTAGGCTTAAGATAACAGGGGTGTATCATCTCCCACACCTGGTGGCCAAAGGACCAAAAGTACCTGCAGCATCACAATACTGTGAAGCCTGCAGGGAGGGCTTGCCTGGCCTGTTCTGGTTTGGCTGCCCTCATACCCTACTCATGCTCTTCTTCTGATGGAGAACACATGGCAGTCTTCCAAGAGTCTTCACATCGTCTGCCTCATATCTCTCCTCTTAGTAGAACACCTATCATACTGGATAAGGGCTCACTCCAGTATGACCTCTCTTTGACTTCATTATGCTTGCATAGACTTTATTTCCAAATAAAATCACATTCACAGGTTCTAGGAGTTAGGGTTTTAATGTATATTTTTAGAGGTGGTAATTTAAACTATGACAAGTTACCAGAGAAGGGGAGATGGTGGATGATGAGAGGTTCTATTTCATTCCCTTCATCAGCTCTTCTAATCCTCTATCCCCCTATTTCCCACTTCCCCACTCACCTACTCACTTACCTCTCTCTCCCCCACTTTCCTATTTCCCCATTCTCCTACTCCCCCACTCTCCCACCTCCCGATTACCACCCCCCATTACTCTTCCCTCTTCAGTGCTTTATACAGCTCCACGACAAACTGGCTCCCTTAATCAACATCATTCCCCAATAAGACCAAGTTCCTTGATACGGAAGTATGAAAGTGGGAAAAAATGACCCAAACTTTCCATCTTCCTATGCAGAGTAAAGACAGATACATGCGGTATCTCACTAGGAAGAAGCATTAGTATGTTCTGCTTAGTGTTGTGAGGGGCAGATGCTGCTGGTGTGTCTGCACATTCTGGTTGTTTGTAGTACATTTTAGTAGTGCTGCAAACTAAAACCATGTCTTGTGCACACAAAGCAATCACTATCACTCAACCACGATTCTCATCCCCAGTCAATTCTCTCTACAATGTTTAGCCCTACAGTTGGTGAAAAGCAGGAGTGAGGAAAAGGCCATATTTTCATCTGAGATACTGCTCCTTTATGACAACCAAGGATGCTCTGTGACTTGGAAGTCAATGACCAGGGTAAAGTCAGTATGATGAAATGAATTGCCTATAATTTACCAAGTATAAGACATAGAATGGTCTCCTTGGTGTGTTTCCCAAGATCCAGTTAATAAGACCTTGGCTTTCCACATGTTTGAAGGATCCTTAGGTCTGTCTTCTGCTTTGCTTAAATTCTGCTTAAGAATTTAAGCCTCTTTCTGCAACTCTGGTAGTTGTTGGGTAGAAGAGAAATACTAAGTTGAGTCTTGAAGTTGAGCAAAGTGACACTATTCCAGGAAGAACAATAGAAAGATAGAGTAGACCCTGCATTGCCTGAAGAAGGTTAGCACTAAAAATTCTAGTATATGGACACTGAGACTCCACTTAGGAAAGAGCCACAGGAGGGAACAGCACAGGGCTTCTCTGTGCTTTGCACACAGTGTGAGTTAATGCATGCAAGCCAAAGCATCACTTGTTCTACCGTCTCCCGAAGTTTTAGATTTATATGATTAAGTTATTTTCTTCCAATACATTCTTGTACATGCACAAACATTTTCCCTAGGAATAGTAGCTCCTTGGCAACAGCCTCAGAGTTTATTGCATCCTCTCTTGATAGATTGACAGCATATCCCAAGGGCTTCAGATTGGTCTGTGGATACGCATGTGATACACTAAGAAGAAAAATTCTTCTATCCTGCAGCTCTGTGTGTTCCTGGAAGCAAGCTGCAGTAGAGCTGACTCTGGGCATTGTCATGGTGCTGAGGCATGACAGTATTTGGGCTTTCCCAAAGGATGAAGAAGGATGTATCCAAGAGAAAAATCAACTTTTGGGCAAAGAGTTATCTATAAAACATAGTGCTCTCTTTGGGTTTTAACTTCTAAAAGGCAGGCTTTCTGTTTTAAGGACTTTCTATTCATTTACAACGTGGAAGAACATGTTTTCACAATTATTTTGTGCCAAAGATGACGTTACTAGGGATCTTAAAGTTGGTTCACAAGCTATGCCTTAAAAAGGTTTGAGAAAGTTCCTCTGCCTGCTTTGTTGCTGTTGTTGAGACGAGGACTCATGTATTTCAGACTGACCTCAAACTCACTGTGTAGTGAATCTTGAACTTGCCATCTCCTTCATCCAGCTCTAGAATGCTGAGATTAGAGCATTTGCACCACCTTCTCCTGGTATGTGTGATTCTAGGACTCAAATACAGAGCTTTGTGCATGGTAAGCTGTTGAGTTTTCTCTTTGCCTAGCTATTGTAATGCTAAGTGTGGGCCCCCAAGACCTGGAGTCTGCACATAGCCCCTGTGACCCTGCTCCCAACTAATTTTTGATTGGTGAATAAAGCCAATAGCTGGGCAGAAGAGAGATAGGTGGACTTCAGGTTTCCTGGGCTTTGGGTCTGAGAGGACCACTAGGAAAGAAAGTGCAGGAGGGGAGGAAGGAAAAGCTGCTATGGGTTAGGTGAACCATAAAATCATGGCTCTGAGGACTTGTGTCTTAGGTAGAGTTTTACTACTGTGAACAGACACCACGGCCAAGGCAACTCTTATAAGGACAACATTTAATTGTTGCTGGCTTACAGGTTTAGAGTTTTAATCCATTTTCATCAAGGTGGGAACATGGCAGTGTCCAGGCAGGCATGGTGCAGGAGGAGCTGAGAGTTCTACATCTTGTTCTGAAGGCAAACAGAAGACATGAGAAGACTGGCTTCCAGAGAGCTAGAATGAGTGTCTTAAAGCTCACACCTACAGTGACACACTTCCTCCAAGAAGGCCACACCCACTCCAACCAGATAGTGCCACTCCCTGGGCTAAGCATATTCAAACCATCACAGTTGGCCAGTTGGAGTTAAGAGCAGCCCAGATGAAACATAGTAAACAGTAAGTGATAATCTGGGGTTATCAATAGGCAAGTAGACTCTTAACATCATGGAGGGTAGGCAGCTGCCCAGCTCTTGTGTTGTTTAAGGCTCATTATAACATTAAAGTCTGTGAGTGTGTTTTTTATCCAAGAGCTCAATAGTCAAAGGTGGGATAGAAACTCCTGGCCAAGATTTAAATAATTACTACAACAGTAAACGAGTATTTTCTCAGCTGAGCTATATCCTTTGGCCTCTGTATGTATTCCAGAGTCCAATTCAATGATAATGGAGCTAAGAAAAAAAGGAGTAGTTTATAGGACTAGTGTGAAATACATGTAAGATGAAATTATTAAACACAGCAGTTAATTCATAACAGGTTGTTCAGAGATCTGCTTAGAAGTAACTGAAAGATCTCTTCTCGTTTTCTTTCTAAAACGTCACAAAGGGGAGGAGGGAGGATAGGATAGGGGGGTTGTGAAGGGGAAACCAGGAAGGGGGGCAACATTTGAAATGTAAATAAAATAACCAATACAAAACAAGACAAAAGTCTTTACCAATGCTACTGGCAACCTCTAGGACCTGGTGGTAAAACCCTACTGCAGTAGACACCACATACTTAGTTACAGAACATGGAGAAATCAACCTGGTATTCCCCTGGAAGTTTCATTCCTATTGGATGCTAGAAGGTCCTCTACAGGAGGCTGGAAGAGGAAAGTAATCATCAGTCTTACCCATCTGCAAATCGTGTGAACTACAGTAATAACATCCTGAGGAGGCATGCCCACTAGTGCACTAACGGCATGACGTCATGGGAAACCAACTACTTTCTCCTCGGATGTAAGTCTCACTCCACAAGATGAAACCTATAACTGGTGCCATTACTAGTCCAATGGCCTTTAGCTAGACAGGTCATTGGCCTAGGGGGAAACTTACTGCCATTATACTGCTAAATAGATGTAGCATTAAACCAACTTCTAATGACTTCTAATGCCTATAGACACATCAAACTTTTAAACTATCGGAATTTTTAAAGACTCTGGGACTCTTAAAGTTGTATTTTATATCATGATATTAATATGAGATCTTGGAAATAAATAAATAAAAGGTGTTGTGTTTATGTATCAGGTTGCCAAGGTGTGAAGTCTCCTAGCTTCAGCTGTAGAAAAAAAAAGTCACAAGGCATAGTGAAGAGCTACAAATTTTGTCCTCAGATATGAGTTTGAACCAACTCCATCTTAGACTGTAAGTGTGGCTAGGCAAACTGGGCTTCTCCTGAACTGCACTCTCATTTGGGGTGGATAGAAATTGTAATGCTATACCGTTCCTGTTAGGAATAGACATAATTCTTAAATCCTAAGACTTCTGGGAGAAAACATGTTCACACACATCAAATCATGAGCAAAGTATCGCAGCAGTCAGCCAAAGCCCTGTAGATGCCCTGTATTCCTGTGGATAAGAGCAACTGAAGGTATAAGGTGTGAGGAAGAAAAGCAGAGACAGAAAGGGAGCAATGCTGATCAGGAAAAAGAGAGCACACAAAAAAGCAAGTTGGATTCTTTCTCACTTTTAATTAAGGCCCTGACTTTCATGACTGGGCACCACCACTGAAAAAGGACCAGGGTCACAGGGCATACAGTAGAAGAAAAGGAAACTTGCAGAGCATAGCGAGGGGCCTGTCAAACAGCTACAGCATAGCAGTGTTTAGGAATGGCTAACAGGAGATGCTATCTGCACAAAAGCATAGGAAACAGGAAGTGGGGGAACACTTGTGGCTCCAGGGTTTTTCAGCTAGTAATATTTACATGTTTCTCTGATTATATAAGGAGTACTCGGTCACATCAGAAAAATGGAAATCTCGATGAAAATAATCTGTAACACAGAGGATTATTCTCCACCATTGGGGTTAACCCTCATGGTCTTGCATATATATTTGTCTTCCTTGTAGCATTTGGGTTTATTTCACAAGCACAGCATGCCTACAATTTCATGTAATTTCACAGTGGAAGCATCTCCCCACTGTCATGCTACCCTTCAGGTGCTTCTTCTTTAAAAAGAGGTGTTATTAAAATTTTCAAGCATAAAAATAACAAAGACTCTAGAATAAAGAGTCGTGAGGACCTATAACCTAGATTCCACAGAGCTCAAACCACACCCAACTATCATGTGTATACTGTCTACTTCTCTCATAAAACTCCTTTTGTTAATTTGAAGCAAACCCCAGAAACTTAAGGAACAATGTACAAATATATGCATGTGAATATCTCCACAGCATGGTAGCCTCAGGAATATTGCTGAAGTGAAATTGTCATTTCTGAAAAACATTAACACTTTGATATCATCAAACATGCATTCATGACTTACTTTTTCCTAGTTGTTAATATTTTTTACTATCTGAACTACTACTAAGCTTCTGATATGTGAGACAAACAAAACAAACAAACAAAAAACCCTAGGCTTACACTGGATATACTTATGATGTAGTTTATTCAAAACACAAATGAAAAATATTTTAAGGTATATCTACTCAAAAAGCCTAGAAACAAGGTCTAGCCTAACTAACAAAGAATAGCTCTCATGCTACATTCTAGACTATGTTATCATTTCCCACTTAGGGAAATAAGACTTTTTAGGTGTTGTCAAATTCTAAATCATGACAAGAAATGAACAAGATAGGTGTGGAACATCTTAAACTACAGGCAAAAAAAGACCAGGGCTACCTCTGAAGAATTCAGGACCTTAAGCAATCACTCTGTGGCCAAAGGTGCGGCCATTCTAACACCAAAAAGGATGACTAACATTGGACCAAAGTGTATCAAATAAGTGCAAACTCATGAGCTCCAGACAGCCCACACATACACTTCAAAGCAATTGTAGGTCACTTCAAAGAAACAAAACTATTATTTTAATAACACAATTAAAGTGAAAGTATTAATCATTCATCTTGGTTTTCCTTTTAAAATTATACCTTAAAGTAAACAAATAGCTAGGTAAAATTATTTTTATTTAATATTCTAGTTTGAGAAAGTGGAAAGATGGTAAGATTGGCATACCACCATATTTCAGCCTTTTTGTTTTAAAGGACTGTAACCTCATCAAAGAGTAAATGAATAAGAACAAAGAAAACAAACCACTCACTATCATTTCCTCTCTAGGTTTGATGCACTTTCCTGGAAGACCTCCTGACTTTGAATCATGGCCACAAGATAGCTCTGAATGACAGAATATAAGCAAACCCGACATAGGATACTTCCAGCGAAGATCATTAAGTATATCAGAGTGATTTGGCTCTCCCTACCCTAAAGCTTCTCTCTATGATCATGAAATTACTGGTACCAGCTAGTGGCTGCTTCTGCTCTGTGTAATCCACAATGGGAAGGCACAAGGAAGAAATACTCAGACACACTCTGGAGCCTGGAGCAGAGCCAGGGCTAAGCTGCAAGCCTCCCAAGCAAAGGAATAGTGTTGGTTGTGCTACATCACTCAGATCTGAAGTATTCAGTGTTAATTTGCTCTTGCCCAAAACATCCATTTTTTTGATTTTTTTTTTTTTTCTGAGCAAGTCTACACAGCTACAAATTATGGGAAAAGACAAATGACAGCAGAGTCACTCAAATTACATCAGCAAAACCAGACAAACATTCCTGTTTCTTTTTAGAGAAATAACAAATAAGAGACATGGTGGGGAGAATTACAGATGGAAAGGATAGGAGAAACATTCAACAAATCAAATTGAGCATTATGGCTTTAATTTATTCAGAATGCTTTGATGAATACTTAAATTAATTCTAAGTTTCCATTTTTACCCAGTAACACTATAATAAATATTTTATTGCATACACACATTTTTGTATACATATACTTTTTTTCCCTGGAAGAAAGTGCTAAAAATTAAATTCCTTTGTGTAAAGTACACATAAACATTTTTTTGTTTGGTAAATGTTAGTTTTATTTGTACTTTATTTAACAAATATCTATTAGTGAGTTGCTACAGTGTAACTCTGGCTCCTCTGGTCTCCTTAAATAATTCAACTAGAAATATGAACAAAGGGTAGATCTTAGAATATAACATCTCAGAGAAGGTTTGGGTGGCTCAGAAAGTCTTGCTGGAGTCTGAGTCCTTGTTGGGAGATAGAAAAGATTCAGAGCTGGGGAAGAGACATAGGTCAGCTTGGAGAAAATAAGCAGGCCACAAATGGAAACACAGCAGAATACGGTTTGAATAACAGAGTTTTGGCTCTTTATCTTGCCTAGTTGTCAATATTTCAAAATCAGAGACTTCCTCTGAAAATCTGTATGTCTAATTTATCCTAATAAGAGGAAAACATGGCAATACAGTAGACTTGAAAATGTCTCCAGCATTTAGAAGAGGCTTACTATCTCTAGTGTACTGTGGGTCCTCTATATTTTCCTGGTCCCTGTGAAGTGGGGTCTTGGTGTCAAGCATGAGAAAAGTAACTGGGGTACAAGAGGAAACTCCTGCCCCAAGACAGTGAGCCAGTCAGTGCGTGGAGCAGGCACACTTGGAAGTAGCTGAAAATAGTACCATTGGAATTGGATCATGGTAAGTCTTCCTGTCTGTCTATCCCTGGGAAGCAAGCTTACACCAGCCCTGGTGGTTAATAAGGTCCTGCTCTGTCCCTGCTTCAGCCACAGCCACTAAGAAGCCACATGCTCTTCCCTAACACCCCCTCATCTTCCAGATCAGACTTAGAATCATATAACTTGATGCCTTCATGGCTTTACACTACTTCTAGGGCCAGGAGTCTTCTTTTGATCCACCATTAGCATATATCCCTAAACCCAAGAGTGGTCAAAAGAGGACTGGAAGCTAAGTTTAGAGTGTAAAGGACAGTGTTGGATGCTAGCTGGATGTTTATATACATACCTCATTGGCCCCTTATTGTGAGATGAACTTGAAAAAGAGGAAAGGAAAGAGCCAAGGAGCCAATTTGTGCTTTGCTCTGGGCTTATAAATGTTAAGGTTGGCCCTCGATGTGTCAGATGAGAAGTGGGTAAGAAAGGCTTGTTTTAGCAGCTCTATAGAGGACAGATTGATGAACATGAGAGGCGGGCCAGCAGGAGAAGGTTAGTTATAAAAACACGCAAAAGAGGTAATGAACGAGTCGGCCAAGTAAGGGATGGAAACAGAAATATAAGAACAGTCACCACAAGATGACACGCTGCCAGTCTCCACTTTTGAAAGATCAGAGCATTGTCCAAATACTTCCAGGACTTCTTCCAGCTAATATTTCTAGCAGCAAATCAAAGGAAGCCAGTTATAAACGGTGAACAGTGGTTTACATTTACAAGGTAGTTAAAATGTTCGGATTTTGAACTCTGTGTGACTGCAAAGAGTAAAAGTTAGGGTGGTCATGAAGTGTTCTTTCAGGAGAGAGATAAGTGAGGTGGCTGTACCTAAGAACACTTTAATAACAAGATGTACCAGAAGTTGGTAGGAGAAAGCTAACCATGAAATTACGGTGATGAAACAAAGAAACTCCAGCAAAGGATGTGGAAGACAGACGGGAGGGCTTCGAAATTAAAGAGAAGCGGTTCGTAGCTATTCTTCTGCTATCAGTCCAAAATATGTGTGCTCAAAAAATGAATAGAAAGTAATTGATTTGAAATAGAAAAGCCTTAAACTTGGAAATACAGAAACTGAGAAATGGCCCTGAATTCAATGTTTGGAAAGATTTTTTAGGGCTTTCTTTGGTTCATATAAGTCACTTCAACAAAATATTTTAAAATTAAAAATAATAGTTGCCAGACTTTTTGAAAGGAAGTATCTCTACCAGTTCACAGTTAATGGTAGTTAAGTGTAGTGAGAGGCTAAAACGCATCTCTCATCCAGGTGTGGGCCTGCCATTTTGTCAACACTAGCGTTTCCTACCTGACCTAAGTCCAGTTTGCTAAGTGTAGCCGCCAAGGGGTGATGTGGTGATGTGAGCAAGGACAGGTAGATGAGGCACAGCCACAAGGGAGGGCGAGGTGCAGTGTGAGCTGGTCAGACCCAGCTGGGTGGAGCACAGAGAGTATGCTCACTAGTCACCACACCTGTCATACAATGGTGGATGCACATGCTTACATCAAACTAAAACAACTGAAGGGCCAACGGAGGACTCAGACAAGGGGAAATTCAAAGGTACTTCACAGAGTTATCGTATTTGCAAATTGGTTTCTTCTGTTCCACCAAAGCCATGAAATGTGGGACAACTCACTCAGTTCCTCTAAGTTTATTTCCTCATCCACAAAAAAGGGACTATGTGGAGAGTTGTGGTGTGGTAGTTTGAATGAAAAGGCCCCCATAGGCTCATAGGGAGTGGCACTATTAGAAGGCGTGGCCTTTTGGACTAGGTGTGGCCTTGTTGGAGGAAGCACATTCCAAGCGGGTAGGCTTTGTGATTTCAGAAGCTCAGGCAAGGCCCATGGACTCATTTGTTCTTCCTGCTGGTTGCTGATTAAGATGTAGAACTCTTAACTATCTCTCTAGCACCATGTCTGCTTGCATGCCGCTATGCTTCCCGTCATGATGATAATGGACTAAACCTCTGAACTGTGAGCCAGCCCCAGTTAAATATTTTCCTTTATAAGAGTTGGGTGGTCACGGTGTCTCATCACAGCAATAGAATCCCTAACTAAGACACATAGCAAAAGCCCCATACATACATACACACCACACACACACACACACACACAACATATATATATATGATATGCAATTGAACTGTGACTCAGTGTAATGTTAATAGAAAAAGATCTGAATGCTATCTTAGGTAAACTGAATTATCTCTTTGTAGTGACATAATGCATAGTTCTGGGGATGACCATAATGTGACAAAGACAAGACTTCAAACCCACGCTGGATTTTTGGGACTCTTTGTTCCTCAGTTTTCTTATCTGTAAAATGTGGCTTGCTAAATCCCTACTTATAAAGTTGCCTTGAAATTTAAATAAGCAAATACAAGTACTCAGAAGGCAGGAACAGGGGGGTCTCTTGAGTTCAATGCCAGTCTGGTCTACATAGCAGGTCCACCAGGAATACATAGTGAGACTCTGTCTGAAACAGGAAAAAAAAGTGAGTTTATAAAATCATTATTATAATGCCCAGTACTGGTATCACAGTAATATAAATGTTAGATTTTTCTATTCCTTCCTTTTGCTTATTCTTGGTTTGTGGTTTTTCTATGGCAATTAAACATTGGTTTTACAAATATGTAAAAACCAAAAAAATTCTTTGTAACATGAATTATTAATAATTGACAGACAATTTAATTAATTTCTATTCTATGTAGGAATAAAATAATTAAGACAGTTAAAGCAGCACATCAGAGAACAATGCCGGTAAGCTTCCAGCTGCTCCATTTGGAAGCAGGAAGGTTTGTAGGGCGGAAGTATCTGCATTGTATACGTTTTCTTACTATTATTTTTATCTCTCCATTTGCCCAGCAGTGGGAACCTGAAATCCTGCTTTCAATGTTGCTTTGATAGTAGCCAGCTCCGTAAAGGTGACATCAGTATCCAACTGTCAGGGGTGGAGGGTGATCTTGCACAGCTGTGCTGCGTAAGAAGGGAGTCGTGACTGCCCTACTCACCATGGAAAAATGGATACAAAATGGCTGAATCAACAGAAGCTCCTGTCAGCCTCTCAGCTTCTTGGACAATCAACCCCTCCTGAGACCAGGCTCCTGGATCACAGCCTCCTGCTGTTTCCACCACATGCAAACTCATCCTGTTCTCCACAGACCAGGTGTCTCTTGCCTGGGGTACGAGGTCAAGGGGCGTCATTTGCCATTTGCTGTTTTATCAAGAATATTCAGCTGGTTGAGCAAGGCTAATATTGAAAAAAAAAAATGTATTATTTGAATTGTTCAGTTTCCTGGGGAGTTTCCTGTTACTGCTCAAGGGGAATGAGGAAATAGGGTAAGCCTGCTCAGTACACACACACACACACACACACACACACACACACACACACACAACACTACGCTTTAGGTCAAATTATCATCAAGGAGCCAGTAGGAGATCTCTTAAAATGGGGCTGCTGCAATCACGCGTTCAATCCAGCCACTACACTTGGCAGGTAATTGCAAGCCAGGGGCGAGCCACAAATACCATTAAATACAGACATTATCGTTCCCAACGCCCACGAGCACCATTGGAATAACGAGCTACCAATACACCCAGATTCCCTGATCACATGGACTATACATTTCACAAGAATTTTCAAAGTCCAGGCTGGCGGAGGAATTCTTCAAGCTGTGTGATTTCTTTAGAGGCTAGAATAATTCTGAGGGATAAAGTTAGTTGACATAAAACAAAACAAAACAAAAAATGGTGATGGGTTTACTGTAAATGTGGAGAAGGGAGAAGTTTTTTCTTCTTGTTTGCTTCCGCTTTTTCTCTTGACGATTTCTTTCTTTTTCTAGTGAGTCTATTATTATGACTCTCTAGACCTAATTGGCAAGCAGAAATAAATAAATCATGGGCAGTCGCCCAAGCATTTTCAGGGAATTTAGAGTTGAAATTGTGTATATATTGATCAAAACAGGCATCCTGCCACAGTCGATGGGGTCCCTGGCAGGCAGGCCTCAGAAGGCTGAGCAAAATTATAATACCATCAACTGTAGAATCGCTAAAAATTTCAGCACATATCACAAATAAAGCATCACAATTTCTATAAGAAGAAATTACTCCTGATAGAGCTACCAGACTGCTGAGAGGTATTAGACCCCAAAATATGAGATTTCAGGAACTCAGTTTATCTTCATTTAAGAAAAAAACAAAAAACCTTCAGTAAGGGTTTTAATAGGATTCTGTTTTCAGGATAATTTCAACATTGTCAACCTGAGTTGTGATGGGAACTCATTAAGGTAAATGTTCATTAACATTTTAACTATTAAGGGGCTCAGGAGATAGCTCAGTAGATAAAGGACTTGCGAAACAGCATAGTAATGCTGTTAAGACACTTAGCACCTACATGAATTCCAGGTTACAATCTATAAACATCGGTACTTAAACCCACAGATGAGTATAGTGTTTACCCCTTCCTCATCAAAGAAACTTCCTTTTGTAACAGATAGAGACTCCTACAAAAAACTACAACCAATCAAAATGCAAAGTTGTAAAGCCCAGTCCCCATGGATAAAATTTATAAAATACTCTTACACTAGGGTTCCCACACAGGGAACATTGCAGAAGAGGAGGTGGAAAATTGTAAGAGCCAGAAGACCAGGCAGTTTGTTGTGAGATTGTATCTCCTAGTAATAATAGAAGCTATACCCATAAAGTCTTACCAACATGGCTGCCCAAACATGGGCTGAACAAGGAGGACAGCAGCAGATAGACCAAAGTGGACAAGGAAAAGCTCATGAGGCCTCAACCCTAAAAATTATACATAACTGAAGATAGTTTTGAGTGGGAGAGGAGTTTTCACTGGGGAAGAGCACACCATTGGTGTCAAATGGTCAACCCTGGAAATATACATACAAATAATATTATATATACTGAACAGCTTATATTTAGGGATATATATATCCCTAAAGAAAAATTATATATATGTATGTGTATATACACTCCATAGATATATCCATGGATAAAGCACTTGCTAAACATCATGAGAATGAAGTTAAGATATTTAGCACCCACATAAATTCCAGGCAACAATCTGTAAACATCTGTCTTTAAACCTACAGGTAAATGTAGTCTTTACCCCTCCATATATATATATATATGCAGATATAGATATTGGTATAGGTATATTTATAGCTATAGGTATAGCTAGAGGTAGAGGTAGATAGAGATAGAGGTAGAGGTAGAGGAAATAGAGATAGAGATAGAGACAGATATGCATCCATGCAGTTTGGGGTTGTATTAGGGTGTACATATATGCATGCAATATGTTATGTGTGTGTGTGTGTGTGTGTGTGTGTGTGTGTGTATGCACTATGCATGCAATAGCAATGAAATAAGAGACTAAGATTTTGATGGAAAGTGGATAGAGTTATATAGGAGAACTAGGAGTGGAGAAAGGGAAGGGAAAGTGTTATAATTGTATTATAATTTCAAAAATAAAAAATTTTAAGAAAGAGACCTAGCAGGCAGATATGACAACTCACCTGTAAACCCATAATTCAGGACTTCCTGCAACAAATGACTAGCTAGTCATGTCAAATTGTCGAGCTCTTGGTTCAAATGAGAGTCTCTGTCTCCATACATAAGGTGAAGAAGAGTTAAGGTACCTTACATTGACCGGTGGCTTCCATGTGAACCACACTTGCATGTGGATTAACCACGTGTACGTGCATGCACACACATGCACATGCACACATATACATCACTGTACATCCACACATGCAAACATAGATACATAGGCTCATACACATAATAGGAAAATAGACCATGATAGTCAGATAATCAAACTTGGCACCAAGTGTTTTCCTGCATAAAGAATCATAAGTAGGAAAGGTGCTATTTAATATATGCCTTGAAGGCTGGGAAGAGGAACACAAGTGACTGCCTTCAGGACTACAGAGACTTTGATGATATAATGGAATGCAAGAGAAACGATGGAGTCAGATATTTGCTTTTCAGAATGAGAACACAGAGAAAATGTGTTTAAGGAAGAAAAATAAGAACAAAAATTGCCTCCAAAATTGTTGCTTTTGACAGGATTTATCCAAATAATAAATATTCAGAGTCTTTTTTGTGCAGAGTACATAAATGCAAATTATAAAAAGGATAACTTTGCATCATAAAAAAAATCCCTCAAATGTACAATGAGTGGCTGCTGAAGTCAAAAGGGAGGGAGGAGGAGGAGCTCCTGTTATCAGGAGAACGATATAAGTGGAGAGAAATTGGAAAATACTCTTCAGCCTTTGCTCAAAAATCATGGTGTGTGCACAACTGGAAAATGCTTCAGAGCTGGATATGAAGAACTGCTCTGAGACAGCTCAACAGGGGAAATGACTCTGAAGGACAGAAGGCCCAATTGACACTACAGGACAAACAGACCTCATAGGTGGGCAAGAGGAATCCAAAGTTATTCAATGAAACTCCAAGAGCTACTGAGTCTATGTGACCTTAATCTTACTGTGTCCATTCTTGTAAGTAATCTAATTATATTTACACCTTATATGTATATGTACATATTACATTGTACACATATAGTGTAAATATCCAAGTTTTACTTTCTTGACTTCATTTCATTACTTTGTCCTTTGATCAAATTCTCATACTCAGTGTTACCTGAAATGATAAGTCTTTTGATGGAAAGTAATTACTCCCTAAGCCAAATTTCATGAAGAATGTTTTCTTCTCATCTACTTGATGTTTCACAGCAAGATGTTCCCTTCTTGAAATCCCCCCTATCATAGATTGTGTGCTGTTTATTTGTTTGTTTGTTTGTTTTTTGTTTCCTGATTTGCATGGAATACATCCTGCCACTCCCTGGTTCCTCTCTTGATTTGTAACTCAAGGTAAGACCAGGTGCCCACCAATGACCTTCACCATGCCAGTGACTTGAATGGCCACCTCGTCTATCATTATTCCAAAAATAACTCTCTCTTCCCACCATCCTTCCCCAGACCTCTAGATCCAGGTCTTCTAGATGCTTGGCTCTGATCAATGTAAAAAGCACGTCTAAAGTCAAGCCCAAGACTCCCCCTTGCACCCAAACACTCTTCCTCAGTTTCTGTCCCAAAGGCTCATGATGAGTCTAGAATACATGACAGAGGTCGTTGCTCCTCTAGGCTGCTCCAAGCCCACACCACTGTGCTCAGAGAAGATGGTGCCCTATGCCTCCTCTACTGAGTGTATGTGGAAGATACAGACCACCAACTGATCCTAGCAAGTGGTTCATCATCTTATCACTTAACCAAGATTGAAGATCCAGAATCGCCATTTCTTTACCTACTCAGACACCACGTTCCATCTATCCTACTCCTAGAAGCATCTACACTATACTTTCTAATGGAAATATGCAAGAGATTAATGCTGCCTGCCAAACTGACCCTTAGTTACTGTAGTGCATATCAGCAAAGCTTTGTTGCTCTCTTACACGTTGAAAAATAAAAGACTCAGTTGTTCACATTTTCTACTTCAGTCCAATACATGACTCAGAGGCTGCAGAATAAGGAAGCACACACACTACAGCCATGATGCGATGTACATGACCTTTTGTCACTGACAGTAAAATTCCTCCCCAACCCTGTGATCTTCATGACCATGCTTCATCACCAAGAGTAGAGCCCCCAATGTTCCTTCAGTAGGTGCATGTGCTCTGCATGTCACAGCCCTCAGGACCTTCCTCTCTCCTCTTCTCCCTATTCTCCTGAGTGTATGCTTCCTTATCTTTCCAGGATTATTCGACACATTTTTTTCTAATTGTTGACTCAAACTTTCTCTCTGTAACTTCCAGAGAGAAGAATTTCCGACCTCCCCTCTTCTGTAGGAACCCCTACAGTTCCTTCCACAGAAGGAACTCTCATGCTACTTGGTAGATATTTTTACATGACTCCCACAGCCTTCCCCTTAAGAAGTGGAGCCTGACTCCTCCCACCTTGAATGTGTGTTGGAATAGATGCCTAGCTATTATGAAGGGACTAAAGTAGAAGTGTTAGCACAAGAATTCCCTATGAATCCCGTGAATGCTGGATGCCCCAGTGTGGGGAAATTCGAGGGCAGGGAGATGGGAGCTGGGGGCACACCCTCACAGAAGCAGAAGGAGGGGAATGGGATAGGGAATTTCGAGGGGATGGGGAAAGGGGATAGCATCTGAAATGTAAATAAATAAAATATCCCAATAAATAAAAAAAAGACAAAGTTTAGAAGACAGCCAGCTGGTGACTTCCTCCTCATTCTCCTGATCTCTTGTGTATTATTTGCTAACTTCTGTGTCTGACAAGACATTTCTGTTCCCTTCATAGAGGCACATATGGTAAGGAGCTGGGGTGCCTTGCCAATGACTGGTGAGCAAGCCACCTTAGAAACACATCCTGCTGTCCTGTTCAGGTCTTCAAATGTTGAATGATTATGGCACTTGGGATATTTTCTATATAAGTGGATGAAAGACTTAGAGCCCAACTAAGGCATGCTTGGCTTGCTGATTACAGACCCCTTGGCAGACTGTAAATGCTCTTTTAAGCTGTTGAACTTTGAGGTCATTTGTTTGCAGTCACAAATGACTAATACACGTCTCGGGGATAATTCAGCAGATAAAGTTCTTGCCTTGCAAGCATAAGGACCTAAGTCTAATCCCCAAAACTCGTATTCTTAAAAAATCCAGTCATGGGAGTCTATGCTTGTAATGCCGCATTGGAGTGTGGAGACAGGTGTATCCCTGACACCCACTCTTCAACCATTCTAGCCTAAGTTCCAAGGCCAGGGAGAGTCCATGTTTCAAAATAAAGATGGATAACACCCTAGAAATGACACTTGGGTTAGTCCTATGTGTGTGTACACAAGAACACACACATATGAACACAAACACACACACACACAGACAGAGAGACAGAGAGAGAGAACTAACTAGTACATGCCTGACCATAATTTGCGACAAATCCAGAATAATTAGAAATTTGTTCTCCTCTCCTCAGAAATTCTATAGAAAAGATAACCTTAAGGCCAAAAAAAGGGAAGTAATATTTATTAAAGCAGAAAGTAAATTTATGGACCTCATTAAGCCATAAAGTATGATGGATTGAGCATATTTCTAGGTTTTAGACAGGCTCAGCTACGTTTATTAATGATAATCATTTATTTGCTCATTCATGAATCTCTCTAAAACACCTCTTTGGTGTCAGCCATTGATCCCAATGATGACATGGTACTTGGCCAATAAAGAAAATGGCTTATGTTTGGAGGAAGCATCTGGTGCCTCTGAGCTAATAATGGTCCTCCTTCAAACCACACCAGAGTGCTCCCCAGGAGAAGAATCAGGCTATGAAGTAAAGATGAGGAGGCAATTAACTTAAGATTCTTGAGTTGATTGTTCACTGACTACTTAGTGAACAATTCACTTTAGCTTTCCAGACTCAGGTAAAGCTCTTTTGCTATCTGTGCCCTCTCCAAATGGCATTCCAGACATAAACATGTGATGCAAAGCATACACCAGTGTGGCTGAGCAACCAGCCATGCTTTTCTCACCCAGAAAGTTTTAGACACTTTAAGAGGAAACATGGAGTACTTGAAAATGACTTTCATCCCAGTTAAGTGGGAAAAAAATGAGAGGGGGAACTGGAAACCTCAGAGATCATAAAAGCTGTGTAGGAGCTGTGGTAAGGACGCAGGCTAGACAAACACTTGTGAGCTGCAAGTGTTTTCATGAAGCTCTATTAAGGAACCCATAATTAAGATGTTGGAGGTTTTTTTTACACACACACACATACACACACACGCACACACACACATGCCCTCATGGCAAAATCAATCTCCTCATTAAGCAAAAGGAGTAGTAGGTTTTCACAATGGTTTCTGTGCCCCAGGAAGTCCCAGCGTGGCTTGTGTAAGTGCATTTCCCCCTCAAGTCAAGTCAATATAACCTGTGGAAAGATATAATTTGCCACACCTCTGGGAGCTTGCAGACAGCAACACATTCCCCAGGAACCTGCCATTTCTATACACTTTCTGTACACAAAGATGTGCAGAAAATCCCTGTGACTGCGCAAAGGAAATGTGTTTTCTTCTATGGAACCAATAAGGGAATTTGCATGTCTCTCCTGTCATTGCTTAACCAAGGATAGAAGCATGGCATGCACACCTGGGATCATACCATCCTGTCTTGCATTAGCCAGGTTTCCTAAAGGACTCAGGTGGAACGCTGAAGCCTTAGCCTGGTCAGTGCTCTGCTGGCCCTCTATACCCATGACCAACTCACATTAAGGGCCTGAATAATTTAGACCCTCTGTCATCTAGTCCAGACCATTAGGAAACTATAGGTAGCCAAAAGAAAGGTATATGTGTAGATCCAGAATTTGATCGAAGGTTTTGTTTTGTCTCGCTTATTCGTTTACTTATTTTTCTCATTTTTATTAGTTCTTTGAAAATTTTGTGAATTGTGCTTTGATCAAATTCACCACCTCCCCAACCTCCACCAAGATCTACTATCCCTTTATTACCAACCCATCTTTGTGTCTATCTTTTAAAGAGTGAATCATAAAGTCTAGTTTGTGTTCCCCACATATTCTTGGATATGTAGTCTTCTACTGTGTCTAGCTGGTCTACCAGGAGCTATACTTTTAAAGAGAACTGTCTCTTTCAGGAGCCATCAATTGCCAGTAGTTCCACAGCTAAGAATGGGAACTTCATGTCCACCTTCCTTTTCCATGCTAGGAGTTGGTCTGGTTTGTGCTTGCATAGGTCTTGTGCATGCTGTCACTGACGTAAGTTCATTTGACTTGCTGTATCCAAAAACACTACTTCCTTGGAGCCATCCACTGCCCTGGCTTTTACCCTACTTCCACAATGATCCCTGAGCCCTGGGCATTTGATAGAGATGTTCTATTTGGAGCTGAATATTCTTCAGTTTCTTAGTCTTTTCACCTTGACCAGTTTTACCTTGAAACAGTTGTCTGTTTCTGTCTAGAACCAGAATTTCATATCACTTCCCTAATAGAGCAGCTCTCAAAGTGTGTTCCCTAAACTACTAGTATCTGCGTTGACTGGGAACTTGCAAGAATCATTCATTTTAATCTTTGTTGTACATATGTAAAAATGGTATCCTGTACATTTGATTTGTCAGTTTAAAAAGACAGACACAAACAAACAAAAGCCCAATAGATGTTTCAGATCTGAACCAGAAACTCTGGGGTTAGTCCAGGCCATCAGCATTTTAACAAGTTCCTGAGTGATCCTGGTGTGTGTTAAAAGTTTGAGACTCCTGGCCTTAGAAATATGAGCCATGAATGACACCACCACTGGCCATCTTGAAGGTAATATGAATAATAACAAAGGGTATTTTTGATTATTTTAATTGTTATATGGTAATTATGCTTCTGTACGTTCAGATGAAACTATATAGCTTGCTTTTCACCTAGTCTTTTTTAGAAACTGAGATTAAAATTCATTATTCTTAAATATTAAGATAACATCAGAGGAATTACAACCACTGTGTTTATGCAGCCTACATCTAGGAATCTCAAACTTTCTTTTTTCTTTTGTTTTTTTGGGAGAGGAGGGGTGTTGTTTGTTTTATCTGTGGTACTGTAATGTGGTCCTCTGCTGTTCCTCAGCTTGCAGCAATTCTCCTGCCTCAGCCTCCCAAGTGCTTGGTTAAAACCGTGTGCCACCATGGTCAATTAGAATCTTGAACTGTATGATAGCACAAAAACTGAGCATAGCACATCACATTTCAGATTGGATTTTCATCCTTTCTTAGAGGAGAGGGGTAAACTGGCAATGTTGATTGTGTGTTGACAAGAAGAACTGTCCAAGCTGCACAAATGCACTGTGGCTATATGTAGAAGATGATCGTAAAGAAGCACACAGCCTTATCCAGGTACCACAGAATCACAGTCGATTCTGGACAAAGGTAACAGAGGGCCATGACAAAAAACTAAAAAACTCCAATATTTTGTTTAGAAAACAAGCTTCCTTCACAAGTCAAGAGAAACAGAACCCATGACTTTTAGTTTAGTAGCCCTGCATTCAAGACTTGCTCAACTGTAAAGACAATGGTAGACCTGGGCTTCTGATTTTCCAGTGCAAAGACCTAAGTAACCTCATGTGGACTCTTACACACTAGGAAGTTAAACTGCCAGGGCATGAAATCTCCACAAGTCAACTATTTCATTGTCTAGGCATGCTAGCTCTGTTCCACAGGTGTTATTAACTCTGGGAAGCCAGTCTATAATTTCTTTAATCATAACTACTCAATTATAGCTCTGAAGGTGAGTATCTTCTCCTTGATGTTTTGTAGAAGTGGGTTTTTTTTACAGTCGTATTTTTATTAGCAGTCAATATATGATTAAAAATAAATAGTACACATGTGTAGAAAAAAATGGTTCTGAGATCTTTTGAGATGCCATAAAATTTATGAGATAATTATCATTGGATTTTCATTGCATTATTTTCCCAAAGAGAGGTTCCAACATTTACTGTGGTGATAATTATTATAAATAAATAAAGTCATTTGTTAAGAAAGTTTGTGGAGGAGAGACATGTAGCCAGACTGATGAAGAGGTGACTAAGAAGCTGTTGTTGAAGCCTGATTCTACAAGAGATTCTCATCCATTTCAAAATTGTATCACCTTGCTGTTTTGGAAAGCAACCTGAAAGAAAAAGAATATCCCAACTCTTGGCTTGTTTCCCCGGGCAACACTGGTTCTTCTAAGTGCTGGCTCCTTGTTGCCCAAACTTAGACAATAAACCTTCTACTTCAGCTTCTGTGTTTGTACTGGTGAAACACATTGCAGTAGTTTTGGAAAGAACTTGGTTCATGTCTTGTTCTTATTCAGAGCCTCTCACCCTGTCTCCCAAGGGTCTTTTACTAAAAGGGCCAAGAGATAAGATTGCTTTCCCAACTCTTTTTCAGATAGGCATGATCATGTGATTTTCAAATAGGCACTGTTGGTCATTTGATATGGATCTACCTAAGAAGCCAAACAAGCTCTTTTAGAAAAGCATTCCCAGAAACACTGTGATTTGAATGAGAACAGCCTTATGAGTTGACATATTTAAATTTTGGGTCACAGATAGTGGACTATTTAGAAAGATTTAGCAGGTGTGGCCTTGTTGAAAGAGGTGTGCGTTGTGGCTTCAAAAGGCCACAGGAGACTCCCTCTCCCTCTCCCTCTCCCTCTCCCTCTCCCTCTCCCTCTCCCTTCTCCCTCTCCCTCTCCCTCTCCCTCTCCCTCTCCCTCTCCCTCTCCCTCTCCCTCCCCCCTCCCCCTCCCCCTCCCCCCTCTCCCTCTCTCTCTTTACAAGTTGTGGTCCCTCTGACACTGTAAGCAAGCCTCAATTAAATGTGTTCTTTTACACGTTGTCTCTGTCATGGTATCTCTTCACAGTAATAGAACAGTATCTAAGACAATCAGAAAGGATACAAAGGTTTCTTTCTTTTCTTTTTCTGCCCCTGTTCTTTCTATTATGCTTACAATGCTGGAATTCAGATGTGCTGTTCCCACTGCGAAGCGTCTCTGTGACCTACACCCAGCACCTTGAGAGCAAAGGGTGGTGGTGTTGGGAAGAATGAAGGAAGCAAAGGGTGAACTCCCAAGTGTCATTGACTAATAGTAGATTCACCTGCCTTGAACTCATCAGTGTATGAAATAATCAGATTTCTCAGTGCACTATGATGAGTGTCTGAGACTTACAACCCAATTTATTCAAAACTTAAATAGAAGCTATAAATCAGAAGTTGTACTTTGGCTCTTTTTTTTTTTTTTTTAATTTTTAGAAAATACCAGTCCTAAAGGGTAGAAAGTTTAGCATTGATTTTCACTGGAAAGATATTGCAGACAAATGAGAGGAGAAGGTACTTTTGTCAACCAATTTGTATCTATCAGAAAGCTTAATCTGGCTTTCCTATAAATAGCAATAATTGTATAATTATAGTTTTTATAGTAACAATAGTAAGTATGACTGTAATGAAAGCCCAAGGCACAGGAATGGTACTGTAACACAACATCCAAAGTTGCTTTATGATGGTGGGAGTTGGAAGGCCTGACGTTGTCTTAGGACAATGACTCTCCTCTTCCTCCTCACCAAATGGTCCCTATTCCACATGCTTACTGCCCTAGTCAAAAGACTCCATACTGTATGTTGTTGTAGTTAATTTAATTGAAGGCTGCTGGTCATGCCGACTATCTAAGCTGCATCAGCTCTCACTAGCCCAGCCGCCATGTTTCTCGGCCAGAGATCACGTGTGTGCTGCAGCTAGAAATGGCCAACTAGAAACACTAGCCCTGCCACCCACGAGACATCAGCATGGGAGATGACTCAATCTCCCACTCTGTCTCTGCAAGGCTGGGCATTGCCCAGGCCATCCCACCATCCACAAGGGCTCAGTAGAAAGATGAGACTCTAATGCTTAAAGATTAATCAAAGGCTTATATATTTGATAATGATCAGTAACAAGATACCCATACAATCAGAAGTGTAACAGAATACCCAACCTAGATATACCAACTACCTTTGACTGTTACAGACACGTGAACATCTGCCTCCATCTCCTCTCTCTCTTAGTTCTCCTCTCCTGTCTCCTACCTCCTCCTCTTCCTTTTCTTCCTCTCCTCCTTACTCCTCCTCTTCCTCTCCTAACTCCTCCCACCTTAGCTCCTCCTACAACTATCAGTGCAGATATTATTTTATATTTCATACAAGTATGTTCATAATCACTGACAATACAATAAATATGCCATCAGAAGATTATATTCATTTACAAATCATCTACCAGAGGAAGTCCTAAAGAACAAGAATTGTGAACCTGAGGAATTATTTCCATGTACTAAGGTACCCACATCATATTTCCCTGGTACATGATAAGAGAGATTTAAATTTCTGTTAGGAAAGGTATATTTTATAGCCAGTACTCGCAGTGTCTTTATAACAAAGAAATAGATCAAAATAAAGATTTATATGGCCCTTAACATTTTAAATACAAAATAAAACTTTAGTGAATGACAAAGATAAAAAAAATTAGTAATAACACTTCTCAAATTATTTCCAGACCTTTAAAAATATGATAACATAGCCAAATAGCATGATGGTTGCTGTTAATCTCAGCACTAAAGAGGCTAAAAAAATACCCCAAGTTCAAGGACAGCCTGGCTACCTAGTGAGTTCAAACCCATTTTGGGTTTTGTAGAGCTATCTTGTTTCAAATGTGTGTGTGTGTGTGTGTGTGTGTGTGTGTGTGTGTGTGTGTGTGATGTGTGCGTGTGTATGATGAAGTATAGGATAACATGTTTTTGGTAAGACTGTAAGTAAAAATTTGCTATGGTGCAGATCCTATAAACTCTTGGCATACTAAAGAGATCTCACAGATGCAATTTGTTATTATCACTCATAAAAATATCACTAGTGAGAACATGAGACATACTGTCCAATTTCAATCTTAGTTAAAGAAAAAATAGGTACTAACACACACACACACTTATAAATATGGTAACAACTGAGCTCATATAATGTAATGGCTAAAATCTCTTTATTCCTATTTCTTAAAAACAAAAACAAACAAAAATGTGATAGAATTTTAGTTGGGAGGGTGTAAGAAAAGAAAAGGAGACAATATCCTTAATTTAGAAACTGGTTCTTCTTTAAAAGGTCTAGCCCTGAAAATAAAAGTGATTCAGGAGCAAGACAGTTTGAAATAATCCTTAAGCCAAGTAGTATATAAAAGCAATTAAGGAGGTAACATGTTCTATGCTGTATGAGGGAAAGTATATAAAAATGTCACACTGGTAGCAATAAAATGACTATCAACTTCATCTTCATGACCAGTCAGGAAATGAAAGGTCATTGAGGGTCTGTGCTTGAGGAAGTGACTGAGCTCCGTCAGTTAAAGACACAGTAGGCGATTGCTGTTTCCCTGAAGGAATGCAAAAGAGACAGACATTCCCACAACACAAAGGTGGCTGCTTCAGAACTTTCTTTTCAGTGTGCTATCGTGAAGGACAATTACAAGCAGAAAGCATCTGTTCTCACACACAACTCAGCACAGGCAGGAGCTGCACACTGTGACAGTGTGGTCACACATGTCTGTCCTTCTCCATCACACTTTCTGTCCGTGCTCTTCCCTGTGCTATTTTTCAAATCCCCCGCCTGGTGACAAGCTCTCCATAGTAGACCCCATCTGCACCTCTTTTGATCTGTCGTTCCCTCTTTTCTCTTAACTCCTCCAGCCCCCAGATGCACCTACCCTGAGTTCTATTTTCTTAGCATATGTTGAGTGTTGCTCACTGATAATTGCAAACTGTATCATCCACCCTGAAAGATGTTTTATTATTCTAATGCCTTGTTCCAAGGAGAGAATGTCACAGAACATTACTATCAAGGCCAATAGAGGGAAACTGTAGGCTTTTGGATATTTCTTTAGTTAAGCATCCTTGACTAGGTGCTGATACTTCTGTTCAATCAACTAAACCTTGACCTTACAGTCTCATCAGCTTGTTTTTCTAAAAACATTGTGGTGTTTGAATTAGGAGTGGCCCCCATACACTCGAGTATATGGATGCTTAACCCTTAACCTGTAGGGAGTGCACTATTAGGAGGTGTGGCCTTCATGGGGAAGTATGTCACTATGGGGGCAAGCTTTGAGCTCTTAGAAGCTCGAGTCAGTTCTCTCCCTTCCACCTGTGGATCAAGATGTAGAACTCTCAGCTCCTTCTCCAGCACCATGTCTGCTTGCATCCTGTCATGCTTCCTGCCATGATGATAATAGACTAACCTCTGAAACAGAAAGCCAGCCCCAATTAAATGTTTGCCTTTATAAGAGTTGCTGTAGTCATGGTGTCTCTCGATAGCAAGAGTGATAACAAGTATTCATAGATACACTAAGACAAACACTAGACTGTGGAGTTGAACACATTGCCCCCTTTAAAGATGCACCAGATACACAGTTTAAAATTGTGAAGTTGAGTCTGTATACTGGAATGAAAAACTGACTTGTGACTGCATTGATCTTCACTGCTGCATTGCAAAAGCTATAAAAGCCATTTGACATTGTGTTTGCTTAGCCCAGAGTTTTTGAGGTCCAAAGTCTGTGTGGCCCAACCAAGTTCTCCATTCAGTATCTTTAAAACCAAAATCAAATGTCAGTGGAATTAAACTCTTATTTGGACCTTTTGAGGAAGGAACTGCTCAGAATTCATTCAGATTTGCTGCAAAAATTCAGTTCTTGTCACTGAAACTGAGATCTCTATATTCCATATGTGTTGCTGTCACTTAGGGACCACAATCATAGAGGTCCTTGCCATCATCCTTCATGTTAAAAATAGAAAGCCTCCTTTACATCTGTGATAGTCTTACTTGTCAACTTGACTACATCTGGAATTAACTAAAACCCAAATTGGTAGACATGTCTGTGAGGATTTTATTTTAATTAAGTCATACAATATCAATACTTCTTTTGCTAGGAGCTGGGGCAAGTCCTTATAAAAAGGACTTGGTGATTAAGTTAAGTCCATCTGAATAGCTCATCAATACATGAATTCCTAGTCTCACCTGTAAAACCATCTTCTGGCTTGTAAATAGCGACATCATTTTATGAGCAACACTCAGGGCTCAGAGTGTGAGGGTAGTCTTACAGTTCTCCTGTAAACAGATCTTGCAGATATATGCTCACACACTTTCATAGTAGTCTCCATTTTTCCATTTATGATAGGTGATTTATAAACATGTCTCTGTTATCTCTAATAGAAAAATAACTCCCTAAGAACAGAAATGTTTTCTTCTCAATAAATTATTTTTGCAACAAAGTTAGGAAGAAATGAAACAGTAAACCCAAAGTGCTAAATTGTACTATGACAAATCAGACAGCAAAGATGTGTGTTGAAATTTAGGTAGGGGATTATGACAGCAGAATATTACAAAATGGAAAATTGGGTTAAGAACAAAGCTTAAAAATGTATACAAAAGACATATCTTGTGTTGAGTTGGGAAACGAGTTTGATCTCTGTAGAAAACTAGAGCTAGGAGCCTGCCAAGAGCAGAGCAGTGAAAATCAGTTGAAGCATCCTGTAGTTAGCCCTGTAGTTAGGGCTCAGATGCCAGTGCCACCCTGTAGAGCCATGGATAACCAAGCCCACATCTCCTTTTATTAGATGTCCTTAGTACTCTATTGCCAGGCCTTGTTGCTTGCCACTCTAACTCAAATTAATAAGCTTCTGGTTATCCCAAGTTATAACCAAGTAAATACATTATGATCTTATGGTTCCTGCTCCTTTTGTTGGGCAACTAAGTTCACAAGCCATAGAGATATAAATTTGAAAAGATCTGATCTTTATTTGGATGTTGTTTATTAGTTGCTATGTTACTTCATGAACGTTTTATCCATTTAAGATGTTGGAAAGAGATAAGAGAATCAACTTTATTAAATTTATAAACCTGAATTATTAAATTTATAAGAGAGTTTCATAAAGATTGCAAATATCTTGCATGTTAGATTTATAAGGTTGAAATATTAGGTGCTTCAGATATTTAGAGAATATTTTTATTAAACTGGTAATTACAGTTTGAAATATCAAGGCAGTCTTTGAATAGTGTTAATGTTAAAAGATTTAATCCATCAAATTTAAAAGCTAATTTAATTTTCATTAAATAACAAATAAAGTGTTTTAAAATTTTCAAATTAAAACATTAAGATTTGCAAATATATTAAATAAGAATTACAAGTTAAAAGTAAATACTTACAAAATTAGGTTATAAATGTATA
Organism: Mastomys natalensis; assembly: GCA_021653895.1. Classification (NCBI taxonomy): domain Eukaryota; kingdom Metazoa; phylum Chordata; class Mammalia; order Rodentia; family Muridae; genus Mastomys; species Mastomys natalensis. The sequence goes on from JAJTUV010000336.1 coordinate 591,600, forward strand.
TCTTTCATCAGCTGAATATAAACACAAATAGCAGAAACTGTAATTATAATCTTCTATACAAAAAAAGAGTGAAACCCACTACAGGGAAACTAACAGCTCAATTGCCATTACTAAGCATTACAGATTAGCACAACTGTGAAGATGCTAGGTCGTAGCTGCCTGGATTGTGTGCCAGCTACACGCATCTCTGTGACATGTCTGGTCATTCATTTGCGTTTTAAGATAAGGAATAGCTTGCTCAGTGAATGTGTATTAAACTGAACTGATAACCTTTCAAGATCTGAAACTGTTCTTTCATACACTAGTTGAGTTTTTTCAGCAATGGTAATAGAAACCTGAAGTCAAGCTACCTTAGCAATCACAGCAACCAGTAATATCAACAAAATAATATGAGTTTAGGAGTTCCAGTAATTCAAGAGCTTCAGAGATAGAAACTGTAAAACATTTGGACCCTCCTTCAAAAGAGGGTTGACTATGAGCTGTCAGGAATGCAAATAAAAGATAGCCCTCAACTACAGGCAATTGATTCAGGGTCCAGTGTGCAGAGCTGAGATGCAGTGCTGATATCACTTCCTAAGAACTGAGCACAGCACAACTTGGCTCTGCTACCCAAAGTGACATTCTCCCAAACAGTGATCCCCCTTGGGGCGCTCTTGGATGTAGACTCTACATCACAGCCTGTGTTCCTTCCTGTCCAATGCATTTCCCCAAAACTCTGTGTCATCAAAAGCATTAAGACTTCACCGAGATCTCATGTTTCTTCTCCCATATGTTCCTTTGACTTTTTTTTTCATGCTACCCCAGTGAACCATGGACTCTGGCAACCCCATCTGTCTATCTGCTCACTCAGTGTGCCTCCTGAATAAGCAGGCAAAGCTTGGTGCACAGAGATCCTGATGATCCAGCGCCCACTCTTCTTCTGTGTCTCCACTCAGCCTTCCTAGCACCAGAAAACCCCTAAAGCTGTCACTCTTCAAGATTACAACACAGTCACAAAACCAACCAGCACTGTCGCTCCCTCAGTTGCTACTAGTGAAAGAGGGAGCAACTTCCTCTTATAACAGAATGAATAATTTCCTTTATAAGACTCCCAGATGCTCTCTGTAGATATAGATCAGAATGCCACCCAAGCACCACAAGGACTATAACTTGAGTGACTGTGAAATCAACTCCAGCCAATCTTCAAAGCAGATGGGGACAAAGAGGCCTGGGGTCAGTGCAATTCTCTAATGTGAGAATACAGTAAAGGCTGCTTCTGTAAAACTTAGCACTGGCTTTCAAGTAGACCACTGATACAGGATCCTTACTTTATAATTAATAACCACTGTTTCTGACCCATTAGCTCATGTCTCATCTTTCGTTTCTAGTCTCTAGTCATCATCTAATGACTTACCTGATGCTATTCTGTTGCCTTTTGGAGTAGCCAATATGCCTTTATTTACTTTATTGTTCAGGAATATTTTATGCAATTTGGACTCTTTATAGCTACCTTATTAAATGCTCACATCAGTTGAAGCTCTTAGTTCCAGATTCAAATGGTAAGATTTCAGAAACAGCATTCAACATCACACCCTAAATTAATCCCCAGGAGGCATCCCTGCTCCCTGCAGTGTGCAGGAAGAGTGATACAGAACATGCTAACCATGTGAGCAGCAGGCGCCAGAAGTCGTCATAGGATTTTGCCACTGAAGTGTCTAGAACCTGAAAGCTATGCTACCTCCTATCCAGAATTATGAGAATAGACTCTACAGAGCTCTTTTTCCTTCAAGAGTCCAATTTCCAAGTGAAACATGAGGTGAGTGTATGCTATAGACAGAATCTATGCACTGAACCAATGTTCTTGCCTCAAGGGAACAGACTTTCTGACTGTGGATTCAGCTTCTGAGCTGGAAGTTGAGCTCTGCTCAAAGGTGGGAGATTCCATCTGCTGGATTCCTTGCATTTGGTTTTCTTCTGCTAGAGTCTTCTGATGTGTAACTCACAGAAAGACTTCATGAGAGCTTTCTTCATTTTTTATAGTGCAAGAGCAGTGTTGATCAACCAAAAAATTATGACCCATATGAGGGTAAAATGACCCTCTCACAGAAGTTGCATATCAGATATTTATATTACGATTCACAACAGTAGCAAAATTACAGTTATGAGGTAACAACAAAAATAATTGTATGGTTGGGGGTCACCCCAACACGAAGAACTGTATTTAGGGGTTGCAGCATTAGGAATGTTGAAAACCACTGTGCCAGAGACTGAACCCAGGACCTTGCATAGATTAAGCACATGCTGTGCTACATTGTCAGCCCTTAACACCTAAATTCTGTGCGTACAGAATACACTAGCACTCAGAGGCCAAGCATCAGTCACAACTGTTGATATCCCTGTCATCTTGGATGACTTTGAGGAAGCTAGTTACCATGTTAATAATACCATTTGCATTCCTTTGTGGTTCTGTACGACAAAAATGTATCGCCTTTATTAATGCTAAACCATAGACTTTATACAGAGTAGCTGCCACTATTATCTCACTATTCCTACAAACATTTATCTTGGAAAGATTAAATTCAACCCAGCAAATGTTTATTCTGCATATAATAAATGCAAGGCCTGGTGCTAGGCACTGGCGATGACAAATTTGCCTCAGATTGTCATTGGGATGATTACTTAGTTTGTATTTTAATTCCTTCATCAAAGAAAAATTAGGTATTAACTATTCATGATCTACTTTTATATTTCACTGTCAATTTTCCATTATTTTCAATTCTATGGAAGAGCTCCCAGACCTCCACAGTGCATTTTTTAGAGGTTAATCTTTGCTACAATTTCTCTTTTGTTCATATTATGAATATCCTTTTGGAATTCACAGCAGTATATATGTGAATAGAAAACGCAACTGTTAAAGATGTTAATTATTCATATACTAAAGTTATTACTATTGTTATTGTGACAGAGGAATGTTAGAAAAATCACAAATGTACGGGTGTACTTGAATGGATAGACTGGTTATGCCTGCTCTGGTGCGAACACGGTATTTAGTATGCATTAGCAGCAGAGAGGTCTTATGAAGAAACATCCATCAGAGTTGCTAACGTGCAGAGCTTGGTCCAATCCTATAGTATTTGAACTGGATAAAAACGTAAAGGTCAGGACTCATCTTGAACTGAATTTTGAATGAACTCACATCAGCTTTTTTGTGCTCATGTTCTCCTCGATTGATTCCATAAATGTTTTCATGTTATGCTTTAATCTGTCAATTTCTCCATCTGAAACTAAGTCTTTATCACACTTGTTCTGGGGGTGGGGTGGCGGTGAGAACTTTACTTCTGTTTCCAATACAGACCTTAGCTGTGAATGTGGGTAAAAAGGAAGAAATAGTTAAGACTGCAGGCTCTGAAGGCAAATCACCTGGGTTTATTCCCATTGGCTGTGTGATTTCAGACAATTACATAATGTCTGTATGTCTTAGCTTTCATCTCTAAAATAAGCTAACAGCAATTATTTCCACAAATGACTGCTTGTGAAGAATAACTGTGTGTTATACAGGCTGTGTGTGTGTGTTGAGTTTTATATATATATATACATTCAGTCTATGCATTTGTGTGTACAAGCATGTTTGTATATGAGCGTGTGTGTGTGTGTGTGTGTGTGTGTGTGTGTGTGTGTGTATCCAGACAGAACTTCACTGTGTATCTCATTCTGGTGATCCTTCTGCCACAGCCTCCTGTATGCTGGCATTACAGGAACCATGCCAACAATCCAGGCTGTTAAAAGCACATTTAAAACCCTTTGTCTGATAAGTTGACAATGACAGTTCTGGGTATTTACTTCCAACCACCCCCACCCCCAAAAGTAAAACATTTTACCACCAAAACCCATACAATTTTCAACACCTTTCTTCATTATTGCTCCCAAACTGTGAATAACCCAAAACTCAGTCAACTGCTGAATAACCAAATAAAATGTGCTACACTATGAAAAAAAATCTCAGTATTAAATAGGATTAAACAACCAATATAATAATGCAAGTAAACATAATGGAAAGCCTTACACTCAGAGAATCCAGGTTTGCAATGTGATACATCATGGAGTTCCATGGACATAGAACTCGAGCAGGAGCAGAAGTGTGAGAAGCAACACTAGATCTGTAGCTGCCAGAGTCTAGGGTATTGGCTGGAATCTGACCACAAAGGGCAGAGGTAACTTTTGAGGGTAATGAGACTGACCTATATTTTTACTGTCTGTGGCTTACATAATTGTATACGCATCAAGAGTCAGATAATCAAGACTTGTGAAGGTGATTTGGGGGTGGGCATTAAGCATCTGTAAATTACAGCTCAGCCTTTGACTGAGAACAATGCTTATGCTACTAAATATTGATTTTGAAAACCCTCACTAGAAACAGTGAGATGCCTGAGATTGTTAAGAAAGCATCTGTCACCAAGCCTGATGACCAAGTTCAAACCCTGAAACCCAGGTGGTGAAATGACAGAATCAGTTCCCACAAGCCATCTAATGTCATCTAATGACAGGCAATCCCATTTCCATCTCCATTTCCATCCCTGTTCCCAGGTTAGGGAAAGTTTCCTATTAACCCATGTTGAGTTTGTCTGGTAGAGCAGCACTTAATAAAGTACAGACTTTAGGGGGAAAGTGTTCAGTCCTGTTGGTGAGATGAGAATGAGATATTTACTGGGCTGTGTGATGCCAAGGATGGAGGAAACCACAGTGGCAAATATAGGATCCGTGTCCACTGGTCAGAGAGCACACCCAGGAGCTTGGTTTTCACAGATGCTCTCTGGGGTACACAGGTTACAGGTCATTGGTTTACATTGTTCATATGAGAAGCACCGCTGCTTAAACTCTGATTATATATATCAGCAGAATTATACAGATCGCTTGGATAGCCACAGTTCTGAGCACTAGTTCAGTCATTGTGTTCTCTCTGTGAATATACCTAAGGGAAATTTTTCCTTAGTGGATCAGAGAAGGGAAAAGTTGATCCTACAAGATCCATTCAGCTCACAGGGAAAGTTCCCTAAATCATTCCTATTTCCACAGTTCACCAGAAGCACTGATATAAAATGAACATCAGTAGATGTGCACTGATAAATCTTGTTGACAACTCTCTGCATAATTCTGGTCTTCACATCTGGAACCCTACCATTAGGACAAGGAGCTTTCTTGATTATACTCCCATCTGCTCCTTCCTCTCTGAGCTTTTTCCTTTTATTGAGCTTGGCTCCCAAGTCAACACCAAACCCTTACAGTATGACCTCTGTGACATCAGCATGTGGATAACCTCGTCCTTGCGTGGACTCCTTTCGCTAGCTTACTAACCAAGAACATTTTGGTTATCTGTGCCAAGACACACCATACCAAGACTTAATGGTTTGAGACATATTTCATCAACTCACAGGATTTGGCAAGTTGGCTGGTTTCAGTAAATAGTTTCTTTTTAAGGTGTTTCCATAGTTGCAGTCAGAGTACAGATTGGTGGTACCTGCACGTTCTGAACATTGTGCTTCATGTGTCTAAAGCATGGACTGGAAGAAGTCTAATATCTGGGATCTCAAAATTCTAGGTGTCATGAGGTTTGTTTCATTGTCCCTGTGTGGTACCTTTATTTGGTCTCTCCAATATAGAAACAACGAGGTAAAAGGATTTTTTTTCTAATTCACTTTACATCCTGATTGCTATCTTTCTTCTCGTCCCCCACAGTCCCTCCCCCACCTTCCATCCCAGTCCATGAGGGCCGAGACCCCCGTTAACTGCCCCACCACTCTACTCCTCCCCAACCCCACACCTTGGCATCATCAAGTCCTTACAGGGTCAGACGCATCTCCTCCCACTAAAGACAGACTAGGCAGCCCTGTAAGGGGACATATTCCACAGATAGGCAACAACTCCAGGGACAGCCCCTGATCTAGCTGTTGGGGACCCACATGAAGACTGAGCTATACTCTGTTACATATTGAGGGGGGCAAGTCAACCTGTGCATGCTTCCTAGTCAGTGGTTCAATCTCTGAGAACCCCAAGGGTCCAGGCCAGTTGACCGGGTTGGTTCCCATGGAGTTCCATCCCCCTGGGGCTCTTAGTCCTTCCCCACTCTTCTAGAGAGTTCCATCCAATGTTTGACTTGTTTGGCTGTGGGTCCCTGAATCTCTTCAGTCAGCTGCTGGGGTCTCAGAGGACCACCATGCCAGGCTCCTGTCTGCAAGTAAGCAGAGTATAATAGTGTCAGGAATTTGTGCTTGCCCCTGGCATGGGTCTCAAGATGGGTTATTGCTTGGCCATCCCCTCAGTCTCTGCTCCATATCTGTCTCTGTATTTTTTGTAGGCAGGATAGATTTGGTGCAGAAAGTTTTGTGGATGAGTTGGTGTCCCTATCACTCCACTGGGGTTCTGGCCTGTCTACAGGAGGTGGCCCCTTTAGGCTCCACAACCCTACTGTTGTGAGTCTCATCTAAGATCACCCCCATTGATTCCTGGGAACCTCCCCCATCCCAAGTCTCTGGCATGTTCTCAGGATGCCCGCCACCCCCACCAGCTGCAGATTTTCATTCATTCTCCTGGCCCTCTGGCCCTCTCTCCTGTCTCTCCCTACATCTGAAACTGAACCCTCCCACTTTTCTCCCTATCCTGTCTCCCTCACAGTTCCCTCTCTCCATCTGCCTGGTAGGAGGATATCTTAAAGACAATTCAGGGATCCAAAGTGAGAGAAAGCAAGGAGAAAAATCTACCCCCATTTCTAATGCAGGATCTGCTACCCTGTAGGGCCATCTCTAACATAATCTACTTGCCAAGACACACATGAAGTCCTCCCAGGTTTAAAGGAAAGGGCAACACCGGTCTGCCTCCTGACAAGAGTGTGACAAAGAACTGAAGAAATCTCTGGGCCAGGAAATATCAGTGCAAGCAGCTTGGGAAGACACAATCCTTCCAGTCCTTAGTGGGACACACACAGAGATGCGTTATCACTATCGGAAAAGGTGGGGAAAGAGGAGAGGAGATGGATCCTTAGTGTATCTAAGTGTTTTCTTCTCAGGTGAGTGTAACACTCCCTGAGATTAGAGTTCTGGACCCCAAGCCAGTGGCTTCTGTGTCCTTTGCTCAATGAATTTCATGGGCATTGGGAAGATGAGGTCTAGAAAGGAGTTTTATTAGCTTACAAGAGAATTTTATCATAGAATGATAGCAAGGGAAGCAAGGGTAAGTGAGTCATGACTGCAGGTCCTCATAGAGAGCTTTATAAGGTCTTACTAGGTAGAGATAAAGGGGGCTATTCAGTCCAACTGGCCCAATCACAGATCCCCAGGAGATGACCATGTCCCTCTCCACCCTTCCAGTTGGATTAGAGTTTCAGCACACACCTTCAAGGTCAAAGAAGTGTCTCATCACACCGCTTCTGGATGGCTGTGCCCATTAGGTTCCTATATAAATGGGAAGCAAAAAGAAATCAAGAATCCGGAACATGAGCCTGTGTCCCTAAGTATTTCTGGCCTCCAGCCAAGAAACACCAAAGACACGCTTGATTTCAGAGAAGCAGAACTGTGGTGAGCACCCTGCCCCTAGCGACCTCCCTCCTTTCTTCCTGCTCTTTTCATCATTGTGAGTAGAATGCCTCTTTGGGGAGACATGAATACCAAATATACAGCCTAGGCTGCAGCTTCCCTCTACAGCCTTGTGGGGAACAAAACTGAAAAGTATAAAGATTGCGAATGAGCTGATGATGACATTAATATGAAGTTAGATAAACTCCACTAAAACATGTCTATATTTCTGGGACTTCCAACTCTAGCCAGAACAAACCAAGGTGCTCCAAAACATTGGTGATAAAAAGAAAAGGGTGCAATGCTAATGACCCTGTCTGTTAGGGATTTAGCTATTTATGTTTTAAAAGTTTTATTATTGTTATGTGTGTGGGGGCACAATGGGGACATTGCACATGGAGAGGGCAGAGAAAACTCGGGGCAACTGACTCTCCCTTTCCACCTTCCTACATATCAGTATGCTATAGATTCCTATGTATCAGTATGCTATAGATTCCTTTATGGAAGTAGCTCGCTATATCATCATGTTATTGGACATTTTGGGGTGTTGCTTTGTGTTTCCAGATTGAAAATTTGGGATCCCCTCTTAGGGTTCTTAGTGAGATTAATAAATAGTCTAAAAATGAAATGGGACTTCAAGGAGAATTTTCACTGTGTTTGATTGAAGTAGTCCCAGGGAAGGTGAACTGTAACCTCAGTGGCCTCTAGGAGAAGAGTGTAGGAGGGAAGGAAGGAGCCCACCACACTTACTAAGGTGACCTAGAGATTGGACACTTGGCTGATAAAAGCAGCACATGGTTCAGAGTAGAGTTTTAGAGAAAAGGTAAGCCCAAAGTGTTAGCTAAAGCTAAAACTAG